>CM033328.1:33572618-34172618 GCA_019359835.1 Pharus latifolius | reverse complement strand
AAAAATAACCTAATTTTAAAAAACATAATTTCTAAACATAGAGCATGCATGCATGTAATTGAAAATAGCCTAGTTTCATAATTTCTAAATACATACACATATATGTCCAAAACCTAATTTTTAGACATACAGTATGCATGTGCACAATTAAAAATAACCTAATTTTATATTTTCTATTGTGTACACATAGTTTCTAAAATGAAATACACATACATTTAAAAACCCTATTTTTTCAAACATACACACATATATTTCTAAACATACAAACATATATTTAAAAACCCTATTTTTCCAAACATACACACATATATTTAAAAAACCTATTTTTCCAAACATACACACATATATTTCTATACATACAAACATATATTTAAAAACCATATTTTTCCAAACATACACACATATATTTAAAAACCCTATTTTTCCAAACATATACACATATATTTCTAAACATACAAACATATATTTTTCTAAACATACAAACATATATTTAAAAACCCTATTTTTCCAAACATACACACATATATTTAAAAAACCTATTTTTCCAAACATACACACATATATTTCTAAACATACAAACATATATTTAAAAACCCTATTTTTCCAAACATACACATATATATTTAAAAAACCTATTTTTCCAAACATACACACATATATTTAAAAACCCTATTTTTCCAAACATATACACATATATTTCTAAACATACAAACATATATTTAAAAACCCTATTTTTCCAAACATACAAACATATATTTAAAAAACCTATTTTTCCAAACATACACACATATATTTCTAAACATACAAACATATATTTAAAAACCCTATTTTTCCAAACATACACATATATATTTAAAAAACCTATTTTTCCAAACATACACACATATATTTAAAAACCCTATTTTTCCAAACATATACACATATATTTCTAAACATACAAACATATATTTAAAAACCCTATTTTTCCAAACATACACACATATATTTAAAAAACCTATTTTTCCAAACATACACACATATATTTCTAAACATACAAACATATATTTAAAAACCTTATTTTTCCAAACATACACACATATATTTAAAAACCCTATTTTTCCAAACATACACACATATATTTAAAAACCCTATTTTTCCAAACATATACACATATATTTCTAAACATACAAACATATATTTAAAAACCCTATTTTTCCAAACATACACACATATATTTAAAAACCCTATTTTTCCAAACATATACACACATATATTTCTAAACATACACACATACATTTCAAAAACCAATTTTCCAAACATACAAACATATATTTAAAAATCCTATTTTTTCAAACATACACACATATATTTCTAAACATACACACATACATTTCAAAAACCTATTTTCCAAACATACAAACATACATTTAAAAACCCTATTTTTCTAAACATACACACATATATTTCTAAAATCTATTTTTCAAACACACACATACATTTATAAACCCCTATTTTCAAACATATACACATTCATTTCCAAACATACATACACACATACATTTAAAAAAATCTATTTTACAAACATACATACAAATGCACATATTTCCTAAACATATTTCTAAAAACAACATAATACCTACTCTTATATACACATAAACATAAATATAAACCCTAATCACGTCATTAGCAACATAATTAACAGAATCTTAAATGCATTTCGAAAAAATTTACCTCTTTTCGAAGAACTCGCAATTCTCTACATTTTCTCTTCTACACTGGATAAATTTATCGGACGGATTTTGCTAGATCTAGGACGGAGTTTTTACAATTGTGTGTGTGAACTGCTGGTTGTTCTGTTTTTTTGATGAGTGTGTGTGTGAGTGTGTACTGGACCACAGAACCAGGGAAATAAAGGGGGACCGCAGCTTGTCGAGTTTCCACAACTCGACAAGAAGATACACAATATTAAAATGTCTAGTGTTTATATAACAGATAAGTTCCTTAGACCAACCGGCTTGCGCGCTCGCTGCTGTGTCCTCTGGCCCGGGTTCGA
Organism: Pharus latifolius; assembly: GCA_019359835.1. Classification (NCBI taxonomy): domain Eukaryota; kingdom Viridiplantae; phylum Streptophyta; class Magnoliopsida; order Poales; family Poaceae; genus Pharus; species Pharus latifolius. The sequence goes on along the minus strand of CM033328.1, from coordinate 34,170,586 downwards.
ATCCCCGTTTCCGCAAATAAATCTTTTAAGTTGTCGAATGCTCCAGGTGCGACAACTGTTGGCAAACATGTCGTGTTCGGGACCGGCGACACGATGTTGTCGTGGTTGGGGAGCGCGACACGCCGTTGTCGTGGTTGGGGAGCGCGACAAGAGGCTGCCGCAGCTTGTCGAGCTCTGGGAGCTCGACAAGCTGATGTGGCAGGCCAATTTTGTAAATTTTCGCAACTGTGGGTTAATTTCGAAATTTTTTTTTAATTCTGGGTTAACAGTAAAAAAAACTCCCATACATACACATGCATTTGTGATGGTAACCACTAGAGTTCGTGCGTATGTTCCTGCACGAAAGAGGAAAAAGTCAGGCTCGTTCTTAAGACCAACCGAAAGCCTCCAAAAGTATACTCCTAAGTCAAACACGCAGGTTTATTGGGAAAGCCAGAGGAACAAAATTTTCCTCGGAAGGACCACTCATGTGAGAAATATTTAGGTCTTGTTTGGTGTGATTAAAATAATTTGGTTAGCTAAATCTAATCCTGAGAGGTTAGCTGAATCTAGATTATTTATTTGGTAGTGAATTTAGTTAATTTAAAATATTATTTGGTTTGATTAATTGGGCTAAATAGATGGAGGTGTCTAAGATGAATGTACCTGTTTTTTTTAAATTTATATCATATATATTCTTCATTTTTCTTAAAGGGCTAAATCTGAGAAGAGGAGATTGATTTAATAGTGGAAAAATGTGTATGTAAGATAAGACAAATTAGTACATATACCTTAACAAAACTCTAAATAGATTTGATGTAAAATGTATAGAGTTGCCATTTCTAATATAATAGTATTTTGTACTTTTTTTTATAGAATCTTTTTGTGTAATCTGTTATTCTGTTTTCTATGGTTGTTTGTAGAAGAGATAAGAGATAAGTGATATTTTAGATGGGTTAGGTCCAACTTTCTGTTGAATTAGGATAATATCAGATTAAAAGGGTTAACCTGTCTTGACATTGTTAAAAAGATCCTATATAATCTGTATATATTTAGGAGATTAAACTGCTAACCCACTTCTTAACCCCGAATCAATTAAAGTCTTCGAATCTATCTTATGATTTCTTAACTGATTACATGTATGATAAAAGAAATTTGGATATTTACTCACCGTTTGGTTGATCAGAATTCAGCATAAGTGAGATAGAGAAATAACAAAGATGCAATATTATATTGAATCTTGACATAATTCCTGTTTCTTTGATGTGTTATGCATCATGGATTCATTCAAATGTTCTTACAATAAAAGAAATATCCTATGATAATTTGTTTTGAGAAGAGCTACACTCTTTTTAAAATATATATATATATATATATATATATACATATATATATATATATATATATATATATATGTTATATATATATGTTAGTCGTTGATATTGATGTCTAAATTATTAGTTTTTCAATAGTTTTTATTTATCTTCGGAATATCTAAATTATATAGATTTTGACATATATAAGAATGATTATAATCTTAGTCAAATACATTAATATGCTGGTCGACATCAATCATGTTTCTATTATACATGGAAGATAATATTGACTAGCCGTACATGGGATAAAAAGCTGTTCAGCTGATAGATGGTAACCTAGCAAACGGCCACGTATGTATTTATACATTAATTGGCCGACATCACCTTTATGTGTCCCTACTACATGCATTTATAGATTAAAAATTTCTCGTAAATTTGATTTTAACCGCTAGTAAAACTAAATTAACCTTATATTCAATGTTTATCTTTGAGTTTATGTAGATTACATAAGATTTTCCATCAACCATATGTACCATTGATCTCCAATCATTAAAATTTAGACTTGGAAAAAACTGCTTACGCAGGTGATAACTCCATGCATCATGCATGCCTGTAGTAGCTTCCAAATGAGAAGCTAGATTCACTAGTATAGAAATGCAGTCTACTAACCCTTATATTCTATCGGTTATTAGCGAATTAGTAGAAAATCGATACAAAATGTGCCTCGTGGTTATAGAAAGTCAACGGGTGTATTTTTCCTATCGGTTTGTAAGAAACTTACCAATAGAAGAAACACTATGATTTACTCTAGCGGTGATGAACATATTTGCCGTTAGAAGAGATGCATAAGTACTGACGGGAGAATGTTGTGCGCCGATAGGACTGGTCGACTTCTACAACTAGACTTATTCTATCGGTACTGTGTGAGTCTACCGACAGAGTATGTACAAAAATTCATATCGGCAATATGTAGTGTGCCGATAAAACCGTTCGCATTCTACAAATATTTTTATTCTATCGGTAATGTATTCTTGTACCGTTAGAATATATCGAAAATTGCTTAGAACTGTTCGTCTTCAAATAGTTTTTTCTATCGGCAATGTACGTATATACCGACAGAGTATATACAAAAATTCCTATCGGTAATATATATTGTGCCGATAGAACCATTCGCCGTCTACAAATATTTTTATTCTATCGGTAATTCATTTGTATACCGTTAGAATATATATAAAATGACTAACGGTACGCGGTTTTTGTACCGATAGAACTTATCTAGTACTATAAATAGACGGGTATGTCTCTTTCATTCTTACAGTTCGTCTGGGGCTCGTAGTCCTAACCCGTAAGCTCCATGGATGGCCAGCGCACCTCTACAGGCGACCGCTGCACCTCCGCACCTCCATCGACGCCCTCTAGACTTCGGCATCCCAAGCAAGGTACGTAAAATTTCGGCAATATTGTTAGATTATTCGAATCCGATTATGGCAATTATTCTGCTTTTTTTATATCCTTCATTTTGATGTGTCTTCTTTTCAATATGATTATGATCTGTGCAGGTCCTTGGATGATGCTCATGAGGAGCAACGTATTTCACGGTTCTTCATCGCAGTACGCTGCCTATGTTGGTTTGTTGGCGAAAGAAACGGTGAAGATCACCGTCGAGAGCTGGAAGGACGTGAAGGGCGAGATCTTGGTTGGCTCGGTCGAGAAGATCTTTAAGCCCGGCGTGTTTCTCAAATCAGGACGTATAGAAAGCATCTTACATTTTTTTGCATGCACCAGCTTGTGGCCAGATGCTTACCTGCTTGGAGAAGAAGAATTATTGTTATTTGCACAGCCATTCTACACCATCACTACACAGAACAACATCTTGGAAGGTAGGTTCTTTTTGTTAATGGAGTTGAGTTGAGTTGATCGAGTTTGAGTCCGAGGAAATCACCAATACGTACAAATGTAAGTCGACGGCAATTCCAGCTCCTCGGGCGTCTTCGAACTGAACTCCTATGGTTAAATCCAATGTGGTTCAGACATTTGCTGTTTTGGATGAATGGATTTGTGATGTATCAGGTCTAACTTGTAGTCGGTAGTTGCATTGTCGCAACCTGCAAAGGTTCTCTTTTATGTAAAATGTACGGGCCACTGGGTCCTCGTCGTGATCTGTTGTTAATTTCAGACATGGCTTTTCTAATATACATCGAATGTGTGAATTGTTGTATTTGTATATTGTTGTATATTTGTGTATCATGTATTGCTAATTAGGACATGAACTTGAATGTGTAGGGAGTATTTGTGTATTTAATTATATTGGTAGGTAGGTGTGTATTTGTACTGCTGTTTCAGACATGTACCTGAATTTGTATTGGTGAACTGGCATGTGTATGTTTGTACCTGAATTTGTGAACTGGCATGTGTAATTTCTTTGGCAAGATGAAGTCCCAAGTACCTAAGAAAAGTATTTTTGTGTCTCCTAGTTAATCTACAAATTAGCATTTTTTGAAATATTGCTTTATCTTCTAGTTAAGATCTGTTTGATGTAAGATCTGTTTGATGTTACATTGATATGATTCCTTGGATGTGAGAACTGGTGTCTTATGTGTTTGGTACAAGTACCTCTAACGGTAAATACACATATTTACCGATAGAAAACACATATATTTGCTCAATTATGCATCATCTAACGTAAATACACATGTCTACCGATAGAAAAACTCATGTTCATGTGTCATGCATCATCTAACGGTTAATACACATATTTACCAATAGAAAAACTCATGTACGTGCTGTGTCATGCATTATCTAATGATCAATGCACATATTTACTGATAGAAAACACATGTATTTGCTCAGTCATGCATCATCTAACGGTAAATATACATATTTACCGATAGAACAAGGCCTTTACTTGCTCAGTAATGTACATTCTCTAACGGTATATGTGTATTTTTACCGATAGAATATGTGAGAGACAAATTACCTTAGTTAGTCTAACGGTTATTTCATATATTTACCCTTAGAAAAAGCTCCATTATAAGGAAAACCCCACTCGACCATTGCTGAGCTGCTCTTTAATTTGTTCTGTTGCACTCTGTGTCCCTCTGTTTGTGATGAAAGTTCCACGCTCGCAGCTACACTGCTAGGGTGATTAGCGCAAGCTGGAGGGAAGTGGATTGCGCCCCTCTCTTTAAGGTATGCTTAATTGTCGACAGTTATCTCTCTCTCCCTCTAGATCTCCCTCCCTCTCTACTTGCAAGCTAGCTGTATTGTGTAGTTCTAAGTTTGTAGCTCTAAGCTTGGGAGCTACGTAGCTGGAAATGTGTCATGTTTTAGGAGCTAACTAGCTTGTATTGTGTAGTTAGCTAGGTTAATTAGTCTTAATTTCGTCAGGTTAGGATTCAACACATCTGTTGTAAGAGGCTGTACATGTACATACACAAGTTGGGTCAAATCCTGTACCTCCGGGTAGTCTTCGAAGGGAGCTCCCGAGCGCTCTCGGTCCTTCGTGCGGAGAAGGTTCCTGGCGGGTCCTGGGCGTCCGGGCCCCGGGTCCCGCGGGGTCTTCAGAGTGCCTCGGTCCTTCGTCCGGAGATGGTCCCTGGTCCGTCACCGGGCCCCCGGTGAGACCCAGAGCATCACCGGGTCCCAACGGGTCACTGGGTCCCGGAGAATCCCTGGGCCCCGGGTCCCAGTGAGTCACCGGGTCCCGGAGAGTCACCGAGCCCCCGGTGAGACCCGGAGCATCACTGGGTCCCGCAGAGTCCCGGAGGGTCACCGGGCCCCCGGTGAGACCCGGAGCATCACTGGGTCCCATAGGGCCCCGGGTCCCAGGGAGTCACCGGGTCCCGGAGAGTCGCCGGGCCCCCGGTGAGACCCGGAGCATCACCGGGTCCCGGAGAGTCCCGGCGGGTCACCGGGCCCCAGTGAGACCCGAAGGGTCACCGGGTCCCGGAGAGACCCGGAAGGTCACCGGGCCGCCGGTGAGATCCGAAGCATCACTGGGCCCCCGGAGAGTCCCGAAGAGTCACCCGGCCCCCGGTGAGACCAGGAGGGTCATCGGCCCCCGGTGAGTCCCGGAGAACCACCGGGCCCCGGTGAGACCCGGGGAGCCACCGGGCCCCCGGTGAGATCCGGAGAGCCACCGGGCCCCCGGAGAGATCCGGAAGGTCACCGGGCGCCCGGTGAGGTCTGGAGGGTCACCGAGCCCCCGATGAGTCCCGAAGAGTCTCCAGGCTCCCGGTAGCATCCGGAGCCCTAGAAGGGCGGCTGCTGACCGTGAAGCCTCTGGGAAGCCGGCGAGGCCATGCGTCAAGCATCCGAGCCGTCCCCCTGGCCAAAGGACGTCCGCGCCCTTCGATCCAACGGTCGCAGCGAGGGCTTTTCGGTCTTTTGTATTTCTTAGGGGCTATATATACCCCTATTGTACCTCTTTTCGGGGGATTCGAACTCATTTGTATTAACATAATATCCGGCTCTCTTGGAGACCTCTCCTCGAGAGCTTACCTCCCCAGCGGACTCGTGTCCGGAGAGAGCTAACAGGACTAGGGCCCCCACTGGGACCCGAACCTGTATAAACCACTGTGTCAATTCCTGTGTTGCCCGGCGGGAGAAGACCAGTAACTCGGTCTGCTCGCGCCGTTGTACCCATGCCGTGCACGTCCTAACCTGCCGAGGTATCCGTGATACTACGACAGTTGGCGTCGACCGTGGGGACTCGTGACGAATCGCCATGGCTCCCCCAAGAACGAGAGCTCAAGCTCTCTCCCTTTCCGGTGGTGATGGTCCCAGCGACCCGGCGCCGCCCCAGCAAGGCGTCACCGTCGCAACGCTACCGTTCGGGAACACCCGGAGAGAGCTGCCACCTTCTTCTCCCGAAATCTTCGGTAGAGGTGTTCCCGTTTCCAGCTCGGCGACCGTGACCGCGATTGTGGGACCTCGCGCCCTACCCGGTGACGCCGGTCCCGGTGACCCGACGCCACCCCCTCGAGACACGACTGCCCCGGCGCTTCCGGCCGGAGGCGGCCAGACCCAGGTACCACCTCTCACCTTTCCAATTACTTTCAGTGGGCACACCTACAGGTCAACCCCGGTGACCGCGACCGCCCCGGCGGGGACTAGTCTCCCCCCGATGGCACACCCGGCTCCCCGGGACACTTTGCTCGAAGCTTTGGTCGAAGGCCAACTCCGCGCCCAGCGCACCTTGGAGGAGTTGTTGCACGCATTAGCGCGGCTTCCGGCTCCCGTCTATCCGCCCTCATTCCCATTTATGGGGTCGCCACCTCCGTTTTTCGTGGAACACTCGGCGGCCTTCCTGGCTCCGGGCATGTTCACCGCACCGGGGGCTGACCCCGCGCCCGCGCCGGGAGCCTTTCCCGCGCCGGGGCCTTACCTCGCACCGGGAGCCTTCCTCGTGTCGAGGCCTTACCCCGCGCAGGGAGTTGTCCCCGCGCCGGGGCCTTACCTCGCATCGGGAGCCTTCGCCGCGCCGGTGGCTCTCCCTGGCTCCGCACCGCGCCGGTGGCTCTCCCTGGCTCCGCGCCGCGGATGGTTGCCGGTGCGTCCGGAGTGGCTCCTGGGCTGGCGGTTCCCACCGCACTCGCAATGGCCCCGAAGACACGCCGGATGCCGGGCCTTGCCCGCGTGCCAGCAGCGTCGGCTGACGCGCATCAGCTCCCTCCTCCCCCGGTGGATCAGACCCGACTAACTCGGGAGGAGGTGGAGCGCATGCGTGCCGTGAAACGTAGTGAAGCTCCCTGTCAACTCAGGCTGGGGACACGCCGCCAAACTAGTCGAGGAGGGAGACCAGTCGACGAAGCCACCGCCACCTCTGGGGGACACCTGGAGGTTCACGAAGCTAGCCCCAACCCTGAGGGGAAGAGGCGCTACCACCATCCGAGCGGACCGCTGGGGCCTCTCCCCGACTCCGATAACGAGCGCGTCTCCCTTACAAGGGGGGACAACGACTGGGAACCATCCCAGAGAGTGTTGAGGGGGCCAACCAGCCCTTGTGCCGCCAGCTCCGATGCGTCCGATGGCCAAAGCCATATCGCCCGCCCCGCATCGAGTACTACAATGGTGAGGCCGATCCTTATGAATTTGTGCAGGTGTACTCCACAGCCATCTCAGCGGCCGGGGGGGACGAGACGGTACAATGCAACGTCTTCCCCCTCTACCTCACCGGCATCGCCCGCTCCTGGTTCTGCAACCTGAAGGCCGGCTCCATCAAGTCTTTCGCGCAGCTCAAGCGTGAGTTCTGCGTGAACTTCCAGGGGAACTACGCGCGCCCCCTGGACACTGCGCAGCTGTACACCGTCCGGCAGAGGACAGGGGAGACCATCCGAAGCTTCTTCAAGCGCTTCGCCCAAGTGAAGAGCAAGGTGGCTCACGTCCCCGACTCTACGGTCATCGAAGCGTGCAAAAGCGGGATCCTGCCGGGGGAGCTCCACCGGAGGCTTTCCCGGAGCTGCCCCTCTTCCGCCGACGAGCTCTTCAACGTACCCGAAAAGTACGCTCGGGCGGAGGGAGACGACCTCTGGAAGAAGACCCTGGGGGCTCCCGCCCCCGCCGACCGGGGGGGCAGGGACCCCAGGCAGGGGGGGCGTAATGAGCCACGGCCTCGGGACACCTTTGTCCTCAAGGGCGGAGGCGGCTCGCGCGACCTCCCGAGGGGCAACCTCCCCTTCCCCAAGCCGAAAGGCCATGGGGGAGGACGGTCTTCGCGCGGCCGGGAACGCCCCACGGGGAGAGCCAGGGAAGGACCGCGGTGCAGCTTCCACGGGTCCAGTACCCACACTACCTGAGACTGCCACCAGCTGCTGCAACACTTCGCGGAGTTCCCCGACCAGCATGGGCCGGGGGGGACTTCGGCCTCCTTGCCCCCTTGGCCAGCTGTTCCGGCCCTTCCTGCTCCCGCGGGGGGTCAGCAGGGGCAGATGCAGGAGGGGGAGCCTTCAGAAGCTCTCCCCTTCCAAACTTCTCAGCGTCGCATCAACGTCATCGTGGGAGGGTCCGCCTCCGGGCGGGACTCTAAGCGCCAGCGTAAGGAGTACGCGCGCGAAGTCAAGGTTGTGGGGGTGCTGCACAAGTCTCCGCCACCCAAGTGGTCGGACGTCCCCCTCAGCTTCACGGCGGAAGACATGCGCGGGGTTTGCTTCCCCCACGACGACGCGCTCATCATCTCCACTACCATCTACAACCGCCACCTGTCCCGCATCCTCGTGGATGGCGGAAGCTCCGCCGACGTCCTCTTCTTGAAGGCCTTCAAGGAGATGCAGGTGGATGAGAAGCTCCTGCAGCCCGCGGCAAGGCCCCTGCAAGGGTTCATCCCGGGGAAGGCGATCCATCCCGTGTGGAGATCAAGACGTGGCCCGGAGAACTACAAGACCGAGATGGTCCGATTCGACGTAGTGGACCTCCCCTCCTCCTGCAACGCGATCATGGGGAGGACCACGATGAACCGGCTGAGGGCTGCCACCCATCAAAACTACCTCTGCATGAAGATCCCCGGGCAACACGGCGTGATCAACGTCCGGGGAGACCAAGACGTGGCCCGTGCTCTGTACGAGCGCGCCGCCGCCACAATCAGAAGCGTCAACCTCATAAAGGCGCCCGGGGGGGAGGCTTCTCCCCCGGAACCAGACGTCGCGCCGACACATCCCGGGAGGCCCCTCCTCAAGCCGCGCCCGGAAGGGGGCCTCCGAAAGGTCCTGCTATCCCCACCGACGGGGACAAAACCGTCCGGATGGGGGCGGAGCTCCCCGAGGAGGATGCAGCGCAACTGGCGGCTTTCCTGCGCGAGAACTCTGATGTTTTCACGTGGAAGCCTTCAGACATGCGGGGCGTCGCCCGGGAGGTTATTGAGCACAAGCTTGCGGCAGCCCCCGGTCACCCCCCGTCAAACAGAAGCTGAGGAAGCTCTCCCTTGAGTGCCAAGAGGCAATCAAGGGGAAGATCGCCCGACTTTGAGAGGCGGGGTTCATTCGGAGGTCCTACACCCCGAGTGGCTCGCGAACCCCGTCCTCATCAAGAAATCAAACGGCAAGTGCCGGATGTGCGTGGACTTCACCGACCTTAACCGCGCTTGCCCCAAGGACAACTTCCCACTCCCGCGGATTGACCAACTGGTCGACTCCACCGCGGGGTGCGAGTTGATGAGCTTCCTAGACGTCTACTCGGGCTACCATCAAGTCCGGATGGCGGAAGGGGACGAGGAAAAGACGAGTTTCATAACTCCCCTCGGAACCTTCTGCTACGTCCACATGCCCTTCGGGCTCAAGAACGCGGGGGCGACCTTCCAACGCCTCATGACGCTGGTCTTCAAAGATCAAGTCGGCCGCAACGTCGAAGTCTACGTAGACGACGCGGTGGTCAAAAGTCCCCGCGCGGCCTCCCACATCGACGACCTAGCGAATACCTCCCGCAACCTCCGCGCGTACGGGCTGAAGCTAAACCCGGAGAAGTGGGCCTTCGGCGTGCGCGGGGGAAGCTCCTGGGTTTCCTCGTGTACCAACGGGGCATAGAGGCAAATCACGAAAAGATCCGGGCATTCCTGGACATGCCCCCGCTGCGCTCCATCAAGGACGTCCAGCGGCTCTCCGGCCGCTTAGCCGCTCTAAGCCGCTTCGTCTCGCGGTCGGGGGAGCGAGGCCTCCAATTCTTCAAGATCCTCCGGGGGCTCGAGGGGTTCCGCTGGACCCCCGAGGCCAAGGAGGCCTTCGACGACCTCAAGAAGTACCTCACGAGCCCTCCAATGCTTGTGAGTCCGTCTCCAGAAGAGCCCTTGCTCCTCTACCTTGCCGCGACCCGGGTCGCCGTCAACGCGATATTGGTCAAGGAGCAAGGGGGGCAGCAGCGTGCCGTGTACTACGTGAGTGAGGCCCTCCAGGGGGCCAAAACTCGGTACACGGAGATGGAGAAGATCTGCTACGCCCTCCTGATGGTGTCCCGGAAGCTTCGCCACTACTTCCTGGGACACCCCATCACCGTCCCGTCTTCCCTCCCCCTGGGGGAGGTGCTGCGGAACAAAGAAGCCACCGGCCGGATTGGGAAGTGGGGGGCCGAGCTCGCCCCCTTCTCCCTGTCCCTCACAGGCCGCTCAGCCATCAAGTCACAGGTCCTCGCCGACTTCGTCGCGGAGTGGACTCCTGCCTCCGGGCCCGGGGACGAAGACCTCCCCGCGCCGCCCCGACGCAGTGACCACTGGACGCTCATGTTCGACGGGTCGCTGTGTCTCGCCGGGGCCGGTGCGGGAGTAGTCCTCCGGAGCACCGAGGGGAAGGAACTAGAGTACGCGGCGCGGCTAGAGTTCCCCGCAACCAACAACGTTGCCGAGTACGAGTCTTTCCCCATGAGGATGCGCCCTGCGGGCTCCCTGGGGATCCGGCGCCTCCTAGTGAAGGAGGTGCGAAATATGGAGAGGCACTTCGACGGCCTCGAGGCACGGCATATCCCGCGAAGGGACAATGACCGGGCCGACGCCTTGGCCTGGGCGGCCAGGGCCCGGGAATCGCTCCCCAAGGGGGCCTTCTTGGAAATCATCACGAAGCCCTCGGTGGCCTCCCCGGACATGGGCGACGAGCCTCGCGTCCCGGAGGTCGCCAAGATCACCCGGACTCCGTCATGGATGGACCCCTTCATCTCCTTCACCAAGGGGGAGGGGGACCCTCCCAACGAGACCGAGGCTAAGTGCCTCCGGGCCAAAGCCCGGGCATACCTCCTGCTGGAGGGAAGGCTCTACAGGAAGGGGGCTTCCGCCCTCCTGCGCTGCCTCCCCCGGCCGGAGGGACTCCGACTTCTCAAAGACATCCACGCGGGGAGCTGTGGCTCTCACTAGCCCCGCGTGCCATCGCAGCCAAGTCTCTCCAACAGGGCTTCTATTGGCTCACGGTCATGCGCGACGCGCGAGACCTTGTCTCCGCATGCGAGGCATGCCAGAAGATGGCCAAGGGTTCGAACCTCCCCCCTGTAGCGCTGCAGACTATCCCATCACTTGGCCCTTGGTGCGCTGGGGGATGGACCTCGTAGGGCCCTTCCCCCCAGCGCCTAGAGGATACAAGTATGCAGTGGTCGCGGTCGACTACTTTACAAAGTAGGTTGAGGCGGAACCCTTGGCCAGCATCACGTCCCGGGCCGTCCAGCGGTTTTTCTGGAAAAACGTCGTATGTCGTTTTGGTGTCCCCCGAGAAATCATCGTGGATAATGGGACCCAATTCGACTCGGCTTATTTCTAGAAATTCTGCGAAGGCCTGGGGCTCGTCATCCACTTCGCCTCAGTGGCCCATCCCCGGAGCAATGGGGCCGTCGAGAGGGTCAACGGCGTGATCCTACAGGGGTTGCACCGGAGACTCGAGCAAGCCGCTTCTAAGCGGGGCGCATGGGCAGAGGAGCTCCCTAGCATCCTCTGCTCCATGCGCACGACCCCGAGCCGGGCGACGGGACGTACTCTCTTCTCCCTAGTCTACGGGGCGGAGGCAGTCCTCCCCCCGGAGATTGGCTTCCGGTCGCTGCGAGTCGAGCTCCTAGACGGAGCTACGACCGCGGCGTACCAGGCCAACGAGGCCAACCAGCGACTGGAGATCGACCTCGTGGAGGAGGAACGCGACCGAGCCCTCCTCCGCCACGCGATCTATGAGCGCGAGATGGCGCACGCATACAACCAGCGCGTGAGTGAAAGATCTTTCCGCCTTGGGGACCTTGTCCTCAAGCGCGTCACAGACCCCCAAGCCCAGGGTAAGCTCTCCCCCAAATGGGAGGGCCCCTACAGGATCTCCGCGGTCCTGGGCTCGGGGGCTTACAAGCTCTCGAACCCCCAAGAGCAGGAACTGAAGCACACGTGGAACTTGCGTCTACTTCGCAAGTTTTACGTCTAGCCTACACAGGCCCGTCCCCTCCCCCGGAGCGATTACGCCGGAGGGGGAAGGGGGACCTCGTACTCACTGTCCCCTCCCCCGGAGTGATCACGCCAGAGGGGGAGGGGGGCATTGTAATCACCTTTCCCTCCCCTTTCGTGACTTCGCGAGAGGGGGGGGGGCGTTGTATTTCATTTCATTCTCAATACAACTGGGTTTTTCTCTTCAACTGTCATTGCAGGTTCTTCACATTACCGCCCCTAACGGCGATGCCCTCCCCGCGAGGACGCCCTCCCCGTGAGGAAGTGGGCCCACACCCAACAAGTCCCTCCTGCAGGGCGGCTTACGATCAGCCCTCGTGGACTGAGGGTGTAAGCGGCAACCCGGTCCCCAGCAACCGTGGTAACGAGTCACTTTGGGAGACTAGTCCCCTACCCAAACACTCAAACCCATCATCGGGCACATCCTCCTCCGGGAGTCGATAGTCTCCCCAGCGGGACGGATTTCTTGGATATTCTTCTCCGGAGACCTTATTCCCAGCTCCCCGTTCTCACGGCGACCGGACGATTGTCTCCCGGAAGGTCTATCTCCGGAAATCTCATTTCAGGCTTTCTTGGATATTTCTTTCCCGGAGATCTTATTCCCGGCTCCCCGTTCTCACGGCGACCGGATGAGTGTCTCCCGGAAAAATTACGGATTTCTTGGATATTTCTTCCCCGGAGACCCTATTCCCGGCTCCCCGTTCTCACGGCGACCGGACGATTCTCTCCCGGAAAGTTCATCTCCGGAAATCTCATCGGGTTTTCTCGTCTTCATCTTCACCCCAGGGGCTGTGTCACCCCCACAGCGCGCGGAGCTACCCTCCGGCCCGCTGTGGGCGGGGGGGATAAGGAACCCCCGGGTGTAGACCGCACCACCCACGAGCAAACTTAGCTCATTCTTAGCAAAAGAAGTCGTCCAGACCATCCAAGAAAAATATCAAAAGAAGACTCTTAAAACAAGAAGAAGCGCAAACACACCTTTACTAGTCATTCACCCGGAGGACATCTTCCCCCTCCGGTGGGCATCGGAAACGGTACAACCCGAGTCAAAACCCAGAAGCACTCTACATCCTAAGGCTCCTACGCGTCTGGGGGCTCCACGCTGCTCGGACGCGGTAACTTCCTCTCCCGGGTGGACTTGGTCTCGAGAGGAGGTTTTTCTCCACCGCGCCGCTCAGACGCGGTAACATTCTCTCCCGAAGGGACTTTGTCCCGGGAGAAGTTTTTCCCGTCTAGGGGCTCCACGCCGCTCGGACGTGGTAACTTCCTCTCCCAAGTGGACTTGGTCCCGGGAGGAGGTTGTTCTCAACCACGCTGCCCAGACGTGGTAACGTTCTCTCCCAGGGGGACTGTCCCGGGAGAAGATTTTTCCCGTCTGGGGGCTCCACGCCGCTCGGACGCGGTAACTTCCTCTCCTGGGTGGACTTGGTCCCGGGAGGAGGTTTTTCTCCACCGCGCCGCTCAGACGCGGTGACATTCTCTCCCAGAGGGACTTTGTCCTGGGAGAAGGTTTTTTCCGTCTGGGGGCTCCACGCCGCTCGGACGCGGTAACTTCCTCTCCCGAGTGGACTTGGTCCTGGGAGGAGGTTGTTCTCAACCACGCCGCCCAGACGTGGTAACGTTCTCTCCCGGGGGGACTGTCCCGGGAGAAGGTTTTTCCCGTCTGGGGGCTCCACGCCGCTCGGACGCGGTAACTTCCTCTCCCGGGTGGACTTTGTCCCGGGAGAAGGTTTTTCCCGTCCGGGGGCTCCGCGCCGCTCAGACGCGGTAACTTCCTCTGCCGGGTGGACTTTGTCCCGGGAGAAGGTTTTTCCTGTCCGGGGGCTCCGCGCCGCTCAGACGCGGTAACTTCCTCTCCCGAGTGGACTTGGTCCCGGGAGGAGGTCGTTCTCAACCACGCCGCCCAGACGTGGTAACGTTCTCTCCCGGGGGAACTTTGTCCCGGGAGAAGGTTTTTCCCTTCCGGGGGCTCCGCGCCGCTCAGACGCGGTAACTCCCTCTCCCGAGTGGACTTGGTCCCGGGAGGAGGTTGTTTTCAACCACGCCGCTCAGACGTGGTAACGTTCTCTCCCGGGGGGACTCTGTCCCGGGAGAAGGTTTTTCCCGGCTGGAGGCTCCACGCCGCTCGGACGCGGTAACTTCGTTTCCCGGGTGGACTTTGTCCCGGGAGAAGGTTTTTCCCGTCCGGGGGCTCCGCGCCGCTCAGACGCGGTAACTTCCTCTCCCTAGTGGACTTGGTCCCGGGAGGAGGTTGTTCTCAACCACGCTGCCCAGACGTGGTAACGTTCTCTCCCGGGGGGACTCTGTCCCGGGAGAAGGTTTTTCCCGTCCAAGGGCTCCGCGTCGCTCGGACGAGGTAACATCCTCTCCCCGGGGGACTTTGTCCCAGGAGAAGGTTTTTCCCGTTTGGGGGCTCCACGCTGCTCGGACGCGGTAACTTCCTCTCCCGGGTGGACTTGGTCTCGGGAGGAGGTTTTCCTCCACCGCGCCGCTCAGACGCGGCAACGTTCTCTCCCGGGGGGACTTTGTCCAGCGAGAAGGTTTTTCCCATCCAAGGGCTTCGCGCCTCTCGGACGCGGTAACATTCTCTCCCCGGTAAACTTTGTCCCGGGAGGACTTCTTCCGTTCTGGGGCTCCAAGCCCCAGGGGGCGGTTTTCTCTTCCTCAGCGACTTTACATCCCAAGTTCAAATCCTTCCGCCCGGAGATCCCCGGTCCCTCAGAAGCGAAAGAGTTCTATTGCAGCAGTGTGCGGGAAAATTACCCCGGAGACCTCAATGTCATCAGGGGAAGGGTTTTACACATACCCTCCGGGGCCACGACGTGTCCCCGAGGGCCTGGGGGGCTCCTATTGGGCCAAATCCTGTACCTTCGGGTAGTCTTCGAAGGGAGCTCCCGAGCGACCTCGGTCCTTCGTGCGGAGAAGGTTCCTGGCGGGTCCTGGGCGTCCGGGCCCCGGGTCCCGGGTGTCCAGGCCCCGGGTCCCGCGGGTCTTCAGAGTGCCTCGGTCCTTCATCTAGAGATGGTTCCTGGCGGGTCCTGGGCGTCCGGGCCCCTGGTCCCACGGGGTCTTCGGAGTGCCTCGGTTCTTCGTCTGGAGATGGTCCCTGGTGAGTCCCGGAGAGTCACCGGGACCCCGGTGAGACCCGGAGCATCACCGGGTCCCTGAGAGTCCCGGAGGGTCCCCGGGCCCCGGGTCCCAGGGAGTCACCGGGTCCCGGAGTTTCACCGAGCCCCCGGTGAGACCCGGAGCATCACCGGGTCCCGGAGAGTCCCGGAGGGTCACCGGGCCCCCGGTGAGACGCGGAGCATCACCGGGTCCCGTAGGGTCCCGGAGAGTCCCTGGGCCCTGGGTCCCAGGGAGTCATTGGGCCCTGGGTCCCAGGGAGTCACCGGGTCCCGTAGAGTCACCGAGCCCCCGGTGAGACCTGGAGCATCACCGGGTCCCGGAGAGTCCCGGAGGGTCACTGGGCCTCCGGTGAGACCCGGAGCATCACCAGGTATCGTAGGGTCCCGGAGAATCCCTGGGCCCCGGGTCCCAACGAGTCACCGGGTCCCGGAGAGTCACCGAGCCCCCAGTGAGACCCGGAACATCACCAGGTCCTGGAGAGTCCCTGAGGGTCACCGGGCCCCCGGTGAGACCCGGAGCATCATCGGGTCCCGTAGGGCCCCGGAGAGTCACCGAGCCCCCGGTGAGACCTGGAGTATCAGCGGGTCCCAAGAGTCCCGGAGGGTCACCGGGCCCCCGGTGAGACCCGGAACATCACCGGGTCCCGGAGAGTCCCGGAGGTTCACCGGGCCCCGGTGAGACCCGGAGGGTCACTGGGTCCTGGAGAGACCCGGAGGGTCACTGGGCACCCGGTGAGATCCGAAGCATCACCGGGCCCCTGGAGAGTCCCGAAGAGTCACCCGGCCCCCGGTGAGACCCGGAGGGTCATCGGCCCCCGGTGAGACCTGGGGAGCCACCGGGCCCCCGGTGAGATCCGGAGGGTCACCGAGCCCCCGGTGAGTCCCGAAGAGTCTCCGGGCTCCCGGTGGCATCCGGAGCCCTGGAAGGGCGGCTGCTGACCGTGAAGCCTCTGGGAAGCCGGCGAGGCCACGTGTCAAGCATCCGAGCCATCCCCCTGGCCAAAGGACGTCCGCGCCCTTCGATCCAACGGTCGCAACAAGGGCTTTTCGGTCTTTTGTATTTCTTAGCTAGGGGCTATATATACCCCTCTTGTACCTCTTTTCGGGGGATTCGAACTCATTTGTATTAACATAATATCCGGCTCTCTTGGAGACCTCTCCTCGA
Source organism: Pharus latifolius (assembly GCA_019359835.1). Lineage (NCBI taxonomy): Eukaryota > Viridiplantae > Streptophyta > Magnoliopsida > Poales > Poaceae > Pharus > Pharus latifolius. Next base: position 34,154,113 of record CM033328.1, on the reverse strand, counting down.
GAGCATACCTCCCCAGCGGACTCGTTACCACTGGGACCCGAACCTGTATAAACCACTGTGTCAATTCCTGTGTTGCCCGGCGGGAGAAGACCAGTAACTCGGTCTGCTCGCACCGTTGTACTCATGCCGTGCACGTCCTAACCTGATGAGGACATCACTTATTCGGATACACGCACTCCTCCGCTTGTTACACAAGGACCAATAACGCGTAGCAAAGCCCGATTGTTGCATTGCCAGGTGAACTCGTTCCTAAGTTTATATATATATGGTTTTGAGAATAGTTTACTATCTAATAGTGATAATATTGTGCTTAGGAACAATGGAGAGGACCATCAAGGAGTCCAAGTCGAGTTGGAGTCCGAGATGAATTCGAGTTAGAGTCCGGTTCGGCCATCCAGGAGCAGCCTGCCTTCAAATGATCATAACTCCCTCATACGAAGTCCGATTGGGACATTCTTATAGTCCACGGAGAAGCCCACGACGAGATCTTTCCAATGGATCTAGTCCCACATCCAAATTCCTTCTGTATCGCTCGAAATTGACAAAACAAGTTTTGACCAGATTCTGATTGGACCGAGTCGGTGCTGCGTCAATGCCACTGGCTGACAAGCTCTGGCATAGAGCTGACAATGCCAAAAACTAGGGCTTAGCATAAATTTTGATCTGGAGCTCCAAATGATGCACCACTTTGTCTAGGAGGTAGGTTTTGATAACAGGAACAATTAAGTCAACAGGATCTAGGGCAGGAAATGGCTGGAAAGCAAGAAATTTGATGATGAACTGAGATGAACGGGCTGCACTAGATCAGTTCTGGACAAAAACTTGGCAAAGCTATATCTTCCAATCTAGGCTGATTTAGGTGTCGTGCTAGAAGACAAAAATGCTCAGGAGGCTAAGGCACATCTAAAAGACAAGGTGATTTGGGCTGAAACGGCCGGGAACACTTTTCCGATCATCGGCGCCGGAGAAGAAGCACTGCCAGTTGGGGGTTTCTACTACAGGCAACAAGAACTTAATTCCTTGCTTGGAGAGCATCTAGGAGGTATAAGGAAGCTTCTGGTACAATTAGATGGGCCGGAGGATCACTGGAGAAGCCTGGCGACGATCGCCGGTTTTCTGGTGAAGCTCGGTTTAGGGAAAAGGTTCGATTCTTGCTTAATTGGGAAATCTAACTTCACAGGCTTGCTTGATTTGGCTTACTGATAAATTTTGATTACAGATACGAAAGCTAATTTGGAGTAATTCGAGCTACATTGCCGGAACAGGGCATTCTTCGAATTTTAGCAATTTCCGGTGATCGCCGGCGTTAGAGGTCACCGGGGAGTAATTAGACAGTACTACACAGAGAGGATAAGTAGGGAAACTCACTGGTGTTGTTAATTTGGCAGGAGATGATTTGGATGAAGCTGGCACCGTGAAGCCTCTTGCTGGACTCGCCGGAGAAGAAGACGACGGCGAGGAGATTTGTAAATCTGGCTAAGTTCTGGTGATGAGGAAGTGACACAAGGTATGGTTGTTTATATAGAGCAGTGGGCGTAGCTTGCAAGGAGGTAATAGCATTGAATTTGATGTCAGTTGATATGAGTTGCCGGGCGCAGATGTAGCAACGGCCAACGGTGACGCGACGGCGCACTGGCGAGGCAAAACTGTTGCTACATTGGGACTCAATCATGTCGGGCGGTGCAAAGCGGTGGCGACAACGGCTGGCAAGGCAAGCGACGTGGCAAGAAGATGCTGACAACAGTCACTGCTGGTCTCGCGGGGAAGCAGGCGCTGGTCGACGACGTTGCAGCGGCGCTGCCACAGTGACGGCTGAGGCGAGGACACGTGCGCAACAGCATGCACGATCAAGTTGCAGGCGAAGCTTGGCCGGCGGCGAGCGTGCACGGCGCAAGGAAACCACGGCGAGCTTCTGGTCGTGTACTGCAGCTGCTGGTCGAAAATGGACTGAACTGCAGTTTCAATTCTTTGAGTTTTGGACTGAAATGAAAATATGGAATTCTGGAAGGTTTAGACTGAAATTGCTTTCACTAATCTGGTAGATTATATTCAACAAGGTATTTGGCAAAGATGGTTGATAAGATTTGACACATTTGAATAGTTTTCGATACAAACTGAAAATAGGATAATTTAGGGTAAATTAGGATTTGAGTTTTGTCGATTTCGAATTCTGGCATTTAGGGTTCGATTTTGATATCTGCACAGAAGAGAAACTTGTGGAAAATGGCATTTTGAGAAGATTTGCTGAAGAAATTCTGAATTTGAAGTTAATCTGGAGATTTTAGCCTTTTTGGGTGTTCAGATAACAGATAAGGACTAATTTGCGATAACTCTTGGACTGATTTGTGAAAAGAGTCTAGATGATAGAATCTGGCTGTCAACTTTTTATATCAAGGTATTGACATACCCATGATCATATTCCAGGAATAATCTGGTTTGAACTTGATCAAGATTTTGATTAAATCTGTATTTCTGAAACTTAGGGTATTTGGGTAATATAAGGTATTTCTGTTTTCGAAAACAGAATGGAGTTGATAATTCTGGGAGTTAGAGATAGAATTGAATCTAGGTTCTGAAGACTTTTAGATTCAGGATAACTAATAGATCACATCTAAACAATCTGATCTCAATTTGAGGTCACAGGATAGATTTTGGAGATTTTAGGGCTTAGGATAGATACTGATCTGGCTATTACTACAGATACATGCATGCATGCTATTTATGAAAAAGGAAATTTTCACCCCTAACTCAGGGTGTTACAGATCTACCCTCCTTAAAGAAATCTCGCCCCGAGATTTACCTAAGACAGGAAAAGATAAGGATAGGTTTGCTTAAGATCTTCTTCCTTCTCCCAAGTAGCCTCTTGCTCTGAATGATTTTTCCATTGAACTTTACACAATTTGATTTTCTTCCTTCTGAGCTGACGTTCATCAGTGGCTAGGATTCTGATTGGGTGCTCAAGATAAGTGAGATTCTTCTGTAATGGCACATCTTGAACATCTATCTGATCAGTAGGTTCCTGCAAACATTTCTGGAGCTGAGAGACATGAAACACATCATGCACTCCTGCTAATCCCACAGGTAATTCCAATTTATATGATACTTCTCCCTTCCTCTTGATTATCTTAAAAGGTCCAATGTATCTTGGAGATAATTTTCCTTTCACTTGGAATCTTTGTAATCCTTTGAATGGTGTGACCTTGAGATACATAAAATCTCCTGGTTCAAATGATAATTCTCTCCGTCGTTTATCTGCATAACTCTTTTGTCGTGATTGTGCTGTTTTCAACCTTTCTCTGATGTGTCTGACATGAGCTTCTGCTTCTTCTACTATCTCTGGTCCTATGACTTTTCGTTCTCCTGGCTCATTCCAATGCAATGGAGTTCTGCACTTACGTCCATATAAAGCTTCAAATGGTGCCATCTGTATACTAGCTTGATAACTGTTATTATATGTAAATTCTGCAAACGGTAAACATTTGTCCCATGATGTTCCATAATCTAGTATACAAGCTCTTAGAAGATCCTCTAGGATTTGGTTGACTCTTTCTGTCTGTCCTCCCGTCTGTGGATGATATGCAGTACTGAAGTCCAACTGGGTTCCTAGGGTTTCATGTAGTCTATTCCAAAATTTGGAGGTAAACTGTGTTCCACGATCTGAAACTATCTTCTTAGGAATACCATGCAGTGCCACTATTCTTTGCATGTATAACTCTGCTAATTTACTGCCATCATAAATCTTTTTGACTGATATGAAATGAGCTACTTTAGTAAGTCTGTCCACAATAACCCATATGGAATCATATCCTCCATGAGTTTTAGGTAATCCTGTAATGAAATCCATACCAATTTCTTCCCATTTCCATAATGGTATTGGTAGAGGTTGTAGCTTTCCTGCTATTTTCTGGTGTTCTGCTTTAACTCGCTGACATGTATCACAGCTTGCAATATACTCTGCAATCTCTCTCTTCATATTATCCCACCAGAATCTGGTCTTCAAATCTTGATACATCTTTGTGTTACCAGGGTGTATTGAGTATGGAGTTTTATGTGCTTCATGGAGAATTATTTCCTTAAGATCTGCGTTTTGAGGTACACAGATTCTTTCTCGATACCATACAATCCCTTGGTTATCTTCAGTAAAGCCTTGAGCCTTTCCTAACTTGATTCGACTCTTGATCTTACAAATTTCTTCATCTTTCTTCTGGGCATTTCCTATCTGTTCTTCAAGTTGAGATTTTATTGTTAAAGTAGCTACCGTTCCCTGTGGTACTATTTCCACTTGATGATTCTGAAACTCTTATTGTAGGTAAGGGTTCTTCAACATAACCATTCCTTGTAGGTTGTAAACCTTTCTGCATAGGGCATCAGCCACTACATTAGCTTTCCCTGGATGGTACTGAATACTAAGATCATAATCTTTGATCAATTCCAGCCATCGGCGTTGACGCATGTTGAGCTCCGTCTGTGTGAAAATATACTTGAGGCTTTTCTGATCTGTAAAGATGTCACACTTATGCCCAATGAGATAATGCCGCCATATCTTTAAAGCATGTACTACTGCTGCTAACTCCAAATCATGGGTCGGATAATTTTCCTCATGTGGTCTCCATTGACGTGAAGCATAAGCCACTACTCGACCTTGCTGCATTAACACACAGCCTATTCCTTGCTTTGAAGCATCACAGTAAACTACAAAGTCTTCCTTGCTGTCCGGTAAGGTGAGGACTGGTGTTGTTGTCAATTTCTGCTTTAGCTTCTGAAAACTCTCCTCGCACTTGGTGGTCCATTCACATGCAACATCCTTCTTTAGCAGGTTCGTAAGAGGTTTGGCAATTTGGGAAAATCCTTCGATGAATCTCCTATAATACCCTGCTAATCCCAAGAAACTTCTAATCTCTGAAACTGAGGTAGGTTGCTTCCACTCCTTGATTGCAGAGATTTTAGCTGAATCCACTGAAATTCCTTCTGCTGTCAACACATGTCCAAGAAATGAAATTCTTGACATCCAAAATTCACATTTGTCAAACTTGGCATAAAATTGCCTCTCTCGTAGCCTTTCCAAGACTAGGTGTAAATGTTGCTCATGTTCTTCCGTACTCTTGGAATATATCAGAATGTCATCTATGAATACTATGACAAACTTGTCAAGAAAATCCATAAATGTACTGTTCATGACATTCATGAAAGTTGCCGGAGCATTGGTCAAGCCAAAAGGTACTACTGTAAACTTATATAAACCATATCTGGTAGTGAAAGCAGTCTTCGGTATATCTTCCTTCTTGATCTTCAGCTGATGATATCCAGATTTCAAATCTATCTTGGAAAATACTTTGGCTCCTCGAAGTTGATCGAACAAGTCATCAATTCTTGGTAATGGATACTTGTTTTTAATAGTGACTTCATTCAAAGCTCGGTAGTCTACACACATTCGTAGAGTTCCGTCTTTCTTCCTCACAAACAAAACTGGGGCTCCCCATGGTGAAGCACTGGGTTTGATAAATCCTTTGTTTTCCAAGTCTTCGAGTTGATTCTTGAGCTCCTCCAAATCTGTAACTGGCATCCTATAGGGACGTTTTGCTATAGGTGCTGCTCCTGGTTTAAGTTCAATACTGAATTCTATTTCTTTGTCAGGTGGCATTCCCGGAAGTTCTTCTGGAAACACATCAGAATATTGTTGCACTACAGGCACTTGTTCCAGGCATAACTTTTGCAATGCTTGAATAGATCTTAGCGGTTTCTTGACTGCTGATCTTTCTGCATGGAATAGAACTCTCTCCCCTTGGCTACTGACAAGACTAAGGGTTTTCTCTTCACAGTCTACTAGACCTTTATGTTGGGACAACCAATCCATTCTCAAAATAATGTCTAGACCTTGCAGTTCTAGAACTAGTAAATTTGCCTCAAATTCTACCCCTTCTATATTGAAAGTTACATTTGGGCAGATCGAGTAGACAGATAATCTAGCCCCTGGAGTTTGTATAACCATAGAGTACTCTAGTGGTACTTGCTCTATATGCATTTCAACTTCAGATGCAAATGCTTTTGACATGAATGAATTTGTAGCACCAGGATCAAACAATATTAAGGCAGATGCAGATTGAATCAGAAATCTACCTAGAAGAATGTCGGTGGCGTTGCCCGCTTCTTGAATTGAAGTATAGTTTAACCTTCCTCCTTGGGTTGTAGCTGGTGCTCTACCTCTTCCTCTTCCTCGATTAGCCATGTTTCCTCCTCTTCCTGCTGAATTTCCTCTAAAATTCTGTGATGGTGATGCCCTGGTTATTACTGGCTGTGTTCCTGCTTGAGATCTGGCAATGGACATCGGAAGTTGTATCCAAGGACAAAATTCTTTACGGTGCCCACGCTGTCCACAATGATAACACTCAACACGAGGATGAGGGCAATCCTTCTGAAGATGATTCCCTCTGCAGTTGGGGCACAATGTCGTTGCTGGTCTGGGATTCTGATAAGATGGTCGAAAATTGGGAGTGATAGGAACTCTTCCTCTGATTGGATTTGGCTGTGGTCGTGTTTGCTGGAACATCCTCCTCTTTCGGCTTTCTTCTCCCATATTCTTCTTTTCTTCTACCTTTAAAGCTCTGTTCACTAGTGTTTGAAATTCCGTAAGTTCATGAGAAGCAATTTGATACTGTAAATAGTGTTGAAGTCCTTCTGTGAAGCGCTCTATCTTCTTCTCTTCAGTATCCACATCTCCAGGTGCGTATCGAGCCAAATGAGTAAATTGGTGTAGATACTCAGTGACTGACTTACTTCCTTGAGTTAAATTCCGAAATTCCCGACGCTTAGCTGCCATAACACCAGTAGGTATATGAAATTTCCGAAATTGATCCTTAAATTCCCTCCAAGAGATATTATCTTTATCAAGGTGGGCTTCCTGGTAGTTCATCCACCATGCAGCTGCAGCTCCTGATAACTGATGAGATCCAAACAGAACTTTCTCTCGTTCGCTGCATCGGACCGTGTCCAGTTTCCTCTCGATATCCCGTAACCAATCATCGGCAACCATAGGATCGGTCGCACTAGAGAATGTTGGTGGACGAGTCTTTTGGAAATCTGTTAAGCTTGCTCCTACAGCAGAAGTAGTTCCTTCTGTTGTTCCAGTAGGCAGTTTCTGAACTATCTGGGCTAACAACTGGGTATGAGCTATCTGAGCTTCCTGACGACTTTTCTCCATTGACAACAGAATTTCCTGAAGACTGGGTTGTTCATTCTGAGGTGGATTAGAACTCTGAGATCCTTGCTGAAACAAAGGGTCTCTTGTCATAGTATCTTCTTCCTGCGGAGTCTGACCCATATCTTCTCTTCCACTTCGAGATCTCCTTCTGGTGTCAACCATGGTGGCTCTGAAAAAGGTTTAGACGGATCTAACTAACTAAGGCCAACTAAGACAGCAATGCAGAAATTAATGCAACTACTTTAATGCATAAAATTACTTAGGCTATCAACCATAATACACAAATTAACCATTGCAAAAGCAACAGCGAATCACAAAGCTATTAAGAGCATCCACTAGCTCTGTCTACACCAACCTCTAAGACACTCTGAAACAACAGAACGCGCCCTCACAATCTTACCGAATTTTAGAAAATCCAAATAAAATTTTGAAATGAAGGTTTTCAAGAGCTACAAAGCTCATTATTTTTACCAAAATAAAGTTTTCAACAAATAGTTTTCTGATTAAATTACGTTTTCCTGGCACGGCCAATTTCCTAAAGGTGTCGTCCTACAGTCAAGTTCTCATGTTGCTCTGATACCAACTTTTCTGTCGTGCCCCGAGACTGGGACAACGACTACTCCTGTAGAGACCTAGCTCGCTGTAGCTAGTCCCAAACCACAACCCTTTGACTTCCCAGGATGAGTCAAACACAGGAGTATATTACATTGCAACAGAGTACTCACAAAATATTAAGCAGTGTGGCCTGCTGGCCTTAATATTACATAAAGAGGATTACAATGCCTACAAGGCATTCAGGGTTTAGCAAAATATTTAACTACGCAGCAGAAGATAGGTGACCCTCCCACAAAAGAAGTTGACGGCAGAACAACACACTTCAGGGTTCTGGCGGAACTGATTCTCCTCCTTCTGGATCCATGAAGTACTCCGTGCCATCATCTTGATCAAAGTAGGCTCCATCTATTGAGTTGAATGTTGCAAGGGTGAGCACTTACCTACTCAGCAAGTCATAGGTAAGAGTAGTTACATATAGTAGTGATGATATGAACCTAGACTAGTCAAGAATTATGGATATTTGTAAAATAATCTTTTCCTTTCTCATCTCATCTTATGGCAGCACTTTTCATAATATAACATCATCATTCATGTTCACTCGATTATAGCACTACCGCGACACGTCGACACACGACAGCCCACGGCAGCACTCCTTATCATGACAACACATGTCATTTGGGTAATCTTGATTAAACACATTTTATTTAGAAAATAGTACTTGTGTCACACCCCATGGATTTAATCCACCGCAGCAGACTCCTATAAGCCCGGGAGCTCGGAGTATTCGAATACGTTTTTAACTCTGCAGAGAGGTACCAATTTACCCACAAGATATTCCACTTTCAAGCCTTTCCTATCATAACAAAATGATTGGACCCCTGACTCACTTCATACTGTGAGCGGCAAGGTGGAAATAACAAGAACTTTTGTTATGTTTTACTCACAATTCACCCCCGACCCTGTGGCTCTCAGCGAGGCACAGTTGTGGCAGGTTGTATCCAAACCTCCACCCCTTTGCTTATTCCCATTACTGGGTCAGCGTGCTTGATCACCTTCAGTGATATGTGTGGGAGCCGCGCTCCGTGTTTATCGTGCATCACTACATATCTCATGCAGGGGTTTCATGTGCGATCCACATAATTACTTGTTCAGGCCTGTCCCATACCAGGCTTGCGGTTAGCACGTTGTTCATGCCACTAGACGCACAACACAAGGTTCTAGTCCTTATATGCCAGTGACCAGACCATCCACAACCCTGCACCTTCAATGCCTGCATTCCTTTGCAGTCTAGCACCTCCAGTGCTACAGCCATCCATGCCATTTTTCTGGTCACGGCTAGGGGTTTTATTTCATGAATATAAGTATATAAATACATATAATAGTTCATGGCTCAAAACTTGTTTATTTCACATTTCACAGATAACCAGTCTAGTACTGCCAATTCATAAATCAACCATTCTCAATCTTTCACATGCAATATTGCCTATATTCAAGGTTATATTATAGCAACATTTAAAATATAGGTTCAAGATGACCAAGGATATGACTTGCCTTCCGCGTCGTAAAATACAGCAGTCGATGACGGGTCAACAGCAAAATCTTCAAAGTCAGCTTCTGAATCTGCTCGACGACAAACAAACACACAATGATTACTTATAATATTAAAATGTTTTATGACTTATATGCAGAAATGCTCAACAAGCATGATTGAACTATACTGGAGATAACTGCAAACTGAACTGAGTCGAGATTCTAGGGTTTCAAGGAATTTGGGCTAAGGATGGTGATTAGATAATCTTAGGGTTTCAGGTTTACGATAGGGATAACAATTTTGTGGCTGGTTTAATCAAAACAGCGAATGTCAACAGATCGACATTCGGATCAAAGCTTGGACATAGCTTTAAGAAAAGCTAGAGTGCTTATCTCAAGTTGTGGTAGCAGAAGAAAATGTAGATCACAACTCTACAAATTCAGTGGACAAAGTGGATTTCAAATTACACAACCAGAAGTGGGTAAACAAGGTCAATGCCACTGGCTGACAAGCTCTGGCATAGAGCTGACAATGCCAAAAACTAGGGCTTAGCATAACTTTTGATCTGGAGCTCCAAATGATGCACCACTTTGTCTAGGAGGTAGGTTTTGATAGCAAGAACAATTAAGTCAACAGGATCTAGGGTAGGAAATGGCTGGAAAGCAAGAAATTTGATGATGAACTGAGATGAACTGGCTGCACTAGATCAGTTCTGGACAAAAACTTGGCAAAGCTATATCTTCCAATCTAGGCTGATTTAGGTGTCGTGCTAGAAGACAAAAATGCTCAGGAGGCTAAGGCACATCTAAAAGACAAGGTGATTTGGGCTGAAACGGCCGGGAACACTTTTCCGGTCATCGGCGCCGGAGAAGAAGCACTGCCAGTTGGGGGTTTCTGCTACAGGAAACAAGAACTTAATTCCTTGCTTGGAGAGCATCTAGGAGGTATAAGGAAGCTTCTGGTACAATTAGATGGGCCGGAGGATCACTGGAGAAGCCTGGCGACGATCGCCGGTTTTCTGGTGAAGCTCGGTTTAGGGAAAAGGTTCGATTCTTGCTTAATTGGGAAATCTAACTTCACAGGCTTGCTTGATTTGGCTTACTGATAAATTTTGATTACAGATACGAAAGCTAATTTGGAGTAATTCGAGCTACATTGCCGGAACAGGGCATTCTTCGAATTTTAGCAATTTCCGGTGATCGCCGGCGTTAGAGGTCACCGGGGAGTAATTAGACAGTACTACACAGAGAGGATAAGTAGGGAAACTCACTGGTGTTGTTAATTTGGCAGGAGATGATTTGGATGAAGCTGGCACCGTGAAGCCTCTTGCTGGACTCGCCGGAGAAGAAGACGACGGCGAGGAGATTTGTAAATCTGGCTATGTTCTGGTGATGAGGAAGTGACACAAGGTATGGTTGTTTATATAGAGCAGTGGGCGTAGCTTGCAAGGAGGTAATAGCATTGAATTTGATGTCAGTTGATATGAGTTGCCGGGCGCAGATGTAGCAACGGCGAATGGTGACGCGACGGCGCACTGGCGAGGCAAAACTGTTGCTACATTGGGACTCAATCATGTCGGGCGGTGCAAAGCGGTGGCGACAACGGCTGGCAAGGCAAGCGACGTGGCAAGAAGATGCTGACAACAGTCACTGCTGGTGGCGCGGGGAAGCAGGCGCTGGTCGTCGATGTTGCAGCGGCGCTGCCACGGTGACGACTGAGGCGAGGACACGTGCGCAACAGCATGCACGATCAAGTTGCAGGCGAAGCTTGGCCGGCGGCGAGCGTGCATGGCGCAAGGAAACCACGGCGAGCTTCTGGTCGTGTACTGCAGCTGCTGGTCGAAAATGGACTGAACTGCAGTTTCAATTCTTTGAGTTTTGGACTGAAATGCAAATATGGAATTCTGGAAGGTTTAGACTGAAATTGCTTTCACTAATCTGGTAGATTATATTCAACAAGGTATTTGGCAAAGATGGTTGATAAGATTTGACACATTTGAATAGTTTTCGATACAAACTGAAAATAGGGTAATTTAGGGTAAATTAGGATTTGAGTTTTGTCGATTTCGAATTCTGGCATTTAGGGTTCGATTTTGATATCTGCACAGAAGAGAAACTTGTGGCAAATGGCATTTTGAGAAGATTTGCTGAAGAAATTCTGAATTTGAAGTTAATCTGGAGATTTTAGCCTTTTTGGGTTTTGAGATAACAGATAAGGACTAATTTGCGATAACTCTTGGACTGATTTGTGAAAAGAGTCTAGATGATAGAATCTGGCTGTCAACTTTTTATATCAAGGTATTGACATACCCATGATCATATTCCAGGAATAATTTGGTCTGAACTTGATCAAGATTTTGATTAAATCTGTATTTCTGAAACTTAGGGTATTTGGGTAATATAAGGTATTTCTGTTTTCGAAAACAGAATGGAGTTGATAATTCTGGGAGTTAGAGATAGAATTGAATCTAGGTTCTGAAGACTTTTAGATTCAGGATAACTAATAGATCACATCTGAACAATCTGATCTCGATTTGAGGTCACAGGATAGATTTTGGAGATTTTAGGGCTTAGGATAGATACTGATCTGGCTATTACTACAGATACATGCATGCATGCTATTTATGAAAAAGGAAATTTTCACCCCTAACTCAGGGTGTTACAGAAAACGACTTCTGTGAATTTGAGAAACTGATTGCTGACTCTGAGAAGCCTCTGTTCCTTGGATGTGTAACATTTACAAAACTGTCTTCTGTGCTGAGATTATATAACTTGAAGGCAGGCAACGGTTGGAGTGATAAGAGTTTCATGGCACTATTAGATCTTCTAGCGGACATGCTTCCAGAGGGAAATGAGTTGCCAAGATCTACTTACCAAGCCAAAAAACTATTGTGTCCGTTGGGAATGGAAATCGAAAGAATACACGCATGCCCAAATGATTGTGTGTTGTACCGTAACGAGTACTCTAGTTTGCATGTTTGTCCAAGATGCGGCGCATCAAGGTATACACGTAGGGACTGGATTGACAGTGAACGTCACGAGGTAAAGAAAGGACCTCCGGCGAAAACTGTGTGGTACTTGCCTGTGATACCTAGATTGAAGCGGCTGTTTGCAAATCCGAATGTCGCGAAGCACTTGCATTGGCATGCTGAAGCCCAGAAACAAGACGGAAAATTGAGACACCCAGCTGATTCTATTCAATGGAGAAACATCAACAGAACATTTGCTGAGTTCGGCGGCGAACTTAGAAATATAAGGTTCAGGATGAGTATAGATGGTATGAACCCACATGGTAATATGAGCAGTCGGCACAGCACTTGGCCGGTTCTTTTATGCATCTACAATCTTCCTCCTTGGTTATGCATGAAGCGCAAGTACATCATGATGGCGTTACTAATCTCAGGACCCAGACAACCCGGAAATGATATTGACGTGTTTCTAGCGCCTTTAATAGAGGACTTACATAAATTGTGGAGCGAGGGGGTGCAGGTGTGGGATGCATACAATAAAGAGAATTTCATTTTGCGGGCCCTGATATTTTGCACCATAAATGATTTTTCGGCCTACGGCAATTTGTCGAGGTATAGTAGAAAGGAGCCAAGGCTTGCCCTATTTGCCTAGATGAAACTGAGAGCATGTGGATGCGAAACTGCCGGAAAATAGTGTACATGGGTCACCGCAGGTTTCTTCCGGTGCATCACACGTCCCATAAGAAGAGGAAATCATTTAACGGGAAGCCTGAGAAGGGATCAGCTCTAGTGTTTTCTGACCGGTAAGGAGATTTACTCGCGCATGAAGGACATCAAAGCTGAGTTCGGTAAGCATTCTAAACCTCGAGAAAAAAATGTTTGGAAGAAGAGATCGATTCTCTGGGATCTACCGTACTGGGAGCACTTACAAGTTCGACATTGCATTGACGTCATGCATGTAGAGAAAAATGTCTGTGACAGTTTGATTGGTATATTGTTGAACATTTTGGGAAAGACAAAGGATGGTGTGAAAGCTCGTCGTGACATGGTGGAAATGGGGATAAGGACTGAGCTTGCACCTTTAGAGAATGGAAAGCGTACATACCTCCCCCCGGCCTGCTATACGTTGTCGAAGAGCGAAAAAACAGAACTCTGTCGGTGCCTGCACGGTGTTAAAGTTCCATGTGGGTACTCCGCGAACTTGAAAAAACTTGTGTCCATGAAGGACCTAAGACTGGTTGGCACGAAGTCCCACAACTGTCATGTCTTGATGTCACAAATGCTTCCCATTGCTATCAGAGGCATTCTCCCAGTTAAAGTTAGAGAGACAATCACAAACCTATGTTATTTCTTCAAGGCAATATCTTGCAAGGTAAGTACGTGCACTCGTACTATAAGTTCATTACCTCCATTTGTGTAGCTTAATTAGAAGATTTTTCTGATATGAATATTTGGCGCAACTGTGTCCTCGTAGGTAATTGATCCGGATGGACTGGACGCTTTGCAACACGACGTGGTCACAACTCTTTGTCAGCTCGAGATGTATTTCCCTCTATCCTTTTTTGATGTTATGGTCCATCTGATTGTTCACCTTATCAGAGAAATTAAGTTTTGTGGACCCGTGTGCTTGCGCTACATGTATCCATTTGAGAGATTTATGGGTGTATTGAAGGGATACGTAAGGACTCATCGTTGACCCGAGGGGAGTATCATGGAAAGTTATGCCGCCGAGGAGGTGATTGAATTTTGCACAGATTATATGGCCGGGGTTGACCCAATTGGCGTTCCTAGGTCCTGACACGAGGGTAGGCTTTAGGGCATCGGAACGATTGGATTCAAAGCTATCGTCCCCGCTCGTGATGTGTACGCAAAATCATATTTTTGGGTCTTACAATACATGACGGAGGTCGAGCCATACATACACGAGTACAAGGTAATGTTACGGTCACAGAATCCTTCGAAGTCAGACGTTTGGGTCACCAGAGAACATAATAGGAAATTTGCTGGGTGGATCCAAGAAAGAGTCACGCGAGCTGCCGAGGGCTCCGTAAGTGAAACTATGACATGGTTGGCTAGAGGCCCAAGATTCACTGTAGGGACTTGGCAGGGGTACGACATCAATGGGTATTCATTTTACACAAGAGCTCAAGACGTCAAGAGTAGCACGCAATGTAGCGGAGGGACATTGTTTGCTATTTCCAAGGATGCCAGGTCAGTAAGGGCGCTGAACTCATATTACGGTGTTATTGACGAAATATGGGAGCTCGATTACGGATTACTTGAGATTCCCCTGTTTCGATGCCAATTGGTCGAAATCCCTCGAGGTGTTCAAGTTGACAATTCCGGGTTTACTCTCGTCGATCTTGGTAGAGTCGGACACCAAGACGATCCATTCATACTTGCAAAGCAAGCCACACATGTATTCTACATCGTTGACCCGGCCAATCCAAACTTGCATGTTGTCCTCCACAGCAAGAGACGTATTGCTGGGGTCGAATATGTTGTCGACGAAGAGGAGTATAACCAATTCAATGAAATACCTCCATTTTTAGAGGACATTCAATCTATCCCTACTGAAGATATCGACGAAACAACGTATCTGCGAGATGACCACGAAGAAGGATTATGGGTTGAGAACCATTGATGATTAATTTCTATTTCATGGATAAATGCCAAGCAAACAGCCCACAAGTTCTGCAGCAAGGTGAGGAACTTATCATTAATACATCAGGCAGTACATTTTTCTTTAGAACTTAATGATAAGCTAGTTCACAGCATTAATATATCTCAATTTTACTCCACAGCATGAGTTCTAACATGTACAGTACCTTTATCCTGTAAGTACTTAATTCTTCCCTTCAAATAGCACTGGCAAAAATCTCATTGCAGCCTATTGCTTCTTCAAATTAAGCTCTCCAAAAATCAATTTTTCTGATTGTATTTTGTTAATTATTTCTACCGATAGAAAAGGACATCCACTATTTTAATGTGTCTCAGGAACTTCAAAAGTTTCGCTGTGAAAAATTTACTTATTCTATCGGTATTATTATATTTTACCGTTAGAATAAATTTGTTAGTTCACGGTATTTTGTTGTCTGACAGTTTTTTGTTGTTTGTACCGATAGAAAAATACTCTGGCGCTTTGAATTCTCAATTGTGTCGCCATGCGTCGCCTTGGAAATTCTATAAGTACCTCGCCATGCGTCGCGGTATTTTGTTGTTTTTCTACTTCTCGAACGCTTTGACTCCTCATCTTCTCTTTCACAATGGCAACCTCCATGGGATCATCAGCCACGCCCTCCCCGGTAAGAACTCTAAATCTCCTGGGTTTACCCCTGTATTGTTAATCCATGTTCAGTACATTCTTGACCTGTTGATTTGTACAAGGAATGGGAGCCGTGGAAGACACTGGCAAAGTGAAGGCCGACCTGAGGGCCCTCCAAGAGGAGCACAAGCTCCTTACAGACAAGCACACTCAGCTACGGCTTGAACTGGACGATCTCCTCCGGCGCATTCAACGCATAAAGACAGTTGGTGACAATTCCAGGGCGATGACGAGGCGTCTTCGCGAGGAGAAGCAAGCCGCAAATATTACCATCGCTGGCTGCGGTTTGACTATGAAGGATACCATAGCGAAGCTGAGGGAGGTCGCAGGCCTTCTCGACGCGGTAGTAGTTGATCCTAGGGACAACTTGTCGCTAGAGGAGTCCTGCGTCCTGGCTGCAAGTCAAACTGACTCTATTCTACATGCAGCCAGGGCTAAGACCACCCCTTGACCTAGCATTTTGGGTTTTATTTTTTTTATAAGTGATAAAACAACAATGAATGAACAATTTCTTTTTATGTCAATTTTCCAATTTTCCGGCTATCTTCCTTCTTTCTTTATCATTCTGCAGCTTTCAAGCACGATTTGTTTGATGTTAAATTGTGTGTACCTTTTCATTTTCTAACGGTATTTTGTTGTTTTTATCGATAGAAAAATGGCACCCAATACTATAATCTCAGGCACTTAATTAAAAAAATTTTCTGGGGAAAATTGGTCTCACGGGATTTTATTGTTTATACCGATAGAAAAAAGGAATCCACTACTTCAAATATTTTTCCGGGAAATTTACTTGTTCTATCGGTAGTATTTTGTTGTACCGATAGAAACGGACATAATTCTATCTGTATTATTTTGTTTTACCGATAGAAAAGGTCATCCACTACTTTATTACTCGTACACGGCCCTTGAGTTTCCCTCCAGTCGAACAGTTTCAACTTAGAGCACCGCGTCTCTTCGAGAGCGAAGAAAACCACAATCTCCGCCGTGACCACTCACTTCCTCTCTCCCACACGACGATCTCCGGCTGGACACTGGTTCGCCACTGCCACCGATTCTTATTTTCATCCTTCGCCGGCCGCCGCTGCGTTCTACACCGCCTCTCCATCACCACAACTGATCGCCGTAAATACCCTAATTCGTCGTTCTATTTCCAGCATCTTCCTTATTTGATCCTAGTGTTTTGTACGTACTAATTCTTCGAGTTTTGCAATTACACTAGGGTTCCCTATTGTGTTGGATTATGTACATTCCGCAGGCAATGTTGATTTAAATTAGGGTTGGCATAATATGTTCCAGTGCTGTAATGAACCTATTTTGAGATTTTAACTTATCTATACTGCTGTATGTGTGATCAATTGTATCCAACTGCCATGTAATGCACATTATATGTTGGAGGTGTTCTTACACATATTCGATCGGTATCTCCTGTATTTGCCGATAGAAACAATTTGTCTGCTCTATCGGCAGCTCATGTGTTTACCGATAGAAAATATTTCTGAACAAGTATTAAAACTTTGGATCTGGAAGGACATGAGCCATGCAATGTACTAGTTTGGTTGAGAATTTTTACTCACTTAGTATGAATATATGGCAATGTGGATGGATCTTCGATGTATATGTTTCAAATGTATATACATATATGACTTTTCCCAAACTAATAGATGTGATGAAGTCCTGATGACTTGCATACAGGTAATGCTAAAGATAACCAAGAGAGGGTGCTATAAACCATATTATTCCTTTTTTGGTTGTGACCTACTTTCTGTGCTACTTCAATATCTTTATATTCCATTAGCATTAGGTTTGTCAGATTATGCACAGTGGCACTTAGATGCTTGTGTGCATATTTATGTGTGAAATAATAATGCTGGCCCATGAATATTAGTATAGAAAATCATGGAGAATGTTATGTGATGACAGTGAATAGTGGCTTATCAACAAAATTCCATATATAGAGAACATTGTTATGTTTTGTTGGTATCTCACGTGTTTGCCGATAGAAAAATTGTTATGTTCTATCGGCAGCTCATGTGTTTACCAATAGAAAACATTGTTATGTGTGAAATAATAATGCTGGCCCATGAATATTAGTTTAAAAAATCATGGAGAATGTTGACTTAAACCAAGATTATGTGATGCTAGTGAATGGCGGCTTATCAACAATATTCCAGAACAATATGTTATATCGGTATCTCGTATCTTTACCGATGAAAAACATTGTTATGGTCTATCGGCAGCTCATGTGTTTACCGATAGAAAATATTTCTGAACAGTTCAGGAAGTAATTTATGCATGTATTTCTTTTAGTATTATTTTCTTCGGACATCCCTTTTGCAGCCCTAATTAGTCTCCAGTCCTGGGCTGAGTTATGGAACTCCAAGAAGAATTAATTGCCATATGTTGCCTGCTGCCTATATGAAAATGTGTAGACAAAAACGCTGAGAAATAGAATCTTATCTTGTATTGCATGGTAGCTTTTGTGTTTACCGATGGAAAAAATATTTAAAATAGGTCATTTTTCTTTGTAAAATGATTTGGTTTGTGTTTCCATTAAATTTTTGATGGTTTGTTGATGGTTTTGTAGGGAAAGACATGTTGTCGTCTTCATCGGATGGTACTAATGGTTCGACTAGGGCCAACCCCAACGTAACTGAAGATGCAGCTGTTACATCCCAGTGCAAGAGGGTGGGGCGAGGCACGACGACGTTGGGCCGTTTGGCCAAGCGCACGGACCTTTCTTGTGAGTTCAACTACTTTGGGAGGCTGCTTGGAAAGAATGCTGGGAAGTACGCGGCCTACGTTGGGCTGTTGGCGAAAGAAAGGGTGAAGATCACCATCCAGAGCTGGAAGGACGTGACGGCGGACGAGAGGGATAGGTTGTGGGCGGAAGTGAAGGTTAAATTAACTGAAATCACTGAACTCTTTCGTAATCACGTTCTCTTGGCTTATACTAAAGTTTAACTAACTCGTGATTAATTGTATGCATCTTTTGAAAACAGGCTAAGTGGAACATCCCCGACGATACACCTAGGACGGCCTGCTTGAAGGACATGAACGGAACATGGAAAACCTTTAAGAGCTGGCTCGTCAGTAACTTCCTCGCTGTGGGGAAATCTCCTTGTGAGAAGTATCCCTTCATATCGGAGGAGGTATGGGAGGAATTCACCAAGCAGAAGGGGACTGAGGAGTTCAAGGCCCTTAGCGAGAAGAATAGGGCGATCCAGAAGAGGAACGACCACCGGCATCGGCTCGGATCCCGGGGCTATGCGGGGAAGGAGGAGCAGTGGAAGAAGGAAGACGAGCAAAATCCTGTCATCGACACCCCTGAGTTGCCGCTCTCCGAGATCCGGGATGAGAGGTGCAAGCGATGGTGGAGGGGGAGGGGGTCCGTGTCGTCCACGGAGTCTGTGCAGTTCGCAACCCCTGGGGACGTCGACGTTGTGAGGCGAATGGTAAGTTGGATAACCTCGTAAACTATGTGCGCACAAGTGTATATAAGGCAATTTGTCTCACAAGGTACCGTTAAATGTAACAGATTTCTTTTGAGAAGGAGGCAGTGGAGGGATTGTTTACCCCACAGAGGGAGAACGACATCCTCACCCGGGCTCTAGGAAATAAGGAGCATCTCGGGCAGACACGGGCCGTGGGAGCCATTGTGTCGTAGAAGGCCGGTTTCGCAGATCCGGCTCCACCGAGGAAGAAGGCCCGCTCCTGGAAGGAAAAGGAAGCGGAGCTCTCCGATAAGATACGGGCTGAGGTACGGGCGGAGATACGGGCTGAGGTGCAGTCTGAGGTCGCACAAATGAGGGAAGAGTTTGCACGGTTGAGAGATGCATTGCTGGCCAAGAGTGCAGATGCGGATCCCCAGGGCGATGGTACCTCGCGGGGTCGGATAAGCAGTTGCGCTTCGAAGGTCCTCGCAGATCCAGTGGATCTACTTGAGGTACTGCAAGCCTTCATCTGTACACTTAAGTTGATGCCACTCCCATTCTGTTAGAGTTTTTTCGCTAACCTGTTTTAATATTTACAAATTTGCAGAAGCCGGAGGGTTGCATCCTACTGAATCACCTAGGCGACAGGCAAGAAGTGGTTGGACACGGCTTCGTATATCCGTCTGGGCCGGATGTCCGGGTCCACTGCGTACCTCTGCGGTTGTGGTTTGCAAAGGTACAGGTGGACATGGCCATGCCGGGCTACAACGATTCTCTGTTGGCAGTCCCAACAGAGGAACTGCATACACTTGATGAGGCAGTGGGCTCCTACGTACAGTGGCCCAAGAAGTGTCTTCTAATACAACCGGTAAATCCTACACATTTTAGATTACATCCTACTCAGTACACTCAACTTGCAAAATCTAACATACGAGCTCATTAATTGAAGTGGCCTGCCGCCGGGCTACCAGGGGACTGCGCCCCCAGCTCGGGGCATGAGGCCCGATCTCGTGCAAACCTGGACACATCAAAGACGGCCTCGACCCCACCCAGCGCATCCACGCCTTCACCTCGGAAGAAAGCCGCCATCACCTCGCCCTTGCCTTCGAAGGTACGCGCGCAGTCCCCGGCGAAAGGCAAGGGCAAAGGCAAGGGAAAAGGGCGACAGGGACAGCCGGAGAGGTTCAGGAACGGATTCCCACTCATGTCGGAGGCAGCTTTGCACAAATTGGATCAATCAACCAGAGACCTCCACAAGTGGTACCTACACCGAGCTCGGCGCAATCTGAACTTCTTAGTTCCCTACAGGCCTGGGCAGTTCCACCGTGAGCCCGGGAGTATATCCGTGGCACACGAGGATCTGTTCGACCTCTACAACTGGCGGGAGCTCGATATGTCCATCATACGGACTGGAGTCCTGTGAGTTTGCTGATGCTATGTATTGCTGTTTTCTAACTCTGTTTGCTAACTCTGCATTGTTGTAGTTCATTGGAAATGTAGTAACTTTCTGTGCAATACTAATGTCGTCCTTTGCATGCAGGTGCGTGTACAGGCTAGCATCGAAGGCTGCGTGTGACAAGATGGGTTTTCTTGACCCAGAGAAAATAAGCCTCACGATGCTAGAGCACGACGCCGCGCACGCTGAGCAGTACGTATCCAAGGAGCTGATGGCGCAGTAGGACAGGGAGTTCATTCTGATGCCGTACCACCAAAGGTTAGTGCATTTTGTACTAATTTAACTCAATCTTGTATGTTACACCTGAGATATACTTTGAGCTAGCGGTCCTCTTTTACGTACAATGCAGGGGCCACTGGATCCTCATCGTGATCTGTGCGCCGAGGAACGAGGTGTACTACCTCGATTCGATGCGTGACAGATTATCGATCGAATATGTGGTCAAGGGGAATATGGAGGCGTAAGTAACTTATATGTTTGATTTAAATTTTGACCTCACTAGCTAATGATAATACATTAACCGGTAATACTAACTGAAATGCAGGGCTTTTGATAAATATGTGTCCGCTGGAGGGAGGTATGCCGCACCGCAGGGCTCCCTACTAGCTTGGAAAGAATATGAGGTACTCACGAGACTTTTTGTTTATGCTTAATTAGTTTATGGAAACAATAGCTAACATGTCTTCGCATATGCAATTATCTCAGTGCCATCAGCAGCCGCAATCGTGGGAATGCAGGTTTTATGTTTTGCGCTACATGTACGACCTAGTGCATACAAACTTTGCCCAATTCCCCCAGGTAAGCATCGATAGCTAACTCAAATTTGAAAATTGGGTGTCACGTTCTAAATTAGGAAGTTAGTTACTCAGTATTCACACATGCTTGCAGATTGCCATGTCGAAAGACCAATACAAAAATGCAAATATTAGAGATCTTCGACAAATCTGGGCTCAATATGTCATAGAGGAAGTTGCGCCCAACCATCCGTCATAACAATTTTCTCTTTTTCTTGTACTCTGTGCATAGACTGTTTATATACATGTGAATAAATATATATGCGAATAAATGTCCACATTGGATTGCAATTTGTATTTGTCCATATATATGTGAATAAATGTGAATAACTGTCTAATGTGTCAATCTGTTCTGTGAATTTACCCTTCTTTGCATCTGTACTGTATTGTGTATCCAATCTATACTGTATTGCATCTGTACTGTATATGTGAATGTACTGTATTGTGAATGTAAAAACGTACTGTATATGTGAATGTTCTATCGGTAAATTCATTCACAACCGAGAGACTACTACCACTTTTCTATCGTTAAACTCATCCACAACCGAGAGACTACTGTTGTTTTTCTATCGGTAAACTCGAAATTAACCGTCAGAAGAGTGTGACTTTTCCTGCCGGTGAACTCACACACAACCGAGAGACTACTGTAGTTTTTTCTATCGGTACACTCTAAATTAACCATTAGAAGAGTGTGACTTTTCCTGCCGGTGAACTCATCCACAACCGAGAGACTACTGTCGTTTTTTCTATCGGTGAACTCGAAATTAACCGTTAGAAGAATGTGATTTTTCCTGCCGGTGAACTCATACACAACCGAGAGAGTACAATAGTTTTTTCTGTCGGTAAACTCATTTCCAACCGAGAGAGTACTAAGCTTTTTTCTGTCGGTAAACTTGTAATTAACCGTTAGAATAGTGGTATTTTCCCTGCCGCTAAACGTCAGACTACGACGAGTTTTCTATCGGTACACTCCTAATATGCCGATAGAATATTGAAGTTTTTTTATCGGTTATTTACCGATAGAAAATGTTCTGGCTTGTTCTATCGTGTCTATCTCTATCGGTACAAAAACCGATAGTAAAAGGGTGTTTTTTACTGATAGAAGAAAGTTTTTCTGTACTAGTGATTGTGTTGTCAGTGTCTAAAGAAATACTTATCAGACATGCAATATTATGTTTTTTTTCTCTATTTACATCATTAAATCAGATACTAATTAATAATTCAGATCAAGACATGTGCCTTCACACATGTAATATTCTATCTCGTCTTGACATAAAAGACAGTGTTTTCTTGATGCATTATATATGCACCATCCATTGATTGATATGTAACCAAAGTCTATACACTAATTTTTTTTCTTAATGCTGTAAACTTTAACCGCTTTAAATGGCTAATAAATACCAAGTTCTCAAAACAATTTTTTGAGAAAACTTTTTTTTCTTAATGTTGTAAACTGTAAGTGCTTTAAATGGATACTAAATAGCAAGTTCTCAAAACTTTTTTAAAAAAAATAAAGAACACTAAGCAAAACATATTATGAAACACAATAAATTTTCATAACAAAAGTACACGACCATATAGGAAACACAAAAACAAGAAAATCATAAATATACACTTGGTCTAAGATTGTTTTTTTTTCGAAAAACAATCATGAGAAAAGCAATTATGTTTCGTTAAGACCACTTTTTGACGAATGTTTCTTGCAATTAATTTAATTTAATCCTGATATCTTGTTCAAACAACTTGTGATTAGTCATCCGCTGGCTACGTACTGCAGAACATCTTCCAATTGGACCGTTTCTAGTCCAATACTACTCACATACACATCGTATCTATTATTTCACAACTAATTGGAGGTTCATGCATTATAAAACCTTGGCGATTGGTTTGTCAAGCAACAGGTATAAATAACCGGAACAACATCTTATGTGTTGAAAAGGGTAGATTAGATAATGAGATGACGAGTTTGGAAACTTTCACTGATCGGGGGTGAATAAATCAAATAAGTAGCCAATGAATTTTGTCGATCAGATAATAGTAATCGAAATTCCACCCAATTCGGTAAGAATGTTAATCCAACTTTTAAAGATGAACCATCATATTGAACATATCTATCAGGCATAAATTTCTTAGAGGAAGGAGATTTCAAATTATACAACTTATACTTTACATGACTGTATTCATATAACTGTGTGTAAATGGTGGCTTTCTGTAGCTATGTTAATTTTAATATTTTTTTTAAGTAAATAATTACTAGTTATGTGAAACAAGGTTCGATTTCTCAGGGGTAGACGGATAAGAAAATCTCCCCTAAGGCAGACCTAACTGTGATTCGAAAAGCAGATTCTTAAGAGTTTTTGGGAAAGTGATAGAGGTAAATATCAAGTGAAGATGGATGTAAAGATTTGTAGCTGCCATTCTAAAAAGGACGAAGTTCTTGTTTTTGGAGATCGGAATCTTGATACTAATAGGAGCACATCGAACTTTGTAAAAATTTGTTTGTCTTTTATTATTATTTGTTTTAGTTTTCTGATTTCTGTCCTCTCAATAAGTCACTCAATTCTTACAATCTTTGTGAAAGTGACAAAGACCCAAATGAAAAACTAAACAAGACTAAAATTGCTATAGATAAATGTTAGATCAAGTATAGATGAGCATATGGATGTAAAGATTTCAAACTATCTGTTGAGAGATGAAAAACTATGCGGTTTTTTGGAGTGTGGAATTTTGACACTAACAAGAAGTCTGTAGAAGATGTAAGATATAGGTAGCACACCTAGTTTTATAAAAATCTATTGTCTTTTGTTGTGGTATTTTTTCTGTTGCGAATTTGATTTTTGTACTCTTGAGAGTCATTTGACTCTTACAGACATCGGTGAAAATGACAGAGGACCAACCAAAAAACTAAATAAGATTAAAAGTGTTACAGCTAAACTTCACATTAATTAATCACTCATTGGTTTTATCCATCTCTCATCTCACTGAATGACAAAAGATGTACGACCAAATTTGCACAAACTACTCATAGACATCACTAACAAGATTGTAAATTATATATACCCACCGGCCCCTTTGTCTAGTCAAAAAGTATTTGGAGTTCACTTGTTTGTAAAGCAAAAATGGTGACCTTGTTGAGGGAAAAAAAAGAGCTTTGCAAGTTGATTAGTCTATATAATTTCTATTTCTTAATCATTCTCTTGTAAATGTTTTTTCTATATATAAATTTTGTAATAGAAAACTTTCCTATTGTTTTCCTTAATTAGTTTCTTTCTGGTCATTGATGTGTGTTCTTTATGCAAAATGCAACTTTAGAGTGGTTAAACTTGTTTGTATAGTGGCAGTTTAATAGAAGAATGTCTGGTAGTGTTTAGAGAACTCATATTCAATGAAAATAGTTCCCGGTGAAAAAATCACTTGGACTTTATTGTCTTCTATTAACAAGGTATAAAAAGTCGATGTGCTTATGTAGCTGATATTTTCTTATGCAGCTGATATTTGTTGCCGTCTTTCACAGTAACATGTTAAGTGTTAACCATTGAACGGATGCTAAAATCAGCGATCGTGGAACTTTGGGGCCTAATATTTGAAAGTGTGCAGGATGAGAAGTGTGAAAAATTGATACCAGATGTTATGAGCAGAGAACTATGTAATTGGTGATTAAGCTATGGTTGTTGACTTAAGAGGCTTCTACTGTGTCTTTTCATTGTAGCTATCGAGGTAGATGGCAAGTATAGACTAGTATGGAGGATGATTGGAGTTTGACTTGTCTATTATTATAGCTAGTTGTTGTGAGGTTCTCCTTGTAACAAAAGTAGTAAAGAGGTTTCAGAATAAGTGAACTGTTGGACTTTGATTTTGTCCTTGGGGATGACTTATTAGTTATATAAGCTCATTCTTGGTTCATTTGCCTTTCTGCTATAGGAACATACAAAAGGATGTAAGTTTGAATAAAACCTACACAATATTTTAATATCTCATGATTTTGTTCAATATACTCTCATTGTTAGTTGCTTTCCTATTTAATTGCTCTAATAAAATTTATTTGTACAATGTGTGATTGCTGCAGAAATGAATTTCAAAAAATGGACAAGATCAAAGATTCGAATAGACAACCTAAATAGTTGGTGGATCTCACTGGGAAAATGAGGGAGTGTAAGCGATAGGTCAGACTAAACACTATTGCAGAATCTTTATTTAACTCTTGATATGCATACCGGTGTTGTTTATTGATAATTCATATGTGAACTTTAATGATCATTCGATTTGACATGATGATTTTCCTCTTGGAGAATTGTAACACTTAAGTCTTTTATCACATTTTTAAATTTGACCTGGTTCTTTGCAGTCTAATCAAAGAATTTGGTTGTATTCTCAAAGACGAGGAGAAAAAGAACCCTCCTAAGGTCAACAAGCAGCTAAATGACAAGAAGCAATTCATGGTTGGTACTTTTCTTCACTAGTGTCTTTGTCATGCCTTATTTTCCACACAAGTGTAATTATTCTTGTGTTATGACAGATCAAAGAGTTGAATTCCTATGTCACCTTGAGGAAAACGTAAGTAAAAAAGAGTTGTGAAAACTCGGTGAAATGTCCTGTTCTTTGTTTTATGTTTTCTACAGAGTCAAATGAAGTGGCATTAATATTTTAAAAATTGGAAGACACATTTTCAAATTGATCTCTCGTGCCATGTGTTTTTGTTCACCGTATTTTGCTTCATGCTAATATATATGCTTTGCGACTTTCATGGCATTGCTGATAACAAAGTAGCCTCAGTAATAAGAGGATTAAACTATTTGATGTGGGTACTGGAAGTAGTGATCCTATGGCTGAGGACAATGTTCAAATGGCAGCAGGTGAAATTGACCACTAGTTTGTTTTACTATTGTTTTATTTTACACTAACAAGTCTTTTCAAATTTGCAAGTCTAAATTTTGTGAGATGGCTCACTGTACATATTTAATAAAGTTTATCACCATATGACTGATAGTGCAATTATTATGAAATCAATGTTTTAACATTGATACAACTAGGCAATTTTTTATTGCACCATGGAAAAAAGTGTATGATCACTATAATAGCATAAATTTAGATCAAGAAGTAAGGATACAATCTGGATGTTTGAAAATTGTGATGTATATACTCTTTCAGTATGTAAGTTACCTTGGTAAAGGCTTAAGAGGTTCCTTGTATTTTCTAATTGAATCTGTATAACTCATCAAAAGAATGTGGATCAAAGCTCAGTCCATTTTTATTTCTGTTACATTCATCAATTCTTCTGTACTTTGATAATCTTCTCCCCATGTATAAGATGCTTCCTTTACACAAGAATCAACTTGGTAGAAAGTATGTAATCGATATATTTTGTTATGCAGGTGGTTCATAGTAAAGTGTTAAAGCATATATACGAAGTGATAAAAATATTTTATATCATAGGAGGAGTTTGAAAGTGAAATATTTTATTTTTGGTAGTTATAATTGGAACAAAATATATAGAGTTAGTAATATTATATATGGGCATACATTTGGTGTAAAGTATTCTTAAGTGATATTTTTCTCGCAATTATTTTAGAGGTACTATATCTATTTTGGTTGGTTTTGTTAATTGAATAATTTGTAACCATTACGAATCTTGTCAATGGCTATATAAAGTAAAGAATTCAATATAATATATAATTGTGTCATTTATCCTTTATTTGATAATTTTGTTGCAAAATGTGATGTGATTTGTGTTAGGATAGTGTGCATAGTATAGTTTTAGTTGTTATATTGTTGCTTAATTACTAAAAAAATATATATTTAAAATTAATTATTGACACAATTCCCAGCAATACATTTACTACAAATAATTCACAAATTCAAATTTGAATGTCTAAATTCTCATTGATAGATCAGATGGTAATAATTTATTTTAAATAGTTGTACAGCTTGGAATAATATATTATAAGTCGACATACCGGTGGAAAAAGTTCAAACTTTCCAAGTGACCGCTGGAAATACTCTTTGCCATTAGACCTACAATTGGGAAAAAAATTACAGCTAGGAAAAACTTTTTGTAGCACCTCTTTCCCAAACTGTAGCAAACCTAATCCCAGCAGCTAAAGTGCTGCAATGCTAGCTTTTCTCAGTTGCTCTATTGCTAGCATTGAAGTGCTATCTTATAGTGACACCCTTTACAACTTTTCAGTAGCACCTCGTCATATCATTTTTTCCCTCATTTGCACTAGTACCTTTGCTCCTAGCCTCTTTTGCACCAACTCCTACATGACATCCATAACTTTAGCATTTCTCTGCCACGGTCAGATTATAATGGTCAAATTACAAGGTACTGTGCTAAGAAACTCCAATCGTAGGTAAATTCTCTTTTTATTGAGTTTCCTATCGATTTACATGAGGATGTTGATACGGGGTGTCCGATCTTCACGATGTAGGATCATTGATAACTCATTGATTCGTGTAACCTGACGAACTGATGGCGCCAACCACTGTCAATATAGCAACTTGTGACAAAAAATTTCGCTCAACCACATGCTTTGATCATTGTCTACTTGACCATGTAAAAGTAGATGCACAGTTATTGCAATCAACGAAGAAATTGCAAGAACAATGGTGAAGAGAATAACTTCTAATTCCATGTGGCGGCTTGTGAATACCAACTTTAGAACAAGAGCACAAGCTTTTCTAAAAATATTTGTGTATTCAATTCATGGTTGTTTTTCGAGTGTGCAGCACTTACATTATATAGGGCCAGGAAGTGGCCGACTAATACTTGAGATTGAATACCACTTGAATTTGGTCTCCTCTAAAAAAATAAAACATACTAAAAAAATAAAGACTTAACATATTTAGTTCGGTTTCAAAAACAAAAGATACAAAAGACCTAGCTGGACACCGAATTGGACACAACTTTGTATTAGTCTCAGTCAAATTCAATGACCCAAACAGACTGGTCGTTCTGTCATGGTCGTGCAGGACTCGACCATGACCACTCCACCTGGTCATGTTTTACTCGACCACAACCACTCTACCGGTCGTATTGGACTAGAACACCTGGTCGTCTGGACTCAACTCTGACCACACTGACAGTTGACGATTTTGACCACATTCCAAGTGGCAGTGAACTTTAGAGATTAACCCTGCTACTCCCTTACATGCACAAGCTGTCCTTGGTGCGCTCTTTGTTCCTCTTCTTGACTGTTGTTGTAATTGTTTTGCTCGACCTCGAGTCAATGGACCTTTATATGCTTTGCACTTATCATCTGATGTAGAGGTAGATGATGCGCTGTTAGAGATGTCCTCATCATCCTCCCCCTCTTGAAAAGCATTTGTCCTCAAATGTTCTTCATCCGGTTCAAGATAAGGAGACAGATCAGAAACATTGAAAATTGCATTAACACCATACTCACCTATGAGATTAATTTTGTAGTCATTGTCATTGATCCTTTTTTCTTGAAATCTTTCTTTTCAGATGAACCCACACTAAGTCACCTGGTTCAAGACTGAGCTTATTTTTCTTCTTATTCCTTCTATTTTGAACTTGCCAATTCATCTTTTCAATGTTGGCTTTGGTTTCTTCATGGATTTTCTTGATGTGCTCGGCCCTCCTCATGGCATCAATGTTAGTGAGCTCCTGTGAAGGCAAAGGTATGAAGTCAATAGAGGCGGCAGGTGTAAATCCATAACCATTCTCAAAAGGACATAGTTTAGTAGTAGAATATGCAGCCCTATTATAAGCAAACTCAATGCGTGGCAAGCATTCTTCCCGTGACTTCAAATTTCTTTTGAGAATTGCTCTCAACATGATGCCAAGTGTTCTATTCACCACTTCTATTTGCCCATCAATTTGTGGATGACAAGTTGTACTAAAAAACAGCTTGGTTCCCAATTTGCTCCACAAAGTCCTCCAAAAGTGGCTATGGAGCTTAGTGTCTCTATCTGAAATAATGGTCCTTGGCACACCATGAATTCTCACAATTGCCCCTTTATCCAGTAGCTCTTGCACTTGGCGCTGAATTTCTTTTTTCTCCTCTAGATTGGTGCGGTAAGGAGGATAGTTGAAAAAGTGAGGCTCTAGGGATGAGGTCAATTCGATGCTCAATGCCACCCATGGGAGGTAGACCAACAGGTATATCCTTTGGAAACATGTCCTCAAATGCCTGCAAAACAATAGAAACAACACTAGGAAGAGAGGTTAAGTCGTTAGTCGAAAGCAAGGCATTTTTGTACAAAAGTACAAAATGCATTAAATCTGGGTTATTTCTCACTTCTCTCAAATCAGATTTGATAGCTAACATTACTAGCTTCTCTCCCTCACTTTTTGTTTTACCTCTCAAATTTGTCTTGTGGCTCACTCACCGATTTTTGGATCTCACTCAAAGTTGTTTTCGCTCTATCCTTTCCATCATTCACTCTTTGCATATTATCAGCTAAAATATGATTTGGAGACAATGGTTGAAATGCAATGTCTTTGCCCTTCACTACTACAGAAATGCTTTTCACTATCGGTTCAAAATCAAATCTACTATCGGTTCTCTGACCGCTAGTGATCGACACGATAGAAGAAACGTAGCACAACCCTATCGGTTAAAAACCGATAGTAAAATACCTACACCTCCAACATTTAGTAATCGCTATTGACAATTCTACTATCGGCTCAATGATCCCAACCGATAGTGATGTTATATTTCTTGTAACGGTTATTCACTGGAAACTGATAGTAATGTATAAGTTTTTTCTATCGGTTAAAACTCGACACGGTTAGTACCACAACTTTCTTCTATCGGTTGTAGGATATGAACCGATAGTATTACAAAGGATCATTAACAGATACAGTGATACAGTGATACACTAATACAGCAGATTTAATTTATTCACAAATACACTAATACAAAGATATACACATGCATTGGACAGATTGAATTTATTCACATATTGAGTTTATTCACAAATACACCAATGAATTTATTCACATATTGAGTTTATTCGCAAATACACCAATGAATTTACACACATACACCAATCAACACATTCAATATATATTACACAAGTCATTTACGATGGATCGTTGATAGCCACTTCTTCCATCACATATTAAGCCCAAATTGTTCGCAGCTCCTTCAATTGAGGCAACTCATATTGCTCTTTCAACATGGTGCTTTGCATGCGTGTATGAAGTTAGGAACGTATGAGACATCCAATGTTTGACTTTGAGTCAGAAAAAATGGTTACCTTAGGGAATTGGGCAAAGTTTCTCCTGATCAGGTCATACATAAATCTCATGACATAGAAGCCACATTCCCACGATTGTGGCTGCTGATGGCACTGGGATAATTGCATATGCAAAGACATAAACCCACATTAACTCGAAAGAACTAATTAAGCTTAAATTAAAAGACTCATCATGAGTAGTTCCATCCGTATTAATTACCTCATATTCTTTCCAAGAAATTGTTGTGCCCTTCGACGCGTCATGCCTCCCTCCAGCAGTAACATAATTTTTGAAAGCCCTGTATTTAATTTAGCATTGCTGGTTAATATGTTATCATTAATTAGCTAGTCAGAGAAAAATTTAAAACAACTGTGTTACTTACGCGTCTATGTGCCACGTGAGGGTGAAAACATGCGCCACCCTGCCACTCATCGAATCGAGGTAATAGACCTCATTCATCCATGGGCAAATAACAGCGAGGACCTAGTGGCCCCTACATTGCATATATAAGCGAACCGTTTCATACATATGTTAGGCGTAACATACAAGAATGAGTTAAATTAGTAGGAAATGCACTAACCTTTGGTGGTACGGCGCAAGAATGAACTCTCGGTCCTGCTGCACTAGTAGTGCCCTTGATATGTATTCCTCTGCATGTGCTTGGTCGTGCTCTAGCATCGTGAGGCTTATTTTGTCTGGGACGAGGAAACCCACCTTGTCACATGCCCTCATCAACGTCAGCCTATACATGCACCAGGATGAAAAGTAGACATTAGTAAGTAGTGCATACAAAGTGATTAGATTTATGAAATGAACTGTGATAACTTCACACAATAGCAAACTCACAGGACTCCAGTCCGTATGATGGACATATCAAGCTCCCGCTAGTTCAGGAGGTCGAACAAATCCTCGTGGGCCACCGATATGCTCCCGACCTCACGGTGAAAATGACCTGGCCTGAAGTGAACTAAGATGTTGATGTGGCGCCTAGACTGGGTCAGGTACCACTCATGGAGACTTCTGGTTATTTGATCCATATTGCGCAGAAGATACTCCGACACGAGTGGGAACCCGTTCTTGAACGTACCCGGATGGCTTTGTTTCGCCTTGCCTTTGGCCTTATCCTTGCCTTTGGGCGGGGAGCGAGTGTATACCTTCGAAGGTTGGGGCGCGGTGCCGCCGGCCTCATTTGATGGCGAAGGGTTTGAGGCCGTCGGAGGAAGTCAGCTGGCATCCATCGTCCACTTTAAGTTACGAACGCATAAGTTAGATTTTGCAAATTGAGTATATTAACTGAGTTGTAAGTTAGAATGGCTAGGGTTTACCTCCTGTAGTCTAATACCCTTCTTGGGCTACTGTATGTACGAGCCCAATGCCTCGCCAATTGTCCGCATTTCGTCCGTTGGGACGGGCAATGGAAAAGAGCTGTAGCCCGGGAGGGCCATGTCCACCTGTACCTTTGCGAATCCAGGCTCCAGAGGTACGCAGTGGATCCGGACATCCTCCCAAGACTGATATACGACCCCGTTTGCAACTACTACAGGTTTGTCGCCTATGTTGATCAATAGGCTACAACTCTCCGGCTTCTGCAATTTGCAACAATTATAACAGGTTAGCGAAACAGTTCTAACGTAACGGGAGTGGCATCAACCGAACTGCATATATAGCTCAAGAGTTGCAATACCTCAATCAGGTCCACTGGATCCACGTGAACCTTCGAGCCGCAACTACTCGGCCTGGAAACGTCGACCTCGGCAGCTGGATCTAAACCCTTGGACTGCACAACTCGGCTGAGGCGTTCGTACTTCTCATTCATTTGACCGAACATGTTCGCGAATTGTGCTGTCACATCTGACCGTATCTTCTGAGACAGCTCCGATTCCCTTTCCTTCCAGCTGCGAGCCTTCTTCGCCTTTTGCCCGGGCTCCGAGAAACCTTCCTTCCATGGCACCACACCCCCCACGGTTCGCGTCCGCCCTGGATGCTCCTTGTTCCCTAGAGCCCGGGTAAGGATGTCGTTCTCCCTATGGGGACTGAACAATCCCTCGGTCGCCTCCTTCGAGCAAGAGATCTGTTACATTGAAAGCTCTCCATTGTGAGGAAGAAATATATACAAAGTTGTGCGCACACTAGTGATCATAGTTAGCCAACTTACGAGTCGCTGCACGACCTCGACGTCCCTGGGGTTTGGGAACGCCACAGTCCCCGTGGCCGACACGGTCCCTCTGGCCAGCCACCAGCGCTTGCATCGATGATCGCGGATCTCGGAGAGTGGTAGGTCAGGGGAGTCGACGAAATGCGACGCCTCGTCTTCACCCTTCTTCCACTGCTCCTCCTTCCCCGCATAGCCGCGAGAACTGCGCCGGTGTGGGTGGTCGTTCCTCCTCTGGATTGCCCTGTTCTTCTCGCTGAGGGCCTTCGTACCAGAAACAAGAAAATTAATGCACCACTGCTTACTGCATACAATGGTGTAACCAAGCAAAGGAACCATTCATACCTTGAACTCAGGAGTCCCCTTCTGTTGGGCGAATTGCTCCCATACCTCCTCCGTTATGAAGG
The DNA here is from genome assembly GCA_019359835.1 of Pharus latifolius. Lineage (NCBI taxonomy): Eukaryota > Viridiplantae > Streptophyta > Magnoliopsida > Poales > Poaceae > Pharus > Pharus latifolius. The sequence goes on along the minus strand of CM033328.1, from coordinate 34,121,091 downwards.
GGTACTTCTCGCATGGAGATTCGCCTTTAGCGAGGAAGGTACTGACGAGGACGCTCTTGAAGGTTTTCCACGTGTTGTTCATGTCCTTCAAGCAAGCTATCTTGGGACCATCGTCCGGGATGTTCCACTTGGCCTGTTTCAAATGGTGCATATAAGTAGGACTTACCTAATCTCTAGGATAAACCAAGGGAATGTGATTACTCAAGAGTTCAGTGATTTTGATTAATTTTACCTTCACTTCCGCCCACAGCCTATCCCTCTCGTCGGCCTTGACGTCCTTCCAGCTCTGGACGGTGATCTTCACCCTTTCCTTCGCCAACAAGCCAACATAGGCAGCATAGTGCCCGGCGTTCTTCCCGATCGGTCTCCCGAACTGGTTGAACTCACAGGAAAGATCCGCGCGTTTGGCCAAACGACCCAACATCGTCGCGCCTCGCGCCTTCCTCTTGCGCTGGGACGAGGCAGCGCCATCTACGTTCGCCCTCGCCGAATCACTAGTATCAGCCGAGGAAGATGCCGACATGGCTTTACCTAAAATACCATAAACAAACCATCCAATTGATATGAAGAAAGGTACATGACAAAGTAATTCACAGAATATTCAGATGAGCAGTGCAAACTAACAAATACTATATTTCCTATCGGTTTTGAAAGGAAAACCGATAGTACTAAGGTCTATATTCAGGAAAATTTAAAAGATTAGCAGTGCAAACTATGCTAATCTCTCTGCTGGAAAATAAAGTCTGTTAAAATTTAAATGAACCTAAATTTGAGATGAAAATTAGAAAATGGGAAGTAATTCACAGAAAATTCAAATTAGCTGTGCAAACTATGATGGCACTACTATTTACTATCGGTTTTCCAAGTCAAACCGATAGTAATCAAGTCAGCATTAGGAAAAATTTCCAAAATTGCTCAGCAGGAACATAAAGTAATTGCTCAGCAGGAACATAAGGTATGTTAAAAAATAAATGAACCTAAATTTGAGATGAAAATTAGAAAATGGGAAGTAATTCACAGAAAATTCATATTAGCTGTGCAAACTATGATGGCACTACTATTTACTATCGGTTTTCCTAGTCAAACCGATAGTAATCAAGTCTGAATTAGAAAAAATTTCCAAAATTGCTCAGCAGGAACATAAAGTAATTGCTCAGCAGGAACATAAAGTAATTGCTCAGCAGGAACATAAGGTATGTTAAAATATAAATGAACCAAAATTTCAGATGAAAATTAGAAATGGGATATAATTAACAAAAAATTCAGTTTATGGTATTTACTATCTGTTCTGAGTAAAAAACCGATAGTGAACTACACTGTATGACAAATTGCTATGATTTTCATCAATTCTGTCATTCTCATAGCTATCAAGTTTGTAGTTCATGAATTTTACTCTAGGTTTCTATTTGTAATCCATGGAACGGGATATGAACCATTGCATACAAAATTAAGCAATACACGCGAGCGATTTGGTCAAGAACACTTACAGTGGAACGTGGAGTGGCCGGAGGCGGTGGCGCAATGCAATGCCTGAGGCGGTGGAGAACCAGTGGCGCAGAGGAGCGAAGAAGCGAACGTCGGCAATTCTAGGGTTTTCCGCGCGAGTATTTTTCGATTTGGAATGTGATCAGTTGCACTGGAGGGAAAATCGTGCAGGTTATAACCTAATGAATATTTACTATCGGTTCATCACCACAAAACCGATAGTAAAAACATGTAAGTTAGGGTTTTCGTAACACAGTGTAAATCACTATCGGTTGTGAACACTAAACCGATAGTAAACTAAGAACAGGGGCTAATAACACAGTGTAAATCACTATCGGTTGTGAACGATAAACCGATAGTATAGTTTAATTTCACATCAGTTTCACAGTTATAACCGATAGTAAAATACAATGCTATTGACCCTAAAGAATTTCCCTTAGAAGAATTACAGAGGATCTCAGTACATCATTTTGTATTGTATTTACTATCGGTTATGACAATAAACAGATAGTATATGTTAATTTCATATCGGTTTGGAGGTTGAAACCGATAGTATAATACTGTTAAATTGATCTAAAGGTATTTCCTGAGAACAAATACAGATGGGTCTCAGTACATCATTTTGCACTTGTAAAGACACCTGAAACCCCATGCAAATGGGTTGCAATAATTTTGAAATAAAATAACAGTAAAGACCAATCATGGAATGAAAATTTGCAGTTTTCATATATATTTGTGAAAAGAATCAATTATTGCTCAAATCAAGTATATACTCCAATTGAAATGAAAATTTGCAGAAATGATTCTCAATGCATCACGTATGTTTTCCCAAAGAATTTTTGAAAATTGATTTGAACATTCTTCGATCCAAGTAATATACGTCACTTACATATTGCAAATTAGTCAAGAATGGTTGTCCACCCATAATCCTTCTTCGTGGTCGTCTCGCAGGTAACTTGTTTCGTCAATATCTTCGGTAGGGACAGATTGAAGGATTCCATCTAAAAATGGAGGTAGTTCGTCGAACTGATCGTACTCTTCTTCATCCACAACGTCTTTGACCCCAACAATACGCCTCTTACTGTGAAGGACAACGTGCAACTTTGGGTTGGCCGGGTCAACGATGTAGAACACCTGTGTGGCTTGCTCAGCAAGTATAAATGGATCATCTTTGTGTGCGACTCTACTGAGATCGACTAGAGTAAACCCATAATTGTCGACTTTAACACCTCGAGGGATTTCGACCCATTGGCATCGAAACAGAGGAATCTTAAGTAATACATAATCGAGCTCCCATATTTCCTCAATAACACCGTAATATGAGTCGAGTGCTCTTACTGCCCTGGCATCCTCCGAAATAGCAAGTAGTGTCACTCAACTACATTGCATAGCACTCTTCTCGTCCTGAGTTTTTGTGTAAAATGAATAGCCGTTGATGTCATACCCCTGCCAAGTCCCTACAGTAAATCTAGTCCTTCTGGCCAACCATGTAACATCTTCATCTACATCGCCCTCAGAAGCTTGCAGGACTCTATTTTCGATCCACCCAGCAAACTTCCTATTATGTTCTCTGGTGACCCAAATCTCTGGCTTCGAGGGATTCTGTTTCCGTAACATTTCCTTGTGCTCGTGTATGTATGGCTCCACCCCCGTCATGTGCTGTAAGACCCAAAAATGGGCTTTTGCATACATATCACTAGAGGGGACGACTGCTTTAAATCCAATCGTTCCAATGCCCTGAAGCCTGCCCTCATGCCGAGACGTAGGAACGCCAATTGGGTCAACCCCGGCCATATAGTTGGTGCAAAATTCGATCACCTCCTCGGCGGCATAACCTTCAATAATACTGCCCTCAGGCCGATATCGATTCCTTACATATCCCTTCAAGATACCCATAAATCTCTCAAATGGATACATGTAGCGCAGGAACACGGGTCCACAAAACTTAATTTCTCTGACAAGGTGAACAATTAGATGGACCATAACATCAAAAAAGGATAGAGGGAAATACATCTCCAGCTGACAAAGAGTGGTAGTCACATCGCGTTGCAAATCGTCCAGTCCATCCATATCAATTACCTGTAAGGACACAGTTGCAGCAAATATTCAGATCCAAAAAATCTGACAAGTTCCACGAATGGAGATAATTAACTTGCTAGGAGTACACGCTTACGTACCTTGCCAGATATTATGTTGAAGAAATAACATAGCTTTGTAATTGTCTCTCTGACTTTGACTGGGAGAATGCCTTTGATAGCAATGGGAAGCATTTGTGACATCAGTACATGACAATCATGGGACTTCATACCAACCAGTTTCAAGTCTTTCATGGACACAAGTTTTTTCAAGTTCGCAGAATATCCGCATGGAACTTTGACACCATGTAGGCACTGACAGAGTTCTGTTTTTTCTCTTTTTGACAAAGTATAGCAGGCCGGGGGGAGGTATGTCCGCTTTCCCTTCTCCAACGGTGCAAGCTCAGTCCTTATGCCCATGTCGAGCATGTCACGGCGAACGTTGATGCCATCTTTCGTCTTTCCTGGAATGTTCAACAACAAACCAATCAAACTGTCACAAACATTTTTCTCTACGTGCATGACATCAATGCAATGTCGAACTTGTAAGTGCTCCCAATATGGCAAATCCCAAAGAATCGATCTCTTCTTCCAAACATTTTTTCCTGGAGGTTTAGAACATTTACCGAACTCAACTTTGATGTCCTTCACGCGCAAGTAAAGCTCCTTACCAGTCACAAACACTGGGGCTGATCCTTTCTCAGGCTTCCCATTGAATGACTTCCTCTTCTTACGGTAGGCGTAATGCATTGGAAGGAATCTGCGGTGACCCATGTACACTGTTTTTCTGCAGTTCGATAACCACATGCTTTCAGTTTCATCTAGGCAAATAGGACAAGCCTTGACTCCTTTCGTACTATACCCCGACAAATTTCCATAGGCCGGGAAATCATTTATGGTACAAAATATCATGGCCCGCAACATGAAATTCTCTCGCTTATGTGCATCCCACACCCGCACCCCTTCGCTCCACAATTTTTGTAAGTCCTCGACTAACGGTGATAGAAACACGTCAATATCATTCCCGGGTTGTCTGGGTCCTGAAATTAGTAACGACATCATGATGTACTTACGCTTCATACATAACCAAGGAGGAAGATTGTAGATGCATAAAAGAACCGGCCAAGTGCTATGTCGACTGCTCATATTTCTGTGTGGATTCATACCATCCGTACTCAGCCCAAACCTTATATTCCTCACTTCGCCGCCAAACTCACCGAATGTTCTGTTAATGTTTCTCCATTGAATGGAATCAGCTGGATGTCTTAGTTTTCCGTCTTGTTTTCGACCTTCAACATGCCAACGCAAGTACTTCGCATCTTTCGGATTTGCAAACAGCCGTTTCAATCTGGGAATCACAGGCAAATACCACACAGTTTTGGCCGAAGGCCCTTTCTTTACCTCATCACATCCATTGTGATAAATTCTGTCCCCATGCTTATACCGCGATGCACCGCATCTTGGACAAACATGCAAATCCTCGTACTCGTTACGGTATAGAACACAATCATTTGGGCATGCATGTATTCTTTCGATTTCCATTCCCAACGGACACAATAGTTTTTTGGCTTGGTAAACCGATCTTGGCAACTCATTTCCCTCTGGAAGCATGTCCGCTAACAGATCCAATAGCGCCGTGAAACTCTTATCGCTCCAACCGTTGCTTGCCTTCAAGTTATATAATCTCAACACAGAAGACAACTTTGTAAATGTTTCACATCCGGGGAACAAAGGCTTCTCAGAATCAACAATTAATTTCTGAAATTTAGCTAAATCGTTTTCGCTGTAGTCCTCTTCTACATCACGTAACATTTCATCTAAATTGTCGTCATCTACATGGACTTCCGAATGAACATTATCAATGTTTTGATCATGATCATCATTACTGCAATCCACTTCCGGGTGCTGCTGAGTGGTAGCGGTAGTGCTCGTTTCCTCAAGATCTTCACCATGCCATATCCAACGGGTATAGCGTGCGTTAAAACCACGACGAATCAAATGACTCCTAATCTGATCAGAGTTGCCGAACCTTTTTAAGTTCATACAATCTATACAAGGACAATGCATATCTTTCTCTCCCTTCTTCGCCTTCTCTTGCTCAACAAATTTAATAAATCCATTCACACCCTCCAAATACTCAACAGTAGTACGTTTTATTCCATACATCCAATATTCTCGGTCCATCTACAATTATTTCACAAAATTGACAAATTCAAATAAATAATTAATGACTCAGGGCATGCATATATGAATGAAACATAATTAGCTAGGCCATATGTGTGTACATGAGCTGTTTAATTACATTAAATGGATTTGTATATATGAAACCCTAATTAACTTGATGCATGCATTAATTGGAAGAGCCAGCTAGCTAGCTGCTTAAATTCAGCAAGCTATAGCTAGCTAGCCAACCCAGCCTTCTAGCTAGCTTGGAGATACATGTATCTAGTTTAATGAATTGCAAGTAGAGAGAGAGAGGGAGAGTGTGAAAGAGTGATCGAGAGAGAGAGAGGTGATGAGAAGATGACAATACCGAGGGGGATGGAAATATGATCAACCTCTCAGCTAGCTTCTCCAAATCACTCTAGCTTGGAGTTGTGCGCGGCTGAAATGATTCCAACATGTAGAGCGTAGAGCAGGGGTCGACCTAATTAAGTTGTCCAATTTTACTATCGGTTCAACAACACTAACCGATAGTAAAATAAGGTCCCCACTGTCATAACCATTAGTGTATATGAAGTCATTTTACTATCGGTTTGTGTTGTTGAACCGATAGTACTATTTAATATATTGTATCGGTTAGTACAGTAATAACCGATAGTAAAAATTCAGTAATTTCACTATCAGTTACCCGAGAAAAACCGATAGTACTATTCAATATATTATATCGGTTAATACAGTACCAACCGATAGTATAAAGTGAGTAATTTTACTATCTGTTACGAACGAAAAACCGATAGTACTATTGTAATATATTATATCGGTTGGTACAGTAATAACCGATAGTAAAAAGTCAGTTATTTCACTATCAGTTAAAAATGGAAACCGATAGTACTATTTAATATATTATATCGGTTTATACAGTAATAACCGATAGTAAAAAGTGAGGTAGTTTTACTATCTGTTACGAACGAAAAACCGATAGTACTATTGTAATATATTATATCGGTTGGTACAGTAATAACCGATAGTAAAAAGTCAGTTATTTCACTATCAGTTAAAAATGGAAAACCGATAATACTATTTAATATATTATATCGGTTTGTACAGTAATAACCGATAGTAAAAAGTATTTGCATTTCACTAACGTTGGATTAGTGTATAACCGATAGTAAAATGATGGTTTTCCGCCGCTGTCGTCCTATTCTATCGGATTTTTCCTAGATTGCTTACAACCGTTAGAAAATAAGGGTTAGTGGAATGCACTTCTGTAGTAGTGTTTGACAATAAAAACCGATAGTACTCAAGTTTGTATTCAGGAAAATATATAAGATTAGCAGTGCAAACTATGCTAGTCTCTCTGCAGGAACATAAAGTCTATTAAAATTTAAATGAACCAAAATTTCAGATGAAAATTAGAAAATGAGAAATAATTAAGAGAAAATTCAGTTTATGGTATTTACTATCGGTTCTAAATAAGAAACCGATAGTGGACGACACTGTACGACAAATTGCTAGTGATTTTCATCAAGTCTGTAATTCTCATAGCTATCAAGTTTGTAATTCATGCACTTTTCATCTAGTTTTATATTTGTAATCCATTGAACCACATATGAACAATTGCATATAAATTTAAGAAATTGACTCGAGCGGTTTGGTCAAGAACACTTACAGTCGTTCGTTGAGTGGCCTACGATGGCACGATGCAATGGAGAACCCAATTGCGATCGGCAATGGTGGCGCAGAGGAGTGAAAAGCGAACGTTGGGGAGGCTAGGGTTTTCCGCGCCCGAGTATTTGGAATGTGATCAGTTGCACTGGAGGGAAAATCGTGCGAGGTTAACCTAATATATGAATCTTTACTATCGGTTCATAATCACCAAACCGATAGTAAATACAATGGAAGCTAGGGGTTGGAGTGTTGGCATTGTTCACTATCGGTTTTATGATTATTAATCGATAGTAAATTAAGAACACGGTCTCATAACACAATATGAATTACTATCGGTTATTAACAACAAACCGATAGTAGATCTTAATTTCATATCGGTTTGGAAATTGAAACCGATAGTAGAAGACAATGTTATTGACCCTAAAGGGTTTTCCTGAGAACAATTACAGATGGGTCTCAGTACATCATTTTGCACTTGTAAAGACAGCTAAAACCCCATGCAAATAACTTCCAATAATTTTGAAATAAATTAACAGTAAAGACCAATCATGGAATGAAAATTTGCAGTTTTCATATTGATTTGTGAAAAGAATCAATTATTGCTCAAATCAAGTCCAATTGAAATGAAAATTTGCAGAAATGATTCTCAATGCATCATGTATGTTTTCCCAAAGAATTTTTGAAAAATGATTTGAAGAATTCTTCGATTAAAGATCCAAGTAATATACGTCACTTACATATTGCAAATTAGTCAAGAAGGGTTGTCCACCCATAATCCTTCTTCGTGGTCGTCTCACAGGTAACTTGTTTCGTCAATATCTTCGGTAGGGACAGATTGAAGAATTCCATCTAAAAATGGAGGTAGTTCGTCGAATTGATCATACTCTTCTTCATCCACAACGTCTTCGACCCCAACAATATGTCTCTTACTGTGAAGGACAACGTGCAACTTTGGGTTGACTGGGTCAACGATGTAGAACACCTGTGTGGCTTGCTCAGCAAGTATAAATGGATCATCTTGGTGTGCGACTCTACTGAGATTGACAAGAGTAAACCCATAATTGTCGACTTTAATACCTCGAGAGATTTCGTCCCATTGGCATCGAAACAGAGGAATCTTAAGTAATACATAATCGAGCTCCCATATTTCCTCAATAGCACCGTAATATGAGTTGAGTGCCCTTACTGCCCTGGCATCCTCCGAAATAGCAAGTAGTGTCACACCACTACATTGCATAGTACTCTTCTCGTCCTGAGTTCTTGTGTAAAAAGAATAGTCCTTGATGTCATACCCCTGCCAAGTCCCTACAGTAAATCTAGGCCCTCTGGCCAACCATGTAACAACTTCATCTATGTTGCCCTCAAAAGCTTGCAGGACTCTATTTTCGATCCACCCAGCAAACTTCCTGTTATGTTCTCTGGTCACCCAAATCTCTGGCTTCGAAGGATTCTGTTTCCGTAACATTTCCTTGTGCTCGTGTATGTATGGCTCCACCCCCGTCATGTGCTGTAAGACCCAAAAATGGGGTTTTGCATACAGATCACTAGAGGGGACACTGCTTTAAATCCAATCGTTCCAATGCCCTGAAGCCTGCCCTCATGCCGGGACGTAGGAACACCAATTGGGTCAACCCCGGCCATATAGTTGGTGCAAAATTCAATCACCTCCTCGGCGGCATAACCTTCAATGATACTGCCCTCAGGCCGATGTCGATTCCTTAAATATCCCTTCAAGATACCCATAAATCTCTCAAATGGGTACATGTAGCGCAGGAACATGGGTCCACAAAACTTAATTTCTCTGACAAGGTGAACAATTAGATGGACCATAACATCAAAAAAAGATGGAGGGGAATACATCTCCAGCTGACAAAGAGTTGTAGTCACATCGCGTTGCAAATCGTCCAGTCCATCCAGATCAATTACCTGCAAGGACACAGTTGCAGCAAATATTCAGATCCAAAAAATCTGACAAGTTCCACGAATGGAGCTAATTAACTTGCTAGGAGTACACGCTTACCTTGCCAGATATTGTGTTGAAGAAATAACATAGTTTTGTAATTGTCTCTCTGACTTAGACTGGGAGAATGCCTCTGATAGCAATGGGAAACATTTGTGACATCAGTATATGACAATCATGGGACTTCATACCAACCAGTTTCAAGTCTTTCATGGACACAAGTTTTTTCAAGTTCGCAGAATACCCGCATGGAACTTTGACACCATATAGGCACTGATAGAGTTCTGTTTTTTCTCTTTTTGACAAAGTATAGTAGGCCGGGGGAGGTATGTACGCTTTCCCTTCTCCAACGGTGCAAGCTCAGTCCTTATGCCCATGTTGAGCATGTCACGGCGAATGTTGATGCCATCTTTCGTCTTTCCTGGAATGTTCAACAACAAACCAATCAAACTGTCACAAACATTTTTCTCTACGTGGATGACATCAATGGAATGTCGAACTTGTAAGTGCTCCCAATATGGCAGATCCCAAAGAATCGATCTCTTCTTCCAAACATTTTTTCCTGGAGGTTTAGAACATTTACCGAACTCAACTTTGATGTCCTTCACGCGCAAGTAAAGCTCCTTACCAGTCACAAACACTGGGGCTGATCCTTTCTCAGGCTTCCCATTAAATGACTTCCTCTTTTTACGGTAGGCGTGATGCATCGAAAGGAATCTGCGGTGACCCATGTACACTATTTTTTTGCAGTTCGATAACCACATGCTTTCAGTTTCATCCAGGCAAATAGGAAAAGTCTTGCCTCCTTCCGTACTATACTCCGACAAATTTCCATAGGCCGGGAAATCATTTATGGTGCAAAATATCATGGCCCGCAATATAAAATTCTCTCTCTTATGTGCATCCCACACCCTCACCACTTCGCTCCACAATTTATGTAAGTCCTCGACTAAAAGTGATAGAAACACGTCAATATCATTCCCGGGTTGTCTGGGTCCTGAAATTAGTAACGACATCATGATGTACTTGCGCTTCATACATAACCAAGAGGAAGATTGTAGATGCATAAAAGAACCGATCAAGTGCTATGTCGACTGCTCATATTTCCGTGTGGATTCATACCATCCGTACTCAACCCAAACCTTATATTCATCACTTCGCCGCCTAACTCACCGAATGTTCTGTTAATGTTTCTCCATTGAATAGAATCAGCTGGATATCTTAGTTTTCCGTCTTGTTTCCTACCTTCAACATGCCAACGCAAGTACTTCGCATCTTTCGAATTTGCAAACAGCCGTTTCAATCTAGGAATCACAGGCAAATACCACACAGTTTTGGCCGGAGGCCCTTTCTTTACCTCATCACATCCATTGTGATAAATTCTGTCCCCATGCTTATACCGCGATGCACCGCATCTTGGACAAACATGCAAATCCTCATACTCGTTACGGTACAGAATACAATCATTTGGGCATGCATGTATTCTTTCGATTTCCATTCCCAACGGACACAATAGTTTTTTGGCCTGGTAAACCGATCTTGGCAACTCATTTCCTCTGGAAGCATGTCCGCTAACAGATCCAATAGCGCCGTGAAACTCCTATCGCTCCAACCGTTGCTTGCCTTCAAGTTATATAATCTCAACACAGAAGACAACTTTGTAAATTTTGCACATCCGGGGAACAAAGGCTTCTCAGAATCAACAATTAATTTCTCAAATTTAGCTAAATCGTTTTTGCTGTTATCTTCTTCTACATCACGTAATATTTCATCTAAATTGTCATCATCTACATGGACATCCGAATGAACATTACCAATGTTCTGATGATCATCATTACTGCAATCCACTTCCGGGTGCTGTTGAGTGGTAGCGGTGCTCGTTTCCTCAAGATCTTCACCATGCCATATCCAACGGGTATAGCGTGCGTTAAAACTACGACGAATCAAATGACTCCTAATCTGATCAGAGTTGCTGAACCTTTTTAAATTCATACAATCTATACAAGGACAATGCATATCTTTCTCTCCCTTCTTCGCCTTTTCTTGCTCAGCAAATTTAATAAACCCATTCACACCCTCCAAATACTCAACAGTAGTACGTTTTATTCCATACATCCAATATTCTTGGTCCATCTACAATTATTTCACAAAATTGACAAATTGAAATAATAAATAATGAGTCAGGGTATGCATGCATGAAACATCATCAATTAGCTAGGCCATATGTGTGTACAGCTGCTTAATTACATTAAATGGATATGTATGAAACCCTAATTAACATGATGCATTAATTGGAAGAGCCAGCTAGCTAGCTGCTTAACTTCAGCCATAAATCATTCCTAGCTTAACTTCAGCAAGCTATAGCTAGCTAGCCAACCTAGCCTTCTAGCGAGTTTGGAGCTACATGTATCTAGTTTAATGAATTGCAAGTAGAGAGAGTGAGGGAGAGTGTGAAAGAGTGATCGAGAGAGAGAGAGGTGATGAGAAGATGACAATACCGAGGGGGATCGAATTATCAACCTCTCAGCTAGCTTCTCCAGATCACTCTATCTTGGAGCGTGGATGCACGTACGGTAGAAATGAATCGAGGATGCAGAGCGCAGAGCAGGGGTCGAGATAAATTGTACAATTTTACTATCGGTTCAAAAACACAACCGATAGTAAACTAAGGTCCCCACTGTCATAACCATTAGATTATATGACGTCATTTTACTATCGGTTTGTTTTATATAACCGATAGTAAAATTTACTCTATTATATCAGTTTGTACAGTAGTAACTGATAGTAAAAATTCCGTAATTTCACTATCAGTTACGAAAGACAAACCGATAGTACTATTTCATCTATTATATCGGTTGGTATAGTAATGACCGATAGTAAAAAATGTTTGCATTTCACTAACGGTGTACCAGAATATAACCGATAGTAAAAAGCCTCTTCTCCACCGCTGTCGTCCTACTCTATCAGATTTTTCCCAGATTGCTTATAACCGTTAGAAGATATGGGTTAGTGGATTGCTTTTCTGTAGTAGTGCTTCCACTTGAAGATATAAGTGTTGGCACGACCATCATGATGCACTCAATCAAATTGCCACAATCTTCCCAACAGCAAGTGACACACCGTCATTGGCACCACATTGCATTTCACGGTGTCTACATACTCTCCAATTTGGAATTGCACTTTGACTATGTACTGAATTTTAACATCTCCACAATCAGTCAACCATTGCACATGATATGGATGAGGGTGTTTGAGCAACTTTAGGCCAAGTTTAGTGCACAATTCTTGACTAGTTAAGTTATGAGAACTACCACCATCAGTAATGACTTTGCATACCTTGCCATCAACTTTAGCCCTCGTTTGGAATAGATTGCATCGTTGTCCATTATCTTCCTTGAATTGCACACTTAGTACCTTTGTGACCACAAGTGCGGGTCCTTGCTCAAAGCCATAATAGGTCAGCCCCTCATTTTTGTCTTCTTCTTCTCATGCTTCTTCATAGTTTTTTGGATGAGCTAGCTGTTCTGGGTCATCTTCACTTGTGTAATCATACTCTCCTTCATCGGTGACTGTCAATGATTGGAACCAGGATTCCTAGTTGAATTTACACAAATTTAATTTTTTAGTAGGGATACAATTCAGACAATCACAAGAGAAATCACTGTATATATGGATCTAATGACACCGAAATTTATACAGGTTCGGGATCTCAAAACTTGAGTAATATTTCTACTCCTGTTAGTTTTTCACTATGAGTATAAAGGATTACAAAGAGAATATATTGTCTAGTTCTCTATTGCCCTTTTTCTTTTCTTCGAAAGGATATGCCCTATTTATCCTTGTCGAAAGAGTGTCAATTGTCTCATCAAAGGGACGCCTGGTAATTGCCAACAACTGTTGTGTAGCAGTTGCCACAGGTTATTGTCGGTTGCTGTTTGCCAGTTTATAACATGCGGTTATAGAAACTGCACATTTATCCTTATCTTCTTCGATGGTTATCTTGTTAGTGAAGAGGGATTTATGATTATTTTGGGAATAATCATAAATATGAAGGAGCGGTTATTATGGATATTAACTTAACCATATATTTCCAGATCATTACATAAGTCTCCAATAGTATGGTCGTGTATTGATTGCAACCACATATTGGTATCTGGCTTTGTCTCTGCAATATAGGATGATCGCGGGCAAATATCTCCGTGACCATAATACTTGCAGGTAATAAAATATGAGACCATGGACTCTACAACAATAAGCATTAAGACTATAGAGTACCGTAGCTACTAAAATTATGAGAATTAAACATCTTTGATGGGTTATGTCCAGAATATCTTTGGATCATCCCATTATCTCTTTCCTTGGTCACTGCAACCATGAAAAGGTAATGATAGATATTTTGTGTTTTTCTGTGATCATAGAGAGGCATGTGCGACCATGGAATGATATGCGCGACCTTGGAAAGACATAGGCAATTTAAACTCGGATAACAATCCTCGCCAGTGACAAGCATAGTATAATTATTTGGGCATTCCTTGGTGATGTGACCATGCCCCAAACATTTAAAGCACTGAATGGCACTACTTTTTGCTGTAGAACCAATTGAAGAGGTAGTGGATGCTGAGGACTTCTTCTCACTTGTAGTAGATGCCGATTTTGCAACCAAGGAAGAAGGACCAGTAGCATTGGAACTAGTACTAGTTGAAGATGTACCTCGTCCCAAACAGAAGCGTGCTTCGGTTGCATTGGATGATGGAACTCTCAAGTTGAAGGATGGCACCCTCGCGGTTGGTTTAGCATCTTCTAGCAGTTGCTTTTCTGTCTTCTGAGCTTGGTGCACCAATTCCACAACAGTTTTGTTGGGTTGATATAACACAACGTGTTTAATGTTCTTGTTTAGGCAAAACAGAAAATGCGCAATGGTTTGCTCTTCATCTTCATGCACATGTGCCCTAATCATAGTTTGCTCCATCTCCTTGTAGTATTCCTCCATCAAGCGGGCTTCCTGTATCAAATTTTGTAATCAATCAAAGAGATCACGTTTGTAATGACCAGGGACAATACATGCTCTCATCTCTTGCTTCATCTCAGCCCATGATGCAATTGGAGGCTCCCCATTCTCTAATCTTTGGTTCAACACTTGTTCCCACCAAATCATGGCGTATCCATCAAACTCAAGTGAGTCCATGACTAGCTTCTTTGCTTCCGAATAGTTATGCATTTGAAATATCATCTCTACCTTGAGCTCCCATGTGAGGTAGGCATCAGGATTAGAGTTGCCTTCAAATTTTGGGATGTTGAACTTGAGTTTGCCAAACTTCTCTTTAGGTTGATCATCATGGCGGCAACCACGACATTGATAGCCATCATTGCGGTGCAGTATGTAGTTTTCGTCGATTTCATCTCGTCCACGGCCTCTCCCTGGTGTTCGTTCTTGACATAGCTCCTCCAGTTTCTTGTTCAATTCACCAGCCATCTCTAAAGCGATCTCCCTTCACAAGATGCTCATGTTCTCATTCAATTGCACATTGAAAACATGGGTCATCTTGTCTAGGTCAGCCTGGGTCATATAGGGTGTCGGTTCCTCCTCTTCTTGTTCTACCATGGTGAGTACAAACAAAAACAATCAAGAAATATGTGTAATTATTGTGGAATCACTCAATCTCACACTCTCCTTACCAACCAAAGTTCTTATGTTTTCTTCACTAGATTGAGGTGTTGTACATACTCTGGTAGCAGTAGATGATCAAAGGTACGTGATGGATCAAGCGAATTCACTGTCTAAGTATTGTAACAACAATGGCTTGTATGTGGAGCTTGGAGGGTTAATTGTTATCCTAAGGAATCCAAAATTCTCGATATAGTAAAGTTAGGTAACAATCCAAACTATATCCAATGTCTAGTTTCTGATCTCAAGATATAAGCCAAGGACAAAACAACTCACACGCAAATATGATGTAACTTGATGCAACCGAAAGAATGAGCTAACAAAAATATAAGTGATAGCACAAACAACTCGTGTTGCACAAGTTATAGAAAGACGCTAGCTTGATTGCACAAAATGAAATTGAACTATGGATTTGCACACAACGAAGCAAGAACACAATCTGATCGAACACAAATTTTTTTTTAAACTTTCAAAACAATGCTGACCAAAAGCAAAAACTGATCAAACCACGAACAGAGTTGGACAGTCACGACCAGTTTGGGATTGATACTATCTCTTTTTTAAAAAAACTTTAAGATCAGCACACCAACACGAGCACAAGATTGTGATATCCTTTTTTTATGTCACTTTCAAAATATTTAATTCAACTGTGCAAAGCCCAAACATAATTCTCAATAGCTAGTCTTATATAAAACAAATTTTTTTTTGGCTTTTTGGTGTATAGGCTGAAAAAAGATCTAAACTAAGGGATAAATAATCCTACCATGTAAACCAAAACTCTGATACTAAGATGATACGAGGTGCCCGATCTTCATGACATAGGATCATTGATAACTCGTTGATTCGTGTAACTTGATGAATTGATGGCGCCAACCACTTTCAATACAGCAACTTGCGATAAAATAATTTGCCCAACCACACGCTTTGATCATTGTCTACTTAACCACACAAAATTAGACGCACAGTTCCTACAATCAACGAAGAAATTGCAAGAACAATGGTGAAGAGAATAACTCCCAATTCCAGGTGGTGGCTTATGAGCACAAACCCTAGAACAAGAGCAAAAGCTTTTCTGAAAATATTTTTGTATTCAATTCGTGGTTGTTTTTCTGTTGCGCAACACCTTACATAATTTAGGACAAGGAAGTGGCCAACTAATACTTGAGATCGAATACCACTTGGATTCGGTCTCCTCTAAAAAAACATACTAAAAAAATAAACACTTAACATATTTAGTTTGGTTTCTAAAACAAAAGATACAAAAAACCCAGCTGGACACCGAATTGGACACAACTTTGTATTAGTCTTGATCAGATTCAACGACCCAAACAGACAGGTCGTTCCCTCGTGGTCGTGCAGGACTCGACCACCTGGTCATATTTGACTCGACCATGACCACTGCACCTGGTCGTCTGGACTCGACCACCCACTCCACCTGTTCGTATTGGACTAGACCACTTGGTCGTCTAGACTCGACCACCTGGTTGTGCTTGACTCGACTTTGACCATGCTGACAATTGTCGATTTCGGCCACATTCCAAGTGCCAGTGAACTTTAGAGATTAACTTTGTTGCTCCCTTACGTGCACAAGCCATCCTTGGTGCGCTCCTCGTTCCTCTTCTTGATTGTTGTTGTAATTGTTTATCTCGACCTCGAGTCAATGGACCTTTATATGCTTTGCGCTTATCGTGTGATGTAGAGGTAGATGATGTGCTGTTAGGGATGTCCTCATTAGATGTGCTACTATCGAAATCTTCTACCTTACTTGTTATTAGGTATATTGAGGAGGCAAGCTCGCTAGAGGAAGAGGTTTAGTTGTCATACATGTTGAGATGGGCCAGTGGGAGGTGAGGGAGGTCAGCTCAGCCCAAAAGCACTCAGAATTCAAGCATTCCAAATTAAAAGCCAGTCTAAGTCGAGGTCCAAGAGGAGAGGCATTTGGATTAAAGATCCATGGCTAGATGTTGTTTTAGGTTTAGGAAGTCTTTTTCATTTCTGTTTGTGCGCCCTATGCGCCATATAAACCCACAAGCCATTGCACCTACCCGAGGGTCGTGTTTTAGTAATACCGCAAGTGAACGGTTGACGTTGAGCACTTAATGGTTGAATTCCACAAGGAACAAGCATATTCATCTCTTAGGTTAAAAGATTGCCGATTAAGTCTGATCGAATTTGGGGTTTTTTTATCTACTACTAAGTTCTATCACTAAAAGCTATCAATCTAGGGTTTAAAAGTAGTAAAAGAGCAAGTATGAAAATTAGGTTTTTAGAATCGAGGGAGAAAATTCAGGGTTTCAGGAATTCCATAACCATCAAACGTAATTCTAACCAAGGCATGAGAGTTGAAATCAGTTTCAAGTGTTTTTCAAGATAGATTAAGTTGCCGATACGGTTGCCGGTACAATGGTCAAAGGATTGCTTCTACAGTTAAGTCTAGCAAGAGGCTCTCTCTTTTCAGGGTCCTACGTCAAGGCACGAAAGGACTCTAGAACTTCCCTAAATTCTTGCTTAGGCTTAACTATTATGTCTATTGCCAAGGCGAGAATTTTGGGTATAGAGGAAGAAAATGTGAGAAACTAAGTCGCAAAACTTAAAATTGGGACCAAGGAAAATTACGCCTTCCAAATTAGGTCATCCCTAACCCTAGAAGGAAATTACTCACAAAAAGTCATGAAAATATAGAAATAACAAGAATTAAATCAAAACTCACTTAATTGCATTCAATGATGAAGTCTGCCATCCACGACGGCTTACAGACGCAAAAACTAGAACTAAATAGAGAAGGGGGCTCATCTAAACTTAACTTCTAAATTTAAATCAACTCTGAAAATGAATTCAAAAATCACCTAAAAAGCACCCCCAAATTGAGCCAAAAGCTTCTCTATTTATAGTACAATAAAATAATGTGACCAAATAAAACTCTAGACGTAGATGCAACAGAATCCAAATTCGAACAACACGCGAAACAGACAAGACAGAGATAAAACAACCCCAAAACAGCTGGAACCAAGCTAGGCACGTGCCCTGGCATGGGCCATGCCCATGGCCGAGTATGGGCTGTGCCAGGCTCGACCAGGGCTAAGGTTTGGCCCCCACAGGGCCCTTTTTCATCCGATTTTCGTGTTTTTCGTCATATCTCATCCAAACGAGTTCGAAACGCTCCCAAAATTTGTAGGCATGATCCCTGGAATATAATGAACAAAACCATAAAAGTGGATTGTAAAAATGATACAAAAAATCACATAAAATTTCACAACGAAATAATTTTAGCACGTTTTAAGACACAAACATAGGGTAAAATCCATGCCAATTAAGCACTTATCAGGGCACCGGCCTTATGAAGTTAAGTTAGATTTGAACAAAAAATCTAAGTTATTGTTTGAGAGAATTAAAAAAAATTTTCCTCCATTGCTTTGGTTATTTCCTTTAGTGATTGCAAAGGCAGTTCAATGAGAACAGCCAATTTGTGTGTCAATTTCGTCTGTGACCGTGTGGATTGGAAACTTAGAGTGTGTTTGATGATTACAACGATTGCATGTCCTTGCATTGGTTTGTGGTTGGCAATCTAGTTTTTGGCAGATCACATTAATTATCCATCTTGAAGAAAACCTACATCATGAAAATCTAGACAACATCGTGTGCACGTTCAGTCTGAGCGTGTGCATATCAATTGGTATCAGAGCATCGGTTGCTACGGTATGATCTTCCCACTTACCCGTAGTTAATAGATTAGTTCTTTAAATTTTTTGTTCAAGAGCCCAAAAACCAAAAAAAACCTAGCCTTAATCTATTAATTTGGTGTGAGTTATAGAGTTTTAATCCTTGGTCTAGAGTCTTTTGTTGTTGGTCAAGTTTTAGCCGAGTTTCAATCTACTAGGGTTTGCTGATTCTTAATCTGCACGACCTTCAGTAAAACTGCCATAACTTTTGCATACGAACTCCGATTTGGCCATTCTAACAACCATTGAAAAGCTTACTTCGAGGCCAATTTGAAAAATTTAATGCATAATTGCAATCACCTTTTTTGGACCTCTAATTCCATCATTTTGATGCTATTTGGGGCCTGCAAGTTTCAGCTACCGCAATTGTAGCCTACCAAATAGTTGTTAATTTATTATTTTTGTGTTTTCCCTCTTCCAAAGTTGTGTGTTTCCACTTTTGATTCTTTGATTTAGTGTATGGGAAGTTCAAAAAATAATATACAATAAAAAAATAATCCAAGAAAATGTAAAAAAAGAGAAAGAAAAGAGAGGAAAAGAAGGGAGAATGTGAAGTAAACTTGCTATTTTAGGTTTTTGTGGTGAAATTGTTGGTTATCATCCTTTGGCATAGTTTATCTAGTTGCATAATCTCGTGCTATTCTTATCTTTAGTGATCAGTAACTTAGGACTGTTGTTACTATTGGATTGTTATTCGATTTTTGGATTGCTAAGTTTTAGATTATATTCCTTGTTTATTTTCTCTAACCAAGCTGATAGAGAACCATCTGTTAGTGCAAGCCTCATTGTGTAATCGTCACACCAGCACCTATTATACCACCACCTACACCACAAGTTCGCACAACTGCATCCCACAAGGAAGCATAAGAGCTTTGGTTGGTAAGAGAAGGTGAGGTTGTGAGAATTCCACATAATTTGTTCTATCCACATATATTGTTTTCTTTGCTTCACTAACAATGGCAGGTAAACAAAAAAACATGCATCTATACTAGGTGAGGACGACTTTGACGAGTGTGTCACTTCGAAGGACTTGCGAGTTATGCGTGATTTCTTTACGCAAGAGCTCATTACGGACATGGAGCTGTAGGATCAAGGATGTCGACTAGAGGGGGTGAATAGGATGCTTTAAAATCTTTTCGACTAAAATAATTTTTGCAAGATATGAAGGAAAACTGAGTTTTAACAAAAGGGTCTAAAACAATATAGGATCAAGTTACATTCAACAAGATAGAATATAAAATACAATATACACCTAAGAGTAAGTGGAAGGAAATAAGTCAAGGCAAATATAAAGAGTGCAAGAGAGAAAACAAATTACACAACAATTTTTTACCGAGGTCTCGGAGACTCGCCCAGTCTCCTCTACTCCTTGTTGAGACGCTCATACGTGAGCCTCACTTCTATATCCACAAAGAATATCTCCACTCGGGTTGCTCCTTCTCCACTCTGGATAGGCAAACATCAATGTCTTTCACAAGTCTTTGTCGGCCTCACCGACAAACTTCAACGGAGAGATTGCAACTCTCCTCCAATGACTGTCTAGGTGGTGGCGACCACCAAGAGTAATCACTAGTACAGAAATGCAGTCTACTAACCCTATCTTCTAACGGTTATTCGCGATCTAGAAGAAAACCGTTAGTGTAGATGGTGGGCAATGGAGAAAGGCATGTTGTAGATATTTTTACTAATGGTTGTGATGCAAGTTACCGTTAGAAGAAATGGGATGATTTTTTCTAACAGTTTAGAATATGTTAATTGTTAGAAGAAATACACAAGTACTAACGATAGTACTTTGGGTACCGTTAGAATAAACCACATGATTTATTCTAACGGTGATTCATATATTTATCGTTAGAATAGAGGAAATTGTACTAACGGATTAATTTGTCAAACTGTTAGAACCGTTCCACTTCTACAAATACAAGTGCGCTGGAATTTTGCTTATAGTCGAACTGTTCCACTTCTTTTTCTCCTCGAGCATGACAAACCCTACCCGAAACCTCCATCGACGGCGGCCGCACCTTTCTCCACCGCCAGGCACTGCATTGCGGTTCATTACACCATCGTCAGCCCCCGCACATTTCTCCACCGCCACCACCCACTAGGGTTTCTGATGAATGAAGTCCAAAAACCTCGCAGCTTCAACTCCCTCAACTAAATTTGGAGTGAGTACACTAACTACTGTATTTGTTTTGCAAACTAACTACAGTAATTCATCTAACAGAGAAGAGTAGGAAAATTTCTAATTAGACTTATGAACAAAGTTATTTGTTTTGTTAGTTTCTTGTATAACATTCTTAGCTTAAGATGCAGGTTAATAGACCTTGTGATTGAATGACAAACAAAGTTATTTGTTTTGTTTGTTTCTTGTATACCATTCTTATCTTGAGATGCAAGGTTAAGAGGATTAGTGGTTGAATGACAATCAAATACCATAATTAAATGGATAGAATTTGCTTTGATTGGTTCGTGGGAGAAGTTCACATATAAGTTTTTGTGTTTATTTGTTCAGATATTTCTTTCTTCCACACCAAATAAGTGAAATTCTCTATC
Organism: Pharus latifolius; assembly: GCA_019359835.1. Taxonomy (NCBI): domain Eukaryota; kingdom Viridiplantae; phylum Streptophyta; class Magnoliopsida; order Poales; family Poaceae; genus Pharus; species Pharus latifolius. The sequence continues at coordinate 34,099,803 of CM033328.1, read as the reverse complement.
CAAAAGAATAAGTTCTCTATTTAGAAAAAATAAAAAAACTTGGTTTCAATAGCTAGGTCTTATTTTATGTGATTGTCTTTTGAGGGGTAAAAGGAATTCTATACCACAAAATTTTCATCTTGGTAGTTCTTTTCAGACAGGGAGCCATGTAGGTAGCAATAAACAATCTTAATTTACTTTAGAATGCCTATTGATTCTGTACAGGTCCTTGGACGATGTTTATGAGAGGCAACATAGTTCACGGTTCTGTTGGATCTAGGTAGATCTTAGTATCTAGGTTTTGATGATTAATGACGTTTTGGATAAATCCATGATGATTAAAGTTAATCTGAAGATGTCAGTTTTGATGGTCAAATGACAAATTAGATAAATCCTGATTTAGCACAAGTGAATTGAATTGATTATCGGTAAACCTTGAATTGGATGTTTCCTCAGTTGCGGGTTTGATATTGATGCATATGTAGAGGAGGGGCTCGGTGGTTACATCAAGCTTGTGTTGATTGATTGATCAAAATGTAATACGTTAAATCTGAGACTGATGACTCCAGTTGTGGATTTTATATCGATGCACATATTGAGGGGGAGCTCATCACTTTGGTCATCTAGGTTGATTGATATCATGATATGAGTAGTATAGATCGTGTGCGTATGTGTTTATCATCTACGATCTATATGATTGTATTTTATCTTATACTCATTTGCTACTCGTTGAATATAGTTTGTCATGTCATTTGAAAGAGAAACCGTTGAGCTAACTCCTGTGTGGAGTAGCTTCTTTGGAGGTGATTAATGACGACTTATATATGAGACTAATGTTGTGCATTGAGTGTACGTATTATATTCTCAGTTTGATTGCAAGATAAAAGCGAGCAAGGGTGTGAAGAGGATGAAGTCGATATGAGACATCTCGAGCGAGGTCGAGCTTAGCAAGGTCGAGCTTTGCGAGGACAAGTGTCAAGTGGTCGAGCTTCGCGAGGTCAAGCTTAGCGAGGTCGAGCCTTGCGGGGACAAGCGTCGAGCGGTCGAACTTCATGAGGTCGAACTTCACCTAAGGTAAAATCCAAGATTAAGGATTGTTTTCTTAGGATTTTACCAGTCTCGGTGTTTGGAGACAGACCGGGTTGATGGTTTGTTTTTACTAGTTTGACCGTACTATTAAGAGGGGTCGGAAACTAGTAGCTTGAATCTATCTAGTGCGGAAGCTCAGATGCATTCATATCATCTTGCACTAGTGTCTTGCATTTCTAGTGAGTCTAAGTGTAGTTCATGTGCATTAGATTAAATGTTTTGAAAACTGCACTTAGTCGTGATCGCCAGCTGTTCAAATTGGTTTATTTATCTAGAGCTGGTCGTGGTCGTATTTGCATTTTCTGATCGTATCAGTGTTGATATGTGGTCGTGGTCGTGTCGCTTGTTTGGCGGCTTTCTGTTTAGGGTTTGGGCGTGGTCGTAGGAGTTCGGACTGGTCGTACCAGTCTTCGACTCACTTGCGTACGCTCGACCAAACCCTATCGAACACCTGTTTTCGATCGGATGTCAAGACCTGTGTGGTCGTGGTCGTTGCTAAGTGACACAAATCACATCCGCGAGAAAACGGCAAATCCGTATGTGCAAATACTCTAAAATTGTATTTGAGATGATTTTTGGATTGAACATTTTGACAGCATGAAAGTTTCTGAATTTTCTAGAAGTTTCTAGACCTTTCTAGGTCTTGGTCCTGTTAACAAAATTGTAGAGCTTTGAGTTATCTTTCGAAAAAACCAAAAATCACCTCAATCGGATCTCTAGATCAAAAGTTATGCTTATTTTACTGTTAGTGTGCAGTGGCCGGACAAATGCATCCGTCCGGAGCTATTTGTCCGAAGTGGCCGGACAGCGTCTGAAGTGACCGGACAATGTCCGGCCAGTACAAATTTTTTGAGCCGAAAAATGAAATGGACAAATGCATCCGTCCGGAGCTATTTGTCCGAAGTGGCCGGACAGTGTCTGAAGTGACCGGACAATGTCCGGCCTGTACAAGTTTTTTTGAGCCAAGAGTTAACAGAGACATATCCATTTGTCCGGACAAATGGTATCCGTCCGGCCTTCACAATTTTCACCCAACGGTCACTGACACGTTTGCAATGGCTAAAATTTTTGTACTGGCCGGACAATGTCCGGCCTGTACAACTTTTGGCCCGGTTTCTTGCAAACGGCTAGTTTTTCGTTGAGACTATAAATACTTCGTGTTTTGCTTCATTTTTGGGTGCTCAAAGACTTCATTCTTCAGCTGAAAACCTAGCCAATTGAGTTGCATATGTGTTATAGCATTTAGAGGCTAGAATTGAGCCCAAATCTTGAGTAGATTTGAGAGAGAGCTTGAGGGATATTGTGTGAGTGTTTAGTACACTTCATCTCCATTAGATTGCTAGTGCTAGAGTGTTGAGCATATCATTTGCATCATTGAGCTTCTAGCACGTGGTTGATTCAAGTGAAAGCGCATTCGGCTTGTTACTCTTGGCGATCGCCTTCGCCTAGACGGTGCCGGAGGAGAGCCGAGATCTCTCCATTTGAAGTTTGTCGGAGAGGCCGGCAAAAGATTGTGAAAGGTGTGGTGCTCGCCTATCCGGTGTGGAGAAGGAGCAACCCTAGTGAGATATCCTTCATGGATATAGAAGCGAGGCTCCGAGCGAGCGCTTCAACGAGGAGTAGGGGAGACCGGGCAAGTCTCCGAGAGCTCGGTAAAAATATTGTATCAATTGCGTAATTCTTATTTGCTTTATATTCATCTTGACACAATTGCTTATATCACTATTGTTGCATGTATTGTTAAATATTTCATATGATTGAATGCAATGAGTTGATTGAATTGTTTTAAGCCTCATTGTATAATTTAGGTCTCTCAATTATTCTTTAAAATTGCTTAATTGAAAAAATTTTTAAAAGCCTCCTAATCACCCCCCTCTAGTCGGCATTCTTGATCCTACAGGTTCTTCGTCCCAGTACGTTGCCTATGTTGGCTTGTTGGTAAAAAAAAGGGTGAAGATCACCGTCCAGAGCTGGAAGGACGTGAAGGGTGAGATCTTAGTTGGCTCAGTCGAGAAGATCCTCAAGTCCGGCGTGTTTCTCAAATCAAGACCTATATAAAGCACCTTACATTTGTATTAGTGATTTCATCGAGCTCAAACTCAACTCAACTCAACTCTACCCAACGCAACTAAACTCAACTCAACTGAGTACTCGTCATGATCTGCTGTTTCAGACGTGACTTTTGTAACATACATCGAATGTGTGAATTGGTGTATTTTTGTATTTGTATTGTTGTTTCAGACATTTGTACCAAGATTGGGAGGAGTGCTGTTTGGCAATGGCGGATGACCCTTTTGCCTACATTATATAGAGATATCATATAATGTTACGTTTAAATGCAGTCTTATTTTATTTTTATTAGTAGTAGTGCCTAGGAAATGTTAATCTCGATATTTCTTCTAAGTTGACTATGAAGGCATGTGTGAATTGGTGTAGTTGTATTGCTATTTGAGACATGTACTTGAATGTGTGAATTGGTGTATTTGTTTTATATTTGTGTATTTGTACTGTTGTTTGAGACATGTACTTGAATGTGTTAATTGGTGTATTTGTATTGCTATTTCAAACATGTACCAACTTGGCTTATGTTCCAAACATGTACTTGTACTAACGGTTCAGTTGTTACAAACCGTTAGTTGTATTTTTTTCTAACGGTTTGTAACATATTGACTGTTTGAAGAAACCTACTTATACTAACGGTTGTGTTGTAGATAACCATTAGAATATATAGCCATTATCTTATAACAGTTTTAGAGTTGTGAATCGATAATAAATGTTCCACTATAAGTAAAACCCACTCAACTCCTACTGAGTTGCTATTTCGTTCTGTTCCATGCTCTGTCTCTCTTTGTTTCCGTTGAGAGTTCCACACTCCAAGCTACAATGCTAGAGTGATCAGGGCGAGCCGGAAGGAAGTTAATTCAATCCCTCTCTTTAATTTAAGCTTGTCATCACCTATTTCCCCCCCCCCCCCCCCCCACCCTCTACTTGCAAGGTAGCTGTAGCTCTAAGCTAGGGAGCTAGCTAGCTAGCTGGCTCTTACAATGCATCATGATTTATGAGCTCACTAGCTTGTATTGTGTAGTTAGGTTAATTAGTATTTCATCAAGCTAGGGTTTCATTCATATATATATATATATATATATATATATATATATCAAGCTAGGGAGCTAGCTGGCTCTTACAATGCATCATGATTTATGAGCTCACTAGCTTGTATTGTGTAGTTATGTTAATTAGTGTTTCATCAAGCTAGGGTTTCATATATATATATATATATATGTATGTATGTATGTATGTATGTATGTAGCTTAATTGGCCATGTTTCATGCATGCCTGACTCATTATATTTTGCAATTTGTCAATTTTGTTAATTGTAGATGAACCAGAAGTATTGGATACATGGAATAAAACGTACTACTCTTGAATATTTAGATGTTGTGAATAGGTTTATTAAATTTCCTGAGCAACAAAAGGCAAGGAAAGGAGAGAAAGATATGCTTTGTCCTTGTACAGATTGTATGAACTTACAGACAATTTCGGTAAAATTACCATATATTTTGATTTCTAATACCATTTTTGACGTTCTTATACTTTTTGGAAAGATAAAAAAGATCCTCTACAACTTTGGTGTTAACCAGATCCTCTAATTCGGAGTTCTTGGGGCCCGAAATTGCTAATCATTATCACAGATGGTTTTTAGCTCAAATATAAATCACTGAATCATCACATAAACACTGAATTTAGAGTTCATAAGTCTGTTCATAGTTAATAGCCAAAACACAGATTTTAGATACCAATGACAACACAGAGTTTTAAATCTGCAATCAAATTCACTAAGAGCTTCAATTAAACATAAAAAATTATCAACTAAGAATTGGCAGCATTCAAACAGAGAATGGGTCAAACAGATTCAACATAAACAATTATCAAGTAAGATTCAGTTCACACAATATTTTAATTTTCACTATTCAGCTGTTCATCACACAACTACAAATTAGTCACTTTACAACATATAGGAAACAAGGAGCAGGGGGAGAGAGTGTTTAAGAGAGGGAATTGTCACCGAGGCTTGAAGGCGAGATGATGCCATGGTGCTGAAGAACGTAGTCGCAGAAGAACTTGAGGAAGTTGCTGGAGGAGGCCGTCGTAGCTCGACCAAAACCGAAGAGGTGCTGAAACCGTCGGCTGTCTCGTGGCCGAGGAAGAAGAAGTGGTTGTCGGATGGTCGTTGTTGAGGGAGCTGCTTGTAGTCATCATCGGCCCATGAGACGTGGCTGACGAGATGGTGGTGGGCAATGGAGTGGTGGTGGCGTATTCGAGCTCAGATCGGTGTGGATCTAGGGTTATAGTGGCGCCGCGGTGTAGAATGGTGGAAATGAAGTGAAGTGTCAAAAAGTGTACCACTTTGACTTAGGGCAAGTGAAGTGAAAAGTCGCAAAGTATGGAAATGAGCGGGACAAAGCCTGCCTTAAATTTTATAGTCACAAAGTCGCAAATTCTGATAATCATTATCAGAGACGGTTCTGAGCTCAAAACCGTCTCTGATAATGTTTATCACAGACGGTTCTGAGCTCAAAACCGTTTCTGATAATGATTAGCAATTTCGGGCCCCAAGAACTCCGAATTAGAGGATCTGGTCAACACCAATTGTAGAGGATTTTTTTATCTTTCCAAAAAGTATAAGAACGTCAAAAATGGTATTAGAAATCAAAAGATATGGTAATTTTACCGAAACTGTCTCAGATTGAGTAATTTGAATCCGAATTGGACTAGAGTTTGAAAATTACACAACTAACTTTGCCCAAATTTTAGTGTGATGAAAATGGCCGAATTTGAAGATTACCCCAACAAAATTTTTGTGGTATTTCTCACAACGATTCCAGAAAGTATAAATTTATCCCAATCCGAGTTCGGATGAAAGAATTATGATGAAAATACTGAAACAAATCTATTAGATTCAAACTATACACCGTCGACATTACGGCCCAATATCTCATAGATGGATGCCAAATCTGACTTTGACCTCAAAAGAAAAGTTGTAGATCACGATCTAATGTTTCCAGAAAGTACAAGAATGTGAAAATCTGAGTACGTATGAAGAAGATATGATGAAAATAATGAACTAGACAGCAACAGATTAGAATTAATTGGACGCGATTATCATAGACGGTTCTGAGCTCAGAACCTTCTGTGATAATGATTATCAGAGATGGTTTTCAGATTAGAACCGTCTCTGATAATGATTATCAGTGACGGTTCTGAGCTCACAACCGTCACTGATAATCAATATCACAGACGGTTCATAACCGTCAGTGATAATACTTGGACTATCACTGACTCGAATATCATTGACGGTTTAGAACCATCTATGATGACTGTTTTAAACCGACTGTGATGTTGTATTCTGTAGTAGTGTGAGTACGCCTTGCGTGCTCTTTTTGTACATGGTTCCTTTGACTAGTTTGTACATGCATGCTTTTCTAACTAACCGATCAGCATCGGTTTCATCCTCAGGAAAGGTCCCATGCGTAAGATAGATTCTCAATGGTATGATCCAATCTGCTTCTTGCTCGAGGGCGGGGATGTTAGTCATCGCCTCGGTTGTCTTACTGATCGAGGAATATTTTAAGTGCTCGATGAACACTCATGCCGAAGCGGATGCGCGTGAGGACCCAAGTTTCGATAACTGGTCGATGAGAGTATTTTTTCTTCTCGAAACGAATTGGACTTCAAAATTTCTGAAGTATTTTTCTAATTTCCTCACCTCACCCAGGTAACGAGCCATTGTCATGTCGGTGGTGATGTACTCCTTGTTTACCTTGTTTATGACTAATTGTGAGTATCCCCTCACCACTAGCTGATGGACTCTAAGGGATTTGGCTGCTTGAAGCCCAGCTAGAAGACCTTCATACTCTGCCGCGTATTTTGTTGCAACAAAGTGGAGTTGTATGAGATACTGGAGTTGGTCTCTCTGGGGCATGATTAAGACCACTCCAGCCCCCGAGTTCGAAAAACCGTGAGAACCATTGAAGTACATCATCCCAAGGTTGTTGGTAGACAAATCTGTCGGCTCTTGTGGGAGTGGTTTGGGATTAGTCCATTCGACCACGAAATCGGCAAGAATTTGAGACACTACCACAGAAACAGACATCCAGGATGACACATCACAGACGGTTATGAACTTTTCAATGGAAAACCGTCTGCGAAGGCCTGTCGGGAGAATATGTTCAGTTATCACAGTCGGTTCTGATGTCAAAAACAATTGTGATAGTCAACCAGATAGTTCTGAACACAAAACCGTCTGTGATAGTCTACTTATCACAGACGGTTTTGACCTAAAACCCGACTGTGATAGATACAATCGGTTCTCAACTGAGAATCGTCTGTGATAACTAGAATAATACAGACGGTTCTGAACTCAGAACCGACTGTAATATATACAATCGGTTCTGAACTCAAAACCGACTGTGATAGTGTAGTATTAGAGACGGTTCTGAGGTCAGAACCGATTGAAAAAGAGTATCACAGACAGACGGTTCTCAACTCAAAACTGTTTGTGATAACCTCTCAAGAGATTATCACTATGGAGATTATCACAGACGGTTTTGAGTTGAGAACCGTCTGTGATAATATTATCACAGACGGTTGTGAATATAGGACCGACTGTGATAATCTCTACTCAGTACATAGTTCAAGGGGGGCTTTCTCCCGCTCATTTCCAACCACTGTTTGCCCTAGCTCTCTCCGCCCTCGCACCGTCCATCTCGATCATCTGTGAACCGCCTGTGATAATATATATACAATCAGTTCTGAACTCAGAACCAACTGTGATAGTGTAGTATTAGAGACGGTTCTAGGTCAGAACTGACTAAAAAGTGATGGCGCTTCGATTTCTCAACTGTGTTCATTTCTGTCTCCGATCTTCGCGCGCGGCGCCTAGGCGAACATGAAGCGTTGCTTTGGAAGTTCTATAAATAACTTGACAGTGGAATAATTGTCATTTACATTACAAGTTTTATAATTCTCAAACTGTTTGACTCCTTAGCTGCTCTGCGCCAATGGCATCCTTGATGGCATTGTCAGCCTCGCCCTCCCCGGTAAGAACTCTCAATCTTTTGGACTTACCCCTGTATTGTTAATCCCTGTTCAGTACATTCTTGACCTGTTGATTTGCGCAGGGAAGGGGAGCCATGGAAGACTCGAGCAAGGTGAAAGCCAAGCTGAGGGCCCTCCAGGAGGAGCAAAAGCTCCTTACGGAGAAGCACACTCGGCTACGGCTTGACCTGGACGATCTCTTCCAGCGCATGAAGACGGATGGTGACAATGCTAGGGTGAGGACGACGCGTCTTCGCGAGGAGAATAAAGCCGCGGATATGACTATCGCTGGCTGCGGTTTTACTATGAAGGATACGATCGCGAAGCTGAGGGAGGTCGCAGGCCTTCTCGACGCGGAAGTAGTTGATCCTAAGAAGGAAAACTTGTCGCTGGAGGAGTCCTGCGTCCTGGCTGCAAATCAAACTGACTTTATTCTAGATGCAGCCAGGGCTAAGACCACTCCTTGACCTAGCATTCTGTATTTTTACTTTTTTTTGTAAGTGATGAAAAAAAATTAATGAAAACTTTGTTCTTATGTCAACTTTCCAATTTTTCAGCATGTTCTTGGACTGCATGCTATCTTCCCTCTTTCTGTATACTGTGTTCTTATGTCAACTTTCTCAATGTGCTTTGAATATCACAGACAGTTCTGAGGTTTCGTCTGTGATAGTCACATTACAGACGGTTTTTATATAAGGACCGACTGTGATAGCCCCAACAGTGACTGACGCTTCGAATTCTCAACTTCTTTCAATATCACAGACGGTTTTTAACTCAAAACCGTCTGTGATAGTAACATTACAGATGGTTTTTATGTAAGGACCGACTGTGATAGTCCCAACAGTGATCGACGCTCCAAATTCTCAATGGTGTGTTGTGTCATTTCGGGTTCTGATGTTTGCGCGGCGCACTAGCCTGGGAACATGAAGCGTCGCCTTAGAAATTCTATAAATAGCTTGTTTCTCATTAATGATGAAAAAAATTAATTAAAAATTTGTTCTTATGTCAAATTTCCAATTTTCCCGCACGTTCTTGGAGCAAAAGAAGTGGAACGGTTCGACCTCCAGGGAGGAAACAAGTATTTGTAGAAGTCGAACGGTTCAAAATTCCAGGCGTATTACAGACGGTTCGGACATCAGAACCATCTGTAATAGTAAAGCAGACGGTTCTGATCTCCCAACCGTCTGTGATAGTCATATTACAAACGGTTTGGACATCAGAACCGTCTGTAATAGTAAAGAAAACGGTTTTGATCTCCCAACCGTTTGTGATAGTGCCAACAGTGTCCGACGCTTCGAATTCTCAACATGCAATCGTGGATAACCGCACATAATAACTACGCAAATGAAGATACTTAATTATTTACTTTAAATTTAATTTGCATCGAATTATATAATCTGACTCTTCAACTTCTCAAGTGGGCACTGTTCCACCATTTTGCAGTTTATCTCCTGAGAAATTATCATGAATTTATTGACCTTGAAAACCAGTAGTGCGCTTTTTAAAACTCGAGGCACCCGCGCATATGAACCGTCACCTTCTGGTTCTATAAATAGTGAGGCTCTTCAATCCTTAAGACTTACAAATTCTTGGCTAAGTCTTTTAGGAATTCTGCTCCTAAATCCCTGCCTTTGTTCTCTCCTCAACTCCCACCTTGATGGCGAGTCGAGATTCCAATGAGGTTATTGAAATTGAGAGTAATGAGGAAGAGATAAAGAATGAACTCGATCAGGATCTTCAGAAAGTAAGTCCTCTCTGAAACTCTAATACAGATCTTTCTTTTATTACTTGATTACCTCGAAACAAATGCATTTCGAAATCCACAGGTACCTGAGGAAATGCTCCCTCCAAAGAAGAGACTCAGAAATGATGAAAGATCCTCCAGTGCAGCTGCAGCAAAGACTCTAGAGGGTGCTGAGGCCTGTGTTGCCACATTGCCCCTTGCAACCCCTCCAGTTGCATCGACTCCACCTTTGGAGATCCACAACAATGCTTCCAATATCCCCTCTTCAACACCTTTGTATCATCAACTTTTCTTGGATGATCAACTTTCTAGGGTAAGGCGCACACTTCCACGTCCAAATTCACCCCGAAGCTTGGAAATCATCTTCACCCTCTCTTACTGGTCGTTATGTCTTTCAAAACTAACTCATGCATGTGCAGGAGGAGAAAGCTGCCTTGTGCAGAACTCTCCAAGAAGAAATAGAGGCGCTGGAGAAGCGTTCTGAGAGGATATCTTATGCCATTCTGCACTTGGCAGAGTGCTATGAGGGTTCTCGCGAAGAAGCGCGCAGGTTCCTGTCAGAGAGAGACTACGCTTGGCAGCAGCGAGAACTCTCCGATACAATAAGGAACAACTGCACTCCTTTGCTGAGAGATGATGTAGATAGGATTAGAGCCATTGCTAGTTCTCTTGGGTCGGCCAGTGTAGATCCTACTGATGCCAATACGTCCCTAGGAGAACTTTGTAAATTACTTTCGGATCAGGTCGACCTTTGGTCGCTTGTATCCCTTATGTATGCAAAGATTGTAAGAAATAAGAAATTTCTTTTCCTTATATATCTGGCTTTTCGATTGATTCTGCAACTGATAATAACCAAATGATGTTCTGTGTGAAAATGTTAACAAGAAAATACTGCTGCAATCAAGACAGTTTTGAACTCAAAACCGTCTCTGATAGTAACATTACAGACGGTTTTAATTTCAGGACCGACTGTAATACTCTCAACATTCTTTGAACATCCACAGACATATATGTATAAATATAAAAAACAAGATAAAACCAAATAGTTTCAACGTTTATTTTTTTAAATACTAACATTGAAAATAAGATAGAACCAAATATGAAAAACAAGTGGAACAATTCAACTAGTCGAACGTTTCGACTGCAAGCAATCAAGGATATTATAGACGGTTCAGACCTCATCACCGTCTGTGATAGTAGAGTACAGTGTTGATTTTATAATTATCACAGGCGGTTCTGAAGTAAAAACCGACTGTGATATTCACAGACGGTTCTGAAGTCAACACCGACTGTGATAATCACAGACGGTTCTAAAGTAAAAACTAACTATGATAGTAAAGTGGACGGTTTTGAGCTCAGAACTGTCTATGATATTCTAATTATCACCAACGGTTCATATGTCAAAATCGTCTGTGATATTTCTGTCATAGTTCTACGCAAATGCACCGATATTACGGACGGTTTAAAAGAGTGACACCCGTCAGTGATATTCTGTTCTTCAAAAATGCACCGATATTACCGATGGTATTATATAGAACTGTCTGTATTGAACCTAGTATAAAAGGTCTTTTGGCGGATGTTTTGAGGTAGTCGTACACTCTTGCTCAACATACTGTCCAATTGAAAGAGATTTGGGGCAAGGAAGAGCAACATCTCAAAAGGGGAGAATTTGGGGGCAACAAATTTGAAGATCCAAGGTTGGTACTTGGTCCTAAGGCATACACATTACTTGATTTCATCATCAATATCGATCTCCATTGATTGATCAAATTAGAGTGAGAGGGAGGGGAAGCTACAGTAGCAAATCCTGGTTGTAACTCATTTTTGACCTGTAGCTATTTAATTGCTTTATGATGTGTGTTATCCACGCCCCCAACTAATTGCTTGCAGTTCAAGTAGTAGTTAACTAGTTATACCGCAAACTCCACATCAAACACTAGCTAGCTAGATTTATAATTTATTGCGTGTCGATCGTACATAGAGTATTACTAATTAGCATGCATGTGTATGAATTTAATTAATTGAAGATGGTCCATCGAGACTGGATGTATAATGACAACCGAGTGAGTGAGGAATACATGAAAGGTGTTTTAGATTTTCAAAATGTTGCTGAGTAAGACATGGCGAAGAAGGGTTTACCATATTTGTACTGTCCTTGCGTAGACTACCAGAATCTTAAGATGTTCACCAACTCATCTCAAATTGTCGCCCACTTGATCCGACGTGGTTTCAAAAAAGGGTACACGTGTTGGGTCCACCATGGAGAAGAGCCAACTGCAGAAACAAGTGCCACTCAGGTTGAGGAACAGGACATGTCGGATCCCAACAACGACTTCGATGAGGATATGCCAGAGGATGACAATTTAGATGACATGTTTCATGATGTGGAAGGAAATTACAGTGAAACGGAGTTTGGCAAATTCAAGCGCTTGATTGAGGACTCAGAAAAGCCGTTGTTCCCTGGTTGCAAGTCAAAGTACACAAAGTTGGCCTCTGTGCTTAAACTGTTAAAATTGAAGGCAAGTAACAGCTGGACCGACAAGAGTTTCACGGCACTGTTAGATCTTTTGGCGGACATGCTCTCGGAAGGAAACAAGTTGCCAAAAAACTCCTACCAAGCGAAAAAGCTATTGTGTCCTTTGGGAATGGAAGTAGAAAGGATACACGCATGCCCTAATGATTGCATCCTTTACCGTAACGACTACAAGGATATGCATATTTGTCCAGTGTGCGGTGCATCCCGCTATAAGCGTAAGGACCGAACCGACAACGGCGACTGCGCTGAGCTAAAGGAAGGACCTCCTGCTAAGGTGTTGTGGTATTTGCCCGTCATTCCCCGCTTGCAGCGTTTGTTTGCAAACCGTAAAGAGGCAAAATTATTGTGTTGGCACTCGGAATACCGGAAGACGTATGGAAAGCTGAGATACCCCGCTGATTCTTCGCAGTGGAGAAACATCGACAGGGAATTTGTTCGGAGCGGAATTGAGGAATATAAGGTTCGGGTTGAGTACCGATGGAATTAATCCTTTTGGTAACATGAGCAGTCGGCATAGCACTTGGCCGGTTCTTTTGTGTATCTACAACCTTCCTCCTTGGTTGTGTATGAAGCGCAAGTACATCATGATGTCTCTACTTATCTCAGGACCAAAACAACCTGGAAACGATATTGATGTGTACCTAGCACCATTGATAGAGGATCTCCTAACAATGTGGAACCAAGGGGTGCAGGTATGGGACGCATACAAATGAGAGACCTTCATCCTACGTGCTATGATATTCTGCACCATCAACGATTTCCCTACCCTTGGAAATTTGTCGAGCCATACTATGAAAGGAGCCAAAGCCTGTCCCCACTGCGAAGATGAGACTGAGAACGTGTGGCTGAAGAATTGCAGGAAAACAGTGTACATGTGTCACCGTAGGTTTCTTCCGAAGAATGACGCGTATCGTAAGAGGAAGAGGGAATTTGATGGCCACGAGGAAGATGGTTCAGCCCCGAAGCCTACATGCGGGAAAGAAGTTTACTCACGGGTGAAGGACATAGATGTTGTGTTTGGAAAGGGTCGTAAATTGAAACCCCGCACGAAGAACACTTGGAAGAAGAGATCGATATTTTGGGACTTACCGTATTGGGAGCATTTAGAGGTTCGTCATTGCATTGATGTCATGCATGTAGAGAAGAATGTTTGCGACAGTTTAATCGGCCTATTGCTGGACATTCCGGGAAAGACAAAGGATGGTGTCAATGTGCGGCGTGACATGATCGAAATGAAAATCAAGCCCGAGCTAGCACCGAGAGAGCACGATAAAGGCCGTATATACCTCCCCCCTGCATGCTACACTTTGTGCAAGGCTGAGAGAACAGAACTCTGTAAGTGTCTCTATGGTGTTAAAGTTCCATCGGGTTACTCCACAAATATGAAAAAGCTTGTGTCCATGGGCGATTTGAAATTGATGGGTATGAACTCTCATGATTGTCACGTGTTGATGACACAAATGCTTCCTATTGCCATCTGGAGTATTCTACCGCATAAGGTCAGAGAGACGATCACGAGGCTGTGTTATTTCTTCAATGCAATTTCTTGCAAGGTCATTGATCCCGATGGACTAGATTCTCTGTAGAGGGAGATGGTTCGAACTCTCTGTCAGCTTGAGATGTATTTTCCTCCGTCGTTTTTTGATATCATGGTCCATCTCACCATCCACCTTGTCAGAGAAATCAAGATATGTGGACCCGTGTTCCTACGTTATATGTATCCATTCGAGAGGTACATGGGTGTATTTAAGGCCTACGTGAGGAATCGGTCTCGGCCCGAGGGTAGCATTGTCGAAGGTTATGCAGCGGAAGAGGTTGTTGAGTTCTGCGTCGATTACATGTCTGAGGTAGAAGCAATAGGAGTTCCTGTGTCTCGTCACGAGGGGAGGCTTGATGGTGTTGACACTATTGGACGGAGAGCCATCAGTCCTGATTTCGATATGTACTCGAAAGCTCATTTTTGGGTCTTGCAACACATAATGGAGGTGTCTCTGTACATCGACGAGCACAAGGAGATGCTCCGACAAGACAATCCTCGCCGATCCGAGGTTTGGATCACGGGACAACATAACAGTCAATTCAACGCATGGATGAAAGTGCGAATCACCAGAGAGTCCGCAAGTGAGAACCTTAAATGGTTGACAAAAGGGCCCACGTTTACTATACAGACATGCCAGGGATACGACATCAATGGGTACACATTTTACACAAAAGCTCAAGATCGAAAGAGCACTGTGCAAAATAGTGGAGTGAGCGTATAAACTTTCCATGATGAGTTCACCGAGACAGGCCCAACAAGGGTAGTACGTGGATTGAACTCGTACTACGGGTTCATTGAAGAAATTTGGGAGCTTGATTACATACTGTTCAAGATTCCCCTGTTTCGATGCCGATGGGTCCAAATCCCACAGGATGTGAAGGTTGACAGTTACGGTTTTACTTCTGTGGATCTCGATCGAGTTGCTTATAAAGATGAGCCATTCATACTTGCAAAGCAAGCCATTCAGGTCATTTATGTCACTGACCCGGCCAATAAGAAGTGGCACGTCGTCCTTCATGGCAAGAGAAGGATTGTTGGAGTTGAAAATGTCATAGACGAGGAGGAATACAATCAATTTGATGAGATGCCTCCATTTGGAGATGGCATACAGGTCGATACTGAAGACACCGACGAAACCAGTTACGTGCATATGGATCACCAGGAAGGGTTATACTTTAAAGGTAATCAACCGTACGTCCTTATCTCTCTGTTTCCATCGGTATAGCTTATATATCTCCTCTAATTCTCATCTTTGCAGGGCCGCGGCAAGTGGAAAGTTGAGGATAACATGGCTGTGTATGTGGAAATTGTCAGTCAAAGTCCCCATTTGTATGTAACATTTATTTGAGCATACTCCACATTGTATGTTAAATTTGTTAAATTTATTTGAGCATGCTCCACATTGTAACCAAATTTTGGATCTACATTGTAACCAATTTACTGAGCATTTGGACTCCATTTGAAATATCTGAGTGTTCATTTAAAACAAGTTTTCGAGCATTAAGAGTTGCAGGGCTACAGAGTTACTGGAGAGATTATCACAGACGGTTATGAATTATCACAGACGGATATGAATCTAGAACCGACTGTGATATTCCCAACAGTGTCCGACGCTTCGAGTTCTTAATGTGCATTCGTGCAGTCACAGTCGGTTCTCAAGTCAAAACCGTCTGTGATAAATGAGTATCACAGATGGTTCTTAACTCAAAACCGTCTGTGATAACCTCTCTAGAGATTATCACTATGAAGATTATCACAGACGGTTTTGAGTTGAGAACCGATTGTGATATTCCCAACAGTGTCCGACGCTTCGAGTTCTTAATGTGCATTTGTGCAGTCACAGTCGGTTCTCAAGTCAAAACCGTCTGTGATAAATGAGTATCACATACGGTTCTTAACTCAAAACCGTCTGTGATAACCTCTCTAGAGATTATCACTATGGAGATTATCACAGACTGTTTTGAGTTGAGAACCGACTGTGATAATCTCTACTCGGTACATAGTTCAAGGCGGGCTTTGTCCCGCTCATTTCCAGCCTCTGTTTGCCCTAGCTTTCTCCGCCCTCGCACCATCCGTCGCGATCACCTCCATCGCTTCCCCATAGTCCGGTGCGATCACCTCCATCTCCTCCCCACCGTCCATCGCGATCACCTCCATCGCCTTTCCACCGTCAAGCGCGATCACCTCCATCACCCTCCCACCTTCCGACACGATCACCTCCGTCGCCTCCCCACCGTTTCTGTCATTCTTGGTTAATTATAAGTATATGGGTTTTGTTATAGAATTATTAGTTTCAGATTTACTTAAATTGTTCTCTCTTTCACTTATGTTAGGAACTAATATGTCTAGTAACGAAATGCACCACTCAGGGAGTCAGATTGACCTCGCTGGTGATGAGACGACTGGGCCAGAGGTCGCCGCGTCCAAAGTGACCCAGTCGCAGAAGAGAAAGGGGCGAGGCCAGACGACATGTGCGTGTCTCGACAAGCGGGAAAAGTAGCACGTACAGTTCGACGACAATGGAGTGCCGGAAGCTCCGGACAAACTTGTCGATCAGTACCGCTCACTATGCAGCAAAGTGGCAAGGGAGCGGGTGCCCATCACCACCTCCGACTGGGGTCAAGTGCCCCAGAGTGCAAGGATGCGCTGTGGGAAGAAGTGCAGGCGGCGTTTCACATTCCCGAGGATCGCCACTTCACCGTCCGCCGGAGGACACTTATGTCAATAAACAAGGCGTGGAGGAACTTCAAGAGCGAACTTGTCAGGCGCTATATGAAGGAGTCGAAGACCCCCTTCAATGACTACCCTTTCATGACTCCCGAGGCATGGCAGCAGTTCATGGAGATGAAGGGCAAGTCTGAGTTCCAGGAGCTTAGTGCGAAGGGCCAGGCTAACCAGGCCAAGAATACCCACCCACACAGACTAGGCACCGTTGGGTATGTGGGGAAGAAAGCGTTGTGGAGGAAGCAGGACGAGGAGGCTTCGCAGTCTTCGGCTGATGGTCCTTATGCGGGCATAACAGTCGTGCGCGCCCGCAATTGGTGCCGAGCAAGATCGACGATGACCTCCTCTGGAAGCGTCTCTGTGAATAACCCTGCGGACAGGGAAGTGATCGACCGGCTGGTAAGATTGTACGATCACTTACTATCCTCATAACATGCATGCAATTGGTTGTACTGCTAAGTTCTCCTCTTGCAGGTGACGCTAAGTGCCCAGGTGGCATCCGGGGAGTTCAATCCGAGGAGGGACAGGGTATCCTCACAGCGGCACTCGGAAACAAGGAGCATCCAGGCCGCGTGCGCGGCCTCGGTGCCACTGTGCCTTGGAGGGATGGTTTCCCTGATGATGAGGCGGCTAAGAGGAGAAAGAGATCCCAAAAAGCCCGCGATGAACGTCTCAAGGAGGAGATGCGATCGGAGTTCGCTGCTCGGGACAAAGCACTCCTGCAGCAGTTGGCGGAGATGTGGTCCATGTATGACGAGCTAAGAAAAGTGACCCAGGGCACTCCCCTTGTAGCAGCGGAACTACCGAGCCCCATTCTTGTCCACCGTAGTAGCTGCGCGTCTGCGCCGGGGTTTTCGTAGACGAAGCCCTCTACAAAGTATCCGGTGGACTTTCTGCAGGTAATGACCATTTTTCTATGTTCATTCATTCGAAAGTGAAAAGCGGTGAAATTCAATATGTTAATGCGCACTGTTTGTAGGAACCCGCCTCCTGCAAGCTTATGGTGCTGGCCGGTCTCTTCCCGATCGAGGCTGCCAGTGGGATGGCGCAACCATGCACGGCAGGGGCCACAATCCACGGTGTCCCTCTATCTGAGGGTTTTGCACAGGTCCAGGTGGACAGTGTCTCCGACCATTGCAAGGGTTTTCCGTTGGAGAAGCCGCCGAACAACGAGATTACCACTCTCGGGGATGCGGTGCACACGTTCGTGCAATAGCCCAAGAAAGACATCGTCCTGGATGAGGTAATTCCCCCACCAGTTTCATAATTCGTACTGTAATAATAGCCCTCGGAGTTAGTGTCCTAATACGTAGGTTCTTACATCACAGACCGACGCTCGGCCTACTAGCCAGCCGACCCCTCCGAGAAGCCAACCAACCGGTTCGATGACGAAGCTAACTCCGACTAGGAGGCAGCCATTCAAGAAGCTGGCTAGTAGGGGCAAAGCAAAGAAGAGCCCGGCGAAGGAGAGTGAGAAGAGTGCGCCAGCTCTCATGCAGTTCGCTCTGGGGATGCCCATGGCCTCCGATGCCACAATTTCTAGCATGGGGTTAGCATGCCAGAGCCTGCATGCATGGTACATGAAGTGGACAAACCAGACTAGTACACAGCGTCTGACGCACATCATGGTCAAGTACACCGTGGCAGAGTTCCATAACGACGTTGGGACCTACTTGCTGACCTTCGAAGACCTGCACAATTTACTGAACAAAGATGCGCTCGACGTGTCAATCCTACGGTCTTGGGTGTTGTAAGTATCCTACTATCCTACGCCTGTTCGTGCATATACGCATATATGTCATTTATTAATTGGTTACTTCCATGCAGCTGCATGACCAGCTATGCCAAATCTAAGCGCAAACCTATTGGTTTCTTGGACCCCCAGATGGTCGCCTAGGTGATGTTTAGGAACGACGTAGGCTTCGTTGTCGACTACATCAAAAGAGGGTTGCTTGCTCAGGTCGACAAGGAGTACATACTTGTACCCTACAACCAAAGGTGAGTGCTTTCATCAGTACTTCACTCGTAGATTAGTGTCTCCATATGCACACCCCAAACTTAGATTAAATTATTAATTCTTTACGTGTAACATGTAGCTACCACTGGATCCTGCTAGTACTTGTTCCGAAAAGGAACAAGGTGTTCTACCTTGATTCATTGCAGAGGAAAGGGTACGAGTATTGCGGCGCACGAGATGTATTCGAAAGGTTATGATATATTCATGTGGACCTGTCTTGCATCTAGATTTACTGTCCTCAAATTGTCAATTTCGAATATCCTCAAACTGTCAATTTTGACTATCTGCAGGGCTTTCACGAACTACTTTGCCGAGGAAGGGCGACAACACGAGCGGTGAGCTGATAAGTTTCAGTGGTTATAATTTTCGGTACAAATTTCAACTGACATCTATTTTACTTTATAACGTGTCCCCAGCTAACTCTCAGTCTATAAATTGGCAGTGCCATCAGCAGCCGGACGACAATACATGTGGGTTCTACATGATGCGCCACATGTATGACCTGATCATCACCCCTCACCGCCCAGATTTCCTCGAGGTATACAACTGCTCCCCTTTGTATCGATTTGGCAGAATTTACAACTGCATTGAGCTAATTTTTCTGTACCAACTCTTGCTGCAGGGGGTCGACTCCCCTTCGGAAAGCTTTGACCCTCGGCAGATTGGTATTGTCCGAGGGATGCTCGCTGAGTTTTTCCTTACGGAGGTCATATCAACCAAGGGGAAGTTTAGAGACCCGCAAGGTTCGTATTAGTGCAGCCTTACATTTATTTGTACATCTAACATATTGACTTTAATTGTTGATTACATTTATTTGTTCAATCTCAATTGCACATATTTCTGAGTTTTGTGTTGTACATATGAAATGCTATTGTACATGTTTCTAAGTTGTGTGCATGTATGAGGCTGTATATATTTGAGTACTGTGCATGTATGAAATGAACTGTATATATTTGAGTACTGTACATGTATGAAATGAACTATATATATGAAATGCTATTTGTACAGAGGACATGTCTAATATTAATATGCACAGACGGTTTTGATCTTACAAACCGTCTGAGATTATAACCGTCGTCGATAATGACACTATCACAGATGGTTTTGACCTCAAAGCCGTCTGTGATACTGACGGTTCCAAGATTATAACAGTCACCGATAATGACAATATCGCAGATGCTTTTGACCTCAAAGCCGTCTGTGATACTCTTAGTACACAGACGGTTCTGAGATTACAACCGTCTATGATAAGGACACTATCATAGACGGCTCCGAGATTATAACCGTCCTCGCAGATGGTTTTGACCTTAAACCCGTATGTGATAATGTGAGTATCACAGACGATTCTGATGTCATAACCGTCTATGATAAATGAGTATCACAAACGGCTCTGAGGTCATAACCGTCTCTGATAATGTGAGTATCCCAGATGGTTTTGACCCCAAAGCCGTCTGTGATACTCTTACTACACAGACGGTTCTGACATTACAACAGTCTGTGATAAGGACACTATCACAGACAGCTCCGAGATTATAACCGTCGCCGATAATGACAATATCGCAGATGGTTTTGACCTCAAAGCCGTCGCTGATAATGTGAGTATCACAGACGGTTCTGAGGTCATAACTGTCTCTGATAATGTGAGTATCCCAGATGGTTTTGAGGTCAGAACCGTCTGCGATACTCATATTATTACTGATGGTTCTGAGATCAAACCGCCTGTGGTAGTATGAGTAGCTTAGACGGCTTTGATGTTATAACAGTCTATGTATTAAGAGTATCACAGACGGTTCTGATGTTATAACAGTCTGTGTATTATGATTATCACAGACGGTGTTGATCTTATAACAGTCTGTGAAGGGAAAAATCACAGACGGTTCAAAACCGTCTGTGATAGTACTCGATTATCACTAACTCGAATATCACTGATGGGTCAGAATCATCTGTGATGACTGTTTTGACCCAACTGTGATAATGAATTCTATGATGTGAGATTTGATTGCGAGGCGAGCAGTGAAGTGGAGATTGAATGCTCCGAGTTCAACTGCCCATTTTGCAACTCGACCAATTGCTTCCAGATTATGGAGTATGTTCCCTAAGGGAAAGGACGATGGCATGGAGATCTTGTGCGCTTGAAAGTAATGTCGTAGCTTTCGGAAAGCCATTAAGAGGGCATAAAGTAGTTTTGGACCTCGGGGTAACGCTTCTTTGGTCCATTGAGCACTTCGCTTATGTAAAGACTGGTCGTTGTACACCGCCCCGTTCTGCACTAACCGCGCATGGGGTTGAAGCTAAGTAAATGAGTAATGGTTCTCCTGCTTGTGGAGAAACTAACACTGGAGCACTTGATAAATATGCTTTGACTTCCTAAAAGGCTCTTTTGGCTTCGTCTGACCACTGGAAGCCATTGTGCTTACGAAGTACCTTAAAGAAAGGTAGACCACGTTCGCCTAACCGCGATATGAAATGGTTTAGGGCCGCCATTCGACCAGTTAGGCTTTGGACGTCCTCCTTTGAAGAAGGGGAGTGCATTTTCCAGAAGAGACTCCAAAAGAAAACCCAATGCGTCGTGAACAAACAAGAAAACCCAAAAGTTTGCCAGAAGAGACTCCAAAAGAACACTTTTCAGGATTTAATTTGATTGCATGTTTATTCAAATTACAGAAAGTCTCAGTGAGATCATTTACATGATTAGAGCTTTGTAAGTTCTTTACAACTAGATCATCTACATAAACTTCTAAATTATTCCCTAATTGAGATAGAAAGGTCTTCTGCATCAAGCGCTGGTACATGGAACCAACGTTCTTGAGCCCAAATGGCATTCTGACGTAGCAGTAAGTGCCAAAGGGTGTGATTAAGGCAGTTTTCTCTTCATCTACTTCTGCCATGCTAATTTGATGGTAGCCTGAGTAAGCATCCAAAAAGATCATCAGTTCGCAACCCGTTGTGGAATCGACCAACTGATCGATGCGAGGAAGGGAAGTCATCCTTCAGGCAGGCATTGTTGAGACTGGTCTAATCGACGCACATGCGCCACTCACCATTGGACTTAAGGACCATGACTGGGTTCGTGAGCCATTCGGGATGGTTAACCTCATAAATGAGACTAGCTTTCTGGAGTTTAGTCAACTCCGCACGGATGGCTTCTTGACTGTCAGGAGCAAAGCATCAAAGCTTTTGCTTTATTGGTCGCTATACAGGCCGAATAGCTAGCCTATGCTTCATCACTTCCCTTGGGACTCCGGGCATGTCAGATAATTTTCATGCAAACACATCTATGTTAGCTCAGAGGACAGTAATGAGCGCGAGTTCCTCTTTAGCATCCAATGATGACCTAATCTGAACAGTCTTAGTCGGGCCGTGTCTGGGAACAGAGGAACTTGCTTTAGTTTCTCATCTGGTCGCGGAGTCGACTTAACCACATCAGGTTCTTTGGTCGCCAACTTGACGTCCCGTAGGGGTAATTGATCAACCAACTCCAAAGAAATGCGATCACAGGTCAGAGCCATATTTTGACTGCCCCTGACTGTGATGACGCCTTTTAGCTCTGGTAACTTGACTCACTGATAAGCGTAGTGTGTCATGGCCATGAATTTGGCGAGAGATGATATGCCGAAGATGGCATTGTAAGCTGAGTCAAAATCAATCACATCGAAAGTAATTAATTCTGTTCGAAAATTGTCTGACTCTCCGAGTGTTGCTGGTAACACTATTTGCTCGATGGGCACCATCGTGGAGCCAGGTATAATCCCAAAAAATAGGTATGCCACTGGTTTAATCTTGGAACGAGGTATTTGCATCTTTTCAAAAGCTTTGATGAATAGTAGATCGAGTGAGTTTCCTCCATCGACCAGTACTCGCCCCACTTTAGAGTTGCTAATAATGGGTAATATTACCAAAGGTAGTCATCGAGGATGTGACAGTCCTTTGGGACAATCTTCCCTGTTGAAGGTCAGGGAGGTCTCCGACCAATGAAGGAATTGAGGCTCCTTTAATGGAGCTTCAACAGTATTGACCTCTCGGTGAATAGCTTTGAATTGACGCTTAGAATAATAAGATGAAGACCCGCCAAAAATAACATTAATGTGATTACTAGGTACCTGGTATGGAATTACCTCGTCTCCATCGGCGTCTTTGGTTCCTCGAGATTGTCTGTTTTCTGGTATAGTTGGAATGGGCGCAGTTCCTTGATAGAAGTCGTCCATGTGTTTCAACCAGGCGCGGCAATTCTTGAGGTTGTGTCCAGAAGCGTTGTGTAATGGACACCATTTCTTGTTTCCATGTAGGTTAGTCTGTTTTCCCGTGCGATCACGAGTTCGACCACCGGAGGGAAGCTTCTTAGATTTGAATGGAACTTTTTTACCTTTCTCTTATGGTTGCTTATCCAAGACAGAGACCTCACGGAATCGGCTTACTCCATTCTTGTTGGGTTTCTTAGATCTTCCACCTTTAGAGAACCCAGATTTCTTGTTCAAATCTTCCTTCTTTTCAGTTTTTAGGCCCAGTTGAGGAGGTAGATTACCCTTGTCCACCATTCTATTCCATTCCACAGCTTCCACTGCGTCGACGGAATATCGATCTGCCATGTCAAAGAGGTCTGACACTGATCATTTGGGAGGGATACTCAGGTCCTTCGTGAACCTTTGATATCTAACACCATGCTTGCAGGCTCTGGTAACTGAAGAATCAGAGATATTAGGAATGATATTCCTCACTCCCACAAATCTCTTCACGAACTGCCGAAGGGTCTCTGTCAAAGTCTGTCACAAGCAATGAAGATCATCCTGTTCGCCAGGCTTCTCATAGCAGTTTTAGAAGTTGTTGAGGATAGTATCACACAACATCTCCCAGTTGTAGATCAATCCTTCCGATTGGTTTAACAACCAAGTCCGTGCTGGACCTTTGATGACAGTTGGCAAGTAATTTTTCATGACCCGTTCGTCTACTCCGACCACTTGGATGGCAGTAACGTAGATCTGAAGAAATTCAATAGGATTTTGAGTCCCATCGAAGCTCTCGATCGTATCAGGTTTGAACTTATCAGGCCAGAGCACGTTCCGTGGTCCAGGTAAAAAGCTTTACAACCCACGTACGTACTGTGTGGTCGTAGATCATCATGACTAACACCGTGGTCGCGGAAGTTGTCGACTTGGGGAGGCTCATGACATGGTCCCAAACATGAGTGTACTGGTACTCGAGTGTGATCGCGAGAAGTACCAGTTCGTCTGGTTTTGTCATGTCGGGAGTGTGTGGGGTGACGTCTCTTATGACCTTGGTGGGAACTGGCCTGTCCTCTAGTCGTTGAACACGATGATGCCTCTGGAGTAAATCCAAGGACAACGTCGTCAAGATTATCTACAAGCACTCTTGCGAATATAATCCTGTCATCGTTCGCGAGACTGGAGGGCAGATTATGGAGTGCATATGCGATCCTCTGGATACGGTCCTCAGGATTTCTCTCGCGTGCTAGTGGAGTTCCTGGTGAGGTCGCCTCTACCGATGGCGAATAGTTCGGAGAGGGAATAGGTGTGTGATCACGCCCGTGACCTCCCAGAGAGGGTTGTCGAGATGTTCTTGGACTAGGGTCGCAAAAAACGGTACCTTGGCAAGTTGTCGCTGGTCGTAGGTCTTCTGCGACCTTGCGAACCTCGGCCTCTCGCTGTTCGCGCTCTTGGTCCTCTTTCAGTTTGCGTTCTCGTTCTTGCCTAGCGTCACGTTGCTCTGGAGTTTCCTCCGAAAGTGTAGCGATTTCCCTAAGGATCGAGTTCACAGATGGAGAAAGCATCTCATCTTTGTCTAAAGTCTAACTCAAAATCAAAGAGGGACTTCAAATTGTCTGGGGAGAAGTTCTCTAGATGAATGTCAAGATCATCCTCATCCATATTGCCTAGAGTAACGGGTTGCAGCACATACCCATCCTCTATTGAGGGCAAGTGAACTGCCTGCTCCGATCCCTGTTCAGCAGACGCGGTCGGGATCGAGGATGATGCTTCCCCCAAGCAAACTATGAGGGTAGTGTCGTCATCATTGGTGGGGAGGCTATTTTCATCCATAGCATCTACGTGATCCTCGAGATCAAATTCGTTCTCAGAATCGTGTAGGCAAGGGAAAGGATCCATGAACATAATGAATCTTGATGAAAATATCTTCAAGGCCCCACAGTGGGCGCCAGCTGTCGACAGTTGGGACCCTGGGGTCCTTTTGTCGATCTTATGCAAAGAAGAGTGTGATGAAGAAATGGGACCAATCAGACAAGTTCTCAAGACGTTTAAAGTATCTATGAATCTAAAACATGGGAAAGAATTATCCAAATTCAAGTCCTCTTAGAAGAGTAACAACCCTACGTCCTGTGTATTTGACTATATGGAAAAAAGAGTTACAGAAAGATTATTTACATATGTAAGCTAGCTAATCATATCTTTGCTAAGCCTAGTATTCTCTCTGTCGTTGATCATCCCCCTGATCCTTCCCTTGAAGGCCTTCTTATACTTGCGAAGAGGTCGTCGGTTGTCCTCCTGAAGGCACGCCCCACGATCTCTCTTAACCGCCCCGACGTGGCAGCTATGAGGTCGTGGGTACATGGTAGTTGCTGTAGATCACGAGTACGTGAAAGTTTGGCAGTCTTGACTCTGTCGTCGTGGAACTGCCTTACCATCTTAACCTCCTTCGATGGTTACCTTGTCAAGGACTTATAATTATCACGGGATTAATCATAAGGATCATGGTAAGGTAATGATAAGGATGATCGCATACTGCGGCGACCTTGGTAACCAGATCGGAACTTGTATCTGTGATAGAGTCTGGTCGTAGGGTGATATCTCTATGACCATACTATCTTCGTATACAGCATTAGATATGGTTTCTAAGATAACAAGTGCCTTGAATTTGTGCAAAATAAGTGTGTTTTTTGAGTTATATCCAGAATGCCCTTGGATTACCCGATGTCCTTCCTTCTGGCCCTTGTCGACCATAGACAGGACTGCTCACAGGATTAATCATAAGGATCATGGTAAGGTAATAATAAGGATGATCGCGTACTACGGCGACCTTGGTAACCAGATCAGACCTTGTATCTGTGATAGAGTCTGGTCGTAGGGTGATATCTCTGTGACCATATTGTCTTCGTATACAGCATTAGATATGGTTTTTAAGATAACAAGTGCCTTGAATTTGCGCAAAATAAGTGTATTTTTTGCGTTATATCCAGAATGCCCTTGGATTACCCGATGTCCTTCCTTCTGGCCCTTGTCGACCATAGACAGGACTGCTCACGGGATTAATCATAAGGATCATGGTAAGGTAATAATAAGGATGATCGCGTACTACGGCAACCTTGGTAACCAGATCGGACCTTGTATCTGTGATAGAGTCTGGTCATAGGGTGATATCTCTGCGACCATATTGTCTTCGTATACAACATTAGATATGGTTTTTAAGATAACAAGTGCCTTGAATTTGCGCAAAATAAGTGTGTTTTTTGAGTTATATCCAGAATGCCCTTGGATTACCCGATGTCCTTCCTTCTGGCTCTTGTCGACCATAGACAGGACTGCTGCCATAGTCATGTGCGACCATGGGACGCTTGTGTGACCATGGAGGCCTAAGAACAACTAACAATCCTCATCAAAAGGTTTAACAAATAACAATTCAAATACTTCTGCTAAATCAAAACTTATCCAAATTGTCATTAATCACAAAAACATAGATACAACAATCTCCCCATTTTTTATGATTGATGACAACAAACTCTATAAATCACAAAATGGGTTCTTCGGTTCCCCCTTAATATATGCAATAATATTTCGGAGCTAAGAAAATTAAGTGTTTAAGCACATAAGTCAAGAGACATGTATGACGATCCAAATAAGAGAATGCGAAGCGGGAAGCAAAAGCACAAGTTCAAAAACAATACATTTGATCAGACATGAAGAAAGATACACAAATCTTATTTGGTTATTTAGCTTCTTGAGATACTATAGAGTTTGAAGATCACTAATTTCCAATAGATGAAGCTTTATGTATAGCTATCATCATCTTTTCTCATAACAATCATCTGTGGATCCGAGGAGCACTTGGGCAAGTCTGCTGGAGGTTTGGGCAACATGGTATCTTCTGTTGGGCCATTGTCAACAACAAAAATTGTTGCCATGCCAAGTGGTAAATGCAGGTCCATGTGGCAATGAAATAACCACACACCTATGTTCCAATACCAATATCAATAAATAAAACATAGCAATTAATATAATATACAATAGTACAATCAATTAGCACAAACTAAAAGTAATTTAATTACTCACCTGGGTTGTTTGCAACAAATCGAATAACTGCCCATCCTTCTACAGGTACTGTCACAGTGTTTCTCATTGGTGGATTAATCAAGTTGTAGTTCTTCATAGCCTCATCTTGGTTGTAGTTTCCATGTCCGTGTGCCACAACAAAAAAATTATGCCCATGAATGTGCATATGATGCCCAATGGAAGCTATAACAGATACACCTTGGAGTACAATTTCCACGGTTTTGTTGTACTTGAGTTTCTTTACCTTTGTGCCTATTGATGTGAATTCAAGTGTTTTGTTTAGGTAATCTAAATTTTTTGTTGTCTTGTTATATTTCCAAGAAGTATTTGTGAAATTATAGAATTCTGGTGGCTTCTCAGGAAAATCGGTTGTGTAGATTCCTTGTACTTTATTGTAGTGTGCATCTAGTATAGACATGTCCTCTGGAAAAACAAATGAGATGTTGTTCATGTAGACACGGACTAGGCGATTTTGTAATTTACACCATGCTTCCCCTCCCTTACAGATTGAACCAATTCCAAGTGTGATGAACATCCTCTCATGAACATCAAGAGGGACTGAGCTCTGTTCTCCTAGCTTTAAAAGACCAGTTAAGTTAGAATGGAAGTTATAGGCAGCGGCATGGTCATGTATCCTTGGCATCAAAGGCATATTGGATAGCATTAATGATTGGATGGATGCATACCGCAACACACCTCGTGTGGTAGTATTCTCTACCCATGGTGGAGTTGGACTTTCTGTTGCATGTGCTGTTGCAACCATGTAGTAGAGTGCAGGGGGAGCATCTGCCACTAGAAGTGCATCTACTGTTTGTCCAGGTCCAATAACGATCATGTCAGTGTGGTAGGGATTGGTATAGCAAGCATCCACAGCAACAACCATGAAACTATGGCCAGCAATCTTATAAAAAAATTCATTGTTCAAAGCAGCATTGATGATTCGGAGTAAATATGTCTTCCCAACCTCCACTTCCATGACATATGTGTCTTCAGACCCAGCTGAAAATTTCAAAGGCTTTTAGTTTAGTAAAGTGACTAATATGAATCAAAATGAAATATACACCATTGGACATAGAACTATAAAGTTGCACAAAAAAATTTGAAAAGAAAAAGGATTCCCACAACACTACAAACAAAAGAAAGACTATGGAATGTTACTAGACAATCATATATCATAAAAGACTAAACTTAATCTAATGGTGCCATTATTAAACTTAATGTAATCCCTACATGCCATTTTTATAATGTAAGTCCTCTAGTTGAATTGTACAGATGTTTAATAATGTAAACCTTACATGCCATTTTTTTTTGTTTTACAAAATTAGGCTCCCATCAAACCCAAAAAATACATTTCTTTTATTTTATTGAGAAAAATGTGTCATACCCACTTGTACTTTTAGGAATTGTAGATTTCCATCTTTACTTTTATTGTTGGAAAATCACCACCTACACTTCCCAATTTGTGCAGATTCCCCCTTCCATTATAGGATCCATTGACTGAAACAATGAAAGCGATATGCTTATAAATGATAATGAAACGCTAGGCTTCATTATCTCTTTTTCTTAAGAAGATACATCCTTGGCCCAGACTTGTACACTTAACAGTGCTGCCTCCTTACTCTTCTACCTTCTATGCATCAAAGTTCCTTGTTTTTATGTTTTCTATATAATTTATTATGGTTATAATCAAAGTATAAATTTGTTCACGCAAGAGGATAATAGTGGAATCATTCGTGACTTGGATGATTTGAAAAAAAAAAAAGGATGCGATGCCTTATGCTCTTGGGTCGCTTGCTCTTGCTTTCATTTTGGGAAATTGCCTTATAAGTGGTCCTATATATATTATATTGGCAACAATAGACCCAACTCCTACATACACTAACACAAGATCTCAACCAAATATACACATGAAAATAAAGGAGATCAAAAGTCAAAAACCTATGACCTCCTTTTATATGAGCACATATTTTAACTGTCAGAGTGCACATGTGAGTGCCACTTATTCTTATATTGGGGGGCTCGCACATTGTCAAGTCAATACAAGTATATGCAGAAAAAAGATTTAAAAATTAGTGAGTTTGATGGCTAACATAGGTAATTCCATTTTTTACCACCTCTAATAAGTTCTGTGACCTAGTTTTAATAGATCCTAGACCAAAGGTGAGAATATGCATGAATTGATAAATATATGTGGCATTTTGTCAAAAGCAAAAGTATAGGTGTGAATTTTCCATTCTTCAAAAAATAAAGGTGTTTACGTTGCATTTTCCCCTTTCATTAATCTCTTTGTAGTCCAAATAACAATAAGAGGAATTGCTCCAAAGTTTAATTTTCAGATCGCATAAACTAAATAAGTTAACTTTAAATAAACTAATTTTATATCACATATCTTTATTTGTATTTTTTGAATATCCAACTTTCAAGTCGAGATGAATTATTGCAAAAAGTTAGTTATTTGACTCCTAAAGTGTGCTTTAAACTTAATTTCCCAAAATATATCTAGTTTGTGACATGTCACAAACTTCAATATGGTGCCTAGGTGCACCATATATTTTGTCTATATAAATTGATTGATTAATCTAGTAGTTTGAATATCACCTATTATTATGTACTATTAGATAGTATTGGTGTTTCTGGAAGCATTGTTATCAACAAACAAGCCCTTGGGCATGAGTGATGGGGCTTGGGTAGTGAATGTATTTGGGGGGAAGCATTGCAAGCTACTTCATGTAAGGATGATACAAAAATTTGTACAATAGTGCAGTACTTCGTGATACCCTACTCATGCCAATTAATCCAAAGCTCTAACGTTCTCAAGAACTGTCCAACATGTAATAGTATAGGGCACACCAGTTGTTTGCATAATGTGGCATATGAAGTACAATGGGCGGATGATAAATGAGTTGTGCTTAGTGCACTAGAAAAGGTTTGTGTTGGGTGTAAGTGGAGGACTCGTCATCATCGGTTCTCTCTAGTTCCTATTCTCTCCCTAGGTTGTCAACGCTTATGGTTTTTATGTCAGGTCTCCAGGACCTTTGTTTTTTGCCACTTACTATGGAGGTAGTAGATGGAGCTAGCATTTCAAATCCGTTGAAGGTGGAGCAATGACCCCTGTTATGGGTTGTACTTTCAGCATGCATAAAGAATATCAGTGGAATCCAGGAGACCATTGTGACTTGAGTTGACGAGAATATTAGGCTATAGCTAGAGTTGAAGCTCAGTAGACTGTTACGACTTAAGTTGACAACAATTAGGCTATAGCTAGAGTTGAAGCTCAGTGGACTGTTACGACTTGAGTTGATGAGAATGTTAGGCTATAGCTAGAGTTGATGCTAGAGTGGAAGCCTAGTAGGAGAAAGGGGCTAGCAAGCTATTGAGATTGAATTTCCAACATATTTTCACTTCCATTCCGTTGTGTTTTAATGTAAAAGGGATATTGTGCTTGAATTTCGAAATAAACTATTATTGTGTCTAAAATTTATGTTGTAGGAAACAACTCATTCTGGGCAAGAAACATGTCAAATCTACTCAAGGAGGAGTTTTAAAGTGAAGTCCCCCCAAGAAACAAGCAACAAGAGCTATCTCTAGTGCACAATGTTTCACTGTCTAAATGATTCATGGAAAGATTTGTATTGTAATTATTTCAACAAATTATTTTGCTAATTAGAAAGATGACATTTATGGCAGTGTTTCTTTCCTTAGATCGAAGGATATAATTTCGGAGATGACATTTCTCCATCTAATTAGGCCTACAAAGGCCTACAAATAGAGAATCATTCTTGTCATTCTTCAACCCCTTGACAAAGATAGAATAGACAATAGAAATTGTGAGAGTTTAGAGAGAATTTGTGAGAGAGTAATATATACTCATGTAAATTTTGTTGAGCTTAATGAAGATGGTGCAAATCTTGTGATTTGTCGCCTACTTTTGAGAAAGACTTCTTTCAGTTGTTTTTTTTCTCTTCTTTCTCTAAAATTAAAGCTTTTTTTCTCTCTAGTATAGGAACCTTGATGAGACTTCTTGCTGCAGGTTCTCAATTTTTCAGACTTGACTTTCATTGATTGTTTAAATGTTGCAAGTCATGATAGTTTAAATACTTGCAATTTACATTTCTGCAATTTTTCTTTCTATTTAACTAGAAAACCCAAATAAGTTTAAGTCTCTCTCCACCGGTATAATGGGCTTATAAGTTTAAAATGGTTTATAAGTTGAAGCCAAGCTAAGCCAAAAGTGTTCTTAGACATTGTGCAAGACACTCATCCTGATATGCTAGAGCTACTGCTATCAGCGTTAAAGACGTTGACACCACCTATGATCATATAACATCCTAACCTAAATTGTTAGCATGGGTTGAACATATTTAGGGTGTCATATGTTGCCCCCTCCAATTTAAGCAATTCTTTAACTCATAAACCAAAATTTTAATTCTTCCTTGGCAACAAACAACACTCAAAAGGCCAATAAAATAGCGAAACAATGCGGCAAAAGGCATGGAATCAAGAGGCAGCATATCCAATCAGATCTACTCCATTCCATTTTCTATCCTTAGGCTTAGAACAAAGAGGAGGCCTTAAGCCACCGCCATTAGGGATTAGAGAGGGAGAGACATCTACCCAAGGAAGAAAGGAGCTTACACGCTTATTCTCCTTTCCAATCTTCGATGTATCTATAACTCTATTCTTTCTCTTATGGATTGTTGTTTATTTTCATTCATTTTTCTATTCTTTATCTTTATAAATTAATTTTATATTGTTCCTAGGATGTAGGGGATCTAATATGGATCAGTAGTGTTGAGTCAACTTCCTTTATGTTGATGATTTTCGTGATTAATAACAAACCTAATTGTGAGACTAATATATTTGTTGAGAATATATCCTTTAGTCTCGATTGGATTGCGAGATGATGGTGAAAAGATCTTTTTTGAGAGGATGCATGATCGAGCCTCCTCAAGCATGAACGGGCTTCATAAAGGTAAAATCAAATATTAACGATCCATTTTCTATTTTACTGGTCTTGATGTTTTGGAGATGGTCGGGTTGTTAGGATTTTGTTTTCTAATTTTGGTCGTACTATAAAAAGTAGCTTGGGGTTAGTAGCTTAATGATATCTTGTGTGGGAAACTCAAAGAAAGAAAGGAAGAACTCAAGGAAAGCAAGGAAGAAGATGTTGGGTGGCCAATCTTCATTGACATCTCTCGAAGAGTCACATTGTTTTATGGCATGTGGCTCGACAGTATCGAACTCCAACCCTTCCTACGATGAGCTTATGGAAATAGTTATGAAGCAAAATGAAACACTTCGCAATGTGACAAAACAGTATTGCATGAAGAAGGAACATTCCAACTTGAGCATGCAATTTCAAGAGTTAAAAAGCTCACACGACATGTTGCTTACCAAGGACTCTATTAGCTCTACAACTACTATGGCATGTGATTTTCTCAATGATTCATATTTAGAGTCATATGTTTCTAAGGTCCATACTAGTACTTCATGTGATGATTTACCTATTGATCCATTTATTGATTCACATCCTTTTATGATTGATACTAGTCCCTCTTTCCATGATTTCCTAGTGATTTATCTTTATGCCATGATGTTGGTACTAGTTGTGATTTGATTGCTTGCTCCTCATTGACATGTCTTGCTCATCTAGTGATTTTATTGATATGCCTAGTAGTTCATCTTCTATTTGTGATGATGGGCCATCATGCTATCATTCGCATCATGACACTTCATGTGACATGCAACACCTCATGCACTTAAATTTGAGAATAATGAACTTAACCCAAAGTTGATAGATTGAGAAATAACCTCACTAGTTGTTACATGCATTGTACAATTCTTCATAAACCCCTCGGTGATCAAAAGAGTGGTCAGATTATACTCAAACATCTAGTAGGAGACACTATTTCACCAATAGCATATGATTTGTAAAGCCCTCTCAAGTTCCACATTCATCACTTCATTTAAGATGGCAACATTCGTATGGGTGTACATCTCATTATTCTAGAGTGAATTCTTTTGATTCTTATTCGATTTCTTGCTCTATAAAATATTTAATTGCAAAATGTGTTAAAGTTATTTGTTGCAAGACTAGAGAGCCTCGTATGGTATAGGTGCCCAAAAGGAATTGATCCTTTGGTGTATTTAAAGTTACATTTCATTTACTTATTATTTACCTTGATTCAAAAATGATTTCACCTTTTTTTAGTTCTCTTGAAAAACAAAGCAAAGTGAGAGCAACTTGAAATATATGGGGTTCCACATTTTGGGAAAGTGATATGAACTGCATCTATTAATTATTGCACCTCTATATGTCATTTTCAAAATCGCATGAATAGCCCTTTGAAATTAGCTTCTTTGTTCAAAAAGTCAAAATTTTCTTTCCAAAAAGTCATAAATCTTCAATTTCATACAAAATTTTCTTTATAACATATTTAAAAAATGCTTTCTAGACCCTTTGGAATAAATAAAATCAATTTTCAAAGGTTTTTATTAAAATTGATCTAAAAACAATCATCGGGATCCTATTTTGGGTAAAATAAATTTTGAGCATAAATCAAAATATATTTGGATTTTACCAAAGCACCCTTTTATAAAAGTTTTAGAACTCATCGCCCCGAAAGTTTTTCTAGTTCAAATAATTTTCAAAAAGAAGCTTCATTTGGAAAAGAACTTTTGAATTTCACCAAAAACTTACCTTGACCCAAAATGACCTATATTTGCAAAACATGATTTTAGCTACTTGAGTTTGATTCCTTCATGTAACTTGGCTCAAAATAGTATTTCGAACTCATGATATCCCATTTATGTCAAAAACTCCATAAAAATTAAATTTGAACTAATTTTGCAAAAGTTAGCCGAATTTCAACATTATCGCTACGACATAAACTTCATTTCATTATAACTTTCAATTGAAAAATCCTTTTTGAATGATTATTTTTACAAAATCTTGTTCGTGCATTGAAAATTTTTCATAAAAATTTTCATTGAATTTGGATTTGTTTTGATCAAGCTTTAACTTTTCTTCAAATCATAACTGAAATCTGAAATTTTAGACTTCTTGTGATTGTCAGCTGATTTGTAATTTTTGTATCTAATAATTTGTTGATAATCCAATAAAACTTTCTGCATGAAATTTTACCTTCAACAGTTACTCTTTCTTTAAAATTTATTTCAAAGTTGTTGGAAATCATTTGGATGGTTTTTCAGGTCCCTTGCATGGGTAAACAGATTTACTCAAAATTTGAAATCTAAAACTTCCAGTTTTGCCAAAATTTTTCTTTTTTATATCTTATTTTAGGATAATATTTTGGTGTCACTTTAAAAAGGCAAACTTGTTCCTCTGTAGTGGAACTATCTTCAAAATGTTTCTTGGAATTTTTGGAGTTTGTTTTCTGACATTTCTCTCTAAATGAAAATGGCACCTTGTTTATGCAAATTTTACCCCAAATTGAATTTCTATTTCTCTCATTTCTTTCAAAAGGGTAGCAATAGGATCTTCAAATCTTCATGAAAAATGTTTGTGTTTATGTTTCTACCTTCTTGAAAATTTCATAAATTTGGAGCTTGTTTGCAAATTTCATAAATGTGGAAGCTCGACGGGGACATCGTCGTTGTTTGACGACAACGTGTACCTTCTTCGTCGACGCGAGCCCTTTTCGAAGAATCGAAGTAGCTTCGGCACCACTTCGGTTGACCACGTACGACACTCCACCAGTGCTCCAAGATGAATGGACGACCAACCTCTTGCCTGTACATGTCGCGTGCTTGCGACATCAACTGGTCATCCGAACGACCACTGGCATAGACATCCCTCAACCTGCATAAGATGCCATTGAACTGAACAATTTTCTTATTGCTCTTTTGCCAATGGTCTTTGCAGTGCCTGAGGTCTCATCTGCGATCGGGCAGACTGCTCACGTTGTACTCCTCAGTGACATTCGACCAGTACGTGTCGAATTTTTGGTTGTTCCCATCGACCGGGTCAAGGGAGTTATTCAACCATGCACTGATTTGAATCAAAAAAATTTAAAATTGTTCAAAATTTTTTCAAATAAAACCGGGGGAAAAAATGTGCGTTAACAAAATTTAATATTTAGATGAACACTCACAAGTCGCATGTCGTCTTGTTACGAACAGAACATTCATTTACGCGATCGTCCAGCGTTGTCGTCCTCCATGATCACGACCTCAGGCATGTTCTCCGGAGTGCCGATATCCGATGAGGGGGTCGAGCACTCATTTCTTCTCGGTGCTTGCGGAGATGACATTTCTACAAGGATGGTCGGAACTCCGGTAAAATGAGGATTCTAGCCATAAGGGCCATAGGGGGGTTGTGCGTATGGATGCCCCGGTGCGTAGTGCTCATGGTGTGCATACATATGTGGCTGGCCGTATGGAGGGGTTGGAGCAAACAGTGGGTAACACATCGGGTATGGGGGGGTGGGGGTTGAAAACTGGGCGGATTTTGGCTGCTTGGCACTTGAGCGTTGTCCTCATCTATTCGACTTGCCAAACCAATTGACATAACCGCCAGGGGGATTGTTGGCTATTGAAAAAAATTTTAGAAAATATTACGGGACTGAGAGTATGGAAAGTGTGTGGTATGTGGTTGTGTTTGTGTGAAAATGAGGTGAAGTATGCTCATATTTATAGGGGGAGGAGCACAAAATTTTTCAGCATTTTTGGTAATGTTTTGGGAATTTTGGCATTTTTTATGAATTTTTACACCCAAAAATCATTAAAATAAATCCAACGGGTAATTTTAATGACTATAACTCAATGGTAAATTATTTGTCTCACTGACATGTGGGCCCGTGCCAAAAAAGTACCCAACGGCTACATTCTTACCCACAGTTATACTTACCTCGCTGCCATGTAGGACCAAGCTTCAAGAGGGCCCACCTATCAGCGACAGCCCACAGCACGGTTCCGGTGCACGCGACACATGGACCGAGCGCACTTACGCGGCTTCACACATTTTGTGGGGACCGCGTGCGTCGCGTGCCACACTAATTCACCTTTGCCACCCTTGCTGACATGTGGGCTGATATTTACTTTGGGCCCACCTATCAGTTTGCTTTAACCAGGGGGAACGCTAGATTCAATCGGCCGCGTGTGGGGCCCACAAAGCGCGTCGCGAGGCTGCAGCTACGCCTCCAATGCGGACGCTTGTGGTTTCAAGGTGTCGTCAGACCCACCTGTCGGAGCCTCACTCGCGACACATCACCAGGCGTCCTCTCTCTCCTCCTTCGGCCGAAAAATTATTTTTTTAATGGCGGGGCCCACATGCAGAGGTTGGATGCGCCGGCATTGGAGTTCGTCTTAGATGCTTCTTGACTATTTTTTGTGTTCAAATCAATTGATTATTTGAATACTATTTTGTGGGAATTTCAAAGACAAAGCTTAAATGAAATATATCCCAAATAGTATTCCCTTACTTCAAGCAAAATATGGGCTTGATTTAAATTTATTTCAAACATTCTTTGTTTTAGACCATAAAGGGAGTTGATGATCTTTATCATAATCTTTATTATTTTTGAACTCTTTCCTTACCAATAGGATGCATAATTGAGCTTCCTCAAGTATGAATGAGCTCCACCAAAGGTAAAATTGAAAATTAAGGATCCATTTTGTATTTTACCAGTCTTGATGTTTTGGAGACACCGGGTTGTTAGGATGTTGAATCCTAGTTTTTGGTGTACAAGGCTAGTAACTTGATGATATCTCATGCGAGAAAGTCAAATGATTATTCACTCACTAGATCATAGAAATGTTTTTGAGTTGTTTTAGATGGTTAATTAAGGCATCAATGCTTAAATTTATATGGCTTTGGTGGAGGCTTCAAAATGGTTGCACTGAATTTTTTGTGATTTCTGTAGTGATATAAGCCAAACTAGATCTTTCTTATATAGAAAAAGTTTTAGCTTTTGAATTAGCTTTCTAATGAGCCAAGGAGCGCCTAAATCCAATGTCTAAATCAAAAGTACGCTCATTTTTCTGAGAGCTACACAATCTGTCAAACAAAACCAGACATCCAGCAACCGGACATCTAGTGGAACGTGACAAACGTCCGATCCCCTACTGTAATGGCTAGTTTTTTTACTGTTGGATCCGACCATTGAAATCCACTAAATGTCTAGTGGACTAAGCCTATTTCTGTCAACAGGATTCCAACAGCTAGTTTTCTTGTTGGGGCTATAAACGAATAGCTTGGGGCTTTCATTTGTAAGTTTTAGCATTAGAATTCAATGACATATAGTCCAACACACTCTAGAGCATCCTCTTATTATTTGCATTAAAGTGAAAAATCTAGTGATCTCATTTGCATCCATAGAGTATTTAGTGAGTTGAGAGCTTTGTGTGATCTTCTCCTCATGTGTTTGAACTTCCTAACACTTGATTGGTGTCAAGTGAATATTTCGAGCTTATTAGTCTTGGTGATCGCTGTCACTTAAACGGTTGTGGGAAACTAGTGATCTCTCCATCGACGAATATTAATTGTCGGAGAGGGCCGATGGTGTTTTGAAAGGCACAGTGCTCGCCTATCCAGCGTGGAAAAAGAGCAACTCCTAATAAAATCGAAGCAAGACTCATATAAGAGTTCATCAACAAGGACTTGGGGAGAACAGCAATTATCCAAGACTTTAGGAAAAAAAATTTTGTGTATTTTTAGTTTATTTCTTGCACTTCTTTATTTAATATTATTTATCTTTGATCATTTATTATCCTTGATTATCACCTTAGGTCTGCAAAACTTATTTGGTACCTTTAGCTATTAGCTCTCATTTAAGATGATTATAAACACAATTCTATTTTCATAAAAGAAAAATTTAGTTTTTAACCAAAATATTTTAAACTATCGATTCAACCTCCCCTCTTGATCATCATCCTTGATCCTACAAATAGATCTATGATTATGTCTTTTGAGTGATGCTTTTATTAATACTAATGTCACTACCACAGAAACAGACATCCTGGACGGCACATCACAGACGGGTATGAACAATTCAATGGAAAACCGTCTGCGAAGGCCTGTCGGGAGAATATGTTCAGATATCACAGACGGTTCTGATGTCAAAAACAACTGTGACAGTAAACCAGACGGTTCTGAACACAAAACCGTCTGTGATAGTCTACTTATCACAGACGGTTCTAACTTAAAAATCGACTGTGATAGATACAATCGGTTCCCAGCTAAGAACTGTCTGTAATAGTCTACTTATCACAGACGGTTCTAACCTAAAACCCGACTGTGATATATACAATCGGTTCCCAGCTGAGAACCGTCTGTGATAAGTAGACTATCACAGACGGTTCAGAACTCAGAACCGACTGTGATTTATACAGTCGGTTGTGAACTACGAAGCGTCTGTGATAGTCTACTTATCACAGACGGTTCTGATGTCTGAACCGACTGGAAAAGTACTGGCGCTTCGAATTCTCAACTGTGATCATTTCTGTCTCCGATCTTCGCGCGCGGTGCCTAGGAGAACATGAAGCATCGCTTTGGAAGTTCTATAAATTGACAGTGGAAAAATTGTCATTTACTTTACAAGTTTTTATAGTTCTCAGACTGTTTGACTCCATAGCTTCTCTGCGCCAATGGCATCCTCGATGGCATCATCAACCTCGCCCTCCCCGGTAAGAACTCTCAATCTTTTGGACTTACCCGTGTATTGTTAATCCCTGTTCAATACATTCTTGACCTGTTGATTTTCACAGGGAAGGGGAGCCGTGGAAGACACTGGCAAATTCAAGGCCGAGCTAAGGGCCCTCCAGGAGGAGCACAAGCTCCTCACGGAGAAGCACACTCGGCTACGGCTTGACCTTGATGATCTCTTCCAGCGCATTCAGCGCATGAAGACGGATGGTGACAATGCTAGGGCGAGGACGAGGCGTCTTCGCGAGGAGAAGAAAGCCGCGGATATGACCATCGCTGGCTGCGGTTTGGCAATGAAGGATACCATCGCGAAGCTGAGGGAGGTCGCAGGCCTTCTCGACACAGTAGTAGTTGATCCTGAGAAGGACAACTTGTCGCTGGAGGAGTCCTGCGTCCTGGCTGCAAGTCAAACTGACTTTATTCTAGATGAAGCCAGGGCTAAGACCACTCCTTGACCTAGCATTCTGTATTTTTACTTTTTTTGGTAAGTGATGAAAAAAAATTATTGAAAACTTTGTTCTTATGTCAACTTTCCAATTTTCCAGCACATTCTTGGACTGCATGCAATCTTCCCTCTTTCTTTATCTTTCTTTAGCTTTTGTCGAACATTCGACCATACAAAGGTATGTACACTGTGTGCGATCAAGGAACGACTATCGCGATCTTTGGCTTGTGAAGGCAGTCCATCGGAGCTCTTCAAATAATATAGAAACAATATAGAAGTCGCAGGTCCCATACAAATAATATAAAAAGAATATAGAAGTTATATATCAACGTGCTTTGAATATCACAAACGGCTCTAAGGTAAAAAAAACGTCTGTGATAGTCACATTAGAGACGGTTTTTATGTAAGGCCCGACTGTGATAGCAAAACTCCAGGGAGGGAACAAGTATTTGTAGAAGTCGAACAGTTCAATATTCAACAGACATATTAAAGACTGTTCGGACATCAGAACCGTCTGTAATATTAACGCAGACGGTTTTGATCTCCCATCCGTCTGTGATAGTCCCAACAGTGTAATTCTCTACATGCAATTGTTGATAACCGCACATAATAACTGCGCAGATGAAGAGACTTATTTATTTACTTCAAATTTAATTTGCATCGAATTATGTAATCTGACACTTCAACTTCCAAAGTGGGCACTACTGTTTTGCCGTGTTCTAGTTTATCTCCCGAGAATATTTATCATGACGGTATTGATCTTGAAAAGAAAGTAGTGTGCTCCACTTCAAATTCTCAACAGTGTGTTGTGTCTTTTCCATTTCTGATGTTTGCGCGGCGCACTAACCTGGGGACACGAAGCGTCGACTTGGAAATTGTTTTTCATTAATGTTGAAAAAATGAACTAAAAATTTGTTCTTATGTAAATTTTGCAATTTTTCCTCATTTCTTGGAGAAAGAGAAGTGGAGCGGTTCGAATGGAAGCAAAACACTCCAGGGAGGGAACAAGTATTTGAAGAAGTCGAACAGTTCAATATTCCAGGCATAGTAAAGACGGTTCGGACATCAGAACCGTCTGTAATAGTCATATTACAGACGGTTTGGACATGAGAACCGTCTGTAATATTAAAGCAGACGGTTTGATATCCCAACCGTTTGTGATAGTCCCAACAGTACCCACCCTTCGAATTATCTACATGCAATTGTTGATAACCGCACATAATAACTGAGCAGATGAAGAGACTTAATTATTTACTTCAAATTTAATTTGCATCGAATTATCTAATCTGACTCTTCAACTTCCTTTTCCGTGTTGCAGTTTATCTCCCGAGAAGTTATCATGAATTTATTGATCTTGAAAACCAGTAGTGCGCTTTTTAAAACTCGAGGCACCCGCGCATATGAATCGTCACCTTCTGTTTCTATAAATAGCGAGGCTCCTAAATTCTTGTCTTTATTCCCTCCTCAACTCCCACCTTGATGGCGAGCCGAGATTCCAATGAGGTTATTGAAATTGAGAGTGATGAGGAAGAGATAAGGAATGAACTCGATCAGGATCTTCAGAAAGTAAGTCCTCTCTGAAACTCTAATGCAGATCTTTCTTTTATGACTTAATTACCTCGAAACAAATGCATTTCGAAATCTATAGGTGCCTGAGGAAATGCTCCCTCCAAAGAAGAGACTTAGAAATGATGAAAGATCCTCCAGTGGAGCTGCAGCGAAGACTCTAGAGGGTGCTGAGGCCTGTGTTGCCACATTACCCCTTGCAACCCCTCCAGTTGCATCGACTCCACCTTTGGAGATCCACAACAATCCTTCCAATATCCCCTCTTCAACACCTTTGTATCATCAGCTTTTCTTGGATGATCAACTTTCTGGGGTAAGGCTCACACTTCTACGTCCAAATCCACTCCGAATCTTGGCAATTATCTTCACCCTCCTAGCATACGTCCCTAGGAGAAGCTGGAGAAGCATATGTGCAGGAGGAGAAAGCTGCCTTGTGCAGAACTCTCCAAAAAAAACAAAGAGGCGCTGGAGAAGCATTCTGAGGGGATGTCTTTTGCCATTCTGCACTTGGCAGAGTGCTTTGAGTTGCAGCTTCATCTGCACCTTTGTTGTATCAACTTTAATTTCTTGGATGATCCTATTGATGCCAAATCCACTCCTTTGCTGAGAGATGATGTTGATAGTCTTAGAGCCATTGGTAGTTCTCCTGGGGCGGCCAGTGTAGATCCTACTGATGCCAATACGTCCCTAGGAGAACTTTGTAAGTTACTTTCGGAACAGGTCGACGCTAATTAATTGGTCGCTTAATTGTATCTCTTATGTATGCAAAGATTGTAAGAAATAAGAAATTTCTTTTCCTTATATATCTGGCTTTTCGATTGATTATGTAACTGATAATCACCAAATGATGTTCTGTGTGAAAATGTTAACAAGAAAATACTGCTGCGAACAAGACGGTTTTTAACTCAAAACCATCTCTGATTGTAAGATTACAGACGGTTTTAATTTCAGGACCGACTGTAATAGTCTCAAAATTCTTTGAAGATCCACAGACATATATACAACAAATATGAAAAACAAGATAAAACCAAATAGTCTGAACGTTCAATTTTTTAAATACTAACATTGAAATAAGATAGAACCAAATATGAATCTTGCAGACTATTATAGACGGTTCGGACCTTAAAACCGTCTGTGATAATCTTGCAGATTGTTGATTTTATAATTAACACAGACGGTTCTGAGGTAAAAACCGACTGTGATAATCACGTACAGTTCTGATGTAAAATCCGACAGTGATAATCACAGACGGTTCTGAAGTAAAAATCGACTGTGATAGTAAAGCGTACGGTTTTGACCTAGGAACCGTCTGTGATATTGTAATTATCACGGACGGTTTGGAGTTCATAACCGTCTGTGTTATTTCTATCATAGTTACACAAAATGCGCCGATATTACCGACGGTTAATAGAGTGAAACCCGTCAGTGATATTCTGTTCT
The DNA here is from genome assembly GCA_019359835.1 of Pharus latifolius. NCBI lineage: Eukaryota > Viridiplantae > Streptophyta > Magnoliopsida > Poales > Poaceae > Pharus > Pharus latifolius. The sequence continues at coordinate 34,057,663 of CM033328.1, read as the reverse complement.
TCAAAAATGCACCGATATTACTGACGGTATTATATAGAACCGTCTGTATTGAACCTAGTATAAAAGGTCTTTTGGCGGATGTTTTGAGCTAGTTGTTCTCTCTTGCTCGACCTACACTGTCCAGTTCGAAGAGATTTGGGGCAAGGAAGAGCGAAATCTCGAAAGGCCGGGGGAGCATTTGGGGGCAAAAATTTGAGGATCGAACCAAGGTTGGTACTTGCTCCCAAGGCATACACATTACTTGATTTCATCATCAATATCGATCTCCATTGATTTACTAATTAGCATGTGTATGAATTTGATTAATTGCAGATGGTCCGAGACTGGATGTATAATGACAACTGAGTGGGTGAGGAATACATGAAAGGTGTTTTTGATTTCGAAAAGGTTGCTGAGCAAGACATGGCGAAGAAGGGTTTACCATATATGTACTGTCCTTATGTAGACTGCCAGAATATTAAGATGTTCACCAACTCATCTCAAATTGTCGTCCACTTGATCCGATGTGGTTTAAAAAAGGGGTACACGTGTTGGGTCCACCATGGAGAAGAGCCAACTGCAGAAACAAGTGCCAGTCAGGTTGAGGAACAGGACATGTCGGATCCGAACAACGACTTCGACGAGGATATGCCAGAGGATGACCATTTAGATGACATGTTGCGTGATGTGGAAGGAAATTACAGTGAAAGGGAGTTTGGGAAATTCAAGCGCTTGATTGAGGACTCAGAAAAGCCGTTGTTCCCTGGTTGCAAGTCGAAGTACACAAAGTTGGCCTCTGTGCTTGAACTGTTAAAATTGAAGGCAAGCAACAGCTGGACCGACAAGAGTTTCACAGCACTGTTAGATCTTTTGGCGGACATGCTCTCGGAAGGAAACGAGTCGCCAAAAAACACCTACCAAGCGAAAAAGCTGTTGTGTCCTTTGGGAATGGAAGTAGAAAGGATACACGCATGCCCTAATGATTGCATCCTTTACCGTAACGACTACAAGGATATGCATGTTTGTCCGGTGTGCGGCGCATCCCGCTATAAGCGTACTAAGGACCGAACAGACGACGGCGACTACGCTGAGATAAAGCAAGGACCTCCTGCTAAGGTGTTGTGGTATTTTCCAGTCATTCCCCGCTTGCAGCATTTGTTTGCAAACCGTAAAGAGGCAAAATTACTGCGTTGGCACTCGGAAGACCGGAAGAAGGATGGAAAGCTGAGACACCCCGCTGATTCTTCGCAGTGGAGAAACATCGACAGGGAATTTGTTAACTTCGGAGCAGAATTGAGGAATATAAGGTTCGGGTTGAGTACCGATGGAATTAATCCTTTTGGTAACATGAGCAGTCGGCATAGCACTTGGCCGGTTCTTTTGTGTATCTACAACCTTCCTCCTTGGTTGTGTATGAAGCGCAAGTACATCATGATGTCTCTACTTATCTCAGGACCAAAACAACCCGGAAACGATATTGTTGTGTACCTAGCACCATTGATAGAGGATCTCCTAACAATGTGGAACGAAGGGGTGCAGGTATGGGACGCATACAAACGAGAGAACTTCATCCTACGTGCTATGATATTCTGCACCATCAACGATTTCCCTGCCCTTGGAAATTTGTCGGGCCGTACTATGAAAGGAGTCAAAGCCTGCCCCCACTGCGAAGATGAGACTGAGAGCGTGTGGCTGAAGAATTGCAGGAAAACAGTGTACAAGCGTCACCGTAGGTTTCTTCCGAAGAGTGACGCGTATCGTAAGAGGAAGAGGGAATTTGACGGCCACAAGGAAGATGGTTCAGCCCCGAAGCCTACGCGCGGGAAAGATGTTTACTCACGGGTGAAGGACATAGACGTTGTGTTTGGAAAGGGTGGTAAATTGAAACCCCGCACGAAGAACACTTGGAAGAAGAGATCGATATTTTGGGACTTACCGTATTGGGAGCATTTAGAGGTTCGTCATTGCATTGATGTCATGCATGTAGAGAAGAATGTTTGTGATAGTTTAATCGGCCTATTGCTGAACATTCCAGGGAAGACAAAGGATGGCGTCAATGTGCGGCGTGACATGATCGAAATGAGAATCAAGCCCGAGCTAGCACCGAGAGAGGACGATAAAGGCCGTATATACCTCCCCCCTGCATGCTACACTTTGTGCAAGGCTAAGAGGACAGAACTCTGTAAGTGTCTCTGTGGTGTTAAAGTTTCATCGGGTTACTCCGCAAATATGAAAAAGCTTGTGTCCATGGGTGATTTGAAATTGCTGGGTATGAAGTCTCATGATTGTCACGTGTTGATGACACAAATGCTTCCTGTTGCCATCCGGAGTATTCTGCCGCATAAGGTCAAAGAGACGATCACGAGGCTATGTTTTTTCTTCAATGCAATTTCTTTCAAGGTCATTGATCACGATGGACTGGATTCTCTGCATAGCGAGGTGGTTCGAACTCTCTGTCAGCTTGAGATGTATTTTCCTCCATCGTTTTTTGATATCATGGTCCATCTCACCGTCCTCCTTGTCAGAGAAATCAAGATATGTGGACCCGTGTTCCTACGTTATATGTATCCATTCGAGAGGTACATGGGTGTACTTAAGGCCTACGTGAGGAATCGGTCCCAGCCCGAGAGTAGTGTTGTCGAAGATTATGCAGCGGAAGAGGTTGTTGAGTTCTGCGTCGATTACATGGCCGAGGTAGAAGCAATAGGAGTTCCTGTGTCTCGTCACGAGGGGAGGCTTGATGGTGTTGGCACTATTGGACGGAGAGCCATCACTCCTGATTTTGATATGTACTCGAAAGCTCATTTTTGGGTCTTGCAACACATGACGGAGGTGTCTCCGTACATTGACGAGCACAAGGAGATGCTACGACAAGACAATCCTCGCCGATCCGAGGTTTGGATCACGGGACAACATAACAGTCGATTCAACGCATGGATGAAGATGCGAATCACCGGAGAGTCCGCAAGTGAGAACCTTAAATGGTTGGCAAAAGGGCCAACGTTTACTGTACAGACATGGCAGGGATACGACATCAATGGGTACACATTTTATACGAAAACTCAAGATCGAAAGAGCACTGTGCAAAATAGTGGAGTGAGCGTAGAAGCTTTCCATGAGGGGTTCACCAAGACAGGCCCAACAAGGGTAGTACGTGGATTGAGCTCGTACTACGGGTTCATTGAAAAAATTTGGGAGCTCGATTACGTACTGTTCAAGATTCCCCTGTTTCGATGCCGATGGGTCCAAATCCCACAGGGTGTGAAGGTTGACAGTTACGGTTTCACTTCTGTGGATCTCGATCACGTTGCTTATAAAGATGAGCCATTCATACTTGCAAATCAAGTCATTCAGGTCATTTATGTCACTGACCCGGCCAATAAGAAGTGGCACGTCGTCCTTCATGGCAAGAGAAGGATTGTTGGAGTTGAAAATGTCGTAGACGAGGAGGAATACAATCAATTTGATGAGATTCCTCCATTTGGAGATGGCGTACAGGTCGATACTGAAGACACCGACGAAACCAGTTACGTGCGTATGGATCACCAGGAAGGGTTATACTTTAAAGGTAATCAACTGTACGTCCTTATCTCTCTGTTTCCATCGGTATGGCTTATATCTCCTGTAATTCTCGTCTTTGCAAGGCCGCGGCAAGTGGAAAGTTGAGGATAACATGGCTGTGTACGTGGAAATTGTCGGTGAAAGTTCCCATTTGTATGTAACATTAACTTGAGCATGCTCCACGTACATTGTATGTTAAATTTATTTGAGCATGCTCCACATTGTAACCAATTATCGGATCTACGTACACTGTAACCAATTTACAGAGCATTTGGACTACATTTGAAATATCTGAGTGTTCATTTAAAACAAGTTTTCGAGCATTCAGAGTTGAAAGCTACAGATCAGTTTCAAGTTGTAAAACTAACGTTCAATAGAGAGATTATCACGGACGATTTTTACCTATCACAGACGGGTATGAATATAGAACTGACTGTGATATTCCCAACAGCGTCTTCGACTCTTCAAGTGTACACGTGCACGGTCGGTTCTCAAGTCGCAACCGTCTGTGATAATCTCAGTCATAGTCGGTTCTCAACTCACAACCGTCTATGATAATCTCTCACTATGTAGATTACCACAGACGGTTTTTATTTGAGAACCGACTGTGATAATTTTATCACAGACGGTTATATATATAGAACCAACTGTGATATTTTCAACAGTGTCCGACTCTTCGAGTTCTTGACGTGCACCGTCGGTTCTCAATTCCAAACCGTCTGTGATAATCAGAATCACAGTCGGCTCTCAACTCAAAACCGTCTGTGATAATCTCTGTGGTGACTATCATTATGTCGATTATTACAGACGGTTTTGATGCGAGAACCGACTGTGATAATATTATCACAGACGGTTGTGAGCGTTGGACCGACTATGATAATATCGTCGTGGTTAATAGTTCAAGACGGGGTTTGTCCCGCTCATTCCAGTCTTCGCAACTGTTTGCCCTAGCTCTCTCCGCCCTCGCACCGTCCGTCGCGATCACCTCCATCGCCTCCCACCTTCTCCTCCTCTCCGTCCGCCGCGATCACCTGCATCGCCTTTCCACCGTCAGGCGCGATCACCTCCATCGCCCTCCCGCCTCGGACGCGATCACCTCCATCGCCTCCCCACCGTTTCTGTCATTCTTGGTTAATTATAAGTATATGGGTTTTGTTATAGAATTATTAGTTGCAGATTTACTTAAACTGTTCTCTCTTTCACTTATGTTAGGAACTATGTCTGGTGACGAAATGCACCACTCGGGGAGTCAGGGTGACCTCGCTGGCGATGAGACGCCTGGGCCGGAGGTCGCCTCGTCCGCCGTGACCCCGCAGAAGAAGAGAAAGGGGCGAGGCCGGACGACATGCGCGCGTCTGGACAAGCGGGAAAAGCAGCACGTCCAGTTCGACGACAATGGTGTGCCGGAAGCTCCGGACAAACTTGTCGGTCAGTACCGCTCACTATGCGGCAAAGTGGCAAGAGAGCGGGTGCCCATCACCACCTCCGACTGGGGTCAAGTGCCCCCAGAGTGCAAGGATGCGCTGTGGGAAGAAATGCAGGCGGCGTTTCACATTCCCGAGGATCGCCACTTCACCATCCGCCGGAGGACACTGATGTCAATAAACAAGGCGTGGAGGAACTTCAAGAGCCACCTTGTCAGGCTCTATGTGAAGGAGTCGAAAACCCCCTTCGATGACTTCCCTTTCGTGACTCCCGAGGCATGGCAGCAGTTCATCGAGATGAAGGACAAGCCAGAGTTCCAGGAGCTTAGTGCGAAGGGCCAGGCTAACCAAGCCAAGAACACCCACCCACACAGACTAGGCAGTGGTGCGTATGTGGGGAAGAAGGCGTTGTGGAGGAAGCAGGACAAGGAGGCTTCCCAGTCTTCGGCCGGCAGTCCTTATGCGGGCATAACGGACGTGCGCGCCCGCAATTGGTGCCGAGCAAGATTGACGATGAACTCCTCTGGAAGCGTCTCTGTGAGTAACCCTGCGGACAGGGAAGTGATCGACCGGCTGGTAAGATTGTCCGATCACGTACTATCCCCGTAACACGCATGCAATGGGCTGTAATGCTAAGTTCTTCTGTTGCAGGTGACGCTGAGTGCGCAGGCGGCATCCGGAGAGTTCAACCCAAGGAGGGACAGGGATATCCTCACAGCGGCGCTAGGAAACAAGGAGCATCTAGGCCGCGTGCGCGGCCTCGGTGCCACTGTGCCTTGGAGGCATGGTTTCCCTGATGATGAGGAGGTGGCTAAGTGGAGAAAGAGATCCCACCAAGCCCGCGATGAACGGCTCAAGGAGGAGATGCAATCAGAGTTCGCTGTTCGGGACAAAGCACTCCTGCAGCAGTTGTCGGAGATGCGGTCCATGTATGAAGAGCTAAGAAAGGCGACACAGGGCATCCCCCTTCTAGCAGCGGAAGTACCGACCCCCATTCTTGGCCACCGTAGTAGCTGCGCGTCTGTGCTGCGGTCTTCGCAGACGGAGCCCTCTCCAAAGTATCCGGTGGACTTTCTGCAGGTAATGACCGTTTGTCTATGTTAATTCATTCGAAAGTGAAAAGCGGTGAAATTCAACATGTTAATGCGCACTATTTGTAGGAACCCGCCTCCTGCAAGCTTATGGTGCTGGCCGGTCTCTTCCCGATCGAGGCTGCCCGTGGGATGGCGCAACCATGCACGGCGGGGGCCACAATCCATGGTGCCCCTCTATGTGAGGGTTTTGTACGGGTCCAGGTGGACAGTGTCTTTGAACATTGCAAGGGTTTTCCGTTGGAGAAGCCGCCGAACGACGAGATTACCACTCTTGGGGATGCGGTGCACACGTTCGTGCAATGGCCCAAGAAAGACATCGTCCTGTATAAGGTAATTCCCCCACCAGTTTCATAATTCGTACTGTAATAATAGCCCTCAGAGTTAGTGTCCTAATACATAGGTTCTTACATCACAGACATCACAGACCGACACACGGCCTACTAGCCAGCATACCCCTCCGATGACGAAGCTGACTCCGACTAAGAGGCAACCATTCAAGAAGCTGGCTAGTAGGGGAAAAGCAAAGAAGAGCCCGGCGAAGGAGAGCGAGAAGAGTGCGCCAGCTCTCATACCGTTCGCTCTGGGGATGCCCATGGCCTCCGATACCGCAATTTCGACCATGGGGTTAGCATGCCAGAGCCTGCATGCATGGTACATGAAGAGGACAAACCAGACCAGGACGCAGCGTCCGACGCACATCATGGTCAAGTACACCATGGCAGAGTTCCATAACGACATTGGGACCTACTCGGTGACCTTCAAAGGCCTGCACAATTTACTGAACAAAGATGCGCTCGACTTGTCAATCCTACGGTCTTGGGTGCTGTAAGTATCCTACTATCCGTGCATATACGGATATATGTCATTTATTAATTGGTTACTTTCGTGCAGCTGCATGGCCAACTATGCCAAATCCAAGGGCATACCTGTTGGTTTCTTGGACCCCCAGATGGTCGCCGAGGTGATGTTCAGAACCGTCTGCGATACTCATATTATTACTGACGGTTCTGAGATCAAAACCGTCTATGTTAGTATGAGTATCTCAAACGGCTTTGATATCATAACAGTCTGTGTATTTTGAGTACCACAGACGGTTCTGATATCAAAACCGTCCCTGGTAATCTGAGTATTGCAGATGGTTCTGATGTCAAAACCGTCTGTGTATACTCAAATTATCAGAGGTCAAAACCTGAGTATCACAGACGGTTCTGTTCTCAGACCCGTCACTGATAATGTGAGGATCCCAGGTGGTTTTGACATCAGAACCATCTGCGAAACTCAAATTATCAAATACGGTTCTGAGATTAAAACCGTCTGTGGTAGTATGAGTATCACAGACGGTTCTGATGTTATAACAGTCTGTGAAGTATGAGTATCACAGACGGTTCTGATGTTATAACAGTCTGTGTAGTATGAGTATCACAGACGGTTCTGATCTTATAACAGTCTGTGAAATATGAGTATCACAGACGGTTCTGATCTTATAACAGTCTGTGAATGGAGAGATCACTGACGGTTGAAAACATCAAAAACCGTCTGTGATAATACATGATTATCACTGACTCGAATATCACTGACGGGTAAAAACCGTCTGTGATGACTGTTTTGACCTGACTGTGATGATGAATTCTGTAGTAGTGTATTACCCTATAATGCTTAATGCTAGGTTTACAAAATCTGGCTTTAAATCTAAGTTAAAAATTTTCTAGAGGTGAACAACTAAGATAACACTAAGAAGTTAGATATATGGTAGGACCCTACGGTGATAGCATGGGAAAATCCTCCGTCCAGACATTTTCTTATGGGAATCATGCGACCCTAAATCTTAAGCCCTTAATCTGAACTCTTGAAAAGGATTTTTAAATCGCATACGCGTGGACCTATAAATAGGGCGGTACAAGGTTAATAGGGTACCTTCAATCTACACAAGCGGCAAATCCATTAAGGTTTTGTGCTCATTAATTAATAAAACCTTCATCACACACTCAACCCTCGGCCTTGTCTTACTGAAATGTTTGTGAACCATAATCGTAGGAACTCTCAATCATATCTTGCTCTTACTTATAGATCTAGTATTGTCATATTTCTCTATTTCTACTATCAAAATTGCATACAACCCTCAATACTCATCAAAAGGGCTACTACGATCTCATGTTCCTGTGGCTCATCACAAGGGGGTGCTCAAGGCATTATGCAAAGTGGTGGTTGGTTAATATAAAAAGTTGGGTTTCTCTTGAATCATTGTTGTTCTCTGCCGAAGTTGCAACGTGTTGAAATTTTTATATTAGACCTCTACAAACATTGTTCTTGGTGCTGCACTATGGCAGAAGTTGCTAAAACTAGTGTTTTCCCTGCACTAAAGGTAGTGGAGTATCATATCCATTATGGGTTGTGGTTACTCAATTTGTGAACATTGTGGCAGGATTCGGCAAACGATAATACTAATCCATAGCTGAAGCCAAAGAGGGTTAAGTCTTGGTGAATGTGGATCAAACCACATGGTCTTTGGCCTAAATCCTCAATAACTATAATATATTCCTTTATCACACATTTTATATTATATTGTAATTGTTAGTTGTTCCTAATTTTTGTTCCAAAAAAAGAGAATTGTATGGTAGTATATAGTTGAACAATATTAGTGCTCTACTTGGCAACCATATATCAAAATAATTCAATGCATTTCAAGTATTATCTCCCACATTATTCAAATTAGGTTGAATATAGTTGTCATGCTTAAGTTATCTCCACTGTCCACACAATTGGACCAACTATTCATATGCAAATTACTATCATAATATTTCAATATAACCAATTAGTTGAGATTTAACTACAATAGTGTGTAGGAAGTTTGCAGAACATAATAAAACTAAGGATAACCTCTTTGAATCTATGCATTGGTATATCCCTATAGAATTATAAAAATATGTCACAATTTTCTAAAGATGATTAGAAGCTTACATGAACAATTGTAAAGGTCTCCTGTTTTTCCATTTATAGTGAATGCTTTAGAGATAGTTGAAAAGATGCTCCTTTGAAGCCGCTCTTCTACTACGATTAGATCCTCTTTATACCATTCTCCTGTCAAATATGTTGCTATTAAAATGAGGCACAAAGTAACGCAAAGAAATGAAAAAAAAGTTATGTGTATTTACGTTTGTGTGAGAATGAATGCACAGCTAAAACAACGCTGAAAGAACAAGAAGAAATGACAAAAAAATGTATGAACACTTAAATTTGTGCAAGAATGCACAACTCTAATATAAATGGTCCATGTAAGTGAATTTATCTGAGTGTAGTGTAGTGGTAGTTGTATGAAAATATATTACAAACTCAAAAATATGTGTGTGTGTGTATATATATATATATATATATATATAGAGAGAGAGAGAGAGAGAGACTTATACACATATACATGTATATAAGTATGATTTACTCATAAGAGTTGTTGCTCCCACTATCAATATGCTTAGCCTTCCTCGAGATTTGTATGTAGTTATATGGTATTTGTGTATTTTAATTAGTTCTATACTGTACAGTACAAGATCAAATCATATACTCAAAAGACTATACTTCTTATTAAAAACAGATGGCACATGTCGCTTTATGGCAATGTCAATAAATTATGGGACCTTCTGTTGTATCACTTGCATGTCATCTTCGTGCATGTAAGATAATAGTAGTAAAAAAATTTTAATCCCTTATCCATCCACTTTTCTCTCCCCACCTTTCTCTCTTCCTCATGCCAGATTCTTTCTCCCACCTCTTTCTCGCCTCCACTCACCATCAACCTTTCAAACTTTATCTCCCTCCAGCACACTCCATCTTCTCTCATTTCTTCTGAAAATCTCACAACCCACTCTTCTCATAGATAAAACAGTGCTGCACAAGAGAGGACTAAAGATGGCATCCTCGCATGCCGCACGGATTAAATGGAGGTATTGCAGTCAGGGGGCTCTATGTTGGTGGCACTTGGCAGCTGTTCCGTGTAGGCAACAATTGGCGGTGACCTTTGACGGTGTGATGCATGGCAAGCTCGTAGTTTTCATAGCTCATGGTGATAGTGTATCACAGGAAAATATTTTTTTTTTGTAGTTTTTTTTTGTTTGTGTTGGATTTATATTACTTTGTTGTTTCTTGCTTTTTTATTAATCTCATCTTGCTATGAGTCTTAATGAATTTAGGCATTTGTTGTTGTTTTCCTTTACAGAGTATGGTTATGTGATATGCAAAACTAGCCCTTTTTGGAAAAAGTATTTTTTTTTTTCAAATTGTTGGTTTAGGAATACAGAGATGATATATGTACATATTTCATTACAATTTGCGTACATTTTCATTTATATGTATATACATTTGAATCATCTATATGTATATTTGTATGTAATATATGCACATTTTAGTAATATCTATGTACATTTCAAATGATTCGTGTGTACATTTCAGTCATATATATGTATATTTCAATTTAAGCATATGTACATTTTAAGTATATATGTATATACATATATATATATATATACATATATATATAATTTGAATCATCTCACTATACATTTTAGTAATATCTACCAAATTCTGCACACGTGGAAGCTTTACTTCTAAGAGGGAAATTTGATATATATATATATATATATATATATATATATATATATATATATATATATATATAGTGTAACCCATGCGAGTTCTACCAAATCATTCAAAATTATCTCCAAAAATCATCGGAAAATACTAGATTAGATAGATATTTTATTGTTCTACAGCACTGCAAAATTTCATGACCTAACTTAGTCTACAATTTGAGAAAAAAAAAGTTGCAAAAACTAGTCAAAAAAAAAGATAAAACTCATTGTTCCCTAAAATTTGTCCTTTTTATTTCTCCAATTTTAGATTGAACTTAGTTATATAATTTTGTAGCATTGTAAAAAAAACTCCAACATCTATCTCCAATATTTTCTTTGAGAATTTTTTGAGATTTGAGATGATTTAGAGGGTTTGGGGAGGGTTTACACCTGACTGCACCTATATATATATATATATATATATGTGTGTGTGTGTGTGTGTGTGGTACACGATATTTTTACCAAAACCCATACACACAGAACTGAAATTGTTTGTTAGAAAGAAATAACACATGTCTCATGTGGTGTATATCACAAAATTACAGAGACATGATCAATTTTTGTCTACATATCATTCACAATATTATACTAATTTTTGGATTGAAAATTTTTCATTTCCTCCCACCTTTCTCTCAACTCTTTGCATTTGCAAGGCAAAAGAGAAAATATATCACACCACCTTTTCTTCCCACCATGTTTCCCTCAACCATTTTACCTTTATGTGGACATAATGGTGAAGCATGGGCAGCGGGCTTGTACACCCGTACATGACGTCAGACTCAGGCTGGCGGCGCCCTGGCGGGGGTAATGATACTTCTATATCTTTTCCTTGTTTTTATTGTGTTCTATTTTGTTGTATTTTGTCTCTTTTTTGGTTAATTTGAACTTGGAATGGATCTTTGTGTTGTTTCATGTCGTTGCTTCAAGCAACAGAGAGATGATATGTCTGTAGATTTTTCAAGTTTATGTGTAAATATTTGATTACATTTGCACACATTTCGATTGATATATATATATATATATTTAATCATCTGTGTGTATATTTCAATTATATGTGTGTATATTTTAGTCATAAGTATTTTAAAATTTTATATGATACTAAGATATCATTTGAAAAGATTTAGAATTAGTGTTTGTCAGATGTGATTTCTCAGAGAAGTTGGGATATAGGGATTTCAGTTTCGCTAAGAATCTCTCTATCACATTTTATTTAGGAGGATTAAATTTCTGATAATTTTAAATTGAAGGTAAAATTTTCTCAAATAGGACCTAGATCACTTTAGTCCCTATCATCCTACCTATTGGGGAATTTTTTTTAATTTCTCAAATTTGATGGCAACGTAGTTGAGGGGTAGCAATGAATCCATCTCACTCGCATGTATGCATGTGCGTGCAGCATGTCTAATTTAAATAATCCTATGCAAATCCTCATTGTAGTGTAAATCTACGAAAAGAGTTCTAAAATTCTTTTAAATTATTAAAAAGGTTTATAAAAAAAATATGATGTGAAGTCGTTTACCATCCTGCAAACTTATAAATTCTAACTCAACCTATTAAAAGAGAAATAAAATCACTAAACAAAAGTTCAATCTAAATTTTACATCGATTTAACTCTTTAAGTAATAAAAAGGAAACTGTTAGAACACACATGCACGAATATTTTATAAAAATACTTTTAAAAAAATAAAATTACAAATATGGCCTAGTATTTAAAAAAATTAGAAAAATAATCTTTTTTATAAGTGTTATTGAATCTAGACGTGACACGTGGTAGCAGGAGTGCGACAAATCTCTCTGCCGCACAACCAGTGTGCGGCAAAGAAAACATAGCCAAAAAAAGTCTCTGTGGCACTCCTAGAGTGCGGCAGTAAATTTTCAATTTTTTTATTAATTCAGATTCAAAATTTTGTACAATAAAATTTGAATTCTTCTAACATCGATATCTTTTGATCTATAATTTGGATTGACAATCCGTTTAAACCGGTGGAATCGTGAAACCAAAATGATCAGATCGACATAAACGGATTATCAACCGAAACTATAAATCACAAGATATTATATCTACTATAATAATGCATGGTAAAGAGGGAAAAGTAGCATACTCAACCAAAGAGGAAATTCTCTTACCTACTACAGATCCCATGCTACCGATCCGGGAGGATCTCAGGTCGAGTTCACAACGGATTCACGACCACTAAAAGGTTTGCGACTTTGGAAAGATTTGTGACATTGGGAAGGATTCAAACTCTAGTCAGAATTGTAATTCGATCCGAATATGTATAATTAAACTTATCTGTTTAGGGTTAGTTAGTTATATAAGTCTAATACGTTTAGGTTATTGAGTCTGATACGTACTCATACGATTGGACTATAAATACCTTGTAATAGGTCTAGTTTAGATCATCGAATATTATTACAACTTATAGTTCTTTCGACGTAGGCAAATGTGTCTAACGTTCAACGTGTCAAGCTCTCTTTGAAATAAAGAGTTATGCAATTAATTTGATATGTGTTTTCGATCAACATTTGGGTTTCGGTATTTCCGAGTAAGATCACGTTATTCCGCATATTAGAACCTGGGCGAGTCTAGTGCGAAAACCAAGGCTAGGTCTCAAACGGATCAAGTTGGTATCAGAGCAACTTTCCTATCCTGTGGATGGTGAAGACTCGCCAGGGTTACAAAGCCTCCGGCGAGACTCCAGGCGATCAAATGACAGTTCCTACAGTCACGTCTCCGACAATGTCTGACGATACCTCCGTTCAAGCTAACCTAGTCGAACAAGTGGCTAAACTCTCCACCGACATAGAAACTGTGCTTGCTTGGATTAAGCAGCAGACCATGATTGTACCTCCTGAAGTAGGGAAGGTTATGGATGTGAAGACTGGTGAAGACTTGCGCATGCAGGGCAGACGAAGATGAAGACGAAGGCGACCACAAGACCGATAACCTCGCCAACACCTCCTTAACTGTTGGATCTTTTAAAGTCGACGCTAAGATAGATATACCCATATATGATCGGGTGATCGAGCCGAGAAACTAGATTCTTGGATCGACCAGCTTGAGACCTACTTTGACCTGAAAGGGTTCAGTAGCGTTCAAAAGGTGAAGTTCGCACCTTTGAAGATGAAGGACCACGCCAAGACTTGGTGGAAGGCCCTTGTCGCCAGTGGTGAAGCTGACGACCTTGCGTGGGATCAATTCAAACGACTTCTGCGACAAGAATTCTATCCGATAGATTACCTTGAGGAGAGATGGGAACGCTGGCACATATTGTACCAACGGCGCGACCAATCTGTCCAAGACTACACGACGGAGTTCTAGGGACAAGCAATGATCATTGGCATCTCACTTTCTGACACCCATACATTCAGAAAATACACATCTGGATTTCAGAAGATAATCAGTGCTGAGCTAAGCCTATTCAGAGTTCAAGACATCTCAACCGCGAGCACGACTGCTTAGGCGATTGAGAAGAAGAATAAGACCCACAACAACAAGAATGTGAGGGAGATTTCAACCACGACGAGCTCCGGAGAGGGTACCCATGATACTGGTAACACTTGTGAGCATTGTCATGTTGCTGGGCACATAAAAAAGAAGTGTTATAAACTTCATCCTGAATTGCGACCAGAAAGAACAAGGAGGGATGAACTAAGCACACGAACAGCTATGGTTACTTTTATTCCGCTCGCAGAGGAAATCACCCAATTGGATTCGGTTGAAAAGGCCGACACGACCTTGTCTCTAATGGCAATGCCGAAGGAGAAAGGTTCGGGTTCATTAATTGACCACAACCCGACAGAGGAATTGTTCACTATTAACACACAGGTTAAGCACGAGGTGGTCGCAGCTATCTTCGACCCCAGAAGCCAAAAGAATTTGGTCTCCTTCGGGCTGGTTCGACGACTTGGTTTGTAGGCGACTCATCATCCTCGACCATATCCTCTGGGATGGTTCACTTCCGGCATGAATCAGCAAATCAAGAGTCAGTGTACTCTAAAGTTTGCAATATCTGCTTGTTACATCGACAAGGTTCAATGCGATGCCATCCCCATCGATATTTGCCAAGTGATTTTTGGAAGTCCGTTCTTGTACGATCGTGACGCCCATTACCACCGAAGAGCTCAAGAATACGACCTCACAAAGGATGGGACGAAATTCATCATCAGCAAACATAACCACGTCGACACCAAGAACTTGTTGACAGCAAATCAAGCGAAACGGATTGTCAATGCATACTCAAAGTGTATGCTGAGCGTGATGCATCCAGTTAGCCAAGAGGATTGTGCTACATCGAGTACGGAAAGTGGTGGTTGTTTAGCGAGCTTTCCGGAAGAAAACAACGCGCTATTCGCAGAGGTACATAGTCGATCACTACAACGACTAGTCGAAAACGACATGCAACTTATCTCTATGGCGCCACTATTCAAACTTCACAATCTTAGCTTTGGGATCGGTGATGGTATCAACCTTGATAAGGGGAAGGCTATCCGCGAGTGGCCAAGGACACAATCCATGACGGAGGTGCCAAGCTCCATGAGCGCCTATCCATACATTCGATCCGATGATTGTAGCATTGCTCATCGTGTGTTCGTTCCAAGACTCCCAGTCGTTCTCTATATCTTCACAGTTGGTCACCAACGGGAGTTGGCTCCTTCTCAACAGGGGAATGATGATCCGGGAGGATCTTAGGTTGAGTTCGCAACGGATTCGCGACCACGAAAAGGTTTGCGACTTTGGAAAGGTTTGCGACCTTGGGAAGGATTCAAACTCTAGTAAGAATTCTAATTTGATCCGAATATGTATAACTAAATTTATCTATTTAGGGTTAGTTAGTTATATAAGTCTAATACGTTTAGGTTATTGAGTCTAATACGTACTCATACGATTGAACTATAAATATCTTGTAATTGGTCTAGTTTAGATCATCGAATATTATTACAGCTTATAGTTCTTTCGACGTAGGCAAATGTGTCTAACATTCGACGTGTCAAGCTCTCTTTGAAATAAAGAGTTATGCAATTAATTTGAGCTGTGTTTTCGATCAACCTTTGGGTTTCGGTATTTCCGAGTAAGATCCCGTTATTCCACATATTAGAATCTGAGCGAGCCTAGTGTGAAAACCAAGGTTAGGTCTCAAACGGATCAACTACCCTTTTAAATTTTGTAAAGCAATATACCACCCAAAGGATATGAAAATACCGGGTGGAGTTAGCTTTTCAATGAAGACTCGTCCTATGCGGCGAAGTCCTATTAGCAAAACCCCGCGCAAGAATGAAATGTATAATATATTATTCCGAATACCGCCCACCACGTATAGTAGCATTGCGATTCCGAATCCTTTTTCCTTGTGAATAGAATAAATTAATAGTACCGTTGGGTCAATGTTTTGGTTCAGAAAGATTCGGACTAAAATGTCTACCACGTTGAAGCCTATAACCCTGAATTACCATGAAAGTATGATTCTTACCATCATGATTCTTTTGAACGTCTCCAGAATGGGTCCAGGTTCTATGTCGAATCTGAAATCAAAGATTTCTTGCCCTTGATCGGAGTCGTAAACTCAAACTACCTCTTAATCAAGATTATAGATGATGAAGTCATCTAGTTCTAGCATTGAGAATCAATTCTCTTTTCTTACAGGCAGTTCGAGTCACTTGTTGGCTCATGATTACACCTACTAAAAGTTTCAAAATGTCCTCTTTTTTGAAAAGAGAGGGTCTTATAAAAGGGTCTAACGTCCAAACTATGTCTTTTTTCATTCACTCTCCTTTAGTTCTTTTCTCTCTCTAGAAGTGGAATAGAATAACCCAGTTGAAGGGCAATGATCATACGTTTGTAATGCATTGTACATCCTAGAATAAGTCCCATTCTTCTACCCTTTCAGAGTAATCGATGACTATTCACAGCTACTACCTTAACATTAAAGAAGAGTTCAACCCAATGCTTTATTTCTGTCATAGTGAATCCTAATTCAATATTAGAAGTATATTGATTTTTTCCCAATAAACGAAGACTTTTTTGTGCAAATTCTATGTATTTGATTCCATTATCATATGATAATTAATACTATCATTTGTATTTATTGTATTATGCGTTTCTATATTCTATAGAGAACAATATATAGAATATACGAATCTCAATTTGTCAAGTCTAATGAAAGGATCTTATCAAGATCCATTTTTATTCGGCTCAATCCTTTTTTTTCAAAAAAAAGATTGAGCCGAGTTTAATTGCAATCAATTAGAAGAACAAAGAAGAATTACTAGTTCTATACATCTAGTTTATCTACCGGTTCGTACTAGAATTTGATCGCCTTCCTTACTTCACAAGCTGCGGCTAGTATAGGACTCCATTTGCTAGCTTGCCAGCTAATTTCATTACCTTTACGAGCTTGTACACAAGCTTCTAAAGCCACCCGATTAGCTACTGTACTAGGTGCATTTCCCCAAGGATGTCCTAAAGTTCCTCCACCAAATTGTAATACATAATCATCTCCAAAAATTTTAGTCATAGTAGGCATATGCCAAACATGAATATCCCCTGAAGCCACCAGTATAACACCTGGCATTGATACCTAATCCTGAGTGAAAAAAATACCGTGAGCACAATCTATTTCAATATAATTATCTCGCAATAAATCAACAAAACCTAAAGTCATTTCATGTTCCCCTTCTAGCTTACCTAGTATTGTACCAACGTGGATATGATCTCCACCAGACATATGCAATGCTTTAGTTAGTACACAAAAATGCATACTATGATATTTCTATCTATTAATAATTGCATGCATTGCTTAGTGGATGTGAAGAAGTAGGCCATTGTCGCGGCAATAATGAGCCAAAGTTGTATTTGCTGTAAATCCTCCAATTAAGTAGTCATGCATGACGATAGGAACCCCCAATTCCCTTGCAAATACAGCTCTCTTAATCATTTCTTCGCATGTACCTACAGTCACATTCAAGTAATGCCCCTTGATTTCGCCTGTTTCGGCCTATGCTTTATAAATTGCTTTGGCACAAAAGCAGAAACGGTCCCTCCAGCGTATAAATGGTTGTGAGTTCACATTTTCATCATCGTTAGTAAAATCAAGTCCACTGCTTAGACACTCATAACATGCTCTACCATATTTTTTTGCGGATAATCCCAATTTGGGTTTAATAGTTCATCCCAATAAGGGACGACCATACTTGTTCAACTTATCCCTTTCAACTTGGATACCATGAGGTGGACCTTGGAAAGTTTTTGTTTAAGCAACGGGAATTCACAGATCCTCTAGGGCTTTGAAACCAAATATGTTACCCACAATGGAAGTAAACATGTTAGAAACAAAACCCTCTTCAAATTGGTCTAACGGATAAGCTACATAAGTGATCTATTGATTTTCCTCCCCAAGAACAAGCTTGATGTGATAGCATCGTCCTTTGTAACGATCAAGACTGATAAGTCCATCAGTCCAAACAATTGTCCATGTACCAGTAGAAGATTCGACGGGCATCGCAGCCCCTGCTTCTTCAGGTGGAACCCCCGGTTGAGGAGTTACTCAGAATGCTACCAAGATATCAATATCCTTTGTTTCGTTCTCCAGGGTATAGTAAGTCAATTTATAATCCTTAACACCAGCTTTAAATCCAACAAAAGCTTTAGTTTTTGTTTGTGGTGACATAAGTCCCTCCGTACAACTCATGAATTAATAATTCTCACAATAATAGGATCAACTCAATATGGATTAAGCATAAATGAAACTTTTGCAAAAATCTTTTAAAAAAGGATATTCAATTAATATCAACTCATTAAAGAAAATAAAGGGATTCATATAGAATAGAATATACACTAGGTGTATGCATTATGTATGAATAAAACATATTTATTAACTCAAGCATACCTTCTATATGAATTCGATAGGAATTGAGTTGTTGTTATGGTGAAAAGGTTCGTTATTAAACCATGGATTTGTTGAATCAAATCCATCATCATTGTATACTCTTTGATACATATAGTGCAATCCAAACCAATCCCTAATTCTTATTTTGCAAGCTCTTAATAAGTTCTTAATAGGCCCATTTCTTATTTTGAATCTAAATACCTAAGTAAATACTAAGAAAATTCTATATTGACAGCAATCTATACTTCACAGTAATATATTGTATATCGAAGTCCTAGACAGGAAAATAGGCACAAATTCTCTATAAAAGGGAAAACTATATAAAAAAAGATTGATTGAACTTTCTAATGAGTAAACGATTGAATGGGATTTGCTTGGGTAAAGAAATCAAGTACTAGCCCCCTTTTCTCTCTTAATGAATTAACTAATAAATTTCCTTTTGACTTTTGGATTTTTGGATATTCATTTGGTTTTAATTTGGCATTATTCAACAAATAAAAATAAAAAATTTGACAAACTCCATTTTTTTATAATTATGTGATAATTATGAGAACCAATACTACTACTTCTCATCCGGGGTTTCCACAATTGAAGAAAAAAGCACAGGCTGTATCGATCAAGTTATTGGACCAATGCCAAATGTCACTTTTCCATTGGGCAAGTTGCCCTATATTTATAACACTTTGGTAGTCAAGAGTCGAGACACTACCGGTAAACAAATTAATGTTGCTTGTGATGTACAACAATTTTTGGGAAATAATCAAGTTAGAGTTGTAGCTATGAGTGCTATAGACGGGCTGATGAGAGGAATGGAAGTGATTGACATGAGAGCTTCTCTCGGACGAATTTTCAACGTTCTTGGAGAGCTTGTTGACAATTTGGGTCCTGTAGATACTATCACAACATTCCCTATTCATAGATCTGTTCGTGCCTTTATCGAGTTAGATACGAAATTATCTATCTTTGAAACAGGTATTAAGGTGGTCGATCTTTTAGCTCCTTATCAGTGTGGAGGAAAACAGACCATTTGGGGGGCTGAAGTAGGTAAAACCGTACTCATCATGGAATTAATCAACAACATTACTAAAACTCATGGAGGCATATACGTGTTTGGCAGAGTAGGGGAATGGACTCATGAAGGAAATGATCTTTATATGGAAATGAAAGCATCCAGAGTAATTAATAAAAAAAATATTGCTAAATCAAAGGTAGCTCTAGACTATGGTCAAATGAATGAACCGTCGGGAGCTCATATGAGAGTTAGTTTGACTGCCCTAACTATGGAAGAATATTTTTGAGATGTTAATAAGCAAAACATGCTTCTATTCATCGATAATATATTTTGTTTTGTTCAAGCAGGATCGAAGGTATCTGTCTTATTAGGGAGAATGCCCTCTGTAGTGGTTATCAACCTACCCTTAGTACATAAATGGCTTCTTCACAAGAAAGAATTACTTCTACCACAAAGGGATGTATGACTTCGATCCAAGCAGTTTATGTGCCTGTGGACGATTTGACCAACCCCGCTCCTGCCATGACATTTGCACATTTAGATGCTACTACTATACTTTCTAGAGGATTAGCTTCCAAGGGTACTTATCCAACAGTAGATCCTTTAGATTCAACCTTAACTATGTTACAGCCTCGGATTGTTGGCAATGAACATTATGAAACTGCGCAAAGAGTTAAGAAAACTTTACAACGTTACAAGGAACTTCAAGACATTATCGCAATTCTTGGGTTGGATGAATTATCAGAGAAGGATCGTTTAACTGTAGCAAGAACACGAAAAATTGAGTGTTTCTTATCACAACCCTTTCTTGTAGCAGAAGTTTTTACCGGTTCTGTAGGAATGTATGTTGGTCTTGCAGAAATAATTAGGGGGTTTCAACTGATCCTTTCAAGAGAATTAGATGGTCTACCCGACCAAGCCTTTTATTTGGTGGGTAACATCAATCAAGTTAGCATGAAAGCTATAAACTTAGAAGAGCAAAACAAATTGAAGAAATGAAATTAAATTTTTCTGTATTGACTCCTAAATGAATTATTTGGGATTGTGAAGTGAAAGAAATCATTTTATCTACTAATAGTGGCCAAATTGGCGTATTACCAAACCACGCCCCCATTAACACAGCTGTAGATATGGGTCCTTTGAGAATACGCCTCCTCCTCCTCAACGACCAATGGTTAACGGCGGTTCTGTGGGGCAGTTTTACGAGAATAATTAATAATGAAATCATCATTTTAGGAAATGATGTGTAGCCGGATAGTGACATTGATCCGGAAGAAGATCAACAGGCACTTAGAAATAGCTGAAGCTAACTTGAGTAGAGCTGAGGATTCAAAAGAATTGGTTGAAACGAAGCTATCTCTCAGACGAGCTAGGATATGAGTCAAAGCTGTCAATTGGATTCCTCCATCCAATTGAAGACAATCCAATGGTTTAATCTGATACAAAGAAAAAGAGAAGAAGGGTAGAAAAAGTTATTAGATAGCGAAGTCAGTCCAATGCTATCTAGTAATTTTTCTACCTACCTACCTACTATTGGATTTGAACCAATGACTATCTTGTGATATATAGCTCCAGTTGATAATTCGTTTGTGTCGATTTGATAATTTTGACTTCACGATTCCACCGGTTCAAACGAATTGTCAATCCAAGTTATAGATCAAAAGATATCGATACCAAAAAAATTTAAATTTTTCAGTACAAAACTTTGAATCTAAAAAATAAAAAATGTACTACCACACTCCTAAATTGCGGCTAACTTTTTTCCTGCCCATTCTCTACCGCACACTAGTTGTCTGGTAGAGACGTTTGTCGTACTCTTATTGCCATATATCAGATTCAACCACACTTTTTAAAAAGTTATTTTATAATTTTTTTGAAACACTAGGTCAAATTTGTAATTTTATTTTTTTAAAAAATTATTTATATAAAATATTCCACATGCACAGACGCGCATATAACTAGTACTATTAGAATGTAGCAACTGCATTGTTTCTGCTGGTTTGCTATAACTAGTTTGTTCGAGTTTTTTAGACAATTTGTGTTATTTCTATAGAAAAGTGAGTACAAACATGCTTGACCATGCAACCTTGTGAAAATTTGTGCCAGATAGACCGTGAAATTTTCCGGTACTTTTTTTCTAAATAACCCCAAAAATAAAATATCAAAAATAAATCATATAGTTCAAAATTTTCAGAACTAGTTTTAATCACTAACTCAGTAAAATCTTCATTTTCAAGTCTTCACCAGGTTAATGATTAATACGTGGCACACAAAACTACTAATTGTGCATACAAAATTGCTAACTGAGTGCTGATTTACTTGGGCCAACACATGGGCCCAATGATATTTTTTTTGGCAATTTTGTGATCTTTTTATAAAAAATCCATCAATTGCAGGAAAAAATTTATAACATGAATAATTATACATATTTTACATCCTTGTAGATCTTTTTTAGAATTTTCGGAGAATATTTTAAAAAAAATTCTAGCTAATTCTATCAAAATATTCTCAAAAAATTCGACAAAAATTTTATAAGATAGAACATAATATATATATATAATTGTATTTTTTAATATGAGTGACAGACTTTTCTAAAAAATCAAAAAACTATATAAATCAGAAAATCATCTCCAATCCTAATCAAGTTAGGACTTAAAAGTCCAGTAAGCACGCAGTTAGCAACTTGGCAAACTTAGTCAGTAAAGTTTTGTGTGCAACATATTGGTCGCAAACCTAATGTCGACTTGAAAATCAAGTATTCACTAGATTAGCGACTAAAGGTCAGTTTTAGAATTTTTGATACATACGGGTTATTTTTAGTATTTTTTCTTTTGGTTATACTGAAAAAAATTCTCATTCTGAATCATCACAGTTCATGAAGAAATAGAGAAAGCAATGATCTAAGTGACCTAACTCAATTTATAGTAGAAATAAAAAAGTGTCATTTCAATCAGGAATAATTAGTTTCGTACCATGATAAATTAATAAAATACTACTAGTTATGTGGGGTCTGACACCACATGTCAATGAGATACTCCACGATATTATCATAAATTGATAATTTTGACAATAATATAGACCTAATTGTCGCTCTCAACAAAGTTAAATAAAGAAAAGAGGAAAATAAAAATTACTATTTACTATTTCTTCCTTATGTAGATAAGTTCAATTTTTTGAAGTTTTGCAAGACTATGAAGGATGTGTTCCCCATATGTCACGTAGATACATGCTTGCATTAAAACAAGAGTATGCACTAGATGTATTTCCTATATAAATTCAGACACATGCACCTTTAACAATAGATAATAATATATTCCTCTTACGAGTAATCAGAATGTAAACCATATTCTTCCCACCATATGCCTCAAAACTATTCCTTGTGGTATAACTAAATATGAATATTGTTCCTTTTTTTTTTTCCAAAATTTGATATAGCTGTGCAACTATGAAAGTTGTAATTTATGTTGTATATTCTAACCAACTTTTTGTAATACTACTTTGTAAAGCTCAGGAAATTGTAAATTATGATTGTTTTTTAATGAACGTACCCACAATCACCAGATCAACAAATAAATTCAAAAAATTGGTTTGCAAAACTATACTCTCTGGGTATTTTTTGAAGAAAGATATTTGGGTACCTAGAATTATTGTAGCCTCGCCGTCTGGGCTTCTAAAAGGATACTCTTTTTTTGGCCGAATAATAAGAGCACCATGAACTGTTACTCGAAATAATTTGATATGAGCATGCCACCAAAGTGTGCCTTCTTGTCCTGTGACATTAAATTGATAGGTCATCTTATTTCCTGGTTGTATTGGGCATTGTGTAATCATGCCTGCTCCATCCTCCCAACAATTGAGCATTTGAATTACCCCATGCCTATTACCATTGAAAGTCCACATTAGAGAGTAATGAAACGCCATAGGAATTCCAATATTTCCATCAAAAAAGAGGCTTCCGAAAACAACAGTATAAATGGATCAACTTACCAATGAATAGTAATACCATACGGGGACTCATTGATAACATGAACCACCACAGTATCACCATCTGTTACATCTATTGTTGGTCCAGGATACTGTTTATTCACCGTAGTGATGATCTTGTCATCACAAAGTCGATTCAATGTCAAGTTGCCAACCTGTATAGATTAGATTATAAGATATAATATTATATATGTTCTCAGAACTTAAAAATATTACATATAATCCTGAAATTTCTATTAGATAACATTTTACAAAAGAACTATCATAGATGATATTATTTTTAAAAATATTTCTATCCACTCAAGCTAGGTCATTTCTTTAAAAAAAATCGATAAGATATGTTTTTCTACTTCTTAATAAATCTAGCCAAAAATATTGTACAATTATATGGCTAATCTAAATATGATTTAAAATTTTACTCATACTCCTGCGACATTTTGATATTTTAATATAAATAGAGTTAGTTTTAGTATGATTTTTCATATTACTTATACGATAATAGAGATAGAATTAATTTTAAATATAATTTTTCAAATGATAAATATATACCATTATAGATAAGATTTGTCCAACAGATCATTTTCATTTTTACCGATTAACTTGATAATTGGTATCATTTTTTATTAATTTTGAATTTCAAGCATTTTCTTATGTGGATCCAGAGTCAACTTGAGACCTCAAACCTAACCGGAATTTATAATAATAATAATAATAATAATAATAATAATAATAATAATAGATTAGAACACATGAAGTCATGAACACAATCACAGGGTAGTACAGTATAGTAGCTTAGAATTAGAACTGGTTAACTTACAAGAAACGTATGCTCAACGAGTGCAGCATCCGCGAGACTGCAGAGAACGCCGGCGGCCAGAAGAACGACGGCTACGGTGGCCGCTGATATCGCCATTAATGGAAACCCTCCGGCGAGCGAGTAAGGAAGACAACTAGGCAAAGATGAGCTAGATGGATGTCTGCAGTGGATCGGATGCGAAGACAGGTATATATATAGTGATAAACAAATTCAGAGTGCTTATGTGCCGTCCATCAGCATACTTTATCAAAGGGCCAAAAAATACAGCCATTCGGGAAAAATTTTGTCCGTACCGGTAAAAAAATGATATTTTATTTACTACTGTAAAATCAGATATTTTGTATTTACTACTAAAAGTATTAGTCTTTTATATTTATCATCGTTATTAGGTCAACTACTAATTAACAATGCAAATGATATTTTTACTATTATAATAGAGCAAATAGACTTATAATCCCTTAAATACTATCGATGAAAAATGAATCTAGTGTTTAAAACATAAAAATTAGGCAAATTAAAGCATTAATCTTCAAAACAAACCATAAAAAAATCATGACATTAAGATTAAGTCATCCCTAAGGTTGTCTCCAACGTAAGTGTATTGGAGTTCTGCACGTGGGCCCGATTATTAAAAAACAAATTTTCTAGCCAAAAGAAGAGAGATAAGACGCATAGGTAGGTGTCGGAAAATTTGTTTTGCATGTGGGCTTGTATGGTTTTTTGTCTCGATTTACGTGCGATCAAATTGTATATAATCTTTATTTCTTAATTTATGATTAATCTAGTTGAAATTAGATGTTGATTATATTGAGAAAGTTGTAGATTTTTAAATTATCTTCATATAGAGATCAAACATCGTATATATTCGAATTTTAAATTAAAAATTATTGATATTTTACTAAAAACACCTAAATTTAATTTTCGTGGGTCCATACGAAACGTCTCGCGAAGCGCTGGTGTATTGGAGTAGGGGTGTGTCAGGTGGTGCTTCGCACACTGACACAGAATATACTAAGAATATTCCATTGAAACGTCTCGCGAGCGCCGATACACTAGAGACAGCCTAATCAGATAGAAAATTATCCATGCATCATTATAGAAAAACAAAAGCAAATAGATGAGAAAATAAAAGAGAACATATGTATCTTTATTGAATGCAAGAGTCGGTATCTAGATCGGTGTTACAAGATATGACGAAGAATGACATAGAACAACTAATCTAAAAGTCTAAAACTAAAGAGAAATAATTTTCTGGATGCTAAGTTAGGCCATACCGGGCTTGATTTATAGTCTAGAGTCCAACATAAGTCGTCCTCCAAATTTGTGTTAAAAAAAGAGAGATCATCTCGGGGCGACTGAAACAGACACGAACAGGGACACAAATATCAGTCCTACTTGCACAAAACACAAGCCGTGTTCTCTTTTGTGGTCTCTACAAGGGTCGTGTTGGCAATCGTACTGACTTTAGGTATCTCAACACTGGTCATATTGCAGAGAGGATCTGCCCCACTGTCGGCCATCCAGTCTTGATCACCGCGATCGCCATGCCCGCGAACCCCTCCCTCTCCCTCACCCTTTCCTCCTCCTCCCACCGGTGCTCGCACACGGGGGCATGCGTAGCGAGGCGCAGTGATGCGAGGGCGCAACGTGGCGGAGGTAGAGCAAACGGTGGCATGGCCGCACGGCACAACATGACATTGGGTATGGCAGTGACAACCGACAGCACAGCAGCAGCGAAGGCCGGCAGCGGCAGCTTGAGAGGTGAGATGAAGGAGGCGGTGGAGAGGGAGCGCCACCCCGCTGGAGGGATGGATGAAAAAGGGGCGTACAGCCCAGTCGCCGGCGGTGAGGTGGAGGTAGATTTGGAGGAGAACAAGGGGAAGAAGAAGAACTTAAAAACTAAAAACAAATGATTTTTGTGTGGTTGTAAGATGATCAAGAACTGAGGTGCTGAAGATTCTATTCCAATTTCTTCGAAGACAATTCAGCATAAAAGATTCTAATTTGAATTTCCAAACCGATAATTCATAAAGCAAGAATCAGAATACGGAGCTTGGTGACCAACTTGGAAGGTTGCAATCATCAAAAGTTCGGACTTTTTTTAAATCCGTGTGAGGAGAAGAATTTGTCTAATTGTTACTTTTCTAAATTCTCATAACAACTATTTCATTTAAACACTAAACTGAAAACTTTGAAAAAAAATTATATATCCAAGCACTTATAAAAACTGTAGTTTTTCAAAAACTGTGGTTTTGTAATACTACAAAATACTGTGATTTTAGTTGTATGATAATTTAAAAACCATGATTTTAAAATAAAATGGTTTTCAAATGATGTGTGTCCAAACATAACCTTATTAGTGTGGAGCTAGTATGGGTTGGTAGTTTGCCTCATAGCCGTATGTATCTCAAATTCCATTATAATGTTTGGGCACAGAAAACGAGATAATTAAAAATCGGGTGGATTTCGCAAAATCTCCATGTGCAGAATGAACATATAGGAGGTGATACAATCGTCACGGGACACACGGAGGAGGTGCAAAGTTTAGTGAAGGTACTCACTTTATTTAAAATATAAGATCCGTCCTCTTATGCGACAAATCTTATGCGGTATGATTAAAAAGAGGTGAAAATCATAAAAGAGAAAAAAAATATCATATTGTCCATATTAATCACATTAGATTTTGTTGGAGAGTGAATAATATTATCTTTATTTCAAAGTATAAAAGTAGGAAAAACTCATTAACTATAGAATTGATTTCCTTTGAAATTTATATTATAAATAAGAAAAAATTAGTATGGAGTCTTATATTATGAAATGGAGAGAGTATCCAATATGAGGTTTTAGTTTCTCTAATTTAATATTTCAAGTAACATCTATATCCTATTATTATAATAAAATATTAATTGTAACAAATAAAAATATTTCTAACTTTACTGACAGAATACGAAATTAAAAATTGAATCTGTGCGAATACCTCAAACCCTACTATAATTTTTTAAAAGGAAGCTGGCTCCAGCGACATCGGAGTATGGATGATCAGATATGATCTCATGCATGGATTCCACGTTGCTGTGCTACTTTACACTGAAGATTTTAAATTCCAATACTGTTGGCCTAGTATGTGACCACGCACTCCTTATCTCCACCATTCTTGGTCGGCAGAATTGTTGGAATGCTAAACTTACAGCTAACGCACGGCTATCAGTTTGTAGTTTTCGATAAGTGTAAAAATTATTGGTCACATAATAGGTACCCAAATTATGACAATATATCAGCTAAATTAAAAATCCAGTATTAGGGCTTCTATATAATGCTTATGATAATAAATAAACGAAAGCATATGTGCACTTGTTCATAAAATTATAAATTGTTGAGACCAATATTATGATTAATGACATAATGTATTGCACTCAGTGTGGTATTAGCTACTTCTAATCTGTAGATGTCCTAAAGTGTTCAATATGTAATCACACATGACGACTCAAGTGGGCTAATATTATCAGTGTGGTGTTATCTTCGTGACCATATCATTTTGAGACATGGTGTTAGTTGGGGTGGATTTACGAAAATTATTTATAAATAACCCAAAGTAAAAGAATAATTCGAAAAATAACTCACAATTTACTGAAATTAAAAAACTAACTTGGTGGGGTGCGATTAGCAAATTATCGCGGGTGTGAAACTCGATAGAAATGCATCTGCTATCTTTTCAATCTTGGAATACCTTTTCAATCTTGGAGCCGCGATAACCTGGTCAAGTCCAAGCTTTCGACCACAGGTGGCTCTTTCGACCACGAGCTGTGTTTGTGTTCGAATCCGAGTAAAATTCGACCGCAAGTGAGTAACTGGTTGAGTTTGAATCGCATTCGACCACGACCCGCATTTTCCTTTCGACCAGGGCTTCTCATTCGACTAATCCTTCTCCGTCGACCAGACCATTGTTGCCCTAATTTGACCAGCAGATAGTTTTCTCTGTCCAATTTTTAAATGTGGTCAAATAGGGTTCAAATGAACTCTAAATTGGGTCAAATTTTGTATGCTTGATCCCTGAAACACATAGAACACAATTGTAGAATAATTTTGTAGAAATGATGAAAATTTGCACATAAAATGTCATGTCAAAGAATTTCCAAGCATAAAATAATATGATTTTTCAACTAAACTAAGGGTTTTCTTATGCAATTTCTAGAGTTACGTAGCTATCGCGGCTCCAAGATGGAAAATGTGATTATCGCGGCTCCAAGATGAAAAAAGTGTTTCAAGATTGGAAAGATAACAGTCGTATTTCTATCGCGTTTCACACCCGCGATAATTTGCTAATCGCACTCCACCAGCTTACACTAGTACAGAAATGCAGTACTCTAACCCCTATCTTCTAACGGTTATTCCCGATCTAGAAAAAAACCGTTAGTGTATATAGTGCGGAGTAGAGAAAGGCATTTGTAGGCAATTCTACTAACGGTTTCGAAGTAAATTACTGTTAGAAAAACCGGTATGATTTTTTCTAACGGTTCAAAATATATTAACTGTTAGAGAAAACATATTTCGTCTAACGGTTGTATTGTAAGAACCGTTAGAAAAATCGACATGAGTTTTTCTAACAGTTTTTTTGTTTTCTACCGATAGAACAATGCGCGCGTGATTTAATAAATAGCCTTCAACCCTAGATCTACAACTCTCTTTTGTTTTCTTCTTCTTTCGCCGCCTCCCGCGTGTGCTGCGCCACCACCGCGCCTAATCCGCCGCCGATCTCGCGTCGCCTCCGCTCCAGCGCCGTCCCGCGCCGCTGCCGCACCGCTCATCTCCTCTCTCAGATCCAGCACCCACTTCTTGCCACGCCGCCGGTTCTCTCTGCTCGTGTAGCGCCGCCACCGTAGATCCACCCCGTTGTCGCCGATCTTGCCTCACCGCCTTCCTCGCGCCATGGCCGCCGCCGCTTGAGCCGCTCGTGCCAGCACCACCATGGTCACCAACGCCCCTACATCCACTTCCTCGCAACCAAATCGCGCCGCCGGATCCGAGCCCTACAACCGCCGTCGCCACATCCACTCCACCGCCGTGGCCTAGCCAAGGTCCCACGACCACGTCTTGTGGGCCGACGACGACTACTCCAGTGCCTCGTCGACGACCACTCCACTGCGACCACTTCCTCAACTAGCACTCCGACGACCTCGACCGCTTCATCCTCTTCACCGACCAGAGCTTCGTCTTCTCTCCAGCTTTCCTGACAAGACGACGACTAGCTCCAGCAACCTCCGGCAACCTCAACAGCTCCAGCACAAGCCACACTTTCGGTTTAATTTCTTTCTACCCTACCTTGTTCCCAATTTCACCATATGAACACATGATGAACAATGTTTATTTGAAATGAATGAGGTTGTAATGCGCTGAGTTGAACTATTCTCCACTGAATGGACTACAATTGCAATTGTCTTTCTGTGAGCATAGTTTCTTGTTTGCTAACACTGTCAAATATATGTTGCGAAACTGAAGTTTCTATTTCAGTTGTTGTTTTGTTGCAGAGATGAACTAGGATAGTGTTTGAAAGAAGTTTGAAAGTGTGATGGAGCAGAGTAGCACCTTAAGAAGAAGTTTCATAAGGTGGAGACGAGCTGGAACGCGCTGCGGGAGGCGGTGAAGATCCTGTAGAAGGAGAACTCCGATCTCAGCAGAGGTATCCCCTTTGGAAGGTTTCATAATTTCTCTCTTTTTTTTAGGGTGCTGCTTAGGTTGGTTTTTACTGCATTTTGATTCTGATTGGAAATATAAGAATCACTTAATCTCCCTGGGCTAGTAAATTTCTATCCCAAAAAAATGAGAAAATGTAAATGTTTGGCCGGTACGCATTAGCATCCTAAGACAGTGGTCCTTTGTTTTAAACTATTGATTGTTGTGATGTAAATTGAAAGGAAAAAGCTTAAACATAATGGAATGTCTAGATTTGTAATGCTGAGCAAAACCTCTTCATTCTTTTAGAAAGTAATATTTGAAGTATCTAATTTGATAGCATGCTAATAACAAGCTATCAGGAATATAACAGCAGGGTACTTGTGGCAGAGAAGACAGCCTTTGAAAGTATGCTTCTTTTCTCTTTAATGCAGCTTAAGTTTTTCAACTTTTAGTTCTTCTATGTTTCAAATTGTTCATATTATACTTATAAGTAAATACTAAAGGTTGCATCACTACCAAAATATATTAGAGCAAGCAGGTTAATTCCGTGAGCTTATCAGCTATATCTTTGGTTTGTATTTATTAAGAACTAAGAAGTGCTTAAGTCCACCTTTCTATTGGATGTTAAGACGGTTGGATCAGGATGTCGACTAGAGGGGGAGGGGGTGAATAGGAGACTTTGAAAATTTGTTTTTGCAAATGAAAATCCAAATTAAGGTAAAGCAAGTAATAGTAAAAGATAAGAGATTGAAACCGATATATCCCGAGGTATCGGAGACACGCCCAGTCTCCACTAGTTCTCGTTGAAGCACTCAGTCCTTGAGTATAGCTTCAGTATCCACACAGGACACTATCTACTAAGGTTGCTCCTTGTCCCCTCCGGAAAGGCGAGCACCAAGCCTTTTACAAGTTATCGCGTCTCTCTGACAATCTCCGATTTGGAGAGATCAGTGATTTCCGCCTCCGAACCGTCTAGGTGAGGGCGCTCACCAAGAGTAATAAGAAGCAAGGTCTACTCTAGGCCTCCAATGCACACCGAGAAAATATCTAGAAATGGGATTGCAAGAACAATATGCTCGATGTGGCTAATACTCTCACGACTCGATCAAAAGATCAAGTTTTAAGTAAAACGAAGAAGCACTAGTGAGAAAGTATGAAAGGCTGTGTTGCTGTATTTGCTTGTGTTAAAACAGCAGCTCAACACCTCTATTTATAGTCTTCGTGGTCAAAAGAGCCGTTTGTGCTCGAGCTGAAAATTAGTAACCAAGACTGACAGTCAGTCTAGTGTATCACCAGAAAGAGTAAAAACAGGATCAAAACAGCTCGAACGTTGTGGACTAAAACGGTAAAAAGAAACAGTCCATACTGACAGTCAGTTACAAAGACTGACAGTCAGTGTCCACAAAATCAACAGTGAAAAGCAACGGCTAAAAACTTTATAACCGTTGAAGCAGATAACTCCCAAACTGACAGTCAGTGTGTCAAACTGACAGTCAGTCTCAGTTTCAGTAACACAGAGAAAAACAGAATAAAAACCAACTAAAAAATTCTCTGTGGTCGAAACCCACACTGACAGTCAGTATACTCATACTGACAGTCAGTTTAGTACAAAAAAAATGAGACAGAAAAACATGCTCTCTGGAGATTTGTCAGTTTGCACTAACTGACATTCATACTGACAGTCAGTTACCAACACTGACAGTCAGTCTAGTAAAGAAAAAATCAGCTCAACAAAAACATACTCTCTGGAGATTAGTCAGTTTATCAAACTGACATTCATACTGACAGTCAGTCTGGATAAAAACAGAGAAAGCTCAAAATCCAGAGATCTGATTCAAATGATTTCAGTTTTGTTTTGAAGATATTTTCGAGAAGAACATTTTTGACAACAGCAACGAAAATTAGATCTTTTCAGATCTTTCTCAAGAAGTAAAAACCTCAACTGTTGACAAAATTCAATATATCAAAACAAATTGTCGAAAAACCACAGATAATGATATGCGTGCATTGACCTAGATTTTTCTCGGTATAATTGGAGATGTAGAGAGAACTTGCGTCCCCTCTTTATAGTACGGTTTAAACTTAAGAATAAAATCCTTAAACCGATCGATCTTCATGCACCCTGAGATCGGTAAACCTAGAACTACAACATACCTCGATGCATCAGTTTAGTCCAGCAAAAACAATTTCTTTTTGCGTCTTCTTATGCTTTTGAATGACTTAAATTGAACTTCAACATTTTGATCACCAGCCCTCGCTTTTTGTGCGGTTGTCTGAAATCTGTAACACTAACTCAAACACATAGTTAGTCCAAAAATACTTATTATCATCAACCATCAAAACACATCAGGGTCAGGCATGAAAGGCCTAGATGCAACAAAGACCACAAGCCCTAAGAGCACAGAAGCAAGGTAGTTATTAAGTATGTAGTTTAACCCTTTGTGGAGAACATGAGACCACGTCTGGGTGGTGAAGATCAATCGTCTATGGCAGTTAGTTTTCAGCCTACATAATTACTACCTTGCAATACCAGCAGCTGTTGCTTTGTCCTAGTTTTGTTGGTCTGTCTTCTTCCCTTGTTCACCTGATTTGATGATGTCTTTGAGCTATGAATCAGAGGTACCCACGAAAAATAGAGGCTTGGCATTCCACAAGTATTCCACATTCCACAAGCATTCCACAAAGTACCAATATATGATCTTTATCTAACATTATCTCTATATGTTGAAACAAAAAAAAAGTGAAAGTTAATGCCCCATGAGCAGAGCCAGCCCTAGTGTGTGAGATCTTGGAGACGTCCTGAACTAGTTACTGTAGCTTTGGGGATTTAATGTTTCGAACGGGAACAAAGGGGTAAGCTTGTTCTATTTGGATTTAATGTTTCTAACGTTTTTTCTGCAGTGCATTCCTCTATGTTCTGAAAAACAGAGAGGTGATATTAGTTGTTTTAGGAAAATAAGGCTTTAAGATGCATCATAATTACTAAAGAGCAGGATATTGGAGTTTAGAGACAACTATATGTTGCAGCACTGTAATAGAAACCTGATGGGCTGTTTATTAGCTGGATACTTTAAATGGTTGGCCCTATGCTTACCATATTAACATACACTTCTAGTGAATCTGAAAATTCTTGTTTTATGTAAACTAAATATGGTTAAATGTTTTTTTCCTGGTGGTAGTAACTTCCAAGTGATTACATTATGATTTGAATGCTGCTATTGTTATTCACTAAACATTTCTTCTGCAGGTTTAATATGGGAAAAACATTTGAATCCTGTCAAGAGTCTCCCATTCCGGTTTGCATGTTTTATACTTGATATTGTTTCACTCTACCAAAAACTAGACATGCAAACTGTGTTTGTGGTTGTGGTCCATAATCAGTACCTTTACAAGTGAAACAGAATGATGCTAGCTATTGTATGAGAATTTGACCATGCATGTTTGGTCCTATGATCCTATCCCTAATGCAAGGTGGTTGTCCATCGAATGCAGTACTTATTCCAACGGAATTTGTTCTCTCCATCATTTCTTTCTGTTACCTTGCGTGTGCTCATTCTTATTCAGTTTTGTGAAATGTTGTGTCCATATCCCCTCAATCTACTTTAGGGAAAAGTCCCATTTTCATGCTTCAATATTGGATCCTAGTCCCTTTTAGCATTTAAACTTTTTGGAGATCCTAAAAGACTTAACTTTCAGTTCAAGTACCAAAAAGGCCTTCCATTTAAACGATTATCGAGTTTGGCAAGTCTTCATGTCATTGTGATATGGGACTTGCACCCATTGTGCTTAACATAGTGGACTTTTTTTTGAACCAAGTCCAAATTTGTTGGGCTTTTTAGGACCTCTGATAAGTTAAGGTTCTAAAAAGGACAAAAGGCCAAAGTTGGAGGACCAAAATGTGAATTTTACTTTTACTTTATTAGCTGACAAGTTATAGGGATGTTTGAAACTGATATTTGAGGTGAAGTTGCTTTATGCTGAAATGAACCTCTGGGGTCTATGCTGTAATTGTTGAATAAAACGCTGTCCAAAGCACTCTAAAGAGGAGCATCTTTGTTTGTTGAAGATGTTATTTACCTTTTTTTATGTTGACTTTATGCTGGTTTTATCTGGTCTTGTTATTTTATCTGTTTACTGATAGGTTTGGTATATTTGTGTAGATATGCTGGTGCAGTTTTTGCTGATGCATGCAACAAATGAGTTGATATGTTTGGTTGGTACATTCACAAAAGGATCTTGTAGCTTATATTTGAGGTGAGATTTTATCCAAGCATGCTTCACCTTAAATGTTATATCGATCGATTGGTAAAGCTAATGTTTATAATAAGCCTCTTATGCAATTTCTCCCAATGGGCTGGCTCCTTGCTAGCCTATGGAGTTTTCAAAAAATAAAAAAGAAAAGAAAAGAAAAACTCCTACCTAACTAGTTTGCAATATCATTGCCCGTAATGACTCTATATTCAGTTACTATTGGGATTTAGTTGTAGGGATGGCTTTTAAATTATTTTATTGTTCTTTAAGTTTTTGTGTTTTAAATTTTAAGTCTCAATAATTTCTGAGTTTATGCTCTGCTTCAAAATGTGTTTCTTTTAGTGAACACTAACACTATCAAAATGTCATGACACTTACATAAATTATGACACTTCATAATTTGGTTTGTGACCATAATTTGGCAAGATTTGACTTGATTCTTACTAAATTTTTAGCAAAAATTGTGTATGGGGTAGGCATTTGGGCTAATTTTCTATTCAATTTTCCTTGTTATGATACTTCTGGTCGATTCTTTAGTGGTGTGATTATTAATATTCTGCGCATGTTAAAAAAGAGAAGACTGTAGAAATTGTTTGGCTAACTATCATTTATTTGAACAGGACATCAGTGGAAGGCTTCTGAATGTAAACAAGGAGGCTCCTAAAAGTTCTCGTGTGGAAAGACCTCTTCGACAATTTGGGTCTGCTTTCAGGATTTATGTGCAAAATTCAGTGATTATTTTAATTTATAGTGTTTTTGAACACTTCAGACTTTGTTTTCTAGGTGAAAATTTGTTGACAGACTGTATCTTTGAATTTGGATGAATTCAAATATTTGTATTCTTATATCCTTAAATGATATGTTGAGAATCTAGAGGAACTTTTTTTTTCAGTTTTGTGCCTTTCTATGAATGATTAGATCGATGAACTGCTACAAAAATGTTGTCTTATAAAGGTTTCTTACTAAGAATTGTTAGAAAAGAGCACTCTTTTGTAACGATTCTTAGTAAAAAACCGTTAGAAAAGATTTTTTTTTAACGGTTAACAAACCGTTAGAAAATGTACTCTTTTCTAATAGTATCTTTTCTAATGGTTCATTACTAAAAAATCATTAGAAAAGATCACTTTTTCTAACGGTTCATTACAAATATACCGTTAGAAAAAGTGATTCTTTTCTAGGTACTTTAGTAATGAACCGCTAGAAGAGATCATCTTTTCTAACGGTTCATTACTAAAGTACCGTTAGAAAAGATCACTTTTTCTAATGGTTCTTTAGTAATGAACTGTTAGAAAAGATCATTTTTTCTAACGGTTATTTACCGTTAGAATAGTTTTTGTCTTGTTCTATCGTGTCTATCTCTAACGGTACAAAAATCAATAGTAGAAGTGTGTTTTTTATCGATAGAAGAAAATTTTCTGTACAAGTGTTAGTTTTGTAATTTCAGTAAATTGTGAGTTATTTTTCAAATTATTTTTTTATTTTAGGTTATTTATAAATAATTTTCTGGACTTACGTGTGT
The DNA here is from genome assembly GCA_019359835.1 of Pharus latifolius. Taxonomy (NCBI): domain Eukaryota; kingdom Viridiplantae; phylum Streptophyta; class Magnoliopsida; order Poales; family Poaceae; genus Pharus; species Pharus latifolius. Next base: position 34,021,844 of record CM033328.1, on the reverse strand, counting down.
GTGATTAGGTTTGGAGGATTAAAATGTCTTTTTTGCAGTTCCCAATGTTGAAATAGGAGAAAAAAACATATAATATTTTCTTTACAATATTCCTATCACCAGACACACATGTGAAGGTCACGAGGTGAAGTAGAAAGTGATAAAACTTACGACAAACATATAAAACCTCTCAACCATTCCCTAGTAAGTGCATGACAAATGAGACAGGACCAAATTTGGAGGGACTTAAAAAGTAGTGAAAGTTTTGAATTTTTTAGATAATCCAAAAAAAAATATAAATAATAATCTAAATGAGAGAGAAATTGTAAAATGGTCTCTAGTTGTTCATATAGTGCAGACATGATTGTAAGTTCGCACTCAATCATGATAAATATGTGGTAGACGTGCAGACATCAAAACTGTTGATGTGGTAAATCATGTAGAACTAGGTGTTGCATGATTAACTTATAATTATCAATCAAGTACAGACTCGAGCCAACAAGTGGTACACTCAACATCAATTTTGACACAAGAACGTATGCTTCACTTATTTTGGTATGGTTGGAATTTGGAACATTGCTCGTAATTACAAGTGAATCATGCATGGTGGTTTCTACATATTTGATGAGGACAATTTTTCAAAAACTCTTAAAATCTTTTCCACGCTTCTCTAAGACACTCACTCTCACTTTGCCTAAAATTTATAATTTGCATGATAAGTTGATCTTACTCTGGATGGTGGAAAATATTTAGTAAGAAATGCTTTAGAACAGACTTCTCATGAACTTATACATTTTTGTGGCAAAGAATTTACCCATTCTTTCACCTTCCCTCTTAAAGAAAAAGAAAATAAGCGAAGTCTAATAGCATCTTCAGGAACATTATGAATTTTTAAGGTATCACAGAGTTCTATAAATTACATGTAAACGAGTATTTGCATTTTCTACAGCAGAGATACTAAATGGATTATCTATAATTAGTTCAATAAAGCAGATTTAATTTCAAAATTTAACACCGTTAATTCTGGATATAAAATAGAAGATTGAAATTTATATGGTTGAGGACAAGCAAAATCTTCTAAACTAGGTGAAGCTGCCATCTTCCCATTCTTGTTTTGCACATGAAGTTTTTTTTTATTCGAGGAAGTGTTTTGTCGATGTCGATCTATCGGAATGACTTTTTTGGAGTTTATTTTCTAAGCATAAAATAAATAAATTAATAAAAATAAATTAACATTATTACTAATATAAATGAAATAAATGAGAACTGCTGGACCAAAAATGAGATAAAACTTTGCAATCCGTAGTAAAGGTGCGAGAAAAGGCTTGATGACCTGCAAGAGTATGGAATCGGTCTTGCCCTTTCAACGAGTATTTAAGATTGTCGTATCTATAGGGAACACGAGAATGTTAATATTTCATCTTACAATTTGAGAGAAATAATAATAGAAAATAAGTAAGAGATATATATTAATAAACATAGGCATTGGGAGATTCAGATTACTAACTTTTCAGTAAAATTATGAATCGATGAAATAGATCTAATAAAATGTGGTAATCTGATGTTAAATTGCTATTTAGAAGGTGGAATACCTTAGATTATATATGTTGCTTAATTAGGCTACCGATGCCCCTGTTACCACCCGCGGTCGCCAATTATAGATATGCTCCTGCACACGTGTTCTAAAAATCCACTTGCAATGGTTCAGGTCAATGCCTTTGTCTTCATGATAGCCGTGGCTCCTTAGAAGAAACTCAACTAAAGTAGTTTGACTCATATTGCTACTATTAGGCCATTAGTTAGCCAAAATTAACTTGTTTATGAAATACAATTCCAATAGATTTATTGATATGGGGTGTCCGATTTTCACAGTGTAAGATTGTTGAGGATAAATTATGGATCCATGTAATCTGACGAATTGATGGCGTCAATCACTGTTAAAATAGTAATTTGCGATAAATGAATTCGCCCAACCACACGATCTGATCCCATTTACTCGACCACGCAAAGATAGATGCACGACTCCTGTAACCACTGAAGAACAATGGAGGCAATAATTCATAGAATTCTCAATTTTCAAAGGGATGGCAATGACTCACATAAACCCTAAGAAACAAGAATATGTATTCTAAATTATATGTGGTCTACATCTGATGCGCAACACTTTACATTATAAAAGAAATGCAAGAAATAAACCGAAAAAAAGCATGAAGAATTTTCACGAGGTCTTAGAGACACACTGGTCTCTCCTACTCTTCATTGAAGTGTTCTCATTTCAGTCTTGTTTCAAGTCTACTTTGAATAAATCACAAAAATATCATATAATCGCTAAAACTCACCAACAAGTTATTAAAATTTTCAAAATTATAGAAAATTGATTAACAAATGGAATTTAATTGAATTTTTTTTGAAAAATATAGGGGAAATTTGAAAATCAAAAAAAGTAGGATCTAATTAAATCAATTTGAAAAATAAGACCTAATTTTCAAAATTGAAAGGAGTAAAACTTAATTGAAATAAATGACAAGGTAGTAGAAGTATGAGTAAAAATTACTTCTCACCTCTGCACGTAGCAACTTGTCGGGATCTAGTAATAATTAAAAAAATCATAAATCGTGCATCGAGATCAGAGCTTGTTCGTAATCACTGGTCAATGCTCCTTAATCGAGGTCAATGCTCCTTAATCGAGGTCAATGCTCCTTAATCGAGGGGAATCCTCGTGCTAAGCGAGTGGTATGGTAAACAATTGAACTCCTCGTGCTAAGCGAGTGGTATGGTAAACAATTGAACTCCTCGTGTTAACCCAGTGGTATAGTAAAAAAAATTTAAAATTAATTAATTAGTGTAATAGGATATATAATCTTCTAATATTGTTTCAAAATAAAAAACATATATATATAAATATATTACTATCTTTTTTATTTTATCATTATTATTTTTATGCTCTATTTCTTATTTATGATTAATATATTACACTAATATTATCTCATTTTTAAGACAAATCTAATATGAGTAGTTTAGTCATTATTGTTCAAAGTTCACTTGAACTTAAAATATATGATCAAAATATGTCTTATATTCTACAACAAAAAATAATTTTGATATTGAATGAGACTACAAGCCTATAATTAAAGTACATCGGTATTTGTACAACTAAGATCAAGACAAAAGAGTACTTTAGACCATTAATTAGCTTTGATTGTCTTGAAATCACATATTATTTTATAGTTGTTTTTGATAATAAATTTTGTTCTTAAATAGTCGCTATTTTGTATTTTCTACCATTTTTTGTTATTAAGCAAAATAAATTAAAAAAACACCAAAGTAGGGAACAGCAGATGGATTATATGAATATAAGCTGGAGTTTTATTCCTGTAGCGTCCACGCCTGGACTTTAGGGGTAACAGCGATCCAGCATAATGTGGTTGCCCTGTTTTTGTTTAAACTTCAAAGTAGATAGAGGTACTAATTTAATTCATTTGATATATGTATCAAGACTGCGTCCGATACGAGCGCCGGCACCTATAATAAAAAATTATTTTTTCTTTTGATATGCAAGAGAGAGAAACGTTTGGGCAGGTGTCGTGACGCCTAGGATTTTTTTTTTGTCTCGATTTATGTGAATCAAATTGATATAATTTTTGTTTCTTCTTAATATATGTATTAATTTAATTCAAATTAAATATTGATTATATTAAAAATTATAGATCATTAAATTATCTTCATATAAAGATTAAATTGATAGAAATATACCCTAAAGTCAATCATGAAGATGATTATACCATAATATATTTATGAATTGTTACGAATAAAATGTTATTCCATTTTTTTAATAAAGTATCACTTTTATTAATCAAACAAGTATGCGATTTGTTCGTCGAACTCTTTATTATGATATATGAATTATCGACATATCAGTGATACTTATTATAAACATTCCTGACTTTCGGCATTACATAAAATAATAATGTAAGATAAGTCAATACGATCATTAATTGATAGTCAAGTTTCATAGACCATGAAAATGATATATCAAGTCAATGTCGTAGACACATATTGGAGAATATGTTGATTAGACTGACCTATCTTGAGGTACTATTGAATTTTTTATGTGTTATGAATTTATTCAAACAGTTATTTTAGTTTATATTTAGACCTGAGATCATCACCGTTTCATACATTCGTAGTAGTATACTTGGTATCATCAACCGCTACTTTTAACTGAGTAGTCATAAAGGTGACATATAGATATGTTATAAATCATATGGTTGAAAGTGAATGGTCGAGAGCGAATTTGCTCCTCTCATATCTTGAGAGAGATATCTCTGAGCCCCTTAATATAATTTGAGTAAAAAAATGCATGATCGTACCGAATATAATTGAGAGTCAAGTATGTAAAGGTTAGTCTATTATAAGATCAAGAAAGAACTGAGCTATTCAAGAATAACACGTTTTTCAACTTAAGTTCGATCTGATATCGTGAGGCAAAGAGATAATCTATAATAAATTGTATAGATTCGTTGGATATAATCTTCGTGTACATGCGGATAGTTATAATGTCTTGTTAGGGACCGCTTATGACTTGTGATTCGGGAAGTTGTTTCCGGTCGGGTCCAAATATACATAAACCTACAAGGTTACAAACTTAATGGGTTGGAGTATTAATTTGGATGGGATCTGAAACAGGTCCCCTATTGATAATGGATTTACTATTAGGATTAGGGTTCGTATTTGAGTAGAACTTATCTGTAAGGCTCTGTAAAAGGAGGTGTGGTGGATATGTGATCCGGGAGGATCTTCAGGTCGAGTCGCATATGGCTTCATGACCTTAACCGTGTTCGGAAAGGTTTCACGACCATGGTTTGGTTCGCGACCTTGAAAAGGAATTCGTTGCCTGTTCGGAATTGTAATCCGATCCGAATAGATATAACTAAGCTTATCTGTTTAGAGTTAGTTAGTTATATGAGTCTAATACGTTTTAGGTTCTTGAGTCTGATACATATTCATACGATTGAACTATAAATACCTTGTAATAGGTCTAGTTTAGATCATCGAATATTATTATAGCCTTGGATCATATATCCAGCTTATAGTTCCTTCGACGTAGGCAAGTGAGTCTAACGTTCGACGGGTAAATCCCTCTTTCAAATAAAGAGTTGTGCAATTATCTTGAGCTGTGTTTTCGATCATCTCTTGGGTTTTGGTAATTTCGAGTAAAATCCCGTAATTTCGTATATTAGAATCTGGGTGAGCCTAGTGCAAAAACTAAGACTAGGTCTCAAACGGATCAAGTTGATATCAGAGCAACTTTCCTATCATGTGGATGGTAAAGACTCGCCAGAATTACAAAACTTCCGGCGAAAATTCAGGCGATCAATTGACGGTTCCTACAGCTACGTCTCTGACAATGTTTGACGATACCTCCGTTCAAGCTAATCTAGCTGAACAAGTGGCTAAGCTCTCTACCGACATGGAAACCGTGCTTGCTTGGATTAAGCAGCAGGCCATGATTGTACCTCATAATGTAGAGAAGGTTATGGGTGTGAAGACTGGTGAAGACTTGTGCAGGACAGACGAAGATGAAAACGAAGGCGACTACAAGACCGACGACCTCGCCAATACCTCCTTAGCTGTCGGATCTTTTAAGGTCGACGCTAAGATTGATATACCCATATATGATGGGGTGATCGATGCCGAGAAACTGGATTCTTGGATTGACCAATTTGAGACCTACTTTGACCTAAAAGGGTTTAGTAGCGCTCAAAAGGTGAAGTTCGCACCTTTGAAGACGAAGGATCACGCCAAAACTTGATGAAAGGCCCTTGTCTCCAGTGGTGAAGCAGACGATCTTGCGTGGGAACAATTCAAATGACTCTTACGACAAGAATTCTATTCGATGGGTTACAAAATATGTGTACGTTGGCACAGATTATACCAACAGCTCGACCAAACCGTCCAAGACTGTACTATGGAGTTCTGGAGACAAGTAATGATCATTGGCATATCACTATCCGATCCTCAGATATTTTAGAAATACACATCTGGACTTTAAAAATCGATCAGTACCGAGCTAAGTCTGTTCGGCGTCCAAGACATCGCAACCACGAGAAAAACTCCTATGACGATCAAGAAGAAGAACAAGTCCCGCAGCGACAAAGGCACGTAGGACAGTGCGACCTCAACAAAAAGAAAACCGAGTCCAAAGAAAAACACTTCGAAGTCAGGCACAGGTACTTTTTGTGACTATCGTCAAGTCGCGAGACATACCAAGGACAAATGCTACAAGCTTCATCTTGAACTTCGACCGAAGAAAAACGGACCAAGAACAGCCACAGCTGCTGCCACTTCACCCGACGAAGAAGTTGTCCGAGTGAATTCAGTTGCTGTTGCTAGCACACGAACACGCGGTGCTCTTTTCCTGGATGTGTGGACTTCCGTAGATGTGTGGCTGTTATTGCTACACTGCTGGTTGTTGGATCTAGGTAGATCTAAGTATCTAGGTTTTGATGATTAATGACGATTTGGATAAATCCATAATGATCAAAGTTAATCTAGAGAATGTCAGATTTGTTGATCAAATGACAACTTAGATAAATCCTAATTTGGCACAAGTGAATTGAATTGATTATTGGTAAACCCTGAATTGGATGTTTCCTCGGTTGTGGGTTTGATATTGATGCATATGTAGAGGATGAGCTCGGTGGTTGCATCAAGTTTGTGCTGATTGATTGATCAAAATGTAATATGTTAAATCTTGAGACTGATGACTCCAGTTGTGGATTTTATATCGATGCACATGTTGAGGGGGAACTCATTACTTTGGTCATCTAGGTTGATTGATATCATGATATGAGTAGTATAGATCGTGTGCGTATGTGTTTATCATCTACGATCTATATGATTGTATTTTATCTTATACTCATTTGCTACTCATTGAATATAGTTTGTCATGTCATTTGAAAGAGAAACCGTTGAGCTAACTCCTGTGTGGAGTAGTTTCTATGGAGGTGATTAATGACGACTTATATATGAGACTAATGTTGTGCATTGAGTGTACGTATTGTAGTCTCAGTTTGATTGCAGGGTAAAAGCAAGCAAGGTCAAGCTTAGCGAGGACGAGCTTTGCGAAGACAGGCGTCGAGCTGTCGAGCTTCGCGTGGTCAAGCCTAGCAGATTGAGTTTTTCGATGACGAGCGTCGAGCAGTTGAGCTTCACGAGGTCGAACTCCACCTAAGGTAAAACCAAGATTTAGGATTGTTTCTTAGGGTTTTACCGGTCTACGTGTTTGGAGACAGACCGGATTGATAGGATTTTTTTTACTAGTTTGGCCGTACTATTAAGAGCAGTCGGAAACTAGTAGCTTGAATCTATCTAGTGCGGAAGCTCAAATGCATTCATATCATCTTGCACTAGCATTTCATCGTCTCTTGCATTGTTAGAGAGTCTAAGTGTAGTTTATGGTGCATTAAAGAAAATATTTTGAAAACTGCACTTAGTGGTGATCGCCAGCTATTTAAATTGGTTTATTTATCTAGAGCTGGTCGTGGTTGTATTTGCATATTCTGATCATATCAGTGTTGATACGTGGTCGTGGTCGTGTCGCTTGTTTAGCGGCTTTTTGTTTAGGGTTTGGACGTGGTCGTAGGATTTCGGATTGGTCGTACCAGTATTCGGCTCGCTTGCGTACGCTCGACCAAACCCTATCGACCACCTGTTTTCGATCAGATGTCAGACCTGTGTGGTCGTGGTCGTTGCGGAGTGACAGCAATCACATCCGCGAGAAAATGGCAAATCCGTATGTGCAAATACCCTAAATTGCATTTCAGATGATTTTTGGATTGGACATTTTGATAGTAGGAAAGTTTCTACATTTTCTAGAAGTTTCTAGACATTTCTAGGTCTTGCTTCTTTTGACAAAATTGTAGAGCTCTGAGCTATCTTTCCAACAAGCCAAAAATAAACTCAATCGGATCTCTGGATCAAAAGTTATGCTTGTTTTACTGTTATTGTGTAGTGGCCGAACATTGTCTGGGCATGGGCGGACATTGTCCGCCCTGTACAAATTGTTTCAGCCTTTTGCAAAATGAAACCAGAGACGTTTGCATCTGTCCGGGGCTATCTGTTCGGGTAGGCTGGACATTGTTCGATATGGCCGGACAATGTTCGGCCTGTACAAATTTTTTGAGCCGAGAAATGAAACAGAGACAAATGCATCCGTCCGGGGCATTTGTCCGTCATGGGCGGACATTGTCTGGCGTCCGGCCTTTACAGAAAAAGCTCCGAACGGTCACTGACACGTTGCAATGGCTGTTTTCATTGAACTGGCCAGATAGTGTCTGAAGTGGCCGGACAATGTCCGGCCTGTACAAATTTGGCTCTGTTTCTGGCAAACGACTAGTTTTTCTTTGAGGTTATAAATACTTCATGTTTGGCTTTATTTAGGGGTGCTCAAGAAGTTCATACGACAGCTGAAAACCTAGCCAATTGATTTGCATTTGAGTTATTGCATTTAGAGGCTAGAATTGAGCCCAAATCTTGAGTAGATTTGAGAGAGAGCTTGAGGGAGATTGTGTGAGTGTTTACTGCACTTCATCTCCATTAGATTGCTAGTGTTAGAGTGTTGAGCAAATCATTTGCATTATTGAGCTTCTAGCACGTGGTTGATTCAAGTGAAAGTGCATCTGGCTTGTTACTCTTGGCGATCGCCTTCGCCTAGATGGTGCCGGAGGAGAGCCGAGATCTCTCCAATTGAAGTTTGTCGAAGAGGCCGGCAAAGGATTGTGAAAGGTGTGGTGCTTGCCTATCCGGTGTGGAGAAGGAGCAGCCCTAGTGAGATATCCTTCGTGGATATAGAAGCGAGACTCCGAGAGAGCGCTTCAACGAGGAGTAGGGGAGACCGGGCGAGTCTCTCGAGACCTCGGTAAAAATATTTTGTCAATTGCGTATTTATCATTTGAGTTACATTCATCTTGATGCAATTGCCATATTTACTTTTGTTGCATGATTTGTTGAATAACTTATATGGTTGAATGAAACTAGTTGATTAAATTGTTTTAAACCTCATTGTATAATCTAGCTTAAACAATTATCTTGTTGAAATTGCTTAGTGGGGAAGAAAATTTAAAAGCCTCCTAATCACCCCCCTCTAGTCGGCATCCTCGATCTTACACTGGTCATGATCCGGTTGTGAAATCGACTCTTTTTTCGCTGCTGCGTTGTCGTATCCGCGCGTCTAGTGGTAAATCTCTTGATTTATGATCTATTATTTACAAACTTCTTTTGATTTTGGGTAAAATTTTTGAAATTGTGCTAGAGTAGTGAGCCCGTTCCCTAACACATATATCACATATATTCGATTTTTAAATTAAAAATTATTAATGTTTACTAAAATCACATAAATTCTAATAAATATTTAATTTATTCATGGACCCGTACAAAACACCTCTCGAAACGCCTTAGATTATGTATGTTGCTTAGTTAGGTTACCGATGCCCCTCTTACCTCCCGCGGTCTCAATTATATATATGCTCTACACACGTGTTCTAAAAATCCGCTTCCAATGGTTCAGGTTAATGCCTTTGTCTTCATGATAGCCGTGGCTCCTTTGAAGAAACTCAACTAAAGTAGTTTGACTCATATTGTTACCATTAGGCCATTAGTTAGCCAAAATTAACTTGTTTATTAAATACAAATCCAATGGATTTATTGATATGGGGTGTCTGATTTTCATGGCGTAAGATCGTTGAGCATAAATTGTGGATCCATGTAATCTGACGAATCGATGGCACCAATCACTATTAAAACAGCAACTTGCAATAAACGAATTCACCCAATCACACGATCTGATCCCATTTACTCGACCACGCAAAGGTAGACGCACGGCTCTTGTAATCACTGAAGAACAATGGAGGCAATAATTCATAGAATTCCCAATTTTCAAGGGGATGGCAACGGCTCACATAAATCCTAAGAAACAAGAATATGTATTCTAAATTATATGTGGTCTACATCAGGTGCGCAACACTTTACATTATAAAAGAAATGCAAGAAATAAATCAAAAAGAGGCATGAAGAATTTTTCACGAGGTCTTAGAGGCGCACTGGTCTCTCCTACTCCTCATTGAAGTGTTGTCATTTCAGTCTTGCTTCGAGTCCAATTTGAATAAGTCACAAAAATATCATATAATCGCTAAAATTAACCAACAAGTTATTAAAATTTTCAAAATTATAGAAAATTTATTAACAGATGGAACTCAATTGAAATTTTTTTGAAACATATAGGGGAAATTTCAAAATCGAAAAAAGGTCGGATCTAATTAAATAAATTTGAAAAATAAGATCTAATTTTCAAAATTAAAAGGAGTAGAACTTGTTGGGGGAAATCTCCATCCAACCTTCGGGGCCTGGTTCGACCCGGACGATGCTCTTGGAGAAGAGACCTCGCGCCTCAGGGAACGCCAACCGGTGACAACCGTCCCGGGCGCCGCCACCCAGTGAGAGCCCTTCCGGTGGTTGGCGCCCCGGGAACAAGCGCCCCCTGTCCCGGGCGCCGCCGCCCGGTGACAAGCGTCCCGGGCGCTGCCACTCGGTGACAGCCGTCCTGGTGGCATGCGCCTCGGGAACAGGCGTACCTTGTCCCGGGCGCCGCCGCCCGGTGACAAGCGTCCTGGGCGCCGCCACCCGGTGGCAACCGTCCCGGTGGCACGCGCCTCGGGAACAGGCGTCCCCCGTCCCGGGCGCCGCCACCCGGGGATTGCCGTCCCGGTGGCAAGGTTTGTGGGAACAGGCGTCCCCCGTCCCAAACGCCGCCACCCGGGGACAATCTGTGACACACTAGTTTTGGGGTGAAAACTTCATTTATCTTGAAAATCATACATGCATATGTCTCTTTAGAAGTAGCAAGATCAATTCAAATCTATTCTATCCTGAAGCTCAAAAATCTCAAAATCAATGCCTTAGACCCAAATCAAAATCAGACCATCCGGATATGGTCTACTAATTACCTTGAGTAGAAAAGCCTTCAGAAGCTAGATTAGATTCAACCTCTGACTCCTAGATTCATCGACTTCTTTCTGTTTTTGAAAACAAAATTATTCTCTCAGTACCTTGAGATTCAAAACTCCGATTTAATCAAATCTTGATCTGATCCAGCTCAAATTATCTTTGGATATGATCTATGGTATGCCAATACCTTAATCCAAAAAGTTGGCACCAGAATTCCATCACCAATGTCATTTTCATAAATCAGTGAGTATTGTAGAGTAGTCCTTTTTAGATTTTCCAAAAACCTGGAAATGCTAAAAACCACAAATCAGCCCCAAATCTTAATCTGATTCAGGGAATATCTCCCATACGCTATTCAATGCAAAATCTCCTTCTTCAGGAATATCAAAATCTCATCCTAGATATTAGATTTTCAACCTCGACAAAACCCAGATTCTAAATTCCCTAAATACCCTATTTTCGTTCTAGCTCAAATCTGATCAAGAGTTCCAGATTTTGTCGAATGCCTTTGCTAAACTGTCTATTGAGTTTTTTAGGCCACATCAGTGAAATTCGACTCAGCTTAAACCAGCTATTTCACAGATATTGCAAATCAGTCCAAAAATATTTTCAGTATTTACGTTTCAGTCCAAATCTCAAATTCAGCAGCTAGCATGCTTGAACTGAGCGCCGCCGTGTTTCTTCGCTGCCGGCCGAGCTTCGCCTTCGCTTGTGCTCGTGTTTGATTGTGCCAGCATGCGCGCACGTGTCCGCGCCAGAGCCATCGCCGTGGCAGCACCAGCGACCAGCAGCAACTTTGTCAGACGCTTCGAGCCACATCGCCACGCCAGACTAGATTTGTTGCCTCCGCTTTGCACCGGCCAGGAACAAGTTCCAAAGTGCCAACCAGTTTGTCAGCTGCAGCACCTCCTGTCACCATCTCATCGTTGCAGTCGCCGCTATTCGCTTCGCCCAGTCTCTTCACTGGCACAATTCTCACCAAATCAAGCCTCAAAAGCTTTGATCTTCAGCTATTTATAGCCTCCCACGACCAGCACCATTGCCATTCCCTTTAGAGAACTCCACTGCTCATTTTGTTCGCTTTCTTATTCTTCTCCAGTGAGCCACCGAGGAGGAGAACGACGCCAGAACAATCCGCTGCACCAATCTTGATGAGGACATAACAACCTTGGATACACGCACAACTACTTTTCTAGATGAAGCTGAACCGGAACAATTACTTGGACCTATAACTAGAGCTCGGGCACGACAACTAAACTATCAGGGTGACTCTTTCCTCGGGTTTAATACTTTAGATTTTCAGAATGGATTACTACCTAACTCTTGTGATCTACTTGTGATCAGGAACGAGGGAGTAGGGGAGGAGAGGAACTCGACAAGTGCTGCCTCAAGACATCACCTTTTGGTTGATCAAGGAGGGATGCATGGCGCCACAAGTGAAGCCGGACATGGGCTTAGACCTGCAACCACCTGCCCCATACTTTCCTCAACATTTCCACAAGATCCCCGCGTCACTTTGGGCCCAAGGGAAGCTAGAGTTTGAGTAGGGTTCGCGCTGGATTCGGATTTGGACTGCTGCGACAGCACTGAATTCGAATGGCCGTAACTTCCTCATACGGACTCCGTTTAGGACGTTCTTGGGCTTCATGGAAAGCTTATCAAGTATAATTTTTAACAGATCTAGCCTCATCTCCAAATTCTACCTGATACAGCTGCAAACATTGAAGGAGTCCGCGTTCCTTCTTGGAAACGGTGCTGCGCCACCTTAACCTGGACCGATGGGCCTTGTATCAAGTAGAGCCCATTAGGGGCGCATCCCTAGGGTTGTGTATCCCTCAAATACTTCCCTTAGCCATCACAAATAGGAGGGTTTTTCTTAGATTGCATCTACACGACATTTTGTAGATTCTTTTCGCCTCTGCAATGGACTGACTAGGCCGCTATGTTGGTTTGTGAAACCCCAATTCGTGAGCTTCATCTTTATTTGCAATTCCAGATTTCTTCTTCCCTGTTCTTGTGAATTTCTCGATTGTTGCAGGAACAATTACCTTCGTGGTAAGGTCGGCCGTGTACGAGCGTGGTCGATAACGACGAGACGCGCGGTGTAGCAATTGCGAGGTGATGATCCGCTAATCGGAAGCCTCAAAACGCCAACGTCCACATGTCGATTAATCGAACCTATCGGAAGATCGGGCCGTTGTCTCATCAAATCTCCAAATTGATTCAACAGGTGTGTACCTTCTGCCCATCTCTTTGTTCCTTAGCAAGCAATTGAACTCCGGTGAACCTCAACGCCGGTGATTGCCGTGAATTGGATTTGCCCTGTTCCTCTCATCGGACCCATCTCCAGCCCGAATTAGCCTCCCCTCCTGTAGAACTAAATGATCACCAGAGTATTCTAAGCAAGCCTATTCAATCCAAATTTGAATTTAGCCAGTAATTGAAGCTTTCCCGATTCTTCATGTGCTGTTGTGAACACCTCACGTTGCCAACCCGCTCCACCTTACCTTTGACCAAATTAACTACACCTACACACTCCCTAGATCCCATAGATGGTGTAGCCGAGCCAGATTGATCAGCATTGCTCTAGAATAACGGCGCCTCTTTTATCGTCTTCTTCGAGTCCGGCCGTAACGCCGACGAGCCTCAAATCGCAACCGCAACCAAATTCCTTCCTCTAGCCCCATCAACATCACCCCAGGAGTAAAAAAGCCTCAACCAATTTCTAGATCCATCAACCATGGTTCACGGTCACCGTATAGCTCGCTTTTGGTTCTCAAAGTCGATGACTTCGACCTCGCCATTCGCCATTGTCTGGCCACCATCTCCCAATTAACTTCACTAGCAACATCCTTATAACCTCGCCTATTTGATTGACATAGTTGGCGAAGAAAAGAACGCGCGGATTGTCCAGATGCGCTAAACCTAGAAACCAGCAGTACACTGGCATTCAGTTCACTGTGTCAAGGGTTTAACTCCAAAATCCTTGAACTCTTGGACTTTTCTGTAAAAATGATTTTGTCATTTAGCCACTTTGTTCAATTGTGCACCCAATGCCTTGAGCTAAACTTGTTTTGTCAACTGAGAAGCTCTTAAACCATGTCTATGCCATTCCTTGACATTGTCGGGAGGCGAATCGAATGTCGACCTAATGACATTCATTGTATTTGAGAAAACCAGCTGTGAACCAAATGTCAAGACTTATGCCTTGAAACCCTAAGAGCCTCTAACATCCAATCTTAGTCGAAATCCTACTGATTCCATCAATTCGACCTAGCTTCGACATATAGATACATTCGATCTCTGTATCGCCAACCCTTTTCCTTCTTTAAAGCAAGCATGCATGTAGGTCATAAAGAATTTAATATAGCTAGTGTTCCCCAAGCTACTGTCCCAGCTCCCGGAGACCTGTTGCTCAGGGCCTTGGTCGAGGGCTAGCTCCACGCCCAGTGTACCTTGGAAGAGCTGTTGCACGTTTTAGCGCGGCCCCTGGCTCCAGCTTATCCGCCCCCGTTTCCTCTCGTTGGGGGCACCACCACCGTTCCTCATGGGCACTCGGTCACCTACTCCGCCTCGGGAGTGTTTCCCGCGTTGGGGGGGTCGTCCGACGTTTGGAGCCTTCCCCTTCCTAGGGGTGTTCCCCTCGCTGGGAGGCCCTACGGTGTCCGGAGCTCTCCCCTTTCTGGGAGGTTATCCCGCGCCAGTAAGCTGGCTGGTGCCGGCCGTCGCTGTCGCGCCGGGAGTGCTCCCCGCTCCAGGGGCTCCCCCCGCACAAGTGATCACCCACATGTTTGGGGATGTCCCCGCCATTACGCCCGGGACCTTCCTAGTGCCAGGCCCGGCCCTCGCCTCAGGCCCTCCCCCCGCATCGACCCCCGTTGCCGGTTCGGATGCATGTCTGGTGCCGGGCCTAGCTTGCACGCCGGTGGCATCCGCCGGGCCGATGACCCATACGCACCAGCTTCCTCGTCCCCCAGGACAACCCCCCAGGGCTCCCCCAGCGGACCAGAGCCGCTTCACCCAGGAGGTGGTAGAGCGCATGCGTACGGTAGGTGCCGAGAAGACTTCCCCCCGCCGCCGATCAAAGCTGCCGCTGCACCGAAAGCTGCGCTCGGCCCACGACTCTCGGGCGCACTGAGGAAAGAGGCTGGCTCTAGAAGACACCGTCGCTTTTGGGGGAGACCCCAAAATTTAAGAGGTCAGCTCGACCAACTCGGAAGAGAAGAGGTGTTACCGTCGGGTGGGCGGCCCTCTGGGCCCTCTACCCTATTCCGACGAGTGTCCCTGCCCCGTCAAGGGGGCTAACCAGCCGCTGTGTCGCCGTCTTCAGTGCACCTGGTGGCCGCGGCCGTACTATCCGCCGCACATCAAACACAACAACGGTGAGGCCTACCCTTACGTGTTTGTGCAGGTGTACTCTACGGCCATCTTGGTGGTCGGGGGGGGGGACGAGATAGTGTAATGCAATATCTTCCTCATCTAACTTTCGGGGATCGCCCGGTCATGGTTTTATAACCTAAAGGCTGGGTCGATCAAGTCCTTTGCGCAACTCAAGCGCAAGTTTTGCGTGAACTTCCAGCGGAGCTACATACACCCCTGGACTCATCCCAGCTCTACACCATTTGGTAGAAAATGGGGGAAACAATCCGGAGCTTTTTCAAGCGCTTCGCTCAGGTAAAAAGCAAGGTGGCTCACGTCCCCGACTCGACGATCATCGAAGCCTGTAAGAGCGGGCTACTCCCCGGGGAGCTCCCTTGAAGGATCTCCCAGAGTTGCCCTGATTCAGTGGATGAGCTCTTCAGCGTGCTCGAGAAATACGCTCGAGTTGAGGAAGACGACCTCTGGAAGAAAAGCCAGGGGGTGCCTGCCCCCACCAAGCGGGAGGCCAAGGAGCTCTCCAAGTGTCCTAAGAGAGGCAATCGCAGTGAGCCACAATTTCGGGACACCTTTGTCCTCGAGGGCGGAGGCGGCTCGCGCAAAGCCAATAAGGGAAACCGTGGAAGCGCCGCAGACATCCTGTACCTAAAAGCATTCAGGAAAATGCAGGTGGACGAGAAACTACTACAACCCTTAGCCAGGCCCTTGCAGGGCTTCATCCTTGGGAAGACCATCTACCCGGTGGGGAAGGTCGACCTTCCCATGACCTTCTGCGCCCTGGACAACTACTGGACGGAGATGGTCCAGTTCGACGTAGTGGATCTCCACTCCTCATACAACGCGATCATGGGGAGAACCACGATCAATCTCTTGGGGGCAGCGATCCACCAGAGCTATCGCTGCGTGAAGATCCCTCGACCTCGCAGCGTAATCACCGTTGAGGTGACCAGGACGTGGCTCACGCTCTCTACGAGCGCGTCGCCGCGACGATCGGGGACGCCAACTAGATCAAGGCCCTGGGGGGGGGGGGAGGGGTGACTCCGGACACCCCGGTCATCTCCTCCGGAAAGTTTCTCCCGAAAACACACCTGGAGGGAGACCTCCGGAAAATCCGATTGTTCGCAGAAGATGGAGAGAAAATCATTAAAATTGGGCGGATCTCCCCAAGGAGCAAGCGGAGCAACTCACGATCTTCCTCCACAAAAATTCTGATGTCTTCGCGTGGAAGCCTGCAGACATGCGGGGCGTTGCCCGGGACGTTATTGAGCACAGGCTCGCTGTAACGCTCGACCGCCCCCTAGTGAAGCAAAAACTAAGAAAGCTCTCCCTCGAGCGTCAAGAAGCCATCAAGGCTGAGATCGCTAGACTCCGAGAGGTGGGGTTCATCCGGGAGGTCTTACACCCTGAGTGGCTCACGAACCCCGTCCTCGTGAAAAAGTCCAGTGGCAAGTGGAGGATGTGGGTGGACTTCACCGACCTCAACAAGGCTTGCCCGTAGGACAACTTACCACTCCCGCGGATCGACTAGCTGGTTGACTCGACCGCAGGGTGCGAGATCGTGGGCATCCTGGACGCATACTTGGGCTACCACCAAGTCCGGATGGCTAAGGAGGATGAGAAAAGACGAGTTTTATAACTCCCCTTGGCACCTTCTGCTACGTCCATTTGCCCTTCGGGCTCAAGAACGCTGGGGCTACCTTTTAGTGCCTCATGTCCCTGGTCCTCAGGGATCAGATCGGCTACAACGTAGAGGTCTACGTCGATGACGCGGTCGTTAAAAGCCTTCGTGTGACCGCCCACCTCGAAGACTTAGCAGAGACCTTTCGCAACCTCCGCAAGTATGGATTGAAACTCAACCCAGAGAAGTGCGCATTTGGCGTGTGCGGGGGGGGGGGGGGAGCTTCTTGGCTTCCTCGTGTCCTAACGGGGCATAGAGGCCAACCCCGAAAAAATCTTGGACTTGTAGGACATGCTCCTGCCGCCCTCAGTAAAGGACGTATAGCGACTTACCGGCCGCCTGGCCGCGCTAAGCCGTTCGTCTCACGGTCAGGAGAATGCGGCCTTCAATTATTCAAGATCCTCTGGGATCTTGAGGGCTTCAAGTGGACCCCTGAGGCCTAGGCCGCTTTTGACAGCATGAAGAGGTACCTCACAAGCCCTCCGATGCTTGTGAGCCCCTCCCAAGAAGAACCTCTGCTCCTTTACCTTGCGGCCACCCCAGTCGCTATGTGCGCGATACTAGTAAAGGAGCAGGATGGGCAGCAGCGCCCCGTGTATTACATGAGCGAGGCCCTTGAAGGGGCTAAGACACGGTACACAGAGATGGAGAAAATCTTCTACACCCTCCTGATGGCATCTCAGAAGCTCCGCCATTACTTCCTGGGACATTTGATCACAGTCCCGTCTTCCCTCCCCTGGGGGAGGTGCTGCGAAACAAGGAGGCCACCAGCTGGATTGGGAAGTGGGGAGCCGAGCTGGCTCCTTTCTATCTTTCCCTCACGGGCCATTCCGCCATAAAATCACAAGTCCTCGCTGACTTTGTGGTGGAATAGACCCTCGCCTCCGGGACAGAGTGGGAGACCCCCGTCGAGCTGCCCCGGCACAACGACCATTGGACACTCATGTTCGATGCCTCCTTGTGTCTCGCTGGGGTTGGCGTAGGGGTAGTTCTCCGGAGCCCCGAGGGAAGGACATTGGAGTACGCGGCAAGTCTCGAGTTCCCCGCTATGAACAACATCGCCGAATACGAGGCCCTGCTGCTGGGGTTGCGCCTCGCGCACTCTCTGGGAATTTTTTGCCTCCTGGTTAAGGGGGATTCCCAGCTTGTGGTTTACCAATGGACAAGTCATACTTATGCCATGATGCAAACCTGAGCCTCTACCTGGGGGAGGTGCGCAAGATGGAGAAACACTTCGAGGGCTTGGAAGCGCGACATATCCCCCGGAGGGATAACGACTGTGCCGACACTCTGGCACGGGTAGCCAATGCACAGGGACCTCTCCCCGAGGGCGCCTTCCTAGAGGTCATCGCGAAGCCCTCAGTGACCACTCCTGGCCCGGACCCCGAGTCCTGCAACCCGGAGGTCTCTGAGATCGTCTAGGTTGTGACCTGGATGGATCCCCTCTTCTCCTTCATAAGGGGGGAGGGCGAACCTCCCAAAGGTGTCACGGCCAAGCGCCTTCGTGCGAAGGCACGGGCGTATCTCCTGTCAAAAGGGAGACTCTACAAGTGTGGTGCTTCGGCCTTACTCTATTGCCTCCCAGGGGTGGAGGGGCTCTAGCAATCGCGGCAAAAATCATCCGCCAAGGCTTCTACTATCTTACTGTGGTCCGTGATGCACAAGACCTTGTCTCCGCATGTGGGGCCTGTCAGAAAATGGCAAAGGGCTCCAAATTACCCTCTGCAACACTGTAGGCCATCCTGATTACTTGGCCCTTCGCACGTTGGGGGATGGATCTCGTCGGTCCTTTCCCCCAGGCATCGGGGGGCTACAAGTATGTGGTGGTCGCTGTGGACTACTTCTCCAAGTGCGTAGAGGCTGAGCCCTTGGCCAGCATCACCTCCTGGGCAGTGCAGAGGTTTTTCTGGAAGAACATCGTCTGCCGTTTCGGGGTCCCCCGAGAAATCACGGTCAATAACGGAACTCAGTTCGACTCGGTATATTTTTGAGAGTTTTGTGGAACCTTAGGCGTCCCCCACTTCGCCTCCGTAGCTCATCCCCAGAGCAACGGAGCCGTCGAAAGGGTCAGTGGTGTGATCCTACAAGGATTACACCTGCGACTCGAGCAGACTACCTCCCGGCGGGGCGCATGGGCGGAGGAGCTTCCTAGCATCCTCTGCTCGATGTGCACAACCCCGAGCCGAGCGATAGGGTGCACCCCCTTCTCACTCATATATGGGGCTGAGGCAGTCCTCCCCCCGGAGATGAATTTTTGATCATTGCGAGTCGAGCTCCTGGAAGGAGCCACGACTGCGGCTTACAAAGCCAACGAAGAAAATCAGGGGATAGAAGTTGACCTCATCGAAGAAGAGCACGACAGAGCGCTCCTCTGTTACGCCATCTACGAGCGCAAAATGGTGCGTGTGTACAATCAGCGCATCCGCGCGAGAACTTTCTGCCTTGGGGACCTTGTCCTCAAGCGCGTGATTGACTCCCAAGCCCAAGGCAAGCTTTTCCTTAAGTGGGAAGGCCCATTGAGGATCTCTACGATCCTGGGTTCGGGGGTTTATAAGCTCTCCAACCTTGAAAACTAGGAGCTGAAGCATACTTGGAATGTGGACTTGCTCGGCAAGTTCTACATCTAGCCTTCAGGCTCACTCCCCCCCCATCGCGGATTCGGGGGGGGGGGGGGGGTAGGCTATCGCAGCCTGAAGTCCCTATGACAGGAGCCCTGCTCCCGTAGGGTGGCTTACAGTAACCCCTCATCGACTGATGGGGTAAGCGGCAACCCAGTTCTCATGAATTGCAGTAACGAGTCGATTTGAGAGACTAGTCCCCCTCAAACACTCTAAAGCCTGTCATCGGGCTCATCTTCCTCCGGGAGTGAGCTTCCCCCTTTACGGGTCATGACAAACTCTCGGTCACGTCTCAAATTTCTCGATCGGCTCCCGTTTTCACGGTGACCGGGGGAAAATTTCGACTGGGCCTTGGAATTTTATTCAACCGAGAAAATTCACGGCAACCGTTCCCTTCGATCGGCTCCCGTTTTCACGATGACCGGGGGAAATTCCGCTGACCGTTCTATCACCTGGGGGCTCTATGATTCCCCGGTACTCATTGTTGTCCGGGCCTCTCATTCCTTTCCCACAGCGCGCGGTACTAAGCTACACCCCACTATGGGGGGGGGGGATGATCCGGACCCGGACGAAGGATAATTTTCAGAATTTTTCAAAGGACAATTTTCATGCAAGTTCAAACGGAAAGTTCTTTATTAATTGAACACTGAACCGGGGGACAACCCCCCCCCCCCCGGGTGGGCTAAGGCGTTCCAGGGACGATAATGCCCGGACACAAACAGGGCTAAACTTGAGGAGTTAGGCCCCCACGGGAAGCTACCTCGGAGGATAGCCCCTTTCGGTGAGCAACTACACCTAATACTCTCAGAGCCCTTCCAATAGCTCCCGGGAGATGTCCTTGTACAAGCTCCTTACTCTCCAGAAGGCCCTTCGAAGAAGATCCTCCGACCAATACTCGTAACCGGCCGGAGGGCGTATCTGAAGCGGTGGGACCCTGACTTCGGAGGAGACAACTTAGCATGGCAATTGTCTAAATGCCACTCCGGGAGCCATCGTATCCGGATCGGCTCCCGGAGAGTACCCCCGACCGACGAGACATCAGAAGCAAGCTCGGGGGCTGACCCGGTGGCAAGGCTCAACAACGCAAGAGCGGTCCTAGTTCTACCCGGGCTGCGCCCCTCGGACCCGCCAGGTCTCGGGGACGCCTCCCCTTCAGAGGCACATACTCCAGATACCTATTTCGCAATCGAGTGTAAGCAAAAGATTTCCTTTCATTGAGAATGATAATTACAATTTTCAGGGGCTTCCTCTAAGAAGCTGCTAGGAGCAAAACTCTAAGAAAAAAGAGAGCCTATCTAAGGCCCGGGGGGAGACTCGTACTTGCCCATTGTCGTCCCCCCCCCGGAGGCGTCTCTCGTCGCCGGAGCATCCGTCCTCGGGTGCGCCAGTAGTGTGGTGGATAGTCCGGTCGTAGAAGGCCCCCGCTATCTCCTCCAACACCCACCGCTGTGGCTTGAAATAGCTGGGGAAGCTCCGGGGAAGTTTCCCCCCAACCGCCCGGGCGCTAGCCCCCGGTGCTCCATGAGAGCTGCGGCCGTGGCTACCACCGGGACCACTAGGCCCCGGGCCCAGACATCTGCGGCGTCCGGGATCACGGAGACTTGCACGTTGAGAAAGCTCATGGCCTCTGCGACCGAGGCCGGCGCCAAGCCGGAGCCTCCTCCGGCCCGAGGCCAATCCTGAGCCCCTCAAGGGCCGAGCGGACGGAGCGCCCCGCGTTGGCGATCGCCCGGGAACTGGAGTCCTCAAGCTCCCGGTAGGTGCTTTCCTTCGCCTTCGCCTCCCTCTAGAGGCATGCGTTGGCGTCCTCCGAGCCGAGGAGCTGAGCCCGGACCTTGGCCAGCTCGCCGAGGGCCTCATCCCTCCCAAAACGGAAGGCGGCGGCCTTTTCCTCTCCCCCTTGGAATGCCTCCTCGAACTATTCCTTAATGCCCCGGGTGATGCCGCCGCCACAAATTCCCGAGAGTTAGACAAACAAAGTAAACCGCCGGCTGAAATTCCCAGGCACCCCAGGAGTGAGCTCACCTGGAGGTGGAGGGAGATCAGCTCAGAGTAACGCTTGCTGAGGGTCCCCAGCCGGACGTAGGTCCGGACCTTTGGTGTCTGGAGGCCCGCGGTGAACCTCTGGGATTTGCCCGGGGACATCAGGGGGGTCTCCTTCCCGACGGCGCTGGAGCCATCCCCGTTTGCGGGTACCCTCCACCCGTCCCCAGGGGTGATATGCACCGGCTCGGCCCTGGTTGCGGCCCCTACCCCCTGGAGCTCGTCGTCCGAGGAAGTGGATGTCAATTCCTCTGGGGGGACGTGACCCTTGGGGGGGACGAAAAGTCCCTTGCCCCTCCCGGGCTGTGGGACTGCCGGGACCACCAGAAGGTGCCCCACTGGAGGACTCGCCTCCTTGTCCACATGCCACTCGAAGCACGGTGGGGACACCACTGGGAATCGCACGGCCGGGACCGCCGGAGGTGTCGGTACCGGGGAAGGTGACAGGGCGTAGTCCACCGAGTCGGATTCCTCCCCGTTGTCGGTCACCCTCCCCTTCTCGCCCAACTCGGAGGTGCATGAACTCCGCCGTCATCCCATGACCGATGGAGAGTTCCCCCTCTAGGAGGGGCGGAGTCGCCCTAGCCACAGGAGTGGCTCTCGTGTTCTCCGGCCCGGGAGCCACCTCCTGGACCGAAGAAGGGGTGTCTGCCCCCAGTGGAGGGGCTGGTACCATCGTGGGCATGACGCCTGGGGTCGTAGCTAGGCCCGGGGCCTTCTGCGCCTTGGCGCATTTTGGCTCCGGGCCTCCAGCGGCCTCTTTCCCCCGCTTGTGTGAGCCGAGGGTGGGGAGAGGCTCCTTCTCCGGTAGCTTTAGCCCGAAGACCTCCGCCACCAAGTTAGGGGGGGGGGTGATGAGTCGCACGACACGCTTGTGCTCATCGGCGTAGTACCTCCCGAGGAGGTTCTCCGCCTTCTCCTAGGAAGCGAGGTAGGGCCAGGCTACAAAGAAGAAACAAAGGTCGGCCGAAATAAAGAGGTAGGACTGGACCATGAGTCGCTGGTTATTTACGTCGGGCCACTGGCATTTGTGGGGGTATGTGCGATGGGCACATCCCGATCCCCCTCCGCCCGTGCGCGAAGGGGGTGATCCGAAGGAGGGCCATCTCCTCCATGATGTCTCTCATCGACCTCCGGGTTTGGACCTCCACCATCCTGGCAAGGAGCCCCAGCTCCTCGGTTGTCCAGATCAGCACCTTGGGAGCAGACGACCCACAGTAGGAGGGGGGCTTCGGGGAATAGGTCACCCCCGAGTCCCGGACCCGCAGATAAAATCATCTCTGGAGCCAGTCTCCCCAGTGGTGCCGGGAGGCCGCCACAGGGTATTCATCTACCCGGGCAGGCAGGAGCTGCATCATGATGGAGCCAAAGGCGGACTTCGGCCCCTTCTTCATCACAAACGAACCCCTCGCTGAGGGCTCGTAGACGTACCGGAGCAGTCGGAGCGTCAACTCCCGTCCGGTGGCTGTCTCGCATAGCCATATGAAGACCCCATCTGGACGAGGGTGTTTGGTGTCAGGTGATTTAACGCCACCCCGTACTCACGGAGAAACTCCCAGAGCATCAGGTGCATCAGGAGCCGGAGGCCGGCCTCTACAAAGGCCTCGAATATGACCACCTCCCTGACCCGGGGGCGGGGGGTCATCTTGTCTCCCCCGAGGATCCGGATGTCCTCGTCTGCGAAGATCTTCCGAGTCAAGAGGGACTCAAGATCCCCCGGATTGAACTCGGTTGCCCCGAGGAAGTCTGCGGTGACTTCCTCCGGGGGCAACTCCGCAGCTTTCCCGCGGCCTTTTGGCGCCATCTATCTATTCGAGCGAGAAACTATCGGGTAAAGTCGCTCGCCCGGGGCTAGGTCTCTGGGAGAGCTCTCGTGGGCCGGTGAAGGAAGTGGGGGGCTAGGGTTCCAGTGTGAACCTCCCGGGGCCCCCGTGGCCCTATTTATAGACCTCGGCCGAGCCCCGCTGGGTGACACCTGTCACCTCAGGGTAGATCCAGGCCGTTGGATTCAAACATCGCGGGAAAACTGAAGGGTCGCGCGGAAAACGAAGCACCAACATTGAAGTACGTGAGGACATAATGATCCGCGACGCCGACATTAAGGTGGCACATAGGAGCCGAGTCGTTGCATGGCCCAGAAGGTCCCCCCCCCCCTGGGGGGAGATGTTCCTGATGATCTAACCAATCGCACCGAGGCCTAGGGCGCGTCCTTGGAGGGCATGGGGGCTGCTGTTGGGGGAAATCTCCGTCCAACCCCTAGGGCCTGGTTCGACCCGGACGTTGCTCCTGAAGAAGAGACCTCGTGCCTCGGGGACCGCCACCCGGTGACAACCATCCCGGGTGCCGCCACTTGGTGACAACCATCCCGGGCGCCACCACCCGGTGAAAGCCGTCCCGGTGGCTGGCGCCCCGGGAACAGGTGTCCCTTGTCCCGGGTGCCGTTGCTCGGTGACAAGCATCCTGGGCGCTGCCACCCAGTGACAGCCGTCCCGGTGGCACGCGCCCCGGGAACAGGCGTCACCCGTCCCGGGTGCTGCCGCTCGGTGACAAGCGTCTTGGGCGTCGCCACTCGGTGTCAGCCGTCCCGGTGGCAAGTGCCCTGGGAACAGGCGTCCCCCGTCCCGGACGCCGCCACCCGGGGACAATCGTCCCGGGCTCCACCACCTGGTGACAACCGTCCTGACAGCTTCCTCGAGAATTGAAGCCTGCACGTGTCAAGCATACAGGCGCCCTAATATGCAAAAAGACCGTCGCGTCCTTGATCCGATGATCAAGGCTAAGTCGTTTTAGTTATTTGCATCTTTTGGGGTCTATATATACCCTTGTACCCCTCTCTTATAACCTAAGTCTCTCGTTTTGCAATCAATACACAAACCAATAGACACTCTCTTGGAGATCTCTCCTTGCGAGAGAACCTCCCCCAGGACATACGTTTAGGGTGTGCCGACAGGACTAGGATTCGCACTGGGACCTGAACATGTATAAAACTTCTGCGTCAATCTCAGTGCTTGCCCGACGGGAGATGACCGGTCGCACGATCAGCTCGTGTCGCTGTACACATGTCAAACACATCTTCAAACATGCCGAGGTATTTTTTATACCACGACATAACTTAGTTAAAATAAATGACAAGGTAGTAGAAGTATTAGTAAAGATTATTTCTCACGTCTGCACGTAGCAACTTGTCGGGATCCAGTAATGATGAAAAAATTATAAATCGTGCATCGAGATCCGAGCTTGTTCGTAATCACAGGTCAATGCTCCTTAATCGAGGGGAATCCTCGTGCTAAGCGAGTGGTATGGTAAACAATTGAACTCCTCGTGTTAACCCAGTGTAATTGGATATATAATCTTCCAATATTGTTACAAAATATAAAACATGTATGTAAATATATTACTATCTGTTTTATTTTATCATTATTATTTTTGTGCTCTGTTTCTTATTTATGATTAATATATTACACTAATATTATCTCATTTTTAAGACAAATCTAATATGAGTAGTTTAGTCATTATTGTTCAAAGTTCACTTGAACTTAAAATGTGTGATCAAAATATATCTTATATTCTACACCAAACAATAATTTTGGTATCGAGTGAGACAATAGGACAACATTTACAAGCCTATAATTAAACTCCATCGGTATTCGTACAACTAAGATCAAGACAAAAGAGTAGTTTAGACCATTAATTAATTTGATTGTCTTGAAATCACATATTCTTTTATAGTTGTTTTTGATAATAAATTTTGTCCACAAATAGTCGCTATTTTGCATTTTCTACCATTTTTTGTTATTAAGAAAAATAAATTAAAAAAAAACACCAAAGTAGGGAACAGCAGATGGATTTTATGAATATCAGCAGGAGTTTTATTGCTGTAGCGTCCACGCCTGGACTTTAGGGGTAACAGCGATCCAGCATAATGTGGTTGCCCTGTTTTTGTTTAAACTTCAAAGTAGATAGGGGTATTAAGACTGCGTCCAATACGGCCGCTGGCCCTCGTAATAAAAAATTATTTTTTCTTTTGATATGCAAGAGAGAGAAATGCTTCGACAGGTGTTGGGACGCCTGAGATTTTTTTTTTATTTTTATTGATACAATTTTTGTTTGTTGATATATATATTAATCTTGTCGTGGTATTACGAATACCCGGCAGGTTCTGTGGAAGATCCTAGCGAAAAAAGGACGACGCGAGCTGACTGTGCGACCGGTCCTCTCCCGTCGGGCAAACACAACAAGTGACACGAAGGTTTATATAGATTCGGGCCTCAGTGGAGGCCCTAGTCCTGTCGGCGTGCTCCCAACCGGGGTTGGCTAGGGGAGCTCTCTCGGGGAGAGATGGCTCCGAAGCACACCTGTTTGATTGTCTATTAGTCAAGGGAATGAATTATCTCCCCTCCACATGAGGGGTTACAAGGGCTTATATAGGCCCAAAAGATGAAAAAGACTAAACTACCCCGCTCGGCACCGTCGGATCGAGGGGCAGCGGCGTCCTTCTTCCGGTCAGGAGCATTGAATGCTTCACAGGTGTCCGCCAGTTCTCGAGGCGCTTCTCGCGTGATCCTCACGTAACTCGGGACCGGGGGCCCTTGTCTTCGGAAGAGCAGCAGCGCCCGGGTCAAGCCACCGGGGGGCCTTGTCCCCGGGAGAAAGGCGGCGCCCGGGACTGTTGGATCTAGGTAGATCTTAGTATCTAACTTTTGATGATTAATGACGATTTGGATAAATCCATTGTGATTAAAGTTAATCTGAAGATGTCAGTTTTGATGGTCAAATGACAAATTAGATAAATCCTGATTTAGCACAAGTAAATTGAATTGATTATCGGTAAACCCTGAATTGGATGTTTCCTCAGTTGCGGGTTTGATATTGATGCATATGTAGAGGAGGAGCTCGGTGGTTACATCAAGCTTGTGCTGATTGATTGATCAAAATGTAATATGTTAAATCTTGAGACTGATGACTCCAGTTGTGGATTTTATATCGATACACATGTTGAGGGGGAGCTCATCACTTTGGTCATCTAGGTTGATTGATATCATGATATGAGTAGTATAGATCGTGTGCGTATGTGTTTATCATCTACGATCTATATGATTGTATTCTATCTCATACTCATTTGTTACTCGTTGAATATGGTTGCGTTATTTCACTGGAAAGAGAAACTGTCGAGCTAACTCTTGTGTGGAGTAGTTTCTCTGGTGGTGATTAATGACGACCTATATTTGAGACTAATATTGTGTATTGAGTGTACGTATTGTAGTCTCAGTTTGATTGCAGGATAAAAGTGAGCAAGGACATGAGGAGGATGAAGACGATATGAGACAACCCGAGCAAGGTCAAGCTTAGCAAGGATGAGCTTTGCGATGATGAGCGTCGAGCGATCGAGCTTCACGAGGTCAAACTCCACCTAAGGTAAAATCGAAGATTAAGGATTGTTTTCTTAGGGTTTTACCGGTCTCGGTGTTTGGAGACAGACGGGGTTGATAGGTTTCTTTTTACTAGTTTGACCGTACTATTAAGAGGGGTCGGAAACTAGTAGCTTGAATCTATCTAGTGTGGAAGCTCAGATGCATTCATATCATCTTGCACTAGTGTCTTGCATTGCTAGTGAGTCTAAGTGTAATTCATGTGCATTAGATTAATTGTTTTGAAAACTGCACTTAGTCGTGATCGCCAGCTGTTTAAATTGGTTTATTTATCTAGAACTGGCCGTGGTCGTATTTGCATATTCTGATCATATCAGTGTTGATACGTGGTCGTGGTCGTGTCGCTTGTTTGGCGGCTTTATGTTTAGGGTTTGGGCGTGGTCGTAGGAGTTTGGACTGGTCGTACCAGTTTTTGGCTGGCTTGCGTATGCTCGACCAAACCCTATCGACCACCTGTTTTCGATCGGATGTCAGACTTGTGTGGTCGTGGTCATTGCTGAGTGACAGCAATCGCATCTGGGAGAAAACGGCAAAATCCGTATGTGCAAATACCCCAAATTGCATTTGAGATGATTTTTGGATTGAACATTTTGACAATAGGGACGTTTCTAAGTTTTCTAGAAGTTTCTAGACCTTTCTAGGTCTTGCTTTTGTTGACAAAATTGTAGAGCTTTGAGCTATCTTTCTAACAAGTGAAAAATCACCTTAATCGGATCTCTGGATCAAAAGTTATTCTTATTTTACTATCAGTGTGTAGTGGCCGAAGAAATGCATCCGTCCGGGGCATTTGTCCATCATGGGCGGACTTTGTCCGAAATGGCCGGACATTTTCCGGCCTGTACAAGTTATTTGAGCCGAGAGTTATCAGAGACATATCCATTTGTCCGGACTATTTGTCCGGACTTTTTGTCCGAACAAATAGTATCCGTCCGGCCTTCACAAATTTCGCCCAACGGTAACTGACACGTTGCAACGGCTGTTTTTCGTTGAACTGACCAGACACTGTCTGAAGTGGTCGGACAATGTCCGGCCTGTACAAATCTGGTTCAGTTTGTTGCAAACGGCTAGTTTTTCTTTGAGGCAATAAATACTTCATTTATGGCATCATTTGGGGGGGCTCAAAGACTTCATTCTTCAGCTGAAAACCTAGCCAATTGAGTTGCATATGTGTTATTGCATTTAGTGGCTAGAATTGAGCCCAAATCTTGAGTGATTTGAGAGAGAGAGCAATTGTGTGAAGCTAATAGTGCTTAGTGCACTTCCATCACCATTTGCATGCTAGTGTTAGAGTGTTAAGCATCTCATTTGCATTCTTGAGCTTCTAGCACTCGAGTTGTTCAAGTGAGCATGTCCGGCTTGTTACTCTTGGCGATCGCCTTCGCCTAGACGGTGCTGGAGGAGAGCCGAGATCTCTCCAATTGAAGTTTGTCGGAGAGGCCGGCAAAAGATTGTGAAAGGTGTGGTGCTCGCCTATCCGGTGTGGAGAAGGAGCAACCCTAGTGAGATATCCTTCGTGGATATAGAAGCGAGGCTCCGAGTGAGCGCTTCAACGAGGAGTAGGGGAGACCGGGCGAGTCTCTGAGACCTCGGTAAAAATATTGTGTCAAATTGCGTATTTCATATTTGCTTTACATTCATCTTGACACAATTGTTATATTTACCATTGTTGCATGTTTTATTGAATAGTTCATTTGATTGAATGCAACTAGTTGATTAAATTGCTTTTAAGCCTCATTGTATAATTTAGGTCTCTCAATTATTCTTTAAAATTGCTTAATTGAAAAGAAATTTTAAAAGCCTCCTATTCACCCCCCCTCTAGTCGGCATTCTTGATCCTACAGGGACAAGCCACCGGGGGGCCTTGTCTCCGGGCCAATTGGACGCGCCTCTTACCTGGATTGATCCCGTGGAGATTTCCCCAAACAGCAGCCCCCCATGCCCTCCGGGGACGATGCTCGAGTTCCCGGAGGGGATGGTTCATGTTACCGGGAACATCTCCTCCGGGAAGGATCTCCGGAACCACGACGCTTAGATCCTCGTGCCAAGAGTTTATGACCGCGCCGTCGTTTAGTAAGGCCTTGTCTTGATGGGAGCGCGTCGTTCGGCCATAATGGCCGCTCGCGGTTTGAACCGGTGACGCCTCGTTTCAAGTGCTCATCCCTTCATTTCCTGCACGCTATTTGAATTGGGCAGCACGAATGTACCACGAGGAGCCACGTGGCGCCCATCGGGGCCACGTTCGCGCCCTATAAATAGGGCCTTGAGGGGCCCGGAGAAATCACTCCAACCCTCAATCATCAAACTCTACCGGTGCTCTCAGCTCTCCCGGTAACCCTCTCCCGGAAGCTCAGTCCTGGAAGCTCAGCCACCGGAAACCCAAGCCCCTCTCTTTAGTACCTAAGTCACCGGAGGAACCAATGGGACCGAAGGGCCGCGCTAAGGCTGCTGAGGTGCCTCCGGAGGAAGTCACCGCAGACTTCCTCTGGGCCTCTGAGTTCACGTCCGGGGACTTGGAGTCCCTTGTCGACCGGGGGGTGGTCGCGGACGGGGACGTCTAGATCCCCTTGAAGAAAGATAGTGCCCCCCGCCCTAGGCCCGGGGAAGTGGTGGTCTTCGAGGCTTTCCTCGAGGCTGGGATCCGGCTCCCGATGCACCCGTTGCTCCGGGAGTTCCTTAAGGAGTACGGGGTGGCACTCAACCACCTGATGCCGAACGCCTTCGTTCGGATGGGCCTCTTCATATGGCTGTTCCGGTACTTCTACGAACTGGCGGCGAGGAGCTCCCACCTGGTGAAGGGAGGGCCGAAGTCCCCGTTCGGCTCGGTGATGATCCAGCTGCTGCCGTCCCGGGTAGCGGAGTATCCGGTGTCGGCCTCCCGGGACCATTGGGAGGACTGGGTCTGGAGGTGGTTCTACCTCCGGGTCTGAGACGACGAGGTGGGAGCTGAAGCTCCTCAGCAAAGTGGTGGGCTCCCGGGGCGTCCGTTCTATGAGGGATGCCGCCGAGGAGCTGACGCTGCTGAAGATCTCCCCCTTCTCGCATGGGAGGAGGGAGATCGGGATGTGTCTGGTCCAGCGGCCCCCACAAAAGCTGGTGACCCGACATAAGTTCCCGGCTACTTTGCTTGTTTCCTTCTTTAATTTTTCTAACTCTTAACTTTTGCAGTACGACCGTATCCGGCTGCCCGGGAGAAGGCGGAGAACCTCCTCGGGAGGTATTACACCGACGAGCACAAGCGGATCGTGCACGTCATCGGGGAGGGTCCTCCCTAGAACTTGGTGGCTGAGGCCTTCGGGCTGAGGCTACCGGCGAGGACGCCTCTCCTCACCCCTGGTTCCCAAAAGAGGGGGAAGGAGGTCGCCGGGGGTTCTAAGCCAAAACGGGCCAAGGCTCAGAAAGCCCCCGGTCCGTCAACGACACTGGGCTCTACGCCCGTGAAGGCCCGGGATGCAGCCTCCGGGTCAGGGCGCGCCCCGGCACCTCCCTAGCGCGAAGTGACACCGCCTCTCCCGGAGAACTCCGGGGGGGGGGGGTGCGATGGAGGCGCAGGAGCTCGCGTGCCTCCTCGAGGCCTCCAGGGAGGCTCGGGGAAAGGAGGTGGCCGGTGACGGGGGGCATCCGATTCGGCGGATTATGCCCCCTCACCCCCTTCGGCGATTGCTCTGCCAGCGGTGCTGGCGCCGCCGGGGCCGGAGAGGCTGGAGGTTCGGTTCGCGGAGGCTTCTCCTCCGCGTGTCGGATGGCCAGTGGACGAGGGGGGAGCCCCTAGGTCTACGAGGTCCCCCCGGCAACGGAGGTCTTGGGGGCCCTGCGGTCTGGAAAGGGGAAAGGGCTCCTTATCCCCCTCCGGGGAGGTACCCCCGTGGAGAGCTTGTCGGCCTCCTCCTCGGACACTTCTTCGGAGGCAAGGACGCCTGCCACCTCTACTCCGGTCCTCATCACCCCCGCGACCTTCACGAGGGGGCCCACTATCGGTCCCGATGGGTCCGACGTCGTCGGAAAGGAGACCCCCCTGCTCTCCGCGGGGGAGATCTTCCGGTTCGCGGAGGGCCTGCAGACCCAAAAGGTCCAGGACTACATCTCGCAAGGGACGCTCCGCGAACGCTGCGGGGAGCTTCAATCTCTCCACATCCAAGTTCGTCCTTGAACCGGTAGCTCGTTTCCTTCGGGACTCCAACTCAGATTTTAACTAACTCTCGCACTTGCAGGGGGCGGCCATCACCTGGGGCATCGAGGTGCGCTTCGACAAGGCGCTGAAGGAGGCGAAGGAGAAGGCCGCCGCCTACCTAGAGCAGCGGGACGACGCCCTCCGGGAGTTGGCTCGGATCCGGGCCCAGATCCACGCCTCCGAGAACGCCAACGATCGGCTCCGGAGGGAAGCGAAGGCCAAGGAGGACGCCCATCGGGAGCTCGAGGGTTCCAGCGTCCAGGCGGTGACGGGAGCGGGCCACTCTGTCTGCCCAGCCCTCGAGGGGCTCGGAGTGAGCCTTGGCTCGGGAGGCGCTTCGGAGGCGGCGCCGGCGATGCTCACGGAGGCTGTGCGTTTTCTCAACGCACATGTCTCCGTGATCCTGTAGGCCGCTGATGCCCGGGCACGGGGCCGGGTGATCCCAGTGGTGGCTGCCGCGGTCGGGCTCGTGGAGCACCGAGGGGTTGGTGCCCGGGCGATCGGGGGCCGGATCCCCCGGAGCTTTCCGGAGTTCTTCGAGCCATCTCGGCGAGAAGTGGAGTAGCTCGCCGGCGACTTCTATGACCGGATAGTTCGGGTGCGATTCCCGGCGTCGGCGCCTCCGGGGGCAGACGTTGTGGCTCCGGCGGGAGCCTTCCGGGGGGAGGACGCCAATGAACAAGTATGAGCCTCCCCTCGGGCCCTTAGATAGGACCCTTTTTTGTTTTAAGGTTTTTGCTCCCGGTAGCTTCTTAGAGAAAGCCCCGGACACTTGTACAAAAACATTTTGATGCAATAGAAATGAAATTTTTGCTCAGTCTTTGAATCAAATTTACCAGGTTTCTCGGGAGGTTACTCTCGGGGCTCAGGGAGTCAATTCCGGGCAAAGACCCCCGAGGTTGGAGCGCAACCTCAGGGGCGTCCCGATGTTACAGGGAGCTTCTCCGGAGTTGGAGCCCCCGGTCTCCGATGGGTGTCACCCGGGGGCAGCCCAAGCCGCCTTCATTTTGTTAATTCTCTTCTCCGGGGGAGATGGCAAAGGTGTTTCCCGGGAGCCAATCCGATTGCGGTGGCATCCAGAGTGGCACCTGGACAACTTCGACAACCACCGCGCCGAACTGTCCCCTCCGCGACTGGGGTCCTGGAGGGTTCCCCCGCTTCGAATACTTCCATCGGCGGGCTACGAGTATTGGCCCGAAGATTTGCTCCGAGAGGCCCAGCTTCGTATACGAAGTTTATATCAAGACCTGGCCCGAGAGCTATCAGAGGGCCTCCGGGATTATTAGGTGTAGGAGCCTTCCAGGTTATACTCTGGGTTGTATCGTTTTTGATGTAACGATGCCCACCGGAGGGGGAAGATGTCCTTTGGTTAAATGAATATTTTCAATAAAGCTAAGTTTGCTTGTGTACTTCGTGAATTTTTGAATAGTTACTTGGGTAGGTTACCCCCCCTCCACAGCGGGCCGGAGGGTAACTCCACGCGCTGTGGAGGTAACAAAGCCCCGTGGTAAAATCTTCAATTAAGTTTTCAAGTTTTCCAAAGGTTCTGGTGAGAACTTTTCCCGGTCGCCGTGAGAACGGGGGACCGGGAAAAACTTTCGTGAACAATTTTTCAAAGTTCCCTGGTGAGATCATCCGGTTGCCATGAGAACGGGGAGCCGGGAAAGAGCTTTCTGGGAGTCACAAGATTTCTGGGAATTTTTCCGGGAGAAAACTCTCCGGTCGCCGTGAAAACGGGGAGCCGGGAAAGAGCTTTCCGGGAGTCACAAAATTTCAGGGAATTTTTCCGGGAGAAAACTCTCCGGTCGCCATGAAACGGTGATCCAGGAATGAGGTCTTCGGGGAAGAACATCCAAGAAAATCCGAGATTCCCAGGGAATCTTTCTGGGAGAAACCCTCCAGTCGCCGTGAGAACAGGGATCCGGGAATGAGATCTCTAAGAAAGAGTATCCGAGAAAGTGAAATTCCCGGGGATAATTTTTTCGCGAGAAAACCCTCCGGTCGCCGTGAAAACGGGGAGCCGGGAATGAGATCTCCGAGAAAGAATATCCGAGAATTCTGTCTCGCTAAGGAGACAATCGACTCCCGGAGGAGGGTGTGCCCGATGATAGGTCTGAGTGTTTGAGTAGGGGATTAGTCTCTCAAATTGACTCGTTACCACGGTCCCTGAGGACCGGGTTGCCGCTTACACCCTCAGTCCACTAGGGGCGATCGTGAGCCACCCTATATTAGTGGGACTCCCGTTATAGGGACTTGCTGGGTCGTGATAGCCCACTTCCTCGCGGGGAGGGCATTCTCACGGGGAGGGCATTGCCGTGAGAGACGGTAATGTAAAAACCTCCAGTGAGCCAGAGCTGAGGAAAAAACCAGTTGTTTTAATAATGAGTTAAGATACAACGCCTACCCCCGCAAGATCGTTACGGGGGAGGGACTGGTGAGTACAATGTCCCCCTCCCCTCCGGCGTAATCGCTCCAGGGGAGGGGACGAGCCCGTAGGCTAGACGTAGAACTTGCGAAGCAAGTGCACGTTCCACGTGTACTTCAGCTCCTGCTCTTGATGGTTAGGGAGCTTGTAAGCCCCTGAGCCTAAGATTGCCGAGATCCTGTAGGGGCCCTCCCACTTGGGGGAGAGCTTGCCCTGGGCTTGGGGGTCTGTGACGCGCTGGTTGTACGCGTCCGCCATTTCGCGCTCGTAGATGGCGTGGCGGAGGAGCGCTCGGTCGCGTTCCTCCTCCATGAGGTCGACCTCTAGTCGTTGATTTGCCTCGTTGGCTTGGTATGTCGTGGTCGTGGCTCCGTCTAGGAGCTCGACCCGCCGTGACCGGAAGCCAATCTCCGAGGGAAGGACCACCTCAACTCCGTATATAGGGGAGAAGGGGGTACGTCCCGTTGTCCGGCTCGGGGTCGTGCGCATGGAACAGAGGATGCTGGGGAGCTCCTCCGCCCACGCACCCCGTTTGGAAGCGGCTTGTTCGAGCCGTCGGTGTAACCCTTGTAGGATTACACCATTGGCCCTTTCAACAGCCCCGTTGCTCTGAGGATGAGCTACCGAGGCGAAGTAGATGGTGAGCCCCAGGACTTCGTAGAATTCCCGGAAATATACCGAGTCGAATTGGGTCCCGTTATCGACAGTGATCCCTCGGGGGACGCCGAAATGACAAACGATATTTTTCCAGAAAAACCGCTGTACCGCCTGGGACGTGATGCTGGCTAGAGGTTCGGCCTCAACCCACTTTGTAAAGTAGTCGACCGCGACCATCGCATACTTGTAGCCCTTGGGTGCTGGGGGGAAGGGACCAAGGAGGTCCATCCAAGCGCGCGAAGGGCCAAGTGATGGGGATAGTCTGCAGCGCTACAGGGGGGAGGTTCGAACACTTGGCCATCTTCTGGCAGGCCTCGCACGCGGAGACGAGGTCTTGCGCGGTGCGAGTCACTGTGGGAAAATAGAAACCCTAGCGAATGGCCTTGGCCGCGATGGCACGTGGGGCCAGATGAGACCCACAGCTTCCCGAGTGAATATCCTTGAGAAGCCGGAGCCCTTCCTGTTGACGATTCGGACTCGGAGTCCTCAGCCGAACTTATGCAGAATTTGTAATTGTGAGACCTTTCAAGATGACCCTTCAGGAAGGTATGCTGAACAATAGTGAACAGGAGCACAGAGAGTTTAGACAGGTTCGGGCCCTCGATGGTGGGAGTAAAAGCCCTACGTCCTGTTGAGATTTCACTAAGTGTGGTAAAAGGTTTACAAATGGAGGAAAAAGTCCTCACAGGCGAGGATTTTCCCTGTAAGAGTGTACAAGGATAAGCCAAAGAAGGCTTACTAAAATGCTATATGAGGTGTGCCGTAGACTTGGCTAACTTGGATGATTTTGGGTTTCTTGATCTTCCGATCTCTCGGTTGATGTTTCGGATGATCCCCCCCTGATTGATGCTCCATGCCATCCTTTTGTACTGTTTGGAAGGGTGCCATGTAGAGGAAACTGCATCAAACGGTTGCACGGACGGTTGGATGCGGTTTTTTGGAACTGCTCTTAACCTCCACGCAGGTTAAACACGTGTTATTCACGGATAACTGTATGTGTTAACCTTCTGACGGTTGATTCTCCACGTGTAGGAATCTTCGGGATACTTAGAATATCCTGTTGTATGGGCAACCGAATAAATAGATCTCAAGTATCTTGATCGGTAGATGTTCTGACCGCGGGATATTAGCTGACCGCACAATATCCCGAATGTGTAGTTCGCGTACAGCCTACGAACTTCTGACCGCGCAAGGCTTACGGTCTGACCGCGTAAAGCTGCGACCTGATCGCGTAAAGCTTGCGACCTCATGGTGATGCCCCTCAGAATAGCTTGAATTCGCATCACCAGATACATGTCTGGTTCGAACCTGTCTTGAACCAAAAGTTTATTAGAAGTGACCCGGGTGTCAATCCTCGTCAGCTAGCCCCCAAATTCGAAGAAAACGAAGAGACGTGTTTATTTCGAATTTTTAAAAAACCGTGCATTGGATTTTTAACCCGGCCCTTTAACTTCTCCACTTAGTGGCGCACTAAGTGAAAACGGTTGGTTTTTCAAGACGGGTTTTGACATTACGTGACGGGCAATGATAGCGCCGTAGAATTGTTTTTATCTCGAGGTAAAATTGTAAATGTCTTAACAAAACCCGAGGTGTCTGGGAGGCGAACCGTCGCCCTGGTGGCTATAAATACCAGACCCCTGGACATGTAAAGATCTACAATTTCCCTCTCACGTCTAAGTCTTTTTCTTGTTATCCTGCCTCCTTCCTTTTCACATACCCCTCCCAATGGCAGATCATGAAATCATCGAGATTGAGAGCGATGAAGGGGAAATTGTCGAACAAGGGTCTCAAACGAATGAAGTCCTGTCTCCCTTAAGGAAGAAACCCAAGGTTGACGAAGGATCTTCCAGTGGAACAAAGGTGAAGAACGTAGCGAGTTTCTTTCTTCCTTCAGTTCCTTTGACCCTCCCCGTTCATGCCTCTCGGCAAGTTAGGCCTTTATCCTTAGGAAAAGATCCCTTCACATCCAACTCTCCCATCCTTTTGGGTGATCAGCATCCTGGTCGGCAAGCGGTGACTATCCCTCGATCAGATGATTGCCGTATTGGGTTGGCGAAGCAATCTTCTTCTGGGAAGGTTGCTCTTCCACCATATGATGATCTTCCTCCCAAGATGGGTGTATCAACGGGTTATGCACCGGGACAGGTAACAATTCTTCTCCCTTTTTGCTGATAATTTTAGTTAGTATGACTAACTTTTGCAAAATGCAGGAGGTAGGAGGCCCCAGCGATCAGCCTTCTGCTGCTCCATCTCTTCCTTCCGGACAGACCCTTCTGGAAGAGAAGAATGCCCTGGAGAAGAAGACCGAGGAGATGGCCTCGAAGATTCTGCGTTTAGCAGAATGTTTTGATCGATCCCGAGAAGAGGCGCACCATTTCCGTCGAGAGAGGGACTTCGCTCAGCAACAGCGAGAACTCTCTGACTTGATTAGGGACAATAGTGGGTCTGTTGTTAGGGACGATATAGATAGACTTAGGGTAGTTGCTAGTTCCTTGGGGGTTGTCAGTGTAGATCCTACTGACAACAACATGTCCCTTGGGGAACTTTGTAAACTTCTTTCAGAGCAAGTCGATGTTTTGATCGACTGCATCCCTTTTGTATGTAAAGAATGTAAGAAATAAAAGTTCTTTATTTCTCATGAAATGTTCTCCACATCTTCTGTGCGAAAATATAGCCATGAACTTTATGTTCGCGACCATTCATACACAGGAAATTTTAGTTCTGCGATCAAAATCACTTTTAAGAAAAAAGCACCGCGACCTGCCCTGATTCCGCGATCAGTTTCAAAGCCGCGGTCAGAACTAAGGTTCGACCAGAGTTGGGACTCGGTCAGGATGTCACTTCGATTAGAATCGAAGTTTTAGCCTAAAACACGATTTCGATAAAACCATAACCCAATTAGAAACACTCCAGTACGTTAAAAATTGGGTTACATGATTTTTTCGAATAAAATGTTCAAAGTATAAAAAGGAAAAACGTCCTCTGAAAAGTACTGAAAATTTTTCAGTCCTTTTACGCTTTCAGTTTCCAAAACAAAGAAGTCTTTTTGTTTCAGATCCGACACCTGAGTACTTTATCGGGTCCATCAGAGACAGTATCCATTATGGGAAATGAATAAAGCATTCAATGGAACGTTTGAAATGAGCCGTTTACTCATTAATGCGTCGCCTTGGGTCTATAAAAAGAGCAGATGTCTTCTCAAAGAAGCCACACAGCTAAAAACCCTCATTATTCCCGCCGCTCAAAACCCTCATTTTCTTCAGCCTTCATCTTCCCCAAATCGCCAGCTTCCCCTTTGATTCTACACCAAAGATGGCGTCCTGGAGCAGATCCATTCACCATTCTGAGGAGAGCCTGATGGTGTTAGAGAAGGAGGAGATCCTTTCTCCGCGGCTGCTCATTAACTGGCGACCTGCGGAGAAGGACCAAGAAACCCCAACTGTCCAAGAAGGCGAGTTGGTGGTTTTTGAGGAGTATTTGCGTTGCGGGTTCCGATTCCCTAAGAGTCGGTTCCTTAAGGATGTCCTTGAACATTACGGGTGGGAACTGATCAACCTCCACCCCAACGCGATGCTGATCCTTGCAGTATTCCAGCACCTTTGTGAAGCCTTCGTCGGAATATATCCCAGCGTGGATCTTTTCCGACGATTTTACTTTTCGGCGTGGTCGAAGAGTACCAACGCCGCTGATTCATCTACTTCCGGCTGAGGGATAAAAAGGAGTATCCCTCCCCACCCCTACGAGATTCTGTGCATGGGTGGCACCAAAGGTGGTTTTACTGCTCTCCACCATCCGAAAGCAGTTTATGGTTTGAAAACTCGCGACCGGAGAAGTCGAGCGAGTTAGACATTCCCCCGACGATGAACTCGGAGCTTTCGAAGCATGCCGAGGTGATTCTTCACTTGGTCAATCAAGGATTGACGGCTCGAGATATCATTCGAGACTTCGTGAAGAACCGGGTGAGTCCTCTGCGTGAAAGGGCTCATCCGGCGTGGGAGATTAGGTCCATGGGTGATAGCACCCTGGACTACAGTCAAGGTATTTATTTCTTTGGTGCTGAACTTTCTCCTTTTTGAATTGTACAAATTCTGACTTGAGTTTGGGAACAGTCTTGCCTTCATCTGAGATTGAAAGGCGGACCAACTCCCTCCTTAGGACCTACAATTCCGATGTAGAGGGCCCTAAGGGATCACCTCGCCCGCAGAGCTTGATTCACGCTGGTGATGACCTCAGACAGGAGCGCCGAAAGGTAATTTCCTTGTCCAGCTTTGGCTCTGCAGGTCTTGTGTGTGTCCAGTGCTAATCCCTCGTAATGGACTGCGAACCAGCTCCTAGGGAAGTTTGCGGATGCAACGTTCCCAAGTGAAAATGTCGGCTCTCCGAAGAAGCCGACGGCGAAGAATGTGAAGAAGGTCTCTCAGAGACCCAGGACAAAGAGTCCTGCCCCTAAGAAGACCAAGCTGAACCCTGGGGAGGGGTCTTCACGAAGCATTCCTCGTCCCGCAAGAAAGACTGCGGTAAGATATGGCATTCCTGCTACTTTTTCAGGTGCGACATGGAATCACTTCTTCGTCGTACAGGGAGAGGGGAGCGAGGAGGAAGAGGATGACGTTCCTCTGATCCTTCGAAGGAGGAAGATCGCGGATCTTCCATCCAGCGATGCCCCAAGCTGCCCCGCAGAGACCACTACTACCGAAGAGGTGGTCGTGGAAGATCCTGCGACCACCGAAAATCTTGTGGTCGCGGGTGACCCTTCAATTCCTGAAGCCCCCGAGGTTTCAGGGTCAATTATTTCTGCTTCCCTGGTTGAAGGGATGACCAAGGTAAGGAATCTTTTTCGGCCGTTCCTTCTATGACTCTTTCTGCACATTTGTCAAGTTAATGTATATACAGGGAGGAGAGCTTCCCCCTGGGACCACTGGGGGTTCCAGGGAGGAAAATCCTCCTCCTCTGCGGACAGAGGAGGAGGTGGATGAACAAAGGCCAGCTATGATGGTTCCAGCAACTCTGGAATCGCCAAGGCCTTCAGATGCAGCCCCACCAGTTAGCCCGGTGGCCCAGGTAAAGATATTTTTATGTGTTTTTACCTGTTCCCTAAGAATATGCCTATAACATGACATTCCCAGGGGGGTGCTGCCTTGTTTACCATAAGGAAGGCGAGAACCGGAGACGGCTCTCCTTCGCAAGGGGAATTTTCCCAGAAGTCCCAGGAATGAATGGGATTTCAAATAAGGTAAGAGCTCTTACTTGACAGTAATCTTAAATAAAAGTTGCCTGACCCATTCTTCCTGTTAGGCAAAAGAAGACAGCGCCTAACCCTTCAACCGCCACTGGGGAGGTTGAAACTAGGGCTGATGAGGGAGCCTCTAATGAAGAGCGCTCTGCTCCCGTGGTTCAGGAAGTCGTCCGGACCGCGGGAGGTGAAACAAGTATAGGGACCGGGTCACAACCAGTGGCCTCTGGGGGTGGCGTCCGGCCGGCACTCCCGCCAACTATCCCTGTAGTGAGCACGTCGGAGGCTCTAGCGAGGATTCCCGCTGAACTGAATGATGCCATTTTACAAGAGTTTATGAAGGTATAATAAGACTCTGCTTCCGTGCCTGAATTATACTTAGGACACCTTTGACCTTCTTCTTTGGCACCACAGGGATTGTCCTGGCTAACAAGCCATTCGCGTGTTGTGATGGCTAGTACAGAAGCCATTCAAAAAGAACGCGATAGCTTGCGCAGGTGAGTACCATTACCCTCTGGTTAACATGGGTACATCTTGGTTGTGACTGCCTTGATTTTGTTGCAGAGAGGTTGCATTCTTGAAGAAGGAGGTGGCCGGTTCAGTCTCAATGCTTAAGAAACAAGAAACTGAACTCAACAGACTTCGATCAGAGAATGCTGGTAACCCGATTCCTGACTAGGAAGACTTGAATCCATAATATGCGAATAATCTTCTCTCTCTGTACAGCGCAAGCAGGTCGAATTACGCAGCTCAGTCGAGACAAGGAGATTCTTGAATCCTCGATTCGCCACACCGATCGGGCAATCAAAGAACTGAGCCTCCGGATCTTCGAAAAACTAAAGGCCGTGGCTGATCTTTTGAAGACCGATGTGGTAGAACTGAGGCAAGACAACCTCAGTATAAATGACTGGACATCGCTGCTTACTGCCCAGGCGGATTCACTGCTTGAGTATCTCCCTGGAGATACACGGCGACGCGAAGAGGCGATCAGAACCAGGGTTCGATCAGCCGCAGCAGCCGTACTCAGCCGGGTTCGACTTCACCATGGCCCAGATGCAGATCTGAACGCATTGGTGGGTCCGGTTGAGGTCGAGAGTGAAGAGCTGCTCGATGCAGTCATAGAGGAAGTCCAGCCCCTAGTAGATAGACTCCTGACTGAGCTGGGGATCGAATGATCCTTATTTTTGTAACCAAACAATTGTAATTACAATGCAATGTATGTAAAACTATTCAAAAGAAAGTGCATATTCACATCATAAGTTTCATACTATAAGTATATTCCTCTAGCCCCCGCCTCTGTTTTGTGAATACTGGAGCCTTAGTATTTTAAGCAGAGGGGAAAACATAAGTATGATGACCAGGGATATGCGCTTCAAGCCGATGGTCAAGATTAAAGTAACATTTTAACCTTATTGCAAACTGGTAGCCACCCAGATGACCGAAGACTAGCCAGATAGTCCCGTGTGCGTTGAGAAACGGCTTATTTAGGAGCGACTTATCTGGAAGTGATCATGAGATCGACCAGCGAATCTGGTTAAAAAATGCTGTAGTAACCTAACCGCCGGCGATCAGCCCCAGGTCGAATTTGTATAATTTGGGCTTAAAGAAAACACTCATTGTATGAAAACAAGACATGCTTTTTATGAAAAGATGCTAATTGAACAGGGAAAAAGTGATTGGAATACTTACACGTAAAACTTGCGAAGTTGATCGATGTTCCAAGTATTGGACAAAATCCGACCATCCTCCATGGCTAACCGCAGATCCTGGCCGCGGCACTGAGACGACAGTGTATGGCCCTTCCCACTTTGGGGAGAATTTATTGCGGTTAGACTGGTCTTGAATTTTTCGTAAAACCAAGTCGCCAACGGTGAGATCACGTGGTCGCACCTTTTTACTGTGATACTTGCGTAGAGCCTGCAAGTATACCGCGGACTTGATCAGGGCGCGATCACGCCGTTCTTCCAGGAGGATGAGATCTTGCGATCGCTGTTCGGATTGATTGACTTGTTCGAATTGATTCGTGCGAACAGATCCAATACTAACTTCCATAGGCAACACAGCCTCGGCCCCATAGACCAAATGGAAGGGTGTCTCACCGGTGGCTCGACTAGAGGTAGTCCGTAGTGCCCATAGAACAGTATAGAGCTCGTCTGCCCAAGCCCCCGAGCGGGTCTTGAGGCGATCAAAAACACGTTTTTTGATGCCTTGCAATACTTGCCCATTGGCCTGTTCTACGGCACCATTGCTTTGTGGATGTGCCACGGAAGCAAAGCACACCTTGGTCCCAATCTGATCGCAGTAGTCTAGGAAGAGACCGCTAGCGAACTAAGAACCGTTGTCTGTGATGAGACGGTTTGGAACACCAAATCGTGCCACAATGTTCTTGTGAAAGAACTTTTGTGCGGCTGATGCAGTAATATTTTGTACTGGTTCGGCCTCAATCCACTCTGTGAACGTGTCAATGGCTACGAACAGAAACTTGTACCCATTGACTGCTTGTGGCATAGGACCGACGATGTCCATTCCCCAGATCGCGAAGGGCCATGCGAGAGGAATAGTTTGCAATGCATAAGCAGGTTGATGAACCTGTCTTGCATGAAACTGACACTGTGGACACATCTTGACCA
The DNA here is from genome assembly GCA_019359835.1 of Pharus latifolius. Taxonomy (NCBI): domain Eukaryota; kingdom Viridiplantae; phylum Streptophyta; class Magnoliopsida; order Poales; family Poaceae; genus Pharus; species Pharus latifolius. Next base: position 33,979,603 of record CM033328.1, on the reverse strand, counting down.
TAAACTTGGCATCATCGAGTGCCGAAGGCCAGTCGAATCCCTGTCGAAAAACTTTTCCGACCATTGTTCGGGATGACGCGTGTGCACCGCATACACCGTCATGTATTTCTTTCAAGAGGGATTTTCCTTCCTCCTGAGATATGCAGCGCATGAATACTCCTTGAGTACCCTTTTTGTACATAACCCCATCTATGAGTTTGTACAGACGCGCCTTTCGAATTAATCGATCGCTTTTGGTTTCGTCCTCGGGTAGGGTCCCATGTTCAAGATAGACCCTCAATGGATGAGTCCAATCTTGTTCCTGACCGAGGTTGGCAACGAAGGCTATTGCCGGATCATCCTCGACCGAAGTCATGATCGAAGGATGGTCCAAGTGTTCAATGAATACTCCTGCCGGAGCGGATGAGCGTGAGGATCCAATTTTGGATAATTGGTCTGCGAGAATATTGTCCTTTCGCGGGACGTATTGGACTTCGAAGTGACTGAAGTGTTTTTCCAATCTCCTCACTTCCCCCAAGTAATGAGCCATTGTCTCATCGGAGGTGCTGTACTCCTTGTTTACCTGGTTTACGACTAGCTGTGAGTCCCCCCTCACCACTAATCGACGGACTTCGAGGAATTTTGCTGCCCGGAGCCCTGCAAGAAGACCTTCATACTCTGCTGCATTGTTGGTGGCAACAAAGTGTAGTTGAATGACATACTTAAGCTGTTCGCCCTGAGGCGTAACTAAGACCACTCCAGCCCCCGAGTGTTGAAAACTACGGGAGCCGTCAAAGTACATTGTCCAATAATCGGGGTACTCCAGTTCCTTTGCCAACTGCACGGGTGGCTCAGGGTTGGTCCATTCGGCCACAAAGTCGGCCAAAACCTGAGACTTAACCGCCGTGCGAGGGGTGAAATGGATCTCGAAGGCACCGAATTCGACCGCCCATTTGGCGATTCGACCAGATTTTTCTGGATTTTGGACAATATCCCCTAAAGGAAAAGAGGAGGGTACTGTGATCTTGTGTGCTTGAAAGTAATGTCGTAGCTTACGGGAAGCCATCAGTAGCGCGTAAAGTATCTTCTGGACCTCAGGGTAGCGCTCCTTAGGACCATGAAGTACTTCGCTCACATAGTAGACGGGTCTGTGTACTCCTTCCCTTTCCGCGATCAGAACTGCGCTGACCGCGTGTGGGGTGGCCGCCAAATACAAAAGTAATGGTTCTTCCTTTTCAGGAGACACCAATACTGGCGGACTGGAAAGATATGTTTTTACCTCCTGAAACGCTTTTTCGGCCTCGTCGGACCACGTGAAGTTATGATGTTTCCGCAAGGCTTTAAAGAAAGGTAGTCCCCTTTCGCCGAATCGCGATATAAAGCGACTTAAAGCCGCCATGCGACCAGCCAGGCGTTGAACATCCTTCATGGTCGAGGGCGACCTCATTTGTTCAATAGCTCTGATTTTCTCAGGATTAACCTCAATGCCCCTGGAACACACAAGGAAACCAAGAAGCTTCCCTGAAGAAACCCCGAAAGAACATTTCTCCGGGTTCAATTTTATTCCAAAGCGATTCAAGTTACAGAAGGTTTCAGCAAGATCGTCCAAATGAGATAATCTTTTGGTGCTCTTTACAACCAAGTCGTCTACATATGCTTCGAGATTACGCCCTATCTGGGAAAGAAAGATCTTTTGCATCAAGCGCTGGTACGTGGAACCAGCGTTCTTGAGACCGAACGGCATTCTGACGTAGCAGTATGTGCCGAACGGGGTGATGAAGGCAGTTTTCTCTTCATCGTCTTCTGCCATGCTAATTTGATGATATCCTGAGTAGGCATCCAGAAAACTCATCAGTTCGCAACCCGCAGTGGAGTCAACCAGCTGGTCGATGCGGGGAAGGGGAAAGTCATCCTTCGGACAGGCACTGTTGAGGCTAGTATAGTCGACGCACATGCGCCACTTTCCATTTGACTTGCGGACCATGACCGGATTGGCGAGCCAGTCCGGGTGATTCACTTCGCGGATAAACCCGGCTTGTAAGAGTTTGTCTAACTCTTCTCGGATGGCTTCCTGTCGGTCGGTGGCAAAACGCCTGAGCTTTTGCTTTATTGGTCGTTGTCCAGGTCGAATTGCTAACCTGTGCTCAATTACTTCCCTTGGGACACCGGGCATGTCGGACGGTTTCCACGCAAACACGTCTGCGTTAGCCCGGAGGAAAGCAACGAGGTCGAGTTCCTATTTGTCATCCAGGGCTGACCCAACCCGAATTGTCTTGGATGGGTCATCTGGGTACAAAGGAACTTGTTTGAGTTTCTCATCTGGTCGAGGAGCAGCCCTGATCGCATCGGTGGCGACGGTGGCGACCTGAGCGTCCCGGAGGGGAAGTTGATCGACCATCTCCAAAGATAGCCGGTCGCACGTGAGCGCCACGTTGCGACTTCCTCGGACCGAAATGACACCTTTGGGGCCAGGCAATTTCCCGCACTGATAAGCATAGTGCGTTGCCATCATGAACTTAGCAAGAGTCGGCCTGCCAAAGATTGCATTATAAGCTGAATCACAATCGATTACATCGAAAGTAACCAATTCCGTTCGGAAGTTATCTGGTTCTCCCAGAGTGACCGGGAGGACACTTGTCCCAATGGCATCATGGAGGGGCCTGGGATTATCCCATAAAACGGATGGATTATGGGCTTGATCTTCGAACGAGGAATTTGCATCTCGTCGAGTGTCTTGACCAATAAAAGATCAAGGGAACTTCCCCCATCAATCAGGACCCTTTCGACTCTCGCGTTACTGATGATTGGGGTAATAACCAGAGGTAGCCTCAATGGTCGAGTTAGCCCCACAGGACAGTCAGCGCGATCGAACGTCAAAGGCATAGCCGACCAACGGGGATATTGAGGTTCGCCAAGGGATATCTCCGTTTGGTTAACCTCTCGGCAAAAGGTTTTAAACTGCCTTTTGGAAACGAAAGAGGAGGAACCTCCGAAAATGACATTAACATGATTTTGAGGTACCTGGTAAGCCATTTCTTCGTCTCCGTCGACGTCTCTAACCCCGCACGCCTGCTCTTTAGGCGGTAAGGTTGGCATTGGCCCAGCTCCTTGGTAGAAATCATCCAGCTGTTTCAACCAACTCCTGCAGTTTTTGAGGTCGTGGCCTGCGGAGTTGTGGAGTGGACACCACCTCTTGCCCTCCTGCGGATTAGTTGATTTTTCTGGCTGGTCGGAATCCCGGCCGCCAGAAGCAGTTTTACTTTTAAAAGAAGACTTATTACCTTTGGTCGAAGGTGGTTTCTCCGCGACTGCGACCTCACGGTACTGTCCAGAGCGGTTCCTCTTTGACTTTTTTGACTTCCCACCCGGTGAAGACTCTGGCTTTTTGCTTGAATCTTCTTTCTTGGCGTCCTTGAAGCCTGGTTGGGGCGGTAGGTCCCCCTTATCAACCATTCGGTTCCATTCGACTGCCTCGGCTGCATCGGAGTATCGATCAGCCATATCGAACAGATCGGCCACTGATCGAGGAGGGTGGATAAGCAAGTCTTCAGTGAATCTCCGGTATCGAACGGCATGCTTAAATGCCCTGATTACGGAGCCATCAGATATGTTCGGGATGGTATTTCTTACCCCGACAAACCTCTTGACAAACTGCCGAAGCGTTTCGGTCGAAGTTTGCCGCAGTCTATGCAAGTCGTCCTCCTTACCCGGCTTTTGGTAACAGTTTTGGAAATTGCTGAGGATGGCATCGCATAGCATTTCCCAATTATAGATAGAACCCTCAGGCTGATTGAACAACCAGGTTCTAGCCGGTCCTGCGAGGACTGTTGGCAGGTAGTTGTCCATGACCTTGTCATCGCCTCCTGCTGCTTGGATGGCAGTAATATAGATCTGAAGGAACTCAGATGGGTTTTGAGTTCCATCAAACCTCTCAATGGCCCCTGGTCGAAACTTATCGGGCCAAACGACTGCTCGTAGGCCAGGCGAGAAAGCTTTGCAACCAACGTAAGGACCGTGAACCGTCCTGCGACTTTCGGTCGGGTTTCGAGCAAACTCACTTAATGGCGAGGTTACTCGGGGTCCCAAACGAGAGTGAACGGGAACTTGATCCCTACTACAAGAGTCCTGCATTCGCCGATATTTGTCCTGTCGGGACGGTAGAGGTGGCGGGTAACTCCGTCGGCCAGAGCCAAAATGAGGACCATCTCGTTCACGGGAATGTGTCACTGAGCGGGAAGAGGCTGTTGGGGTCGCCTCGGATGCGACCTCGTCCAGTCTTTCCGCCAGGATCCTGAAAAAGGCCGGTCTCTGCGCATCCGTGACCGTAGGAGGAAAATTACGCATGACCTTCGCGATAGATCGCAGTCGACCATGGGTACTTCTCCTAGGGGCACCAGGTGTTACTGTTTCTTCGTCCACTGGGAAATGCTCCGGTGGTAAGGAAGGAGTCTGGTCACGTCTACGACCACGCGACCGTCGAGAAGAACTCGGGGCAGCATCGTAACGAGCCTGCGTATCTTGAAGAGCCTCTGGGGCAGTTCTGCGTAGTTCGTTGTTCTGTTGCTCGAGATCTTGCTCCTCCTTCTGTTTGCGATCTTGTTCTTCCCTGGCAGCCTGTTGATCGGGAGTTTCCTCCGACAACGCAGCAAACTGCCTAGGGAGAGAGGTCGCCGATGGGGAGAACATCTCGGTTTGTTCCGAGTCAGACTCGAAATCAAAGAGACGGTGGAGGTTATCAGGGTCGAACCTTCCAGGGCTAACTTCAGGGTCACCATCATATTTTCCCTCAGCGGGATCGTATGACGGGCTGGATTCATCACCTAGCACATTAAGAACCTCTGCGGGTTCTGACCTTGTGCCAGTTACCTCCTGGTCGATTAACATGACTTGGGGAGATGATTCAACCTGTGGAAGATTCTGGCCTTCGACCTCTTCCATCGGAACAGGATCGCTTGGAGAAGGCATGGGTATATGGGCATAATCCTCGAGATCGAAATCGTTCTCGGAATCATATGCTCCAGCCATGTTTCGGCGAACCTCCGAATTTCAATTAGGACGCCTTGAGAAAGGCCCCACGGTGGGCGCCAGCTGTCGACGATTCAGACTCGGAGTCCTCAGCCGAACTTATGCAGAATTTGTAATTGTGAGACCTTTCAAGATGACCCTTCGGGAGGTATGCTGAACAATAGTGAACAGGAGCACAGAGAGTTTAGACAGGTTCGGGCCCTCGATGGTGGGAGTAAAAGCCCTACGTCCTGTTGAGATTTCACTAAGTGTGGTAAAAGGTTTACAAATGGAGGGAAAAGTCCTCACAGGCGAGGATTTTCCCTGTAAGAGTGTACAAGGATAAGCCAAAGAAGGCTTACTAAAATGCTATATGAGGTGTGCCGTAGACTTGGCTAACTTGGATGATTTTGGGTTTCTTGATCTTCCGATCTCTCGGTTGATGTTTCGGATGATCCCCCCCCTGATTGATGCTCCATGCCATCCTTTTATACTGTTTGAAAGGGTGCCATGTAGAGGAAATTGCATCAAACGGTTGCACGGACGGTTGGATGCGGTTTTTTGGAACTGCTCTTAACCTCCACGCAGGTTAAACACGTGTGATTCACGAATAACTGTATGTGTTAACCTTCTGACGGTTGATTCTCCACGTGTAGGAATCTTCGGGATACTTAGAATATCCTGTTGTATGGGCAACCGAATAAATAGATCTCAAGTATCTCGATCGGTAGATGTTCTGACCGCGGGATATTAGCTGACCGCGCAATATCCCGAATGTGTAGTTCGCGTACAGCCTACGAACTTCTGACCGTGCAAGGCTTACGGTCTGACCGCGTAAAGCTGCGACCTGATCGCGTAAAGCTTGCGACCTCATGGTGATGCCCCTCAGAATAGCTTGAATTCGCATCACCAGATACATGTCTGGTTCGAACCTGTCTTGAACCAAAAGTTTATTAGAAGTGACCCGGGTGTCAATCCTCGTCACTTCCGGCCGTGGAAGGCACCGGAGCAAGGCGGAAGCCCCCTTCTTGTAAAGCCTCCCCTCTAACAGGATGTATGCCCGGGCCTTTGCCTGGAGGCACTTGGCCTCGGTCTCGTTGGGAGGGTCTCCCTCCCCCTTAATGAAGGAGACGAGGGGATCCATCCAGGATGAAGTACGGGTGATTTCGGTGACTTCTGGGACACAGGGCTCGTCACCCATATCCGGGGGAGTCATCGAGGGCTTCGTGATGATCTCCAAGAAGGCCCCTTTGGGGAGTAGTTCCCGGGCGTTGGCTGCCCGGGCTAGGGCGTCGGCCCGATCGTTGTCCCTCCGCGGGATGTGCCGGGCCTCTAGTCCAACGAAGTACTTCTCCATCTTGCGCACTTCCTGCAAGTAGAGGCTCAAGTTTGCGTCGTGGCACAAGTAGGACTTGTCCATTTGGTAAACTACGAGTTGGGAGTCTCCCTTTACTAGGAGGCGTCGAATCCCCAAGGAGCGCGCGAGGCATAACCCAAGGATCAAGCCCTCGTATTCGGCGACGTTATTCGGCTCCAGAGGACTACTCCCGCGCCGGCCCCGACGAGACATAGGGAGCCATCGAACATGAGTGTCCAATGATCGCTGAGTCAGGGTGGTTCGGGGAGGTCTTCGTCCTCGGGCCAGGAGGCAGGAGTCCACTCCGCCACGAAGTCGAAGAGGACTTATGACTTGATGGCGGAGCGCCCCGTGAGGGAAAGGGAAAAGGGGGCGAGCTCGGCCCCCCACTTCCTTATCTGGCCGGTAGCTTCCTTGTTTCGGAGCACCTCCCCCAAGGGGAGGGACGACGGGATAGTGATGGGGTGCCCCAGGAAGTAATGACGAAGCTTCCGGGACGCCATCAGAAGGGCGTAGCAGATCTTCTCCATCTTCGTGTACTGAGTTTTGGCCCCTTGGAGGGCCTCGCTCATGTAGTACACGGGACTCTGTTGCCCATCTTGCTCCTTTACCAATACCGCACTCACGGCAACCGGGGTGGTGGCTAGGTAAAGGAGCAGAGGCTCTTCAGGGGATGGGATCACAAGCATCGGGGGGCTCGTGAGGTACTTCTTCAAATCGTCGAAGGCCTCTTGGGCCTCGGGGGTCCACCGGAACCCTTCGAGCCCCTGGAGGATTTTGAAGAATTGGAGGCCGCGTTCCCCTGACCGCGAGACGAAATGACTCAGCGCGGCTAAGCGGCCGGTGAGTCGTTGAACGTCTTTGACCGAGCGTGGCGGGGCATGTCCAGGAATGCCCGGATTTTTTTGGGGTTGGCCTCTATGCCCCGCTGGGACACGAGGAAACCCAGGAGCTTCCCCCCACGCACGCCGAAGGCGCATTTCTCCGGGTTGAGCTTCAACCCGTATGCACGGAGGTTGCGGAAGGTCTCCGCTAAATCGTCGATGTGAGCAGTCGCGCGGGGACTTTTGATGACCGCGTCGTCGACGTTGCGACCAATCTGGTCCTTGAGAACCAGCGTCATGAGTCACTGGAAGGTCGCTCCAGCATTCTTCAGCCCGAAGGGCATGTGGACATAGCAAAAGGTCCCGAGGGGAGTTATGAAACACGTCTTTTCCTCTTCCCCTTCTGCCATCCGGACATGGTGATAGCCCGAATACGCATCCAGGAAGCTCATCAACTCTCATCCCGCGGTCGAATCGACCAACTGGTCTATTCGCGGGAGCGGGAAGTTGTCTTTGGGGCAAGCGCGGTTGAGGTCGGTGAAATTCACGCACATTCGCCACTTGCCGCTCGACTTTTTCACGAGGACGGGGTTAGCAAGCCACTCGGGGTGCAAGACCTCCCAAATGAACTCCGCCTCTCGAAGCTTAGCGATCTCGACCTTGATTGCCTCTTGGCGTTCAAGGGAGAGTTTCCTCAGCTTCTGTTTGACCGGGGGGTGATCGGGGGTTACCGCGAGCTTGTGTTTGATGACGTCCCTGGCGACGCCCCGCATGTCAAAAGGCTTCCAGGCAAAAACGCCGAAGTTTTTGCGCAGGAAAGCCGCGAGTTGCTCCGCGTGTTCCTCATGGAGATCCGCCCCGATCCTGACGGTCTTGTCCCCGTCATCCAGGGAAGCGGGATCTTCCGGAGGTCCCCTTCCGGACGCGGCTTAGGGAGGGACCTCCCGGAAGGTGTTGCGGCGGCGTCTGGCCCAGGGGAAGAGGTCTCCCCCTCGGGGGTTTTGATCATGTTGACGCTCCCGATCGTCGCGGCGGCGAGCTCATATAAAGCACGGGCCACGTCTTGGTCTCCCCCGGCGGTGATCACGCCGTGAGGCCCGAGGATCTTCACACAGAGGAAGCTCTGGTGAATTGCGGCCCCCAAGTAGTTGATCGTGGTCCTCCCCATGATTGCGTTGTAAGAAGAGGGGAGGTCTACGACATCAAACTGGACCATCTCTATCCGGTAGTTGTCCGGGGTGCCGAAGGTCATGGGGAGATCCACCTTTCCCACGGGGTGGATCATCTTTCCCGGGACGAATCCCTGCAAAGGCCCTGCTGCGGGCTGCAGTACTTCTCGTCCACCTGCATCTCCCTAAACGTCTTTAGTTAGAGGACGTCGGTGGAGCTTCCGCTATCCACTAGGATGCGGACAAGGTGGCAGTTGTAGACGGTAGCAGAGACGATGAGCGCGTCATCATGGGGGAAATGAATCCCACGCACGTCTTCCGCTGTAAAAGTGAGGGGGACGTCCGACCACTTGGGTGGCCGAGACGTATGCAGCACCCCCACCACCTTCACTTCGCGCGCGTATTCCTTGTGCTGGCGCTTAGAGTCCCACCCAGAGGCTGACCCCCCGTGATGACATTGACACACCTTTGGGAGGTCTGGAAGGGGAGAGTCTCTGACGGCTCCCCCTTCCGCGCTTGTCCTTGCTGTCCCCCCGCAGGGGCAGGAAGGGCCGGTAAGACCGGCTGAGGGGGCAAGGAGGCAGGAGTCCCCCCTGCCCATGGTGGTCGAGGAATGCGGCGAATTGTTGGAGCAGTTGGTTGCATTCCCGGGTGGCATGGGTATTGGACTTGTGGAAGGTACACCACAGACCTTCCCTGCCTCCTGTCGCGGGGCGTTCGGGCCGCAGGATGACGGCCCCCCCAACGACCTTTCGTCTTAGGGAAGGGGCGGTTGCCCTTGGAGGCATCGCGCGAGCCGCCTCCGCCCTCGAGGACAAAGGTGTCCCGAGGCCATGGCTCGCCACGATTGCCCCCCTTGGGGCGTTTGAGGGGGTCCCTGGCCCCCCGGTCGACGAGGGCGGGAGCCCCCTGGTTCTTCTTCCTGAGATCATCCTCCTCCGCCCGAGCGTACTTATCAAGTACGTTGAAGAGCTCGTCGGCGGAGGAGGGGCAGCTTCGGGAGAGTCTCCGGTGGAGCTCTCCCGGGAGGATCCCGCTTTTACATGCCTCAATGACCGTGGAGTCAGGGATGTGAGCTACTTTGCTCTAGACTTGAGCAAAGCGCTTGAAGAAGCTGCGGATGGTCTCCCCCGTCCTCTGTCGGACGGTGTACAGCTGTGAGGAATCCAGGGGACGCACATAGTTCCCCTAGAAGTTTGCACAGAACTCACGTTTGAGTTGCGCGAAGGACTTGATGGAGCCGGCCTTCAAGTTGTAGAACCATGACCGGGCGATCCCGGTCAGGTAGAGGGGGAAGATGTTGCACTGGATCATCTCGTCCCCCCAAGCCGCCGAGATGGCTGTGGAATACACCTGCACAAATTCGTAAGGGTCGATCTCACCATTGTAGTGTTCGATGTGCGGCGGGCGGTAAGGCCGCGGCCATCGAATGCACCAGAGTCTGCGACACAGCGGCTGGCTATCCCCTTCCACTTCTTGGGGGGAGTCGCGGTCGCTGTCCCCTTTGACAGGGGACGCGTGCTCATTGTCGGAGTCTGGGAGGGGACCCAGAGGTCCGCCGACATGGCGGTAGCGCCGCTTTTCCTCCGGGTTAGGGGAGTTTACCTCCAAGACGTCCGGGGACTCCCCCGGAACAATTGGTTCTTCGGCGGATCTCTTCCCCCGGCCAGAGCGGGAGCGGGGCTCTTCACGTCCGCGACCCGGGGGAGGTGCCTCCCCAGACTTGGTGGTACGCATTTGCTCAACCTCCTCCCGGGTGAAGCGGACTTGATCCGCCCGGTGAGCCCTCGGAGGCGGGCCTGGGGGAGGAGGGAGCTCATGCGCGTCGACTGCAGGTCCGGAAGGCGCAACCGGGGTGTCCCCAGTAGTACCGTCCGGAACCGGAGAGTGGGGGCCTGGCTGGGCAAAGTCCGGCGACGGCACGGGAGTGGCTCGGCGGGCCACCTCCGGCACGAGGGGCTCAACCGGCGAGGAGGGGCCGGCGTCCGGCCCCGGGAATGCCCCAGGCGCAGAGTAAATCATTGGCATGGGGAAGACCCCGGGGATGGGGTAAGTCCCCAGCCCCGAGAACGCTCCCAAGGCCGGAAAGGCTCCGGATGACGGGCCTACTGGGGCGTAGATGGGGGCTACCGGATGCCCCATAAACGGGGGCATTGCCCCCATGAACGGGAACTGTGGGTAGATGGGGGCCGGCGGCCGCGCCAGAACGAGGAGGAGCTCGTCCATTGAGCACTGGGCGCGGAGCTGGCCCTCCACCAGAGCTTCGAGTAGCGCATCCCGGGAAGCCGGTGGAGCCACCGGGGGAAGGCCCGTCCCCCCGGGAGCGTCCGAGGTCGTCGGGTTGGACCCGGAGCCCTGTCCGCCCGAAATTACTGGGGTTGGCTAGGGGAGCTCCCTCGGGGGAGAGATGGCTCCGGAGCACACCTGTTTGATTGTCTATTAGTCAAGGGAATGAATTATCTCCCTCCATATGAGGGGTTACAAGGGCTTATATAGGCCCAAAAGATGCAAAAAAAACTAAACTACCCCGCTCGCCACCGTCGGATCGAGGGGCAGCGGCGTCCTTCTTCCGGTCAGGAGCCTTGAATGCTTGACAGGTGTCCCCTAGTTTCCGAGGCGCTTCTTGCGTGATCCTCACGTGACCCGAGACCGGGGGCCCTTGTCTTCGGAAGAGCAGCGGTGCCCGAGACAAGCCACGGGGGGCCTTGTCCCCGGGCAAATTGGACGCGCCTCTTACCTGGACTTGATCCCGTGGAGATTTCCCCCAACAAATCTAATTCAAATTAGATCTTGATTATATTGAGAAAATTGTAGATTTTTAAATTATCTTCATATTGAGACAAGATATAGCATATATTCGATTTTTAAATTATAAGTTATTGATGTTTTACTAAAATCACCTAAATTCTAAGAAATATTTAATTTACTCATGGATCCGTACGTAGCGCCTCACGAAATGCTTTTACATTGGAGTAGGGGTTTTCGGATGGTGCTTTGCATACGTAACACATAATATACTGAGAATATTCTGTTGAAACGCCTCACGAAGCACCGATGCATTGAACTCAACCTAACGTGACATCTCCTGGGAATTCGCATTTTGTAAATAAAATGGACATGATGTGAGCCTGTTTAGTCTATTGGTTGTTTCATCCTATATTTGATAAGATGGTGTTTGGTTCGAAATCTCAATTTAAATTATAGTGGGTTTTAATCTATGATAGATGAAATAGAATAGATTATAAATATATCTAATTTAGATATATTCAAATTTCTATATAGATATATGTTGAATATGGTTATTGCAATTGCGGAGTGATCCAATCAAAAGTCTAATAAAGTATTCTCCTAATAATGTAGATCTTTAAATTAAGTCGTCCCCTTATATCAAACTTACCTAACCATATTTAGTACTTACATATATTCTAATAAAACTAGACTGATCATTTCAAATCACTTTAATTCCCGTACATAAAATTAAAACAACACATATTTACAAATGAAGGTAGTACAACATATTTTAGCTGCATATGCAAATTGATAAGTTCATTTATGAGGTTATGAGTTCAAGAAAACAATAAGTTAAGATATAATAAATTCTCTTTACTCATAAATACCTTGAAGTGTGCTTAAAATGCCTTAAAAGATACAAAATAATAGTAAGTTGATTTTAGAGAATTGAGAAATAAATTAAGGTAGAACATAAAATGAAAATGGCGCTAGAGTTCTCTCGTGATCAAGGACACTTTCAACTTCTGAGTTGATTCTATTAATTCCTACTTAGTCCTCCACTTCTTTCCTTATAGTGTTTGTGAGGCGAGTCAGCATACCATCTACCTGAAATATGTCCGATCTATGTACATTATCTGAAAAAGCTAAATTTTCTTGAGGAATGTCCATATCGAGTAATGAAATAGAAACATGGCAGTAATATGCATTGTGTACATCTGATCCGTTTGAGACCTAGCCTTGGTTTTCGCATTAGGCTTGCCCAGATTCTAATATGCGGAATAACAGGATCTTACTCGGAATTACCGAAACCCAAAGGTTGATCGAAAACACAGCTCAAAGTAATTGCACAACTCTTTATTTCAAAGAGGGTTTTACACGTCGAACGTTAGGCACACTTGTCTACGTCGAAGGAACTATAAGTGTCTAAAACTCAAATAAGCTCTATGACTCTTCGATGATCTAAACTAGACCTATTACAAGGTATTTATAGTCCAATCGTATGAGTACGTATCAGACTCAATAACCTAAACGTATTAGACTCATCTAACTAATTCTAAACAGATAAGCTTAGTTATATACATTCGGATCGGATTACAATTCTGAACAGAGAACGAATTCCTTTTCCTGATTGCGGACCAATCCATGGTCGCGGACCCATCCATGTTCGCGAAGCCTTTCCGAACACGGTTAAGGTCGCGAAGCCGTATGCGATCAGGACTTGGTCGCGAAGCCGCATGTGATCAGGACTTGATCGCGAAGCCGCATACGATCAAGACTTGGAGATCCTCCCGGATCAACATCACATGGATTTTGTCTTTACTTAGGGAACAACCCAGAGATACATATATTATAACATATTCAAGTTTATGCAAAAACTAAACAATTGCTGAACAAAAGAGTCAAGTTTTGGGACAACTTCGAAAATCCTCATTTGCCGCACTAAAATAGGCGGGATCATAGGTGACCCTCAATCTTATGTAATGTCGAAAGGGGAATCAAAGTTTATCAAATACAATGATGGTACAAAGATTTTTTAGACAGCTTTAGACCCTCAAATGATTGACTAATAACCCTACGTGCTGTGTAATGTGATTGAGTTGAAGATGTGTGTGATTACAAAAAGGAGAAAAGCCAAAGCCAAAGGAAGATGTTTTCTTCTTCGGCGCCCCCCCCCCCCCCCCCCCCCGCTCTACATCTTACCCTTTTATAGTTTTTTTGAGGGCGGTCGTTCTCGTCAAGAAATGGTAGTTAGTTATTAGAAGTTTTTGTCAGTAACCACTTTGGGGTAGTTGTCTTGACGGTTGCTGGGAACCTGCGCGTTAACCACTTGTTGTAGACACTTTCAACATGTGGAAAAATGATGCTCCAATGCTGAATCCAAAATTCAAGTTTTGGTTGCTACTACCTCAGAGATTATCTGGCTTTATTGGTTATTGGCTGATTTTAGTGTATTTTGTACTGCTCTTACACCTCTTGACATCTATTTCAAGCTGTTAGATAAATGGGAAAATTTAGATTTTTAGAACTAGGATACAGTTGGGAATAATTTTTTGCCATCATATTTACATTTGGGAAAAATTCTACAACTTGGAAAGAGTTTTCCTAGCTGGTTTTTTTCCCAACTATAGCAAGTCAACATCATAGTTGACCAATAGTTGGCAATACCAACTTTTTCCAGCTATATTACTTAGCACTAAGGTATCATCTTGTAGTGCGAGTTTCCTAATATTTGATTGGTATCAAATGAATACTTTAAACTTGTTAATTTTGGAGATCGCTATCATCTAGACAATCGTAGGAAGCTAGTGATTTCTTCACTGACAAAGATTGTTGAAGAGTCCAATGGTGTTGTGAAAGTCTCGACGCTCGCTTATTCGAGTAGAAAGGAGTAACCCCTACTGAAATCGAAGTAAGACTCGTTTCAGAGCACTTCAATGAGCAATAGGGGATATCATTGAGTCTCCAAGACCTTAGAAAAATTATTCGTGTCTCTTTTAGGTTTATTTGTTGCACTTCTTGATGAGGATTGTTAACTGTTTTTAGGCCTCCATGGTCACGATAGCACTACATGGTCTCACATGACTATGGCCGTGGCTCTCCCTATGGTCAAGACATTCGTTATCCTGAAACCTATGTTTTATGTTGTATCCAAGGATAGTGTGGTCGTAGAGATAGTCCCTATGGCCATCCCCTCTCCCAGATAAAAGAGCTAACCTTAGCACCGAGGTCGCAGTATTATGCGATCATTCCTTGAATATTACCTCAGCATGATCCTTATGGTTATCCCTGAGATAATCATAAGTCCCTGACAAGGTAACCATCGAAGGAGGTTAAGACGGTAAGGTGGTTCCACGACGACTGAGTCAAGCCCGCCAAACCGCCACATACCCATGATCTACAATAACTACCAGACCCACGACCTCACAGCTACTACACCGGGCGGTTAGGAGAGATCGTGGGGTGTGCCTCTAGGAGAACAACCGATGACCTCTTCGGCAAGTATAAGAAGGTCTTCAAGAAAAGGACCAGGGGATAGACAAATCGACTGTAGAGAGAAGACTACACTTAGCAAAGATAGGATTAGCTAGCTACATATCATAAACCACCTCTCTGTAAACTCTTTTTTCTACATAGTCAATTACATAGGACATAGGGCTATTACCCAGTTTAAAGGGGCCCGAACCTGGATAGTCCTTGCTTCTTGTGTCTTTAGATTCATTAATATGTTGAACGTCTTGAGAATCTGTCTGATTGGCTTTATACCTTCTAACTCCCTTTCTTGCATAAGATTGATAGAGGGACCCAGAGTTCCAATCGTCGATAGCTGGTGCCCATCGTGGGCCCAGAAGACATTTTCATCAGGATTCATTGTATTCATGGATCATTTCCCTTGCTTACACAATTCTGAGAACGAATTTGATCTCGAGGATCACGTAGACGCAATGGACGAATATGTCGTCCCCATCAATGGTGACGACATTACCCTCACAGTTTGTCTTGGGGAAGCATCATCCTCGATCCCAACCGCGTCTGCTGAATAGGAATTGGATCAGGCAGTTCACTTGCCCTCAGTAAAGGACGAGTATGTGCCGCAGCCAGTTGCCTTAGACAACTTGGAAGAGGATGATCTCGACATCCACGTGGAAAATTTCTCCCAAGAAAACTTGAAATCTCTCTTTGATTTCGAGTCGGACTCAGACAAAGATGAGATGCTTTCTTCGTCTGCGAACTCAATCCTTAGAGAAATCACTTCACTTTCGGAGGAAACTCCAGAGCAACGAGACGCTAGGCAGGAGCAAGAACGCAAACAGAAAGAGGACCAAGAACGCAAACAACGAGAGGCTGAGGTTCACAGGGTCACAGAAGATCTTCTGCGACCAGCGACAACTCACAGAGGTACAGTTTTTCGCGACTGCGGTCTTGGAACATCTCGAAAACCCTCTCTGGGAGGTTGTGGGCATAATTACACGCCCATTCCCTCTCCGAACTATTCTCCACCGGCAGAGGCGACCTCACCTGGAACACCATTGGCACCTGGGCGAAATTTGAAAGATCATCTCCGGAGGATTGCCTATTAACTTTGTAATCCGTCCTCTAGTCTCGCGAACAATGACATGATTATATTTGCAAGAGTACTTGCAGATAATCTTGACGAGGTAGTCCTCAGGTTTGCACCAGAGGCATCCTCATGTTCGATGACCAGGGGACAAGCCAGTTCCCTCCAAGCTTCTGACGTAACCCTACATAGTCCCGACACGACAAGACCAGACGTACAGGTACTTCTCACGATCATAATCGCATACTGGTACACTTATGTCTGGGACCACGTCATGAGCCTCCCCAGGTCGACCACTTCCGCGACCAAGGCGTTAGTCGCGATGATCAATGACCATGAAGTACGTACGTGGGTTGCAAAACTTTTTAACTTGGACTACAGAATATAGTCTGGCCTGATAAGTTTAAACCCGGTATGATCGAAAGATTCGATGGGACTCAAAATACAATCGAATTTCTCCAAATCTACGTTACGGCCATCCAAGCGCCCGACGGAGATGAGTGGGTCCTAGTAAATTATTTGCCCACAGTCCTAGAAGGTCCGGCGAGGACTTGCTTGTTCAGCCAACTAGAAGGATCGATCTACAACTGGGAGATGTTGTGCGATGCTATCCTCAACAACTTCAAAAACTGGTACGAAAAGCCTGGCAAAGAGGATGATCTTCAATGCTTGCGCCAGACCTCGACAGACACACTTCGGCAGTTCGTCAAGAGATTCGTAGGAGTGAGGAATACCATTCCTAACATCTCTGATTCTTCGGTTATCAAGGCTTTCAAACATGGTGTTAGATACCGACGGTTCACAGAGGACCTAAGTATCCATCCCTCACGATCAGCATCAGACCTATTCAATATGGCAGATCTCTATTTTGATGCAATGGAAGCTGTAGAATGCAATAGAATGGTGGACAAGGGTAACTTACCTCCGGGCTTAAAAATCGAAAAGAAGGAAGATTTCACAAAGAAATCCGAGTTCTTTGCAGGTGGACGATCTAAGAAGCCAAATAGGACTGGAGCAAGCCGATTCTGCGAGGTCACAATCTTGGACAAGCAACCACAACAGAAAGGTAAAAAGGTTCTATTCAAGTCTACTAAACTTCCCTCCGGAGGTCGAACTCGCGACCGCCTGGAAAAACAAACTAACATGCAGGAAACAGGAAATGGTGTCCATTACACAATGCTTCCGGACACGACCTCAAGAATTGCCATGCCTGGTTAAAGAGCCTGGACGATTTCTATCAAGGAATCGGACCCATGCCTACCATACCAGAAAATGGACAATCTCGAGGTACAAAAGACGCTGATGGAGATGAGGTAATGCCATACTAGGTACCTAGCAATCATGTTAATGTCATTTTTGATGGTTCTTCATCGTATTATTCTAAGCGTCAATTTAAAACTGTTCATCGAGAGGTGCATAGCATTGAAGCTCCATTAGGAGAGCCTTAGTTCCCCATTGGTCAGAAACCTCTCTGACATTCAACAGGGAGGATTGTCCCAAAGGAATGTCCAACCCTCGATGACTTCCTCTGGTAATTACCGCCATTATTAGTAACGCTAAAGTGGGGCATACTGGTCGATGGCAGCAGCTCGCTAGACCTTTTGTTCACCAAAGCTCTTGACGAGATGCAAATACCTCGTTCCAAGATTAAGCCGGAGGCCTACCCATTTTTTGGGATAATACCTGGTTTCGCGATGATGCACATTGGCCAAATAGTGTTACCCGTAACACTCGGAGAGCCAGAGAACTTCCGAACATAATTAATTATTTTTGATGTGATTGATTTTGATTCAGCCTACAATGCCATCTTTGGTAGGCCATCACTTGCAAGCTACCAAGGCCAAAAGGTGTCATTATAGTTAGAGGTGTTGGGGAACGGGCTCACTACTCTAGCGCAATTTCAAAAATTTTACCTAAAATCCCAAGAATCTTGCAAGCAATAGATCATAGATCAAGAGATTTACCACTAGATGCGCGACTGTGACAACGCAGCAGTGGAAAAAGAGTCGATGTCACAAGCGGATCGTGACTAGCAGTGCAATAATAACAGTCGCACCTCTACGAAATTCCACACGTCCGGGGAAGGAGCACCGCGTGTTCGTGTGCTAGCACCAGTGCACGCGGCTAGGGTTTTATGAGATCTATCTTGTGGATGGTGGTGGCAGCCAAAATAGATCAGATGATGAATGCATGCCAACCGCACCTCCTTTTATAGGCCCTTGCAGCTAAGTCCTATTCAAATGTGAACCCTAATCGTAATAGTAATTCCATTATCAATAGGGGACCCGTTTTGGAACCCATCCGAATTAATACTCCAACCCTTTAAGTGTGTGACTCTGTAGATTTGTGTATATATGGACGTGACTGGAAACAACTTCCCGAATCACAAGTCATAAGCGGTCCCTAACAAGACATTATGACTACCTGCATGTATACGAAGATCATATCCGACGAACTATACAACTTATCATGGACCTTTGCCTCATGATACTAGATTGAACACAAGGTGAGAAATGTGTCATCCTTGAATAGCTCGGTCCTTTCTTGATCTTGTAATGGATTAACCTTTCCATAGTTGACTCTCAACTATATTCGGTATGGACATGCACTTTCTTAGTCCAATTACATCAAGGGACCAAGAGTATCTCTCTCAAGATATGAGAGGGGCAAATGCCATCTCGATCATTCACTTTCAACCACATGGTTCATAACATATCTGTATGTCACCCTTATGACTACTCGGTTAAAAGTAGCGGTTGATGATACCAAGTATGCTACTACGCATGTATGAAACCGTGATGATCTCAGGTCTAAAGGTAAACCAAATAACTGTTAGAAACAAACTGATGACACTTAAAAAACTCAATAGTGTCTCAAGATGGGTCAATCCAACCAACATGTTCTTCAACATATGTCCATGACATTGACTTGATATCTCATATCTATGATCCGTGAAACTTAACTATCAATCAATGATCGTGTTGGTTTATCTTGCATTATTATTCCATGTAATGTCGAAAGTCAGGGATATTTAGAATAAGTATCACTGATAATGCCGACAATACATATATCATAATAAAGAGTTCCACGAACAAGTCACATAATTGTTTGATCAATAAAAGTGATACTTTATTCAAGGAATGCAATAATACTTTATTCGTAACAATTCATAAACATATCATGATACAACTATCTCCATGATTTCCTCTAGGGCATATATCTATCAAGAGGCAGTCAACATACGGCTCTAACCTGTGATCTCATTTCTTTGGAGTTGGTCGATCAACATACGGCTCTAACCTGTGATGTCAAGCTAGCGACCAAAGAACTTGATGCGGTCAAGACAACTTCACGACCAGATGAGAAACTGAAGCAAGTTCCTCTATTCCCAGACGACCCGACCAAGGTTGTTCGGATCGGATCATCGCTGGATGCTAAATAGGAACTAGTGCTCATTACTTTCCTCTGAGCTAACACAGATGTGTTTGCATGGAAACTATCCGACATGCCCGGAGTCCCAAATGAAGTAATCGAGCACAGGCTAGCAATTTGGCCTAGATAGTCACCAATAAAGCAAAAGCTCCGATGCTTTGCTCTTGATCATCAAGAAACCATCCGTGCGGAGTTGACTAAACTCCAGGACGCTGGTTTCATCTGTGAGGTTAACCATCCCGAATGGCTCGTGAACTCGGTCATGGTCCTCAAGTCTAATGGTAAGTGGCGCATGTGCGTTGATTACACCAGTCTCAATAATGCCTGCCTGAAGGACGACTTCCCCTTCCCTGCATCGATTAGTTGGTCGATTCCACAGCGGGCTGCGAACTGATGAGCTTCCTAGATGCTTACTCATGCTACCATCAAATTAGCATGACAGAAGTAGATGAAGAGAAAACTGCCTTTATCACACCCTTTGGCACCTACTGCTACGTTAGAATGCCATTCGGGCTCAAGAACACTGGTTCCACGTACCAGCGCTTGATGCATAAGACCTTTCTATCTCAATTAGGGCATAATTTAGAAGCTTATGTAGATGGTCTGGTGGTAAAGAGCTCACAAAGCAATAATCATGTAAATGATTTCACTGAGGTTTTTTGTAATTTGAATAAACATGGAATCAAATTGAATCCCCAAAAGTGCTCTTTTGAAGTTTCTTCTGGCAACCTTTTGGGTTTTCTTGTTTGTTTACGAGGCATTGAAGTTAATCCCGACAAAATATGAGCCATTGAGAAAATGCGATCTCCTTCCTCAACGAAGGACGTCCAAAGCCTAACTGGTTGAATGGCAGCCCTAAGCCGTTTCATATCGCGGTTAGGCGAACGTTGTTTACCTTTCTTTATGGTACTACGTAACCATAATGATTTCAAGTGGTTGGATGAAGCCAAAAAAGCCTTCCAGGAAGTCAAGAAGTACTTATTCAGTGCTCCAGTGTTGGTCTCCCCAAATGCTGGAGAACCATTACTCATTTACTTAGCCGCAACCCCATACGTGGTCAGTGCAGTATTGGTTGCATAACGGGATAGCGTGCAACGACCAGTCTATTACGTCAGTGAAGTGCTCAATGGACGAAAGGAGCGTTACTCCGAGGTCCAAAAACTACTTTATGCCCTCCTAATGGCTTCCTGAAAGCTACAACATTACTTTCAAGCGCACAAGATCTCCGTGCCATCGTCCTTGCCCTTAGGGGACATACTCCGTAATCCGGAAGCAACCGGTTGAGTCACGACATGGACAGTTGAATTGGGAGTGTTTGACCTCCACTTCACTGCTCGTGTGGTAATCAAATCTCAAATTCTTGCTGATTTTGTGGTTGAATGGACTAATCCTGACCCACTTCCACAGGAACTGACAAATTTGTCCACAAATGACCTTTGGACGATGTACTTCGATGGTTCTCGTGGTTTTTTGAATTCGGGGCTGGAGTGGTCTTAATCACGCCTCAGGGCGACCAACTCTAGTACGTCATGCAACTTCACTTTGTTGCGACCAACAATGCAGCAGAGTATGAAGGTCTTCTCGCTGGGCTCCGAGCAGCCAAATCCCTTGGAGTCCATCTGCTAGTGGTGAGGGGAGACTTACAGCTAGTCATAAACCAGGTAAACAAGGAGTACAACACCTCCGATGAGACAATGGTTCGTTACCTGGGCGAGGTGAGGAAATTGGAAAAATACTTCAGGAATTTCAAAGTCCAATTCGTGCCGAGAAGAGACAATACTCTCGCTGATCAGTTATCGAAACCTGGGTCCTCAGGCGCATTCGCTCCGACAGGTGTGTTCATCGAACACTTAAAATATCCCTCGATCACCGAGACGACCGAGGCGATGACTAACGTTGCCACCCTCGAGCAAGAAGCAGATTAGATCCATCCATTGAGGATCTATCTTGCGCATGGGATCTTGCTGGAGGATGAAACCGACGTTGATCGGGTAGTTAAAAAGCACGCATGTACAAACTGGTTGATGGCACCATCTACAAAAAGAGTACACAAGGCGTACTCATGCGTTGCATACCTCAGCAAGAAGGTAAATCCCTTCTGAGAGAAATCCAAGAGGGCATGTGTGGTGCACATGCCTCCTACCACATGCTGGTCAGAAAAGCTTTTCAACAAAGGTATTACTAGCTTACGGTACCAAACAATGCCAAGTACTTGGTCAAGACATGCCCCCAGTGTCAATTTCATGCTCGACAAACTCATCAGTCGACATACGCATTACAAACTATCCCATTAACATGGCCATTCGCCATATGGGGGATAGACATTCTGGGGCCAATGCCCCAAGTAGTCAATGGATATAAGTTCTTGTTCATAGTCAATGACACGTTCACCAAATGGATCGAGGCTGAACCTGTCTGAACCATTACCGCTACTGCGGCACAAAAGTTCTTTCACAAGAATATTGTAACACGATTTGGTGTCCCAAATCGCCTCATTACTGACAATGATTCCCAATTCGTCAGTGGTCTTTTCTTCGACTATTGCGACAATATTGGTACCAAAGTTTTTTTCGCCTCTGTTGCTCATCCACAAAGCAACGGGGCATTTGAACGTGCCAACTGGAAAATCATTCAAGGGTTTAAGAAACATGTGTTCGACCGCCTTAAAATACGCTAGGGGCTTGGGTAGACAAACTCTACTCTGTTCTATGGGCCCTTCGTACCATACCCAGTAGAGCCACAGGGCGACGTGCCTTTCCAACTGGTTTTTGGTGTCAAAGCCATGCTGCCAAGTGAAATACAACTTGGCTCCCCTCACGTGGCAAACATTGCTATTACAAATTCATTGTAGCACGCGACGACGAACTCGCCCTCCTAGAAGAAAAGCGCAACCAAGCATTGTTTCGGTTCGCAGCATATTTACAACCCTTGCATAAATATCACAGCAAAAGGATGCGACCACATAGCCTTCACATGGGCGACTTAGTTTTGAGAAAGATCCAAAATCACTATAATCGCAACAAATTCTCCCCAATATGGGAAGGTCCTTATACTGTGATTTGTATGACGCGACCTGGATCGGCTAGATTAGCTATGGAGGATGGCAGAGTTCTGTCCAATGCTTGGAACATTGACCAATTACGCAAGTTCTACATGTAAGTACTCTTTCCCTTTACCTTTTTTATTGTCCATAGCTTTTTCCATTATAGTTTTTATTACGGTTAACATTCATTCTACCTCCATCGGACCACGCCTGGGAGCTGATTGCACTGGGCACTACATTATGATGATTAAGCGGATTTGTTGGCCGATCTCATGGTCGCATCTAGATAAGACATTTCTTTGTAAGCCGTTTCTCAACGCTTTAGAAACTTACTAGTATGTCCTGAGCATTCGAGTGGCTGTCAGTTAGCAATAAGCTTTTGACTTCGCAGTAACCTGCTCTCCAGTTAATTAGTTCATCAATCATCTCTGGGTTTGTCCATGCTCCAATCCTGCGATCAGTATACGACGTCTCCTGATCTGTTTGAGACCTAGCCTTGGTTTTCGCACTGGGCTCGCCTAGATTCTAATATGTGGAATAATGGGATCTTACTCGGAAGTACCGAAACCCAAAGGATGATCAAAAACACAACTCAAAGAAATTGCACAACTCTTCATTTCAAAGAGGGGTTTACCCGTCGAACGTTAGACATACTTGTCTACGTCGAAGGAACTATAAACTGGATATATGATCCAAGGTTGTATTAATATTCGATGATCTAAACTAGACCTATTACAAGGTTTTTATAGTCCAATCATATGAGTATGTATCAGACTCAGTAACCTAAACATATTACTCATATAACTAACTTGTTGATCCTTCTGGTCGATTTGAAAAGTCTCCTTCTCCAGAATCACATCTTCGTGTAGAGGTTCGTCTCGTTGATAGACCAAGTCTTCAACAGATGGTACTATGGTATATGACTCATCATCCAGTATTGAAGGCTCGAAGAGTTTGGGGTGCTCAACATTGACAACCGAGTAAATATCCATGTATGGAGGTAACTCGAGCTGACAAGCATTATTACCCACTTTCCGTAAAATCCGAAAAGGACCATAACGAATGGGTTTGAGTTTCTTACCTTCACCTTTAATTCTCTCCTTACTCAGATATAACCATACCATATCACCTTCTTCGAATTGAGCATCAACTCGGTGCCGATCATGTCGCGCCTTGTACTTGAGTTGAGCTCGCAGCAAGTTCTATTCAACTTCTCCATGAAGCCGTTGAATACCTTCCAGGAACTTTTGTGCTCGATCCTGATCAGATGCTTCCTTGCTGTTCTGTGCTGCGGTAGGAATCAAAAACTCCATGTTGAATGGACTTTGTGATATAAATCCTAAACAGACCTCAAACGGCGACTTTCTAGTCGAACCATACACTGCTCGATCCTGGTTAATACATGCAATGGAGAAGCCACAATCGAGAAATGTTGGATAAACTTCCAAAGATATTGGCATGCTCCCAAAAAATTGCGCACGTCCATAACTGTTCGCAGTCGAGGCCACTCGCGAATCAGTTTTACCTTATCCAAATCGATTTGCAACGTATCATTGCCGACCATGAATCCTAGGTAGAGTTTGTTGGCCGAACTCGCACTTCTTACAGTTGAGGCGAAGTCGATGTTACCGCAGATG
The DNA here is from genome assembly GCA_019359835.1 of Pharus latifolius. NCBI lineage: Eukaryota > Viridiplantae > Streptophyta > Magnoliopsida > Poales > Poaceae > Pharus > Pharus latifolius. The sequence goes on along the minus strand of CM033328.1, from coordinate 33,955,870 downwards.
TTCGAATACCTTTTCGACATGAATGAGGTGCTCATCCCACGAACGACTATAAACTAGTATGTCATCGAGGTAAACGATCACAAAGTCGACGATGAACTATCTCAATACGTCATTCATAAGATGCATGAAAGTTGTCAGGGCGTTGCAGAGAGCAATTGGCATGACCAGCCATTTGAACGGACCTTGTCGTGTTTTGAACGCGGTCTTCCACGTATCCTCCTCTCGGATGTTGACTTGATGATATCCTGACTTAAGATCCAATTTGGAGAAAACAACAGCATGCTTCAATTGGTCTAGCAGGTCGTCAATACGAGGAAGGGGGTACCGGTTCTTGATGGTGATCGTGTTCAGTGCTGGGTAGTTGATGCACATACACCAAGTCCCATCTTTCTTTGGCACTAACACCATAGGGGATCCACAAGGTGAACTACTCAGTTGAATGACACCGTCGTTTAACAACTCACCAAGTTGTCTCTTGATCTCTTCATTCTCCAATACTGATTTGTGATACATACTCAGATTGGGAAGTATCGCATCGGACACAAGCTAAATTTCGTGCTCGACTGGACGTTTCAGCAGACGACCCTGGGTAGTCTCGAACAGACCACTGTATTTCTCCAGCAGTCCCAACAAACGACCAGAATCCTCTCAGCACGCCAATGACAACGCTGGTCGAGTACCCTCACCTTGACCAATGGGTCGAATCATGACAAGCACGTACTTGTGACATGCATTGACAATTCGTTTGGTTTGATTTGCGGTAATTAAGTTGAGGTGTTGACGTGGGTGTCTCTACTGATCACGAACTTAACTCCATCCTTGGTGAGGTCATACTCTTGCACACGCCGATGGAAGTGAGCGTTTCGATCATACAAATACGGACTCCCAAAGATCACCTGATAGATATCGATAGGGACAACATCACATTCCACCTCATTGATATACCGTGCAAAGATTGCATACTTCAGCACACACTGACTCATAATCTGTTGGTTCACATCGGACATAAACCAACCCAGCGGATATGGTCGCGGGTGTGTGGTTGTCTTCAAACCAAGTCGCCGAACCAGTCTACCAGAGACCAGATTCTTTTGACTTCCGGGATCGAATATCGTTGCGACCACTTCGTGCTTCACCTGGATGTTGATGGTGAACAAGTCCTCCGTTGGGTGATGGTCGTTTGGTGGATCCAAACCCTTCTCCTTCGACATTGCCATTAGAGACAAGGTTGTATCCGCCTTAGCAACCGAATTCACTCGGACAACTTCTTTGTCGGGTGAAGTTGTAGTCGCCGTGACTATTCTTTTCCTTGGTCCGTTTTTCTTTGGTCGAAGTTCTGGATGAAGCTTGTAGCATTTGTCCTTTATATGTCCCGTGACTTGAGAATGTTCGCAAAAGGCACCCTTGCCCGATTTTGAAGCGTTCTTCTTCGGACTCGGCTTTCTCTTTTTTGAGATCACACTTTCCTTCGTGCCTTTGTCGCCGCGGGATTTGTTCTTCTTCTCGATCGCCATAGCAGTTGTGCTCGCGGTCATGATGCCTTGGACTCCGAACAGACTTAGCTCAGTACTGATCAATTTCTAAAGTCCAGATGTGTATTTTTGAAATACCTGAGGATCAGATAGTGAGATGCCGATGACCATTGCTTGTCGCCGAAACTCTGTTGTATAGTCCTGAACAGATTGGTCGCGCCGTTGGTACAATCTGTGCCAATGTTCCCATCTCTCCTCAAGGTAACCCATCAGATAGAATTCTTGTCGCATAAGTCATTTGAACTGACCCCACGCAAGGTCGTCAGCTTCACCACTGACGACAAGGGCCTTCCACAAAGTCTTGGTGTGGTCCTTCATCTTCAAAGGTGTAAACTTTACCTTTTGAGCGCTACTGAACCCTTTCAGGTCAAAGTAGGTTTCAAGCTGATCGATCCAAGAATTCAGTTTCTCATCATCGATCACCCCATCATATACGGGTATATCGATCTTAGCATTGACCTTAAAAGATCCAACAGCTAAGGAGGTGTTGGCGAGGTCGTCGGTCTTGTGGTTGCCTTCGTCTTCATCTTCGTCTGCCCTACGCAAGTCTTCACCAGTCTTCACACTCATAACCTTCCCTACTTCAGGAGGTACAATCATGGCCTACTGCTTAATCCAAGCAAGCACAGTTTCCATGTCGGTGGAGAGCTTAGCCACTTGTTCGGCTAGGTTAGCTTGAACGGAGGTATCATCAGACATTGTTGGAGACGCAGCTGTAGGAACCGTCAATTGATCACCTGGAGTTTCACTGAAGGTTTTGTAACCCTGTGGAGTCTTCACCATCCACAGGATAGGAAAGTTGCTCTGATACCAACTTGATCTGTTTGAGACCTAGCCTTGGTTCTCGCACTAGGCTCGCCCAGATTCTAATATGCAGAATAACGGGATCTCACTCGGAAGTACCGAAACCCAAAGGATGATAAAAAACACAGCTCAAAGAAATTGCACAACTCTTTATTTCAAATATAGCTTTACCCGTTGAACGTTAGACACACTTGGCTACGTCGAAGGAGCTATAAGCTGTATATATGATCCAAGGCTGTAAAAACATTTGACGATCTAAACTAGACCTATTATAAGGTTTTTATAGTCCAATCGTATGAGTACGTATTAGACTCAGTAACGTAAACGTATTAGACTCATATAACTAACTAACTAACTAACTAATCCTAAATGGATAAGTTTAGTTCTATATATTCAGATCGGATTACAATTCTGAACAAGGTATGAATTCCTTTTCATGGTCGCGAACCAATCCATGGTCGCGAAACCTTTCCGACCACGGTTATGATTGCAGAGCCTTATACGATCAAGACCTAAAGATCCTCCCAGATCATCACTCCCTTTTGAGAAGGAGCTACATCATTGACATCAGTTTTCAATTTATCCCGCGCCTCTTCACAAACTCTGGGATATTTGTGACAGGCGAGTTGGATTGGGCGGCGACCAGGTTGCAAAACTCGACAAGTGATAAGTTATCCCCCCGTTGGATGGACAACGTCCGCGTCAAACGAGTCTGCAACTTCCTTCAGCCTGGCCAAAGTATTTTTCTCAGTGAGGCAGCAGTTTTCGATGATTGTTTCCAAATTCTCCTTCTCACTAAAAACTTTCTCTGTTTCTCTTTGGCCTTATCGCTGGCCGACCGAAGTTGGTTAATGATGTTGTGAAGCTTCTCCAGGTCGTGTCCACAACTGATAAACTTCTCTTCTAATTCATCCTTCTCTTTGGTCAGCTTGAGATTTCTTTCCCTTTGACCTGGTAAATGAAAGAAATATATTCGAGATCAAGTGACCGTAAAATCGACTCAACAACGAAAACTTCTGCTGGGAAGAGCTTACAATCGACATCGGCTTGCAATTTACTGCACGCCGATGTGAGGCTATCTTTTTTCCCTTGGAGAGCATCATATAATCGTGTCTTTTCCTCCAAGGACGCGAGGGCACCTAAGAGTTTTTCATCCTTCTCCCTCAGAGCCTCAGCCACTGCAAGCCCTTCATCTCTTCTAGTAAAGCAGAGTTTTCCCTACGACAGACAAGAGATTAACATTCTAGTCCATACAAGGATTAAAGGTAAAGCAAGACACTTACTGCTTTATGAGGTTGCGCTCTACTTGAACGACCTTGAAACGCTCTATCAGCAAACCACCCATGGTCGAGCTGCGAGCAGAGTTTTGCACACAAACATTTAGCAGGCCTTATGCAAAACTCAAACACATGTTGAAAAACCAAGAGTAAGAGCTTCCCTTACCTCCAAAAGATCCTCTAAAAATTTCCCCAATCCAACTCCTTGGCTCAGAGAAGGCGCATCACTGCGCATCGGCCCGGAGCTTGGAGCTTCGGTGATTATCTCCAGCGCGGGGCACTATGTGACCTCATCAACCAGAGACATGACAAGTACTGTGTCAATGTCCGTGGTCACAGTCGTTGTTGCGAGCTCAGCTCCTTCGTCATCAACGTGTGCGATACATAGCGTATCCGCATCCACCTTGTCAACGACTCGGGCAAGGGTACAATGTCAGTAGTTGCAGGGGGCAAAGTTGTGGCCACTGGTTCTACTACGGTACCACTCATGGCAGGAACACCTGCCACAGTAGTTTCTTCCCCCTCGACCATGGCAGTCCCCAATCCACCTGCCGGGGTAGCTACGGCCATGGTCGAAGGACACTACTACATAAATGCTGTCCACTAACCCCTATCTTCTAACGGTTATATGCAATCTGGGAGAAAACCGTTAGTGTACAAAGACCGCAGTAGAGAAGAGGTTTTATACTAACGGTTATGGTATGGAAACCGTTAGTGAATAGCACGTAACTTTTACTATCGGTTATTAGTGTACGAACCGATAGAAAAGATAAAATTTTATTATCGGTTTGTTTATTTAACTGATAGTAAAATTACGTCATTTTTACTATCGGTTATTAGTGTACGAACCGATAGAAGAGATAACATTTTACTGTTGGTTTGGTTATTCAACCGATAGTAAAAGGACGTCATTTTTACTATCGGTTATTAGTGTACGAACCGATAGAAGAGATAACATTTTACTATCGGTTTGTTTATTCAACCGATAGTAAAAGGACGTCATATATACTAATGGTTATGACAGTGGGGACCTTTAGAAGAAAGGAAAGTTCACTAACGGTTGTGTTTTTGAACCGATAGTAAAATAGTACAAGACCTTGGGTTAAACTCGCGGGAGTTTTCCCTCCAGTCCAACCAAACACATTTCCAAATAAGTCTCTACTCGCGCGCGGAAAACCCTAACCTCGCCGACGTCCCCTTTTTCGCTCCTGCACCACCATTTTCGCTCGCATTTGGCTTCTCCACCGCCGCCGGCCACTGCATCGTGCTTCGTAGGCCACTCTACGAACTGTAAGTGTTCTTGACTAACCTGATTAGAATTGTTCTTACCACTCGCATTTTATCTCTTTTCCTTTGCTAAATTGATTTTTGGAAAATTTAATAATGTTTCAGTCGTTGTTCATTACTGATAATATGTATTGTTGGTCATTGAGATTTGTAATCGAGTTCTCATCTGTCGGCATCTCCATAGACCAAATGTGTTAATTATCACAAAACTGAGTATCAAGAACAATGGGCAAAATTTTGTTTCTATCCATACTCTTGCTGAATATGCTTTTGTTATAAGTTGTTTTGTTAGCCTCGTTGTTTTGGGTTGGCTGCATTCGTCCTCAGCCTCCGACCTCGACCAATCACATCTTCAACCACTCCAGTCGTGACGACCTCCTCTACGTCGACCTACGACCACCTCCACGACAACCATCGACTACATTTCCTCGACAACTGCTTCACAACCATGCCCATGGCTACAATAGCTCCAGCAAACACGATCGGTAGAGTGGGTCAACTTTGAAATTAATTTTTTAATCTGGATTATTTACAAAAATAAAAAACCCTGTTCTCTGTGGTGTATTTGTGAATAATTAGATTCAATCTGTCCAATGTGTGTATCTCTGTATTGCTGTATCTGTGAATGCACCTTTTTCATTTGTATAGCTGCTTATAACATATTTTAATGGTTTCTAACTCAGAACCGTTAGAAGAAGTTATGCTAGTACTAACGGTTCATAACCTACAACTGATATAAGAAAGTTTATAATACTAACGGTTGTGAGTACTGAACCGATAGAAGAAATTTAACAATACTAACAGTTGTGAGTACTGAACCGATAGAAGAAATTTAATAATACTAACGGTTGTGAATACTGAACCGATAGAAGAAAGTTTATAATACTAACGGTTTCGAGTACTGAACCGATAGAAGAAATTTAACAATACTAACGGTTGTGAGTACTGAACCGATATAAGAAAGTTTATAATACTAACGGTTTCGAGTACTGAACCGATAGAAGAAATGTACCAGTACTAACGTTTGCGAGTAATAGATTGTAGGAATATAGGTATTGTACTAACGGTTTGTAACCGTTAGAGTTGTGCTAGGTTTCTTCTATCGTGCTGATCACTAGCGGTAAGAGAACCGTTAGTATAGACCATTTTAAACCGATAGTGTAAAGTAATTTTGTAGTAGTGGGAGTCCTATTCATGTCGAACACAATCAGTAAAAGTATTCCTAGCTCAACACTACGACTTAGCTAGAGAGTACCATTTACCTGATGCCAAGCCCTAGAAGACTTCAGGTGCTTGACCCCCTGCTTTGGGGAGACAACAACGAGGACAGCACTTTAAGCGTGGGTTTCCTCGGCGGCTCCTCTAACCTTCTCCTTAGAAGGATTAAGGGAGTCTCGTCGTCGTCCTCCTCGCTTCCTTCCCCTTGCACATGCAAAATATAATTCTCCATCCTTCTTGTTGGGGTGTAAGAGCAAGAAATGTTTACTGCGACCATCTTTGCACCGGTCGTAGTCGCCTTGGACGAAGCCGCCCTAGCAGTTAGTACTTTTACTTTGCTGGAAGCTGGAGCCTTGTGCTGTTTGGGCTTCAGGGTCCTCTTCGCTTTATTTGAGGAACTACTAGAAGGACCTTCATCGCCCATGGGCCTCTTCGTCCCCACCACTTGGCCCTCGGCCAACTACACAAAATAAGATGTTTATTGGTTGAACTTACATCAATAGTGCGACTTGTCCCAGCTTGTCGAACAAAGAATACCTTTTTGCACGCCTATAACGCTTCATCGGCACTCCCAACAAGGCTTTCCGGCCTTGACGCACTTAGGTCGCCTTCCTTAATCGGGTTAAAAGCTTTTAACAGATAACTGGCTCTAACCGCGACGTCGGACGAGGTCAACTCTGGATAACACTACAGGTTCACCAATACATCCAAAACAAACAAATCAACAAGCAAGTGACCTGCCAACGTACCAGGGCTGCCATCCCTCGTAGCGTCCTCCTTGGCATTGATCACCCACGTGGGGTGATCCCTTTTCTTTAAATCACTGATCCGATTTTTGGCAAAATCAAGGATCACGTCCCGAGCAGTCAAGCCCGTATCTATGAGGCACCTCAGCACCTGGGCTTGTTTCTTCTGCTCTTCGTCAAGGGCAGGGGTCACATCCTTCTCCTTGTTCTTCTCTGGCCGCCAATCGATGAACCAAAGATGACTTTCCTCTGGCACGGTACAGTAGAACCACCTCTGGTACCACTTGTGCACCAAATCACGCAGAGGAAAGGGGAGAAAGTTCTTCTTGTCCCGCAGGTGAGAGTAAACGCAACCCAGTGCCACTGTGCCCTTAGACATGGCCAAGAAGTAGTACTGGCAGAACAGTGCCACATTGGGCAAAACCCCAAAAACGCCTCACACAAATGCTGGAAGGTGGCGAGGATCAACACAGAGTTGGCGTTCAAGTTTACCAGCTCCAAATCGACTAGGGCGAGAACCTCCAGCAAAATGTCACTCTCCGGCAGGCGAAAGTCGCAGCATAAGAAATCCTCAAACATCACTAGTTCACCCTCCCGCACTGCAGGACTCTCTTCATTCTCCCCAGCTGGCCACCATGGTATCAGCGATCTGGAGGGAAGATACCATCAGCCTCCAACGCTAGTAAGCTCTCCTCCGATCAATGACTGGATCTTGTCCGACACACCATTGGGATGGGTTTTTGGTGGCGAAACAACAATGGCTGTGATCTATAGCTCAAACAGGAACTTTGCAAAGGCTTGGGTATTTCGATGAAGCTTCTGTAAGACGCTAGGGCTTGAGACGAAGGGTTTAAAAAACCACTTCCCTCAGTTCCTTCACCACAGGTACGTCGTGTGGCAAAAGGTGTTTTTCGCATTAAATGCACATCAAAACAAACCTGACACGAGCACCCACAGTCCCGTGTGTGTTCAACGGGAAGTCGAACCGACAAGTCACCTTTTTAGAAGCTGAAACGCCTTTTTCAAAGAGAAAACGCCTTGTCCAGTGAAAGAGAGAGCCTTTTCCCTTCGACTTCGGGGGCTAGCAGATAAAGATCGCCGCTCTCATGATCAGGCGTAACTATTCTACGACAATCATCTCATCACCATGAGTAGTTCCGTGATCGCACGCAGCACATATACCTTTCCATGATCGCGATAGTCATTCCCTGATTGCACGCAGTGTGCATACCTTTCTATGGTAGCCAAAAGCTAAGGAAAGAGATAATACAACGGTCTAAGAAAATACTAGTGAAAAATCAACATGAGAAAAATTAATTCTTTATTAAAATTTTCCATTATTTACAAAAACAAAAAAAAATACTAAGGATCGGCCTTAGCCCTAACTGCATCTAAAATGAAGTCAGTTTGGCTTGCAGCCAGGACGCATGACTCCTACAGCGACAAGTTGTCCTTCTTAGGGTCAACCACGTACGCTTCAAGGAGCCCCGCGACCTCCCTCAGTCTTGCGAGGGTATCCTTCATGGTGAGACCACAGCCGGCGATGGTTACATCCGCGGCGTGCTTCTCCTCGCACACAAGCTGCTCTTTTTGTCAAGCAAGCCTTGCGTTCTCCCTGGTCCGGTCAAAACTTGCCTTCAAACGCTCAACAAGCTTGAAGAAGTCATCCAAGTCGAGCCCCCACCGGGTGTACTTCTCCCCAAGGAGTTTGTGCTCCTCCTGGAGGGCCCACAACTCAGCCTTGACCTTGTCCAGTTCTTCCCGACATTCACGGCTCTGCACAAAATGATCAAACTTGCTTCGAGGTAAGAACTGATTAACTAGGATGAGCCCAAGAGCCAAGAGTCAAGAGTTCTTACCGAGGAGGACAAGGACGAAGCAGCGGCAGCAGGCCCAAAGGCTTCCTCATCCTCAGTCGAGAAGGAGGGATGAGGTGAAGCTTGTATGGCCATGGGTTGCACCGGGGCCACCTTTCCAGGGGATGCTCGGGACGAAGCTTGGTATGCAGCTGGCTCATTAAGCTGCATCAGCCTCTTCGATGAAGATCCCCCATATGATCCAATATCATCGCCACCACGTTTCCTAGAGACAGTCGGGCTATCAAACGGCTGCATAAGGCAAAAGGCATTAGAAAAATTATATTTCCATAAAGCTTGCGCCAATCTACCAAGAGAGCATTACCTCTTGAGACGAAGGCGCAACGCTGGTTCCTCACGCTCCCAAAGCTCCAACATTACCCTCTCCAACTTCTTCGTCAACCCGATTTGGAGATGCCATTGGCTTAGAAGTTTTGAAGACGAGAGATTTTGAGAATTAGAGAAATTTGTGGGGAGGTTGAAGATTACATAGCAGGGGAACGGCTATTTATAGACTCACTCAAGCAACGCTTCAACTTCCCGGCCTTGGGCACGATGAGGAAACCTTGAGATCCTCCCTAGTGCCTGTGACTCATTCCCTGAAGCGCATCAAAGCTATTGCCAGTGTAACACAATGTGGGAATTCGAAGCGATGAAACACTGTGAAGAATTCGAAGCGACATACCATTAAAGTGGGCCTTTGTCACTTCAAATTCGGGGGCTGGCTGACGAGAATTGTTAGCTATTTTTAGGCCTCCATGGTCATGATAGCACCACATGGTCGCATATGACTATGGCCGCGGCCCTCCCTATGGTCACCAAAAGCCAGAAGGAAGAACGTTGGGTAATCCAAGGGCATTATCGATATAACTCAAAAATCATATTCATTTCGAGCAAAGTCAAGACATTCGTTATCCTGAAACCTATGTTTTATGCTGTATCCAAGGACAATGTGGTCGCAGAGATAGTCCCTACGGCCATCCCCTCTTGCAGATACAAGAGCTAACCTTAGCACCAAGGTCATAGTATTACGCGATCATTCCTTGAACATTACCTCATCATGATCCTTATGGTTATCCCTGAGATAATCATAAGTCCCTGACAAGGTAACCGTCGAAGGAGGTTAAGATGGTAAGGTGGTTCCACGACGACAGAGTCAAGCCCGCCAAACCGCCATGTACCCATGATCTACAATAACTATCACACCCACGACCTCACAGCTACTACTCCGGGGAAGTTAGGAGAGATCGTGGGGTGTGCCTCTAAGAGAACAACCGACGACCTCTTCGACAAGTATAAGAAGGCCTTCCGGGGAAGGATCAAGGGATAGACGAATCGACCGTAGAGAGAAGACTAGGTTTAGCAAAGATAGGATTAGCTAGCTACATATTGTAAACCACCTCTCTGTAAACTCTTTTTTCCACATAGTCAATTACACAGGACGTAGGGCTATTACCCAGCTTAAAGGGGTTCGAATCTGGATAAACCTTACTTCCCGTGTCTTTAGATTCATTAATACCTTGAACGTCTTGAGAATCTTTTTGATTGGCTTCATACCTTCTAACTCCCTTCTTGCATACGATCGACAGAAGGATCTAGAATTTCAACTATCGACACTTCTTTATTTAATATTATTTATTTTGAGCATTCATTATTCTTTATTATCTCCCTAGGTTGCAAAATTTATATGATCACTTTAGCCGTTAGCTTTCATTTGGGGTGGTTGAAACAATAATTTTATTTTCATAAAACCAAAAGTCGGTTTTTAGCCAAAAAATTTTAAACGACCTATTCACCCCTTTAGGTCGTCATCTTTGATTTTATAATTGGTATCAGAATGACGTTTCTTTTTTTATCGGTTTTACCGCCTTGAGAGAGGATAGCTTTCGTACATAGAGAGATTTGACATATTTGCAACTAGATTTGGTGGCACAAAGTTTTATTATTTGAAAATTTACATGAGTACCTGTTTTGAGGTTTTGAGTCTAGATTTATAGAGTATTATGGATAATGTTTTAATTATTCTATAGATGAGACAAAATTGCATGATCAAATATGATTGCATGTAGAAAAAACAAAAAAAGACAAACAATTAACAAATATATATTCAATATGATATTCTTTTTTTTTTCTCCTTCATACAATTGTTTTTTATCATAGAAATTTGCAGACATGCATTATACACTCTCTATAGCCCTTTAGTTTTTTTTACATTTTTGAGAACTCGGATGCCCATAACCCCATCTTATCATAAGCTACAATACGTCACAGTGCATATATATAAGAGAGAGAGCGTAATCATCAAGTGCATCCTAGTCTTTCGGTATATTCGCGCATTTCACCTCAAAACTACCATGTAAATAATTATGAAAAATTTCACAAAAATATGAAAATGTAGTCATAAAATCACTCTACCATCCCATGATTTTAGATCCAAATTCAATACACACAAGGAGAAATAAAAAAAGAAAAATTCTATTGAAAAAATCCGAAAATAAAATGATGAAAGAAAAAGATAAAATTACTATAAATTTAAAATTTGTTATTTTTGTTTCTCATAAGTTATATCGATTTGAGGTTGAAATTTTGTAGGGTATTTGATCATCCAAATGGACATCTCAATTTTTTGTGAAATTTTTTATGATTATTTACATATTATTTTGAGATGGGATGTATAAATACATCGAAAAACTAAGATGTAATGGATACTTACCTATATGTATTAGCAGTTATGAAATATATGGATTTTACAAGGGTGTTGGTGCAATTTCTCCTAAAAAAATTAGCGTACTGTCAGAGTACCGATCGAAAGCACAGATTGTTTTATTTGTTCAGTTCTTTTGACGTGCACGTGATTTTGTTCCTACTACCGAGGTCCTCTATATGTAAATGTCAAGTGCAGACGTATTGTTACAGATATTGGATCTGACCTTGGCCTGCTTACCTTGTTAATGGCGACGACGTCGGCAGCCGTGGCGGTCGTCATTCTTCCAGCCCTCGCGTTGGCCGCCGGCGTTCTCTACAACCTCGCAGATGCCGCACTTGTGCAGCATACATTTCGTGTAAGTGATCCATTTCTAGTTCTATTCTAGCTACTAGCCTTGTACTGTCGTGGCTTGTTAATTTTCAATTTTATTTTTAATGGAACTCATTGAAATCTCAAGAAAGTTCCACTGCATCTTCTGTAAAGATGATATTCTTTACTATTTGTAATCCGAATAAGACTAGAAATATAAACTAAATAAATATATTAGCCAACAATTAGATTTATTATTAATCGCTAAATCATCAACATAACAAAGATTTGACTCAACACATTGTTGTATGTCACATCTTTTGTAGATGCAAATTTAATATATATTTACATTTACTTGAATATAAAATAGATACATCCAAAGTCAAATTAAATATATGAACTTTAAATAACAATGTAACAGTGGAGTTAAACTAATTTTATTAAATGAAGTTTCCTTAATTAGATTCAACTTTTTTATTATAATTTTTCTTCTTAGGTATAAAAATTCATAACATCTGAAAATTTTAAATTTTAAATTGTTAATATATGATGTTAATAAAGGAAATTGAATAATGGCGTGTAGTTGCATTGGAGCCCCAAGTGTGTGTGTGTGCGCGCACGCATGCACGTGTGTGTTGGTGTGGGTGGGTGGGTGGCGTATAGAGGGCATATCTAGTAAAAACTATATATCTGGTGAGAACATGAAAACCATCTTTAAAGGAGCATAGAAAATCATGAAAAATTCAGGAAAAAAAATCAGGGAGATCTATACAATGAGAAAAAAAAAACAAAACATGATGATAACAGAAAATAAAATAAAAACAAAGAAACTATTCATCGAAATTTGCAGTTTTTTCTTTTTTGTTTCTCTTGATGTAGAGTGAGTTACCTTGATATCTATCTTTACACTTTTTTCTTAGAATTTTTAGTAGTTATTTGATACTCTATTTGTGATAGTCCTCAAAGTTCTCATTGAATGAGCAGTTGTCACTTAATGTGTGCATAACTATAACATTCCTTTATGTATTATTTTTAAGAATTTAGAGATACCCGAAAACTATATATATATAGTCTGAGTTTGTTATTCTTTTAATATGATTGTGTTTATTCCTAAAATTTTATTGAGTTCTATAATATGGATCCCATTATGTCTTGTAGTATTTTTATATTTTGGAGAACTTAGAGACCATTATACCCTATTGTGAAGACAATCTAACACTTATCATTTGTACAGATTGGTAATTTGACGTTGAATCGGTTTTGTGGTGATAAGATCATCACTGCAGTGAATGGTCAGTATCCTGGACCAACAATAGATGTAACTGAGGGGGATATGGTGATGGTTCATGTTATTAATGAGTCACCTTATGGCATAACTATCCATTGGTACTATATGAATTTATAGTGTTTTAGTAGTCTTGTTTGAACATTTCGTTGAAAATAAATACTACATTATTGATGATGTTATAATGTTTTTATTGTGGATTTTCAATGTACTAGGCATGGTGTAATTCAAATGCTCAATAACTGGGAAGATGGAGTAGGCATGGTTACACAATGTCCAATACAACCAGGAAATACGATGACCTATCGATACAATGTTACTGGACAAGAAGGCACACTCTGGTGGCATGCTCATGTCAGCTTACTTCGACTAACAGTTCACGGTGCTCTTATTATTCGGCCAAAGAAAAGCTCAAAAGGTTACCCTTTTGCAAACCCAAATGATGAAGCTGCAATAATTCTAGGTATGTAACCTTTTCGTCCATGTACATCGAAAGAGTAATTTTATTTGGAATTATTTATTTGTTGATCTCTTCATTGTAGTAATATCCTATAAATTTCCATCCATTACAAGGTTTCAGGATGCAAAAAATTGCATCACGAAAAGTTCGGTAAAATTGCCTAACACAAAATTGAACTTTCAAAATTGCACAACTATATCAATATTTGAATAAATGTATAGCTAGGTTATACCATACATCATGAAAAAATAACACCTCTATAGATGTACATTGGAACTTATGAACCCCAAGTTGAAATAGATCATATAAAATATTTGGGAACTATTCATAATGTTATGTTCTCTGATGGTTGGTACTCTTATTTTCAATGGCAGAATATTGGAAAAAAATATTCTTTACCATACAAAACTAGCACATACATAAAGCATCAATTTAAGAATATATTTTGCATCGTAATTTCAGAACAAGTCAAGAGGTAAATTTAGATTTAGGGACCAAATAGTTTCTACCGGCTCAATGTATATGTACGTGCATGCGAGTGTGTTTGTATACTCTATACAGGACATATACGTAATGAAAACTCTTTTTTTAAAAAAAAACAATGTAGGCTGTAGAATCATTTGCTATACATAATGTAAAATTCAAATCTACGAGGAAAATTATTAAAGAGTCTTGCTATTAAATATGTACCTATTTTTTTTTATCTTACACACCTTTTCACCGTTGATTTATGTCTTTCTTTTTAGACACAGTCTTCTAGAATTTATATATCTTCGTTGTAGTTTCTTTGACAACCCGTGAAGGTGGGGTGGTGAGGCAGCGGTGGCACCATTAGCCACGAGTTGAGGTGGTGGGAGGTGGCGGCCATGGGGAAGGAGGCAATGGCGAAATAGAGAGGAAGGCGGTGAGGCGAGATAGCGGTGGTGTTGCCGTCTGCGGGTAGCAGTGGCTAGTAAGGGAGAAGGAAGGCGACGAGGGTAGGAGGTAGAGAGGAGGAGAAAAAAGATGAGGAGAGATGGATGATGAAGAATGAATCTATATTTAAATATATGGTCTAGAAAATACAAATTTTCTAAAAAAAATAGGTATCTGTTAGCTAGACATCCCCTTAATTATAAATTAATCTTTTGCATTTCTTCTTCTAACAATTGAGTTAGTCCCAATCCACTATTTCTTGACCAACCATTTGTGATAATTTGGGAAATTTTTAAGTGGATTAGGATTTAGGCACAAATTGGCACAAGATAATTGTCTATAGAAAAGCGTCTCTAAAGTAATTTTTTGTTGTAGTATTAGACAAACGGTTTACATATATTCGGTTTGGACTTATTATTATTTTTTTGTTCTACTCGTGCTCAAGTTTTGTAGTGAAATCTCGCAGTCTTATATAAGATTGTGTTTGGTTGAATTTATGAATTCATCCCTATATAGATGATGTGGTGAAAGTGGATTGCTTGGTTTTCTTATATAACATATGTTATGGTTTTATAAAACTTAATTTTTAATATAGATTATTATTTTAATCTATAAGACGATCATTATTCGCTGTTAATGATCACTAATCATTAAAAATCATCACTATTTAACACTAATTGTTGTTTGAAACAACACAAATCACCACTAAATATCACTAATCAATAATAAACATTACTGATTACCACAAACAATCACTAATATTTACTATATCATAGATTGCACTCATTGTCTCTAATTACTTGTAATAACCAATAATATTAGTACTAGTCATCATTAATGAATAGTAAATAACCGCTAATGAAAACTAAGCAATGAAAATTAATAATAACAATAGCTAATCACCACTAATTATTGGTAATAACCACTAATAGTCACTAATCAGTTACTAATCATCACTAATAGTATGTGATCAATGGAACTTGCATGAGTTCATGCAGTAAAAAAGATCATCTCTACATAAAAGATATTACAAAAATATTCTAAGATGTTGCATCCACTCATATTACATCATTCCGTCCAAACATGCAAACAAGCATGGATGAACATTTTACCTTGCTTGAGCTCAAGCTCACACCGACTACCAAGCACTACCAATTATTTTGCCCTTTATACACACTAGTTTGTTCAGAATTTCTGAGAACTCACTAACATCCAAAACCTACATAGAACAAGGGGTGTTATGGGATCCTATAAAATTTTATGCTTAAAATTAACTGTATGTAGGTGGAAAAAACAGACAATTTATATTCATCTGTCACCTTTTCCTTGCTCTTTTATGGTTAAAATTAACTGTATGCACGTATTATGTTTCAAATACAACACCCCTTGTACGCACGCACATACATGTTGTAGTTTCGAATTTGAATTTTTTTATATGTTTAAATGAACTGATGATCTAATCTCGTTGGTTTTCTAAAAGATTATGTTGGAGACGTGGATAAATGCATCTACATCGGCTAATCATGGTGCACTAATGTATTCTTGCAAAAACTTAAAAGTCGATCTTTCAGTATTGTTGCAGTTTTCCACCCTTGCACACATATTGTTTATCTTTTCTTTGTGTATTTTGTACTTGCATTTTAAAAGAAATAACTGACAGGAGAGTGGTACGAAGAGGATCCAATGGCTATTGAAAAGGCTTATCGGAAGAGCGAGTTTTGGACTGTTTCTAAAGCATTCACTATTAATGGAAAAACAGGAGATCTTTATAACTGTTCGTGTAAGCTCTTCACCTCCTCCATAAATATCGGTTTCTGATATACTCTTATAAATTGATGCACATATACCTATGCATAGATTAAAAGGAGTTAACACCATGTTTACTGTGTTGAGCGAACTTCCTACAAACTATTGTAGTTTAATCTCAACTAATTTAATTATATTAAAATATTATATTTGTAACTTTCCTATGTACAATTGGTCACAACTACATTGAACATAAATAGGATATGTAAATAATACTTGAAATACTTTGATCAATGGTGGACAAGGAGAGAACTCATAAGGTTCACTAAATTAGTTTTTGGCCCATACCACATATATTGTAATCAACTACATACCATTGTACAATTTTCATTTTTTGGTAATGATAAGCAATACGTACAATCTAATATACTAAGTGAGATAAAGTATTAGGTTACAAATGTTGAGGGTTTGGGCTAATGACCATACATTGAGCCACTTTCCCCACTTTTTTCTCTGCCCAAGTCACAATCCTATCAACTCCTACCACAATCTTCATAACCCATTATACTCTGTAGAGTGCCATAGGTGTTTCAAACTGGGTGGCTTTTGCGGGCCTATGGGGTTTTGGTTCACAAAAGAGTGGGTTTCACACCTATACTTGAACCTATATAATACTCCGTGTAGATATTCATACATGTAGTGGCATACACTGGCTCCCATCATCTTAAAAATTCACTGCTTGGCGGTCAAGGGCTTCTGACTAGGGCTAGGCTCTAGAATTTGCACTATCTTTGAAGATTGACTCAAGAAGCCTATATTATCAGTGTTTCCAGGGAAGGTTATGTTATAGCATTGTAGATTTAATACCACTTATTATCATAAAACGCTCAGAAATGACCTACATCACAAATTACATGGTATACAACTCTTTATACATAGGATTTCTAACCCTAAATCTAGGTCTCCTAATCCTAAAAGAAACATAATTTAACTTAGGCTAGGACTCAACTTGGTAAAAGAAGGGGCATATATTAAAAATCTACTCCTTAATTCAAAATCCCACCAAAAATTAAAAAAAAATAGAAAAATCCAAGTGGCACTCTCTTTAGATTCTTGTCGAGAGATCGCCTCAGCACATGAATTTATTTGTTTAGTAGTAGGACATGTGCGTACTGATCAGCATGGTTGGGAATCGAGAGAGAGAGAGAGAGTCAACATGGGGTGTTTTAACAGTTTCAGGCGAAGCAGATCCAATACGTCCTAGGGTACTATTTTGGGGCTTTTCTATACAATTGGTTGTCGACCAACATATACATGCTTGCTTTACGATTGAGGCAGTGGGCCTTAGCGTCATCCTCTGGAACATAACGCCTTGAATGTACTCCTTGATTGGGTTCATCTAGGTTTATTCTTGGTCGATGATAGTGACTTCGTAAACAATAGCGATGGAGGGAGTACACAAGCGTTCGAAAAAGACACCCTGAGAAATCTCCTCTCTCCCCTCCTCCGCGCTAGCTAAATGGGCGAGTTTGTCGACCGCTTGGTTGTCGTGGCGTGAGATGTGTTGCACCTCAAAACCAAGGAAGTATTTTTTGAATTTCTAACTTCAGCTACATAGGCTTCCATCATTGAGTTTGAGCATTGGTAATGCTTCCCCACTTGGTTAGCGACAAGTTTGGAATCCCCTTTGGCCAACAAACAACAAATTTCCAAGCTCAAGCCACTTGTAGGCTAGATAGGAGAGTTTCGTACTCCACAACGTTATTGGTCACAGGAAAATCGAACTTTGTGGCCTAGTGGAATTGGCCTCCCTTGGGGTTGCTAATAGACAACCAACGCCAGCACTAGTTAGACAGTAGGAGCCATCGAAGAATAGTGTCCAAACTTCTTCAACTTGGGGATCATTAGAGCTTTGCAGGTCCATTCGGCCACAAATTTTGCCAAAATTTGCGATTTGATTATTGTTCGACAAACAAACTTGAGCTCGAAGGCTCCTAGCTCAATGGCCCACTTAGTCACACACCCAATTGCTTCTTTGTTGTGAAGCACTTGCCCCAACAAGTACAAGGATGACACCGTGATTGGGTGGGCCTGGAAGTATTGCCTCAATTTGCGTGAAGCCACGAGTAGTGCATACAGGAGCTTCTAAACCTTTGGATAGTGCTCCTTTGGGCCATGGAGCACCTCGCTAACAAAGTACACTGGCTATTGTTTGCTCCCTCGATCAACCACAAGTATTGCATTGGCGGTAGTGCTCATGACGGAGAGGTACAACAATAGTGGTTCATTGGGAGTGGGGCTAACTAGCACGGGTGGCTTCGTCAAGTAACTCTTTAGTTGTTTACAAGGCCTCTTCTGCTTCAGCGGCCCACTTAAAGCGGCCCTTTTATGAAGCACCGAGAAAAAGGGAGTAACTCTCCTACTCTGCTGATGAATTTGCTGAGGGCCACCATACGATCTTGGCTCTGGACTTCTAGCACCGCCTCAGGTGAGTGCATCTCCTCGATGGCTCTAACCTTATCGAGGTTAGCTTCTATCCCTTGAGTAGAGACGAAGAAACCAAGGAGCTTTCCTGACTTGACCCCGAACACACACTTTTCCAGGTTGAGTTTAATGCCATTTCTTCTGAGATTGGCAAATGTCTCAGCCAAATCTTTGAGATGATTGGAGTGTCTGACACTCTTCACAACCAAGTGATCGACATAGATGGAGAGGTTACGACAAAGCTACTCTCAGAGTGTTTTAGTCATCGTTCATTGATAAGTTGCACCGGCATTTTTCAATTCGAACGGCATCCATACATAGCAGTAAGTGCCGAGTGATGCATGTCATTTTCTCCTGATCTTTGAGTGCCATGCTGACCCGATGGTAACTTCAATAGGCATCCAGGAAACTCATCTGCTCCCTCCAATCGGTTGAATCGACCAAGTGGTCTATCTTGGGTAGAGGGAAATTGTTCTTAGGATAGGCGCTGTTGAGATATGTGAAGTCATACACATGCGTAATCTATCATTGGAATTTTTTACGAGCATTGGAGTAGCTAACCAATCTGGGTGCTGGACCTCTCAGATAATTCTCACGCCTAGCAATTTGTGGAGCTTAGCCCTAATTGCTTCCTGGAAATCAGGAGCCAAACAGTGGAGATTCTGCTTGATTGGGCGCGAACCTTTGGCTATGGATAGCTTATGCTCGATCACCTCTTGAGGTATGCTTGTCATGTCTAATGCGAGCCAAGAAAAGACATCAGAATTTTCCTTAAGGAATTCTGTCAACGCTTGGACCTCCTCTACTAGTAGATCAGCACTTATTTTGACCACTTTGTCGGGAGTGGCTAACGGAGATTTGCTTGCACCTTTCAGTGGTCGAATGAGACTACAAAGAGAGAGCCAAATAATCTTCCTTCCTATGGTCGTAGGACATCACGGGAAGAGATAATGAGGAAGTCTAAGATATTCTAGACTTAGTCCAACCCTTACAGATGTTTATCCCGTAGGTGCGATCACAAGTCTTTACGGTTGTAATACTTATCGTCAAAAGAGTTCATAGTCGAAATGACTCTGTTACTTACGATCACCCTGATCGTAGAGATAAGGTCGTAGCCAATACACGACCAAATGAATACTATTTACCTTGCCAGTGAACAAAAACCTAGAAGCAACTTTGAAACAAAGAGTTGGTCGAGAACCCATCTACCGACCACAGTCTAAAGGACCAACGGTTATGTGGTTTTGTTTATTCGACCATACGCGATGGTTATGTTTATTGGACCATAGCCTTTGAATACTATGACCCTTTATTTCCTAGGAATGTCATAACTCTCTGACATGGTAACCGTCAAGAGGGTAAATGTGCAATCATTCATAAATGTGCAGCCACTCATAATTACACATTAATTACCGGTGCACGTCCTTCGCCCAGCGACCCTTCAATTATGTAACCAACAACCTTCGACAAGCTATAAATAGGGGACGACAGAAAAAAGGAGAGGGGGAGGAGACAGACCAGAGAGAGAGGTCGATGGAGAATAAGAGATAAGTTTTTAGTCCATTCGAGAACAATTCTTGTTATTCTCTGTAAGCCTTTACACTCTTAGTGAAATCACAACAGGAGTAGGGTTATTACTCAGTCCCCGAGGGCTCAAACCTGTATAATTCCTGTGTCTCCGGTGCATCTATATTTGTAGTATTTCCTTTGGTGCTTGTTAGAAGTGCTTCCCTATGTGACTATTAAATCTTGTGTAAGTTTGGCTTGAAACCTTGTTTCAATCGTCGACAGCTGGTGCCCACTGTGGGGCTCCATCAAAGCATTCTTCTTCATCACCTGAGGTTATCATATCTATAGATCATCATGTCTTGTTTGCATTATTCCGAGAATGATTTTGATCTCGAGGATTGCATCGACATGGACATGGATGATGATACTCTTCCAATGGAAGAAGACGATGTCGCCTCAGAGCCTTGTGCCGAGGAGAATCATTCTCCAGACCTGGTTATCGATCAGGAACTGGAGCAAATAGTTCATTCATCTTCAGTGAGTCTCGCCACGTCTGAAGGTGAGTATGTGCCACAACCCATCACCTTGACTAATGCAAGTGTTGAGGATTCTGATGTTTCAACATCAAAGATGGTTAAATCCAACGATCATTGTGCATTGGGGCTGGCAGATTCTACTCCAGATAACCTTTATCCTATCTTTGATTTCGAGTGTGACTTGGACGAAGAGATATGTTTTCTCTGTTTAAGGCCTCAGCTCCCCAGGAAGTTGCTGGACTTTTCGAGGAAACTCCTGAGCAACGTCTTGCTAGGGAGGAGGGAGACCACAAATGACAAGAGGATGAAGCTCGCGAACAGTGGGTAGAAGAAGTTTGTAAGGCCATAGAGGAAACTTTACGCCTTGCGTGACTTCTACAAGACACCACTGGTCATGACCTTAGCCATGGGACAACTCGCCAATGACATTTTGGTGGGCATAAGTGCGGCCAGATGCCGCTTACACATCCAGAATGTTCGCCAATGGCTGAGGCGATCATGGCTAGAACACCTTTGGCTCCCTGAAGGAGTATGCAAGATTGCATTCGTGTGATCGTAGATGCACTCCGCAAGCCTCCTATTGGTTTAACTAATGATGACAGGGTGACATTCGCAAGAATTCTTGCAGAAAACCTCGATGGAGTTGCATAAGAAGTAACTCCTACTATATCATCATGGTCGATAACCTATTCCCGGGAAGGGAGTAGCGCTCATCATAACAAGAGGGGGTGTACTCATGCCCGATCAGCGTCAGATTGCTGTGGCCACGATAAGATCTGGAGGATTGGTTATTCCCGTGGTTATACTCGTGGTCCGATGCATTCACGTTTGGGGCCATGACAAGAAGTCCCTCATGCACTTCATTCCACGGCCATGCTGATGGTCGTGATGATCGACAGCCACAGACTTCTTATGTAGGCTGTAAAGCTTTTTTACCTGGACTATGAGCAGTGGTCTGGCCGGACAAGTTTAAACCTGGCATGATCGAACGGTTTGATGGAACCCAAAATCCATCCGACTTCCTCCTGATTTATATTATTTCCATCCAGGCAGTAGGAGGAAACGAGCGAGTAATGGCAAATTATTTGCCTACGGTCCTTGAAGGTCCAGCCCGGACCTAGCTGTTCAACCAACTGGAAGGATCGATCTATAATTGGGAAATGTTGTGCAATGCTATCCTCAACAACTTCCAAAATTGTTATGAGAAGCCTGGCAAGGAGGATGCATGATCTTCATCGCCTTCGTCAGACTTCGACCGAAACTCTTTGTCAATTCGTGAAGAGATTCGTGGGAGTAAGGAGTACTATTCCCAATATCTATGACAGTTTGGTTATCAGATCCTTTAAACACGGCGTTCGATATCGAAGATTTACGAAGGACTTAAACATCCATCCACCACGATCAGTGTCATAACTTTTTGACATGGTTGATCGATATTCCGATGCAGCCGAGGTTGTGGAATGAATAAGATGGTGGATAAGGGTGATTTACCTCCTCAACCTGGTCTTAGCACAAACAAGAAAGATAAGGCTGGCAAGAAGTCTGGGCTATCTACGGGTGGGAAGAATAAGAGATCAAAGAAAGATGGAATTGATCAACATTGAGAGGTCACAAACCTGGAAAGGCGACCACAAAACAAAGGTAATAAAGTTCTATTTAAGATTAACCAGCCTTTTTTTAGTGGACGCTCTAGCGACCATGCAGGGAAGCAAAATGGCTCACATGGAAACAAGAAGTGGTGTCCGTTGCGTCAAGCTCTAGGACACGACCTCCAGAATTGCCGCACCTGGTTGAAGCGCATGGAGGAATTTTACCAAGGTAAAGCCCCTATGCCTACATTACCAGAAAAAGGGCAACCTAGTGAGAACAAAGATGTAGATGGAGATGAAGACATGCCATACCACATAAGAAATAATCATGTTAATATTATTTTTGATGGTTCTTTGTTTTATTTCTCGAAGCGTCAATTTATGTCTATTTGCCGAGAGGTGAATAATGTTGAGGTTCCTCTAGGAGAACCTCAATTCCCTTGCTGGTCGGAGACTTCCTTGACCTTTAGTCGGGACGACTGCCCCAAAGGACTTTTGTGACAACGATGACTTCCTTTGGTGATATCTCCCATGATTAGCAATGCAAAAGTGGGATGAGTTCTGGTCGATGGAGGAAGTTCTCTCGACCTGCTCCTTGTAAGAGCTCTTGATAAGATGCAAATCCCTCATTCAAGAATTAAACCTGTGGTACACCCATTTTATGGGATTATTCCTGGTACTTCGATGACTCCTATTGGACAAGTGGTGCTGCCGGTAATGCTCGGGAACCAGAGAATTTCCGAACAGAGTTGATTACTTTTGATGTAATAGATTTTGATTCGGCATATAATGCAATACTTTGTCGACCTTCGCTTGCCAAATTTATGGTAGCAATGCATTATGCGTATCAGTGCGTTAAGGTATTAGGACCAAAAGATGTGATCACAGTTAGAGGCAGTCAAAGCACGACACTTACTTGGGATCGCATATCCCTGGAATTGGTCAATTAGCTTCCCCTTTGAGATGACAAGGCTACAATTAAATAACTAGATGCGGTCAAGGTAAATCCACAACCATATGAAAAACTCAAACAAGTTTCTTTATTCCCAGACGACCAATCAGAACTGATCGGATAGGGTCGGGACTAGATGACAAATAGGAATTTGTACTCATTACTTTCCTCCAAGCTAATGCAGATGTGTTTGCATGGAAAACATCCGACATGCCTAGAGTCCCACGGGAAGTGATCAAACACCGGCTAGCTATTCAGCCTGGACAGCGACCAATAAAGCAAAACCTCAGACGCTTTGCCCTTGATCGGAGAGAAGCTATTCATTCAGAGTTGAATAAACTCCAGGAAGTTGGCTTCTTTCACGAGGTTGACCATCCAGAATGACTCGCAAACCCGGTCATGATCCTAAAATCTCATGGTAAGTGGCGCATGTGCGTCGATTACACCAATATTAACAATGCCTACCTGAAAGATGATTTCCCCTTCCTCACATCGATCAGCTGGTCGATTCAACGACGGCTTGTGAATTGATGAGCTTCCTGGATGCCTACTCAGGGTACCATCAAATTAGCATGGCGGAAGTAGATGAGGAGAAAACTGCCTCCGTAACACCATTTGGCACTTACTGCTACGTCATAATGCCATTTGGGCCCAAGAATGCTGGTTCCACGTACCAGCACTTGATGTAAAAGACCTCTCAGCCTCAACTAGGACGTAATTTATAAGCTTATGTTGATGATTTGGTTGTAAAGAGTTGGAAAAGTTCTAGTCATGTAGATGATTTAGCTGAAACTTTCTGTAACTTGAATAAACATGGAATCAACTTGAATCCTAAAAAGTGCTCTTTAGGAGTTTCTTTGGGTAAGCTCTTCGGTTTTCTTGTTTGTTCGAGGGGCATTGAGGTTAATCCCGAGAAAATTCGGACCATGGAGCAAATGTGACCTTCGACCATGAAGGAAGTACAGAGACTTATTGGTTGAATGGCATCTTTGAGTCGTTTCATTTCAAGGTTAGGCGAACGTGGATTACCTTTCTTCAAGGTCCTACGAAAGCACAATGGTTTCCAGTGGTTAGATGAAATCGATAAAGCCTTTCAGGAGTTTAAAGCATATCTCACTAGTTCTCCGGTGCTAGTCTTCCCTATTGAGGGAGAATCATTACTCGTCTACTTGGGTGCTACCCCTCATGCGGTTAGCACTGTTCTGGTCGTAGAGAGGGAAGGTATGTAACGACCAGTCTACTATGTAAGCGAAGTACTGAATGGACTAAAGGAGTGTTACCCTGAGGTCAAAAAATTACTTTACGCCCTCTTAATGACTTCAAGAAAGTTGCGACATTACTTTCAAGCGCACAAGATTACCGCGCCTTGTCCTTTCCTTAGGAAATATACTCCGTAACCCTGAAGCAATAGGTCGAGTTGCGAAGTGGGCGGTAGAACTAGGAGCATTCGATCTCCATTTCACTGCTCAAGTTGAGATCAAATCTCAAATCCTTGCAGATTTCGTGGTCGAATGGACTCATCCCAAGTCACATAAACAAGAATTTGTAGATTTGGAGAATACTGACCACTGAACGATGTATTTTGATGGCTCTTGCAGTTTTTCAAACTCGGGGGCTGGAGCGATCTTAATTACACCCCAGGGCGACTAGTTCCAGTATGTCATACAATTACACTTTGTTGCTACAAATAATGCCGCAGAGTATGAAGGTCTTTTAGCCGGGTTTGAAGAAGCCAAAAACTTGGAGTCCGTCGGCTAGTGGTGAGGGGAGACTCACAGCTAGTTGTAAACCAGGTAAACAAGGAGTACAGCACCTCCGATGAGACAATGACTCATTACTTAGATGAAGTGAGGAAATTGGAAAAACACTTCAAAAATTTTGAAGTCTAATTCATTCTGCGAAGAGACAATATTTTCGCAGACCAATTGTCAAAGATTGGTTCCTCACGAGCATCTGCCCCAGCAGGAGTGTTCATCGAGCACTTAAAAAAACCCTCAATCGCGACCATCGTAGAGGCACCGGAGACGATGACTAACGTTGCCACCCTCGAGCATGAAGAAAATTGGATTCATCCATTGAGAATCTATCTTGCACATGGGACCTTGCCCAAGGATGAAACCAAAAGAGATTGGTTAGTTAGAAAAGCACGGATGTACAGACTGGTCGAAGGTACCGTGTACAAAAATGGTGATCAGAGAGTCCTTATGCGTTGTATACCTCAAGAAGAGGGAAAATTCCTTCTAAAAGAGATTCATAGATGAAAATGCGGTGCGCACGCCTCCTATAGAACACTAGTTGAAAATGCTTTTCGACAGGGTTATTACTGGCCTACAGCACTCAAAGATGCTATACAATTGGTCAAGACTTTCCCACAGTATCAATTTCATGCTCGGCAGGTTCACCAGTCAGCATATGCATTACAAACTATTTCTTTAACATGGCCGTTTGCCACGTGGGGAATAGATATTCTGGGTCCAATGCCCCAAGCTGTCAATGGATACAGGTTTCTATTTGTAGCCATTGATACATTTACTAAATGGATTGAGGCTGAACCAGTCTGAACCATTACCGCCGCCAGCCGCGAAGAAGTTCTTTCATAAGAACATTGTGACATGATTTGGCGTTCCAAGTCATCTCATCATAGATAATGGATCCCAGTTCGTTAGTGGTCTTTTTCTAGACTATTACGACAACATTAGGACCAAAATCTGTTTCGCATCCGTTGCTCATCCACAGAGCAATGGTGCAGTCGAATGCGCCAACAGGCAGATAATACAAGGGGTCAAGAAAAGTGTTTTTGACCGCCTTAAATTGCTCTCGGGAGCTTGAGTAGATGAACTCTACTCTGTTCTATGGGCGTTATGTAGTTCGACCAGTAGAGCTATAGGCGAGATGCCTTTCCAATTGGCTTATGGTGTAGAAGCCATGCTACCAATTGAAATCCAAACTGGTTCTGCTCGTGTGGATCACTTAGATACTATAAATCAAAGTGAAACCCACGAAGATGAAATTGCTCTTCTCGAAGAAAGGCGTAATCGGGCACTCATTCGATCAGCAATGTATTTACAAGTTTTGCGTAAATATCACAGTAAAAAGCTGTGACCACGTAGCCTTCACGTGGGAGATTTGGTTTTAAGAAAAATCCAAAATCAATCTAATCGCAACAAATTCTCCCCTCAGTGGGAAGGCCCCTACACTGTAGTTTCAATGCCACGACCAGGATGTGCTCAATTAGCCATGGAAGACAGAAGAATTTTATCAAACACATGGAACATCGACCAGTTGTGTAAGTTATTTGTATATATTTTTCCATTTTCATTATAATTCTATATAAAATAAGTATTTTTCTTTTTACTCAATGTTATGGTTGCATTCCTAATAGATGCCCTTACTTTTCCTCGGGTCACACCCGGGGGCTGGTCACGATAAAATGACTTACTACGATGTTCAAGTGGATTCACTGACCGATCTCATGGTCACATCTAGATAAGACATCTCTTTGTAAGCCGTTTCTTAATGCATAAGGGACTTACTAGCATGTTTCTGATCATCTGAGTGGCTGTCAGTTAGCAAATAACTTGTACATTTTTTATTAAGTTGTTTATCTCAACGACTTCATGATCGCATTTAGTTAAGAAAGCCATTTCTTAACGCATAAGAGACTTACTAGTATGTTTCTATACTACGACTTCAGCATGAGTGATCATTCAAATCTTGGTCTTCTTAGATCAGATTACTTACCTTGCGACCACTATAATATGACTTCAGTATCAGTGATCACAAGAGGGGGTTAGGGGGATATAACTATAACATTAAGTCAGAAAGGATAAGTACTTTGCATTTCATTATTATTCCTTATTTCATTTTTACCATATACTTTCTGTTAATTATGTATATTTGCAAGGTACAAAAACTTTGATAGAACAAAATATTTCCGTTTCCATTGTCAAATTTACAAAAATTTACAATGAGAGGGAATACATCAGGCAAGGTCGAGGTCGTGTAACAATTTGTCTACTAAAGGCTTGACCTTGGCCCTGGTTGTGTTCAGCAGATCCTCACTGTCAAAAACTGCATCTTCAATCACTGGATTCAGATCTAAATTTGGACCATGGTGATGCCTAAGCTTGCAGTGGATGGCAAATACTATGGCACCGACATCGGTTTTCAATCTTTCCTTGTACCTCATTGCAAATTCTGGGATATTGGAGAGTAGCGAGTCAGCTTGAGCCGCAACCAAAATGCAAGACTCTTCAAGAGATAAATTACCCTTCTCATGTTTAACAACATCAACATCAAGAGAGTCCGCAACCTTCTTAGTTTTTTGAAAGTATTCCTCTTAATAAGACTGCAACCTTTGATAATTGTATCCAACACATCCTTCTCATCTTGGGCAAGCTTCTCGGCTTCTCGAGGAAGCTTTGCAGTCTCTCAAGCCCTCTCATTGGCCGCCTTGTAGCGATCGACAATCTTGTGGAGAGTGTCGAGGTTGTGTTCTCGCCTGATGAACTTCTCCTTGAGGCGCTCCTTTTCCCCTTGAAGGAATCTGCATAATGCAGTCTTCTTTAGGGATGGCAAGGTATCAGCAAGCTTTTCGTTGATCACCCTCTCAACTTTGTCTTCCTATATGAACATGAGATAATTCCTATTCGTATGCGAAAAAAATTTGAAGAATAAGAATCCTTACCTCAGAGACAGATGCTGACTGGGCAACAGAAGGATTTGGGACATTCACTACTCTTATGTGATACCCGCTTCCTTCTCAACCATAGTTGGTGCGGCTCTGAAGGAAGTGGTACAGTTTGTCCTATAACATATAGTTCATGATTGGATAAATCATTCCTAACTAAGTATGTAAATAGAGTTAGAGGAAAGACAGTCTTTTACCTCAAGCAATGAGGAGCAATTTGTCTGGCCCTGGATGAGGGCTGTACAGCCGATGGCTGTGGATTCACAGCCTCTTCCCACAAGACATAATCACTTCTGTAGTTAGGGAAGAGGTCTTCATTAGTTTTTTCGATGAAGATCCACAAGAGTATCCGACATCATCACCGGATCGCTTCCATGAAGCTACTGGACATTCGAGCAATTGCAAAAACTAGAACACTTAGGAATTACCTTTTGAGACGCCTGTGTAATATCAACACTGATATCCTGTGGTTCCAGTGTCTCAACATTGCCTTCTACAACCAGATTTTCTTCTTCATCTTTGATAAGTCACTCTGGGATCTAGGATGCCATTGAAACGAAAACGGAGAAGAAAAGAGAAGGTTAGAAGATGAAGAGTCTGAAACTTAGAAAATATGTGAAAGATTGAAGACTCTAGAACATGGAGGCTGGGTATTTATAGAGTTTCGAAGGTGATGCTTCGAGTTCCCGGCCTAGGGACGCAGCGAAAAACCCTCGAGACCTTCCCAAATACCTGCTTAGCAATCGCACCCAAAGTTTCTTCCTGGGACGCAGCGAAAACCCTCAAGATTTTTTCAATACCTGTTATGATGCCTGGCAACAGCACCGAAAGTTTCTTCTCGAGTTTTGTGTGGAATGCAAAGAGACAGAGTAACTGTGTTAGAATTCGAAGCGATAGAGTTACTATGTTAGAATCTCGTCATTTCAAATTTTTCCTGTGCTCATAGGACATTACGGGAAGAGATAATGAGGAAGTCTAAGATATTCTAGACTTAGTCCAACTCTTACAAATATTTATCCTGTAGGTATGATCACAAGTCTTTATGGTCGTAATACTTAATTATCATCAAAAGAGTTCATAGTCGAATGGACTCTGTTACTTACGATCACCCTGATCATAGAGATAAGGTCGTAGCTAAGACACGACCAAATGAATACTATTTACCTTGTCGGTGAACCAAAACCTGGAAGCAACTTTGAAACAAAGAGTTGGTCAAGAACCCATCAACTGACCACAGTCTAAAGGACCAACGGTTATGTGGTTATATTTATTCGACAGTACCTGATGGTTATGTTTATTGGACCATAGCCTTTGGATACTATGACCCTTTATTTCCCCAGGAATGTCATAACTCTCTGACATGGTAATTGTCAGCAGGGTAAATGCGCAATCATTCATAAACATGCAGCCACGCATAATTACACATTAATGATTAGTGCACGTCCTTCACCCGGCGATCCTTCAATTCTGTAACCGACGACCTTCGGCAAGCTATAAATAGGGGACGATGGAAAAAGGGAAAGGGGGAGGAGACATACCAGAGAGAGGTCGATAGAAAATAGGAGATAAGTTTTTAGTCCATTCGAGAAAAATTCTTGTTCTTGTCTATAATCCTTTACACTCTTAGTGAAATCACAACAAGAGTAGGGCTATTACTTCGTCTTCGAGGGCCCGAATCTATATCATTCCTGTGTCTTCGGTGCATCTATATTTGTGGTATTCCCTTTGGGTGATTGTTAGAAGTGCTTCCCTATGTGACTATTAAATCTTGTGTAAGTTCGGCTTGGAACATTGTTCCAATCATCGACAGTGGCGCCAAGTGATACGAGGACGGCATCACTTGCAGGCTCTAACAGTACTTTGGAGATTTTTGTAGGCTTAGAGCCAAGTGACATGAGAATGGCATCACTCACGGGTTCCAATGGTGCTTTTTTGAAGGTTTGGGTTTTTCTACTTTCTTTGCCACCATCACCAAAGTTTTTCTTTCACTCGACCATTTTGTCACCAGCAGCGTGCTTTTCTATGATGCCGAAAAGCTCACGTACAGTCAATGCATGAGCCATGGTGAACATGTGGGTAAGGTGCTCATCTTGGAAGCCAGCAATAGTAACATTGATGACCCTTCTTTCCTCAATATTTGGAATTGAGGCATGAACTTCAATGAAGAGATGAAGAAATTGGCGAAGGGTCTCCTTGCTTTGGTGCACACAGAATAGCTCATTCATGTGTTTCGGGCGCTGGTAGCTACCTTGGATATTCGCATATAACTTCTCATATAGTTGTTCCCATGAACTAATCGAGTCAGGTCTAAGGTTGAAGATCCTGGATCTTGCAGCGCTCTCCATCATAGTTGGCCAGAAATGAGTCATAGTTGTTTCATCTCCGCCAGCTGTGAATACAGTAGTGGCGTAGACTTTTAAGAACTCTTCAAAGTTGGTTTTCCCACTGTACCTTTCGGTAAGGGAAAGGTGAAACCCTTGAGGCTAGTGCACCTCCCGCAGGGGTGTAGCTTGTGCTCTATAGCCACGAGAGGTGCGTCGAGCAGCTTTGTGGCCCCTCTGCCTATGTTAGGGCTCGTAAGCACTGCTAGACCCATCGGAGGAGCCTAAACTCCTCGACGATGAGCCTGCAGATGGCTCACGTGAGCCCTCAAAGGATGGTATCAAAGTTCCAACCCTCTCGAAAACACTCGTACATCCCCTTACCCGCTGACGCGTTCGCGATGGGCACCAACAACCTCAGAGCTCTTTTCTTGGCCACTGTCACTACATTGAGCAGGCGGTTGTGGTGGCTCTGAGGGTGCTCGGGCAAGAATTTTAATCTCTTGTTGGATCGTTTGGATTGCGCCTATCAGGTTTTGCACCATCTGGGCTAATGCTACTAGATCGGGAATCTCTTGTGCCCTAGATGGCACAAATCTAGATTCCTGTTGGCCACGGTCATTCTCTCTCATCGAAGGACCAGGAAGAACTTTGGTGGCCTGAGAAGCGGTTCTCCTTGGCATTCTTGACGGATCAGTACGTAGATCGCTATGTCGACGATTGGAACAAGATCCCAAGTCGAACTTACACGAATTTAGTTTGTTTTGTAGAGAGGTAGTATCTAACAGTCACCAAAGGAAAATTACTGTAAATATGGATACATGAACATAATGTATTTATAAAAGTTTGAGCTCTCGTAGTCTGAGTAATAGCCCTACTCCTGTTATATTTTCACTACTGTAATCATCCATATCTATCAATGAAAGGAGGATTATCCTAGGAATATTGGCTAGAGCGTAGTTATCATGTAACCGTACAACTCTTGGACTATGGTCAGCCAGTCTCAACCAAACCCTCTTTATTTAGAGGTGCCTCAAGTTCTAATCACTCTTTTTGTTCCGTGATCGCATATAGACTGCGACCATATACTGGGGATTATTATATCTCCGCAACCAGGGTGACCGCGGGCAGATATCCCCACAATCAGAGAGGTCGCGGGTAGTGAGATTACAAATGATGGCGACCACAAAAAACTGTAGTCACAATCTATTAAAGTCACGAGTAATAGACATTCGTGATGGGCTCTTGTGTCTAATTGACAAAATGGGCTAGGTTACATCCAGAATAATTTGGACTATCCCAAGATCTTGCTCCGTGGTCTGTTGTGACCATGGAAAAGCATGACCGAATAGCTTGGTCCTCTTTCTGTGGTCTTCTGCAACCTCGGAAAGGCATAGGAAAATAATCCGAATCTCTCTCCGTGGTCTTCTGCTATCATGGAAAGGTATAAACAAATGATTTGGATCTCTCTCCGTGGTCTCCTGCAATCATGGAAAGACATAGACCGAGAACTTGGATAATAATCCTCGTCACGCTACATCCTCACAGTCGGTGCCAACTGTCAAGGGATTGTCTTAGCACGTGAATTTGTTTATTTTGTGGTAGAATATGCGCATATTGATCAGCGTGGTTGGAAACTAAATGAGAGGAAGAGAGATTCAACACGGGGTTTCTAGCAGTGATGCCAAAGCTCACTAGAACTTAGTGAAATATGGATCTTAGCCTACTATATATATTTCTTTGACGGATTTTTTCTAAAATATATAGTTGGTACATCTTTTATTGAATTGTTTAATAAAAGACTTTTCATAAATATAATGTTATAATTTTGCATTTCTTTACTGTTGTAGACCATGAATAGTGGTAGCTCCTCAAACAATTTCAGTTTGCGATCTGTACTTAATAAAGAAAAGCTCAATGGAACAAATTTTATTGATTGGTATAGAAACTTGAGAATTGTTCTCAAACAAGAGAAAAAAGGACTATGTTCTAGAGACTCCTATACCTGATGAACCAGCCGCTAGTGCTTTACGTGCTCAAAAGGATGCTTATAAAAAGCATACTGATGACGCACTTGATGCCAGCTGTCTAATGCTTGTCACGATGAACTCTGAGCTTCAGAAGCAATATGAGAACATGACAGCTTATGACATGGCCGTGTCTCTTAGAAACTTATTCGAGGAGCAGGCCAAGGTGGAAAGATATGAGACCACCAAGAAATTGCATGATTGCAAGTTGGCAGAAGGAAGCTCGGTCAGTCCTCATGTGATCAAGATGATTGGTTACATTGAGAATTTGGAAAAACTTGGTTTTCCCCTTAGTCAAGAGTTGGCTACTGATATGATTCTCCAATCGCTCCCTCCGAGCTATGACCATTTTGTCATGAATTATAACATGAATAATCTGGAGAAATCATTGACTAAATTGCATGGGATGCTTAAAACAGCGGAACAGAACATTAAGAAAAACCCAAATAATGTAATGATGGTTCAAAAGGGAAAAAGCTTTAAGAAGAAGGGCAAGGGCAAGGCTAAGGGAAAGGGCAAAGCTCTAGAAAGATCCTCTAGCGCTAAGCCTAATTCCAAAGGAAAGTCCAAGCCAGGTGCCACCCCTACTACTGAATGCTTCTATTGCAAGGAATCTGGCCATTGGAAGAGGAATTGCAAGAAATACTTGGAAGATTTAAAGAAAAAGAAGGAAAGTGAGACTCCTTCAGGTATATATGTTATAGAAGTTCATTTAGCTACTTCTCCTTCCGACTTTTAGGTATTTGATACCGGATCGGCTGCTCATATTTGCACTTCGATGCAGGGGCTTAAAAGGAGTAGAAATTTGGCTAAGGGCGAGGTTCAACTTCGCGTTGGCAATGGAGCAAGAGTTGCAGCCTTAGCTGTTGGAACTTTTATATTAGCTTTACCTTCAAGATTAGTTTTAGAACTTAATAACTGTTATTATGTTCCTGCCATAAGCAAAAACATTGTATCCGTGTCATGTTTGGACACGCTGGGTTATGAATTTAGAATAAAGAACAATCGTTGTTCCTTTTATTTAAATGATTTGTTTTATGGCAATGCCTCATTGGAGAATGGGCTTTATCAGCTAAATCTTGAATTACCTGTCTATAACATATGTACTAAGAGGCTTAGGTCCAATGATTTGAATCCCATGTTTATCTGGCATTGTCGTTTAGGCCATATCAATGAGAAACGCATCATGGAACTCCTGAAAGATGGGCTTCTAGACTCATTTGATTTTCAATCATTTGATGTGTGTGAATCTTGTTTACTTGGCAAAATGACAAAGGCACCTTTCACGGGTGAAAGTGAAAGGGCAAATGACTTATTGGCTCTTATTCATACTGATGTATGTGGACCATTAAGTTCAACAGCTAGAGGTGGTTTTCAGTACTTCATAACTTTTACCGATGACTTTAGTAGATATGGATATGTCTACTTAATGAGGCATAAATCTGAAACGTTTGATAAATTCAAGGAATTTCAGAATGAAGTACAAAATCAACTTGGCAAGACAATCAAAACCCTACGATCTGATCGTGGAGGGGAATATTTGAGCCAAGAATTTGGTGATCATCTAAAACAACATGGAATTGTTCCACAATTGACCCCGCCAGGAACACCTCAATGGAATGGTGTGTCAGAACGACGGAACAGGACCTTGTTGGACATGGTTCGGTCAATGATGAGCCAAACTGATCTTCCATTGTCCTTCTGGGGATATGCTCTAGAAACAGCTGCGTTCACATTAAATAGGGCTCCATCAAAAGCCGTAGAAAAGACACCATATGAGATATGGAATGGAAGGCGTCCTGGATTGTCTTTTCTTAAGATTTGGGGTTGTGAAGTTTATGTAAAACGTTTAATGTCTGATAAGCTCAAACCCAAATCATATAAATGCTTCTTTGTGGGCTATCCTAAGGAAACAAAAGGATATTACTTCTATAATCGAGAAGAAAACAAAGTGTTTGTTGCCCGAAACGGTGTCTTTTTGGAGAAAGAGTTTCTTTCAAAAGGAGTAAGTGGGAGCACAGTGCAACTTGAAGAAATTCGGGAACCACTGGAAATTGTTTCAGCACCCACTGAAGCTCAGCAAGACCTGCAAAACAATGTAGAAAATGATGCAGGACAAGCACCAGTTATACATAGGTCTGAAAGGGTACGTCACGCACCTGGAAGGTACATGCTCCTTACAATGGAGCAGCGTGAAGTATTATTGATAGATAATGATGAACCTAAGACTTACGAAGAAGCGATGATGAGCCCTGACTCTGAGAAATGGCTTGGAGCCATGAGATCCGAAATTGAATCCATGCATGACAATCGAGTGTGGAACTTGGTTGATCTGCCTGATGGTGTAAAAGCCATTGAGTGCAAATGGGTCTATAAGAAAAAGATTGACATGGATGGTCATGTTTATATCCATAAAGCACGATTAGTTGCAAAAGGTTTCAAGCAAATTCAAGGTGTTGATTATGATGAAACCTTTTCGCCCGTTGCTATGTTAAAGTCAATCAGGATCATCCTAGCTATTGCTGCCTATTTCGATTATGAGATATGGCAGATGGATGTCAAAACGGCTTTCCTAAATGGAAAACTAAGTGAGGATGTGTATATGGCACAGCCTAAAGGTTTTGTCGATGCAGATAATACTAGGAAAGTATGCAAGCTTCATAAATCCATTTATGGGTTGAAGCAAGCTTCTCGGAGTTGGAATCTTCGTTTTGATGAAGTAGTCAAACAGTTTGGTTTCATCAAAAATGAAGAAGAGCCTTGTGTTTATAAAAAGTTAAATGGGAGCGCACTTGTTTTTCTGGTCTTATATGTGGATGACATACTTCTGATCGGAAATGATATTCCTATGCTTGATTCTGTGAAGTCCTCATTGAAAAGTAGCTTCTCTATGAAAGACTTAGGTGAGGCAGCATATATTTTGGGCATTAAGATCTATCGAGATAGATCTAAAAGGTTAATTGGATTAAGCCAAAGTACATATATTGACAAAGTATTGAATAGATTCAATATGCACGATTCCAAGAAAGGTTTTCTACCTATGTCACATGGCATTAATCTTAGCAAGAGTCAATGTCCTTCTACATGTGATGAGCGGGACCGAATGAATAAGATTCCATATGCTTCTGCTGTTGGATCTATTATGTATGCCATGCTATGTACACGCCCAGATGTCTCCTATGCTCTAAGTGTTACGAGCAGATACCAATCAAATCCAGGTGAGAGTCACTGGACTGCTGTAAAAAACATCCTTAAATATTTGAGGAGGACTAAGGATGTGTTCTTGGTTTATGGAGGTGAGGAAGAGCTCGTTGTTAGTGGCTACACCGATGCTAGCTTCCAAACCGACAAAGATGATTTCAAATCGCAATCTGGTTTTGTATTTTGCCTTAATGGAGGAGCTGTAAGCTGGAAGAGTTCCCAGCAAGAAACTGTCACTGATTCTACAATAGAAGCAGAGTACATTGCTGCTTCTGAAGCTGCTAAAGAAGCTGTTTGGATTAAAAAGTTCATCTCTGAATTTGGTGTGGTTTCTAGTATTTCAAGCCCAGTGGATCTCTATTGTGACAATAGTGGAGCCATTGCGCAAGCCAAGGAACCAAGATCTCATCAGAAATCCAAACATATACTCAGGCGTTATCACCTCATTCGAGAAATCGTGAATAGAGGTGATGTGAAGATTTGCAAAGTGTCCACGGATTTGAATGTTGCTGATCCGTTGACAAAGCCTCTCCCGCAACCAAAGTATGAGGTGCATACTAGAGCAATAGGTATTAGATACATTTGTGATTGACTCTAGTCCAAGTGGGAGGTTGTTAGTGATATGTCCTAGAGCAAATCACAGAGATGTATTTATCTTTGTTATATTTATGAACATTTGAATAATATGTTATTTTTGAATAAATTATCATCTTGGTTTGATCAACAAGTATGTGACTTGTTCGTGAGACTCTAAATTTATTTGATGATATTATTCTAATTTAGTCCCTGATCCATTATCTTTAAATATGACATTATTGATTAATGGATCAGCACGTTTATTGATTGATGGTTATGTTTCACGGACCATGGATACAAGATATCAAATCAATAATGTGGACATATATTGGAGAATATAATGTTGGATAGACCCATTTTGAGACACTATTTGGATTTGTTATTTAAGTGTCACCAGTAGGTCTCAAATAATGTTTATGATTGATCCTTAGACCTGAGACCATCATAGTTTCCTACATGCGTAGTAGTATACTTTGATAGTACCAAACGCTACTTTTAATTAAGTAGTAATAAAGGTAATATTCGGGTATACTATGAGCCATGCGGAGGAATATGAATGGTTAAGATGGAATTTGCATATCTTATAAAATGAGAGAGATATCTCTGGGCCCCTCGATATAGATGAATTGAGAAGTGCATGGCCATGTCGTTTGTGGTTGAAGTGTCAACTACAAGAAGATCAATTCACTATGAGATCGAGAAAGGATTAAACTGTGTAAGGGTGGCACATTTTCTACCTTGGATTTAATCTGGTATCGTATGGCAAGAGGATCAACATGAAAACATTATATAGGTTTGCTGATTATGATCTTTGTGTGTATTTGGATAGTCGTTATGTCCTGCTAGGGGCCACTACCGACTTACAATTCGGGTAAGTATTCTCGGATTGTGACTAAATATATACGAACCTACAGGGTCACACACTTAACGGGTTGGAACAATGCAATTCGGATTAAGTCTATTTTGGGTTTCCATATCAGATTTGGAAACTTAATGATAGACTCCTTATGCATTTGGATTGGGTTTGATATGAGTTTCTGTATCAGATTCGGAAACTTAATGTTCGACTCCTTATGTATTTGGATTGGGTTTAGACTCATTATCCATTTGGATTGGGTTTGGTATAGGTTTTCATATCAGATTCGGAGACTTAATATTAGACTCCTTATGCATTCGGATTGGGTTTGTTATGGGTTTTCGTATCAGATCCGGATTGGGTCTGTTAGAGAATATACGTATCAGATACGAGTTCGAATAAGATTCGTATCAAATCAGGAAACCTAATCTGTTAGGATTTCTTCTGCATGGGCACTTCGAATAAGATTCGTATCACATCAGGAAACCTAATATGTTAGGATTTTCTCTTCATGGCCCTATATATAGAGATGTATGATGGGCTTTGAGGATTACCACAAAAGTCATAGTTGCCATCTCTTTTGATAGCCCATAAACCCTTGTTGTACGCGTTGGTGCTAGTACACCATCGTACGACGTTCCATCCCGGTACGTGTGGATACCGGTAGAGGCGCTGCTGCAATTGCTGCGCTGATTAAGACGATCTGCAAACGGTTGCTGTGAACATTCGATCGCTGCATCAAATCTGCTTCCGCTACTGGTAACAATCTAATCTATGATCTATTACTTGCAGTTTTTGAGTAAGTTAAATAGAAATTCTGCTAGTGTAGCTTACTCGATTTCCTACAGTTTTTACTGGTTTAGGCGGAACGGATCCAGGGAGTCCCTCGACACGGGGTTTTACAATAATAATCGGTGGTATTGATCAGAACAACGCTAATCACACCTCCGAAGTTTACAAAAAAAAATAATAATAAAATTGTGTCTTCAGTGCATCAAACATCTGTACTAAATATCCATTATGCGTAAATAAGATTTCAACTATCATTGGTATCTAAAGATGATGGGGCTTGTTAAATTAAAATATCTACTACTTCCTCCGATCCAAAAAAAATTGTTATTTTAACTGTATACAGTCTGGAAGATACAACTTTGTTCATCTTTTTCTACAATAATATGTTGGCAAAAAATATTAAATTATAATATTAAGAAATTAGTTTTTATGATAAATACACTTATATAATTGTCTTATAGTTAATCTAGATATTTATAAAATATTAGTGATCAAAGTTAGAAAAATTTGATTATTGATAGTAAAAAACGACAATCACTTGGACCGGATCGTGTATAATATAATAAGTGGGGGTAGGGAGAATCAAAGAAATGAGTAGCTATAGTTAATAGTACCTATGACCGGAACAAAATCAATTAAATTTAATTAAAAATTATACTATGATTTGACAATTGCGCGTAGATGGAATTTGACGATTGAAACTTTTGATTTTCATTCGTATGACATGTAAGATCAAACAAATAAATCAATTTATATATACAAAATACATGGTGCGCTTAGATGCCAATACATCCAAATCATTTTACATTAAATAAACCTGTATTAGGGTTTTCAACGAGTTAAAAATGAGATACACAACATATCATCACAAACTAGTCATATTTATGAAACCTAAGTTTAAAGCACAATTTAGAAATCAAATAACTACCTTTGTAGGATTAAGGATGTCAATTTAGAGGGAGTGAATAAGTTGCATAAAATCTTTTGACTAAAAACAATTTTTGTAGTTATGAAAATAAAATTCTTTTGGTAATCATCCTAAATGAAACTAGAGATTCAAATGATTAAATAAGTTTTGCACTCTTAGGGTAATATGATAACAATGACAAATATGCA
Source organism: Pharus latifolius (assembly GCA_019359835.1). Taxonomy (NCBI): domain Eukaryota; kingdom Viridiplantae; phylum Streptophyta; class Magnoliopsida; order Poales; family Poaceae; genus Pharus; species Pharus latifolius. Next base: position 33,917,079 of record CM033328.1, on the reverse strand, counting down.
AACTAAATCAAATATAATGAATAAAAGAGACCAAAAAAATAAACCAAGTAGACACGTGAATCTTTTCCGGAGATCTCAGAGAGTCGCCGAGTCTCCTCTATTCCTCGTTGAAGCACTCACTCTTGAGTCTCGATTCGATATCCAATAAGGTTGCTCATTTTCCACTCTAGATAGGACAACACCAACTCTTTCACAACACTATCGGGTCTCTCTGACAATCTTCGTCGGTGGAAAGATCTCTGGCCTCTCTCAACCGTCTAGGTGACGGCGATCACCAAGACTAATGGGTTCAAACTCTTCACTTGACATGATTGGAACCTTAAACATGTAAGGAGAAACTCACACAAGACTCTCAACTTAGTGTCGACGATTGGAACCCAGGGGTCCTTCGCTGAACTTATGCAGAATTTAGATGGGTTGTGAAGGCAGCTAATTCAGACAAATACCAAGGAATTCAAGGTATCTATGAATCTAATGACATTGGAATTTATCCAGGTTCAGGCCCTCTTAGCTGAGTAATAACTCTACTCTTGTGTATTTATCACTGTGAATAAAATGATTACAAAGAGAATGTACTGTCTATTCTTATCAGGCTATGTCTAATCTCTCGTCTCTCGATCCCCCTTGACTCTTCCCTTGAAGATCTTTTTATACTTGCCGAAGAGATCGTCAGTTGTCCTCCAAAAGACGTGCCCCACGATCGCCCATAATTGCTTTGTGGTGGTTGCTGCGAGTTGTGTGGTTACGTGGTGGTTGCCGTAGGTCGTGGTTACGTGGTAATTAAGTAGCTTTGATCTAGCATCGTGGAAACTACTTCACCATCCTCATCTTCTTCGACGGTTACCTTGTCAGGGACTTATGATTATTTCGGGGGTAATCATAAAGATCAAGGAATAGTTATTGTGAATGGTGACTTATAATACGTAATCTTCATATCGTAGTACAAGTTTCAATACTGTGATCGCACACCTCTCCGACCACGCATTGATATCAGGCTTTGTCTTCGTGGTAAGGTGTCACTACTACAGAATTCATTATCACAGTCGAGTCAAAACAGTCATCACAGACGGTTCTTACCCGTCAATGATATTCGAGTCAGTGATAATCATGTACTATCACTGACGGTTTTGAACCGTCTGTGATCTTGATCTTCGCAGACTGTTATAAGATCAAAATCGTCTGTGATACTCATACTACACAGACTGTTATAACATCAGAACCGTCTGTGATACTCATACTACACAGACTGTTATAACATCAAAGTCGTCTGAGATACTCATACTACCACAGACGGTACCGATCTCAGAACCGTCAGTAATAATATGAGTATCGTAGATGGTTTTGATGTCAAAACCATCTGGGATATTCACATTATCACAGACGGTTATGAAATCAGAACCGTCTGTGATAATCACATTATCAGAGACGGTTATAACCTCAGAACCGTCTGTGATACTCAAATTATCAGAGACGGTTATAACCTCAGAACCGTCTGCGATTACTGACGGTTCTGAGATCAAAACCGTCTCTGATAATCAAATTATCAGAGACGGTTATGACCTCAGAACCGTCTGCGATAGTCACATTATTACTGACGGTTCTGAGATCAAAACCGTATGTGATACTTATATTATCAGAGACGGTTATGACCTAGGAGCCGTCTGTGATAGTGTCCTTATCACAGACAGTTGTTTCAGAACCGTCTGTGTATTGAGAGTATCACGGACGGCTTTGAGGTCAAAACCATCTGCGATATTGTCATTATCAGCGACGGTGGTAATCTTGGAACCGTCTGTGATTGTTTCCTTATCACAGACGATTTATAATCTCAGAACCATCTGTAATAGTGAGATATCACTGACGGTTTTTAGGTCAAAACCATCTGTGATAGTGTTATAATCTCAGAACCGTCTGTGATAGTGTGATATCACAGAACGGTTCTGAGGTCAAAACCATCTGTGATAGTGATAGTGTGATATTACAAACGGTTTTTAGGTCAAAACCATCTATGATAGTGTCATTATCGGTGACGGTTATAATCTCAGACGGTTTGTAAGATCAAAACCGTCTGTACAAATAGCATTTCATATATACAGTTCATGAATTTCATACATGCACAGTACTGAAATATATACAGTTCATTTTATACATGCACAGTACTCAAATATATACAGTCTCATATATACATGCCCACAACTTAGAAACATGTACAATAGCATGTCATATATACAGCACAGAACTCAGAAATATATACAATTGAGATTGAACAAATAAATGTAATCGATAATTAAAGTCAGTGTGTTAGATGTACAAATAAATGTAAGGCCGCACTAATACGAACCTTGCGGGTCCCTAAACTTCCCCTTGGTTGATATGACCTCCACAAGGAAAAACTTAGTGAGCATCCCTCGGACAATACCAATCTCCCGAGGGTCAAAGTTTTCCGAAGGGAAGTCGATCCCCTACAGTAAGAGTTGGTACAGAAAAAATTAGCTCAATGCAGTTGTAAATTCTGCCAAATTGATACAAAGGGGAGCAGCTGTATACCTCGGGGAAATCTGGGTAGTGAGGGGTGATGATCAGGTCATACATGTGGCGCATCACGTAGAACCCACATGTATTGTCGTCCGGCTGCTGATGGTACTGCCAATTTACGGACGGAGAGTTAGCTGGGGACACGTTATAAAGTAAAACAGATGCCAGTTGAAATTTGTACCAAAAATTATAACCACTGAAATTTATCGGCTCGCCGCTCGTGTTGTTGCCCTCCCTCGGCAAAGTAGTTCTTGAAAGCCCTGTAGATATTCAAAATTGACAGTTTGAGGATAGTCGAAATTGACAATTTGAGGACAGTAAATCTAGATGCATGCAAGACAGGTCCACATGAATATCATCACCTTTAGAATACATCTTGTGCGCCGCAATACGAGTACCCTTTCCTCTGCAATGAATCAAGGTAGAACACCTTGTTCCTTTTCGGAATAAGTAGCAGCAGGATCCAGTGGTAGCTACATGTTACACGTAAAGAATTAAAAATTTAATCTAAGTTTGGGGGTGTGCACATGGAGACACTAATCTACGGGTCAAGTACTGATGAAAGCACTCACCTCTGGTTGTAGGGTACAAGTATGTACTCCTTGTCGACCTAAGCAAGCAACCCTCTTTTGATGTAGTCGACAACGAAGTCTGCATCGGTCCTAAACATCACCTCGGCGACCATCTGGGGGTCCAAGAAACCAACAGGTATGCCCTTAGATTTGGCATAGCTAGTCATGCAGCTGCACGGAAATAACCAATTAATAAATGACATATATCTGTATATGCACGAACAGGCGTAGGATAGTAGGATACTTACAGCACCCAAGACCGTAGGATTGACAAGTCGAGCGCATCTTTGTTCAGTAAATTGTGCAGGACTTCGAAGGTCACCGGGTAGGTCCCAACGTCGTTATGGAACTCTGCCACGGTGTACTTGACCATGATGTGCGTCGGACGCTGCATCCTGGTCTGGTTTGTCCTCCTCATGTACCATGCATGCAGACTCTGGCATGCTAACCCCATGCTCAAAATTGCGATATCGGAGGCCAAGGGCGTCCCCAGAGCGAATGGCATGAGAGCTGGCGCACTCTTCTCGCTCTCCTTCGCCGGGCTCTTCTTTGCTTTTCCCCTACTAGCCAGCTTCTTGAATGGTTGCCTCCTAGTCAAAGTCAGCTTCGTCATCAAACCCGTTGGTTGGCTTCTCGGAGGGGTCGACTGGCTAGTAGGCCGTGTGTCGGTCTGTGATGTAAGAACCTACGTATTATGACACTAACTCTGAGGGCTATTATTACAGTATGAATTATGAAACTGGTGGGGGAATTACCTCATCCAGGACAATGTCTTTCTTGGGCCATTGCACGAACGTGTGCACCGCATCCCCGAGAGTGGTAATCTTGTCGTTCGGCGGTTTCTCCAACGGAAAACTCTTGCAATGGTCAAAGACACTGTCCACTTGGACCAGTGCAAAACCCTCACATAGAGGGGCACCGTGGATTGTGGCCCCGCCGTGCATGGTTGCGCCATCTCACGGCCAGCCTCGATCGGGAAGAGACCGGGCAGCACCATAAGCTTGCAGGAGGCGGGTTCCTACAAACAGTGCGCATTAACATATTGAATTTCACCGCTTTTCACTTTCGAATGAATTAACATAGACAAACGGTCATTACCTGCAGAAAGTCCACTGGATACTTTAGAGAGAGCTCCGTCTGCGAAGACCCCGGCTCAGACGCGCAGCTACTACGGTGGCCAAGAATGGGGGTCGGTACTTCCACTTCTAGAAGGGGGGTGCCCGGGGTCGCCTTTCTTAGCTCTTCATACATAGACCGCATCTCCGACAACTGCTGCAGGAGTGCTTTGTCCCGAACAGCGAACTCCGATCGCATCTCCTCCTTGAGCCGTTCATTGCAGGCTTGGTGGGATCTCTTTCTCCTCTTAGCCGCCTCCTCATCATCAGGGAAACCATACCTCTAAGGCACAGTGGCACCGAGGCCGCACACACGGCCTGGATGCTCCTTGTTTCCTAGCGCCGCTGTGAGGATATCCCTGTCCCTCCTCGGGTTGAACTATCCAGATGCCGCCTGCGCACTCAGCGTCACCTGCAACAGGAGAACTTAGCAGTACAACCCATTGCATGCGTGTTACGAGGATAGTACGTGATCGAACAATCTTACCAGCCGGTCGATCACTTTCCTGTCCGCAGGGTTATTCACAGAGACGCTTCCGGAGGAGGTCATCATCGATCTTGCTCGGCACCAATTGCGGGCGCGCACGTCCGTTATGCCCGCATAAGGACTGCCAGCTGAAGACTAGGAAGCCTCCTCGTCCTGCTTCCTCCACAACGCCTTCTTCCCCACATACCCACCACTGCCTAGTCTGTGTGGGTGGGTATTCTTGGCCTGGTTAGCCTGGCCCTTCGCACTAAGCTCCTGGAACTCTGGCTTGGCCTTCATCTCGACGAACTACTGCCATGCCTGGGAGTCACGAAAGAGAAGTCATCGAAGGGGGTCTTGACTCCTTCACATAGAGCCTGACAAGGTGTCTCTTGAGGTTCCTCCACGCCTTGTTTATTGACATCAGTGTCCTCCGGCGGATGGTGAAGTGGCGATCCTCGGGAATGTGAAACGCCGCCTGCATTTCTTCCCACAGCGCATCCTTGCACTCTGGGGGCACTTGACCCCAGTCGGAGGTGGTGATGGGCACCCGCTCCCTTGCCACTTTGCCGCATAGTGAGCGGTACTGACTGACAAGTTTGTCCGGAGCTTCCGGCACACCATTGTCGTCGAACTGGACGTGCTGCTTTTCCCGCTTGTCTAGACGCGCGCATGTCATCCGGCCTCGCCCCTTTCTATTCTACGGCTGGGTCACCGTGGACGCGGCAACCTCCAGCCCAGGCGTCTCATCGCCAGCGAGGTAACAAACGGTTTTGAGTTGAGAACCGACTGTGACTGAGATTATCACAGATGGTTTGGACTTGAGAACCGACGGTAAGAACTCGAAGCGTCGGACACTGTTAGGAATATCACAGTCGGTTCTATATTCATAACCGTCTGTGACAATATTATCACAGTCGGTTCTCAAATAAAAACCGTCTGTGATAATCTACATAGTGAGAGATTATCACAGACGGTTTTGAGTTGAGAACCGACTGTGATTGAGATTATCACAGACAGTTTGGACTTGAGAACCGACCGTGCACGTTAAGACTTGAAGCGTCGGAGACACTGTTGGGAATATCACAGTCGGTTCTATATTCATACCCGTCTGTGATAATCTATAACCGTCTGTGATAATCTCTCTATTGAACGTAAGTTTTACAACTTGAAACGGATCTGTAGCTCTTCAACTCTGAATGCTCGAAAACTTGTTTTAAATGAACACTCCGATATTTCAAATGTAGTCCAAATGCTTTGTAAATTGGTTACAGTGTACGTAGATCCGAAAATTAGATACAATGTGGAGCATGCTCAAATAAATTTAACATACAATGTGGAGCATGCTCAAGTTAATGTTACATACAAATGGGGACTTTGACTGACAATTTCCACATACACAGCCATGTTATCCTCAACTTTCCACTTGTCGCGGTCCTGCAAAGACGAGAATTACAGGAGATATAAGCTATACAGATGGAAACAGAGAGATAAGGCCGTACGGTTGATTACCTTTAAAGTATAACCCTTCCTGGTGATCCATACGCACGTAACTGGTTTCGTCGGTGTCTTCAGTATCGACCTATACGCCATCTCCAAATGGAGGAATCTCATCAAATTGATTGTATTCCTCCTCGTCTACGACATTTTCAACTCCAACAATCCTTCTCTTGCTATGAAGGACGACGTGCCACTTCTTATTGGCCGGGTCAGTGGCATAAATGACCTGAATGGCTTGCTTTGCAAGTATGAATGGCTCATCTTTATAAGCAACTCGATCGAGATCCACTGAAGTGAAACCGTAACTGTCAACCTACACACCCTGTGGGATTTGGACCCATCGGCATCGAAATAGGGGAATCTTGAACAGTACGTAATCGAGCTCCCAAATTTCTTCAATGAACCCGTAGTATGAGTTCAATCCACGTACTACCGTTGTTGGGCCTGTCTCACTGAACTCCTCATGGAAAGTTTCTACGCTCACTCCACTATTTTGCACAGTGCTCTTTCGATCTTGAGCTTTTGTGTAAAATGTGTACCCATTGATGTCGTATCCCTGCCATGTCTGTACAATAAACGTGGGCCCTTTTGCCAACCATTTAAGGTTGTCACTTGTGGACTCTCCGGTGGTTCGCACTTTCATCCACGCATTGAATTTACTGTTATGTTCTCCCGTGATCCAAACCTCGGATCGGCAAGGATTGTCTTGTCGTAGCATCTCCTTGTGCTCGTCGATGTACAGAGACACCTCCGTCATGTGTTGCAAAACCCAAAAATGAGCTTTCGAGTACATATCGAAATCAGGAGTGATGGCTCTCCGTCCAATAGTGCCAACACCATCAAGCCTCCCCTCGTGACGAGACACAGCAACTCCTATTGCTTCTACCTCGGCCATGTAATCGACGCAGAACTCAACAACCTCTTCCGCTGCATAACCTTCGACAATGCTACCCTCGGGCCGGGACTGATTCCTCACGTAGGCCTTAAGTACACCCATGTACCTCTCGAATGGATACATATAACGTAGGAACACGGGTCCACATATCTTGATTTCTCTGACAAGGTGGACGGTGAGATGGACCATGATATCAAAAAACGATGGAGGAAAATACATCTCAAGCTGATAGAGAGTTCAAACCACCTCGCTTTGCAGAGAATCCAGTCCATCGGGATCAATGACCTTGCAAGAAATTGCATTGAAGAAAAAACACAGCCTCGTGATCGTCTCTTTTACCTTATGCGGTAGAATACTCCAGATGGCAACAGGAAGCATTTGTGTCATCAACACGTGACAATCATGAGACTTCATACCCAGCAATTTCAAATCGCCCATGGACACAAGCTTTTTCATATTTGCGGAGTAACTCGATGGAACTTTAACACCATAGAGACACTTACAGAGTTCTGTCCTCTCAACCTTGCACAAAGTGTAGCATGCAGGGGGGAGGTATATACAGCCTTTATCATCCTCTCTCGGTGCTAGCTCGGGCCTGATTCTCATTTCGATTATGTCACCCCGCACATTGACGCCATCCTTTGTCTTCCCCGGAATATTCAGCATTAGGCCGATTAAACTATCGCAAACATTCTTCTCTACATGCATGACATCAATGCAATGACGAACCTCTAAATGCTCCCAATACGGTAAGTCCCAAAATATCGATCTCTTCTTCCAAGAGTTCTTCGTGTGGGGTTTCAATTTACGACCCTTTCCAAACACAACGTCTATGTCTTTCACCCGTGAGTAAACATCTTTCCCGCGCGTAGGCTTCGGGGCTGAACCATCTTCCTTGTGGCCGTCAAATTCCCTCTTTCTCTTACGATACGCGTCATTCTTGGAAAGAAACCTACGGTGATGCATGTACACTGTTTTCCTGCAATTCTTCAGCCACACGCTCTCAGTCTCATCTTTGCAGTGGGGGCAGGCTTTGGCTCCTTTCGTACTACGGCCCGACAAATTTCCAAGGGTAGGGAAATCATTGATGGTGCAGAATATCATAGCACGTAGGATGAAAGTCTCTCATTTGTATGCGTCCCATACCTGCACCCCTTCGTTCCACATTGTTAGGAGATCCTCTATCAATGGTGCTAGGTACACATCAATATCGTTTCCGGGTTGTTTTGGTCTTGAGATAAGTAGAGACATCATGATGTACTTGCGCTTCATACACAACCAAGGAGGAAGGTTGTAGATACACAAAAGAACTGGCCAAGTGCTATGCCGACTGCTGATGTTACCAAAAGGATTAATTCTATCGGTACTCAACCCGAACCTTATATTCCTCAATTCTGCTCCGAAGTTAACAAATTCCCTGTTGATGTTTCTCCACTGCGAAGAATCAGCGGGGTGTCTCAGCTTTCCATCCTTCTTCTGGTCTTCCGAGTGCCAATGCAGTAATTTTGCCTCTTTATGGTTTGCAAACAAACGCTGCAAGCGGGGAATGACGGGCAAATACCACAACACCTTAGCAGGAGGTCCTTGCTTTATCTCAGTGCAGTCGCTGTCGTCGGTTCGGTCCTTACGCTTATAGCGGGATGCGCCACACACCGGACAAACATGCATATCCTTGTAGTCGTTACGGTAAAGGATGCAATCATTAGGGCATGCGTGTATCCTTTCTACTTCCATTCCCAAAGGACACAACAGCTTTTTCGCTTGGTAGGTGTTTTTTGGCAACTCATTTCCTTCCGGGAGCATGTTTGCCAAAAGATCTAACAGTGGCGTGAAACTCTTGTCGGTCCAGCTGTTACTTGCCTTCAATTTTAACAGTTCAAGCACATAGGCCAACTTTGTGTACTTCGACTTGCAACCAGGGAACAACGGCTTTTTTGAGTCCTCAATCAAGCGCTTGAATTTGCCAAACTCCCTTTCACTATAATTTCCTTCCACATCACACAACATGTCATCTAAATTGTCATCCTCTGGCATATCCTCGTCAAAGTCGTTGTTCGGATCCGACATGTCCTGTTCCTCAACCTGAGTGGCACTTGTTTCTGCAGTTGGCTCTTCTCCATGGTGGACCCAACACGTGTACTCCTTTTTGAAAGCACGTCGGATCAAGTGGGTGACAATTTGAGATGAGTTGGTGAACATCTTAAGATTCTTGCAATCTACACAAGGACAGTACATATATGGTAAACCCTTCTTCGCCATGTCTTGCTCAGCAATCTTTTGAAAATCAAAAACACCTTTCATGTATTCCTCACCCACTCGGTTGTCATTATACATATAGTCTCAGACCATTTGCAATTAATCAAATTCATACACATGCTAATTAGTAATACTCTATGTACGGTCGACACGCAATAAATTATATAAATCTAGCTAGCTAGTGTTTGATGCGGAGTTTGCGGTATAAATAGTTAACTACTACTTGAATTGCAAGCAATTAGTTGGTGGCGTGGGTAACACACATCATAAAACAATTAAATAGCTATAGTACAGGTCGAAAATGAGTTACAACCAGGATTTGCTACTATACTTCCCTTCCCTCTCACTCTAATTTGATCAATCAATGGAGATCGATATTGATGATAAAATCAAGTAATGTGTATGCCTTGGGAGCAAGTACCAACCTTGGATCCTCAAATTTTTGCTCCCAAATGCTCCCCCGGCCTTTTGAGATTTCGCTCTTCCTTGCCCAAAATCTCTTCGAACTGGACAGTGTATGTCGAGCAAGAGTGTAAGACTAGCTCGAAACATCCGCCAAAAGACCTTTTATACCAGGTTCAATACAGACGGTTCTATATAATACTGTCGGTAATATCGGTGCATTTTTGAAGAACAGAATATCACTGATGGGTTTCACTTTATTAAGCCGTCGGTAATATCAGTGCATTTTGTGTAGAACTATGACAGAAATATCACAGACGGTTATGAGCTCAAAACCGTCCGCTTTAATATCACAGTCGATTTTTAATTAAGAACCATCTGTGATAATTACAATATCACAGATGGTTCCGAGCTCAAAACCGTCCACTTTACTATCACAGTCGGTTTTTACTTTAGAACCGTCTGTGATTATCACAGTAGGTTTTTACCTCAAAACCGTCTGTGATAATTATAAAATCAACACTCTGTTCTACTATCACAGACGGTGATAAGGTCCGAACTGTCTATAAGGTCCGAACAGACTGTAAACACTCTGTTCCACTTGTTTTTCATATTTGGTTCTATCTTATTTTCAATGTTAGTATTTAAAAAAATAAACGTTGAGACTATTTGGTTTTATCTTGTTTTTCATATTTGTTGTATATATATGTCTGTGGATGTTCAAAGAATTTTGAGACTATTACAGTCGGTCCTGAAATTAAAACCGTCTGTAATGTTACTATCAGAGACGGTTTTGAGTTAAAAACCGTCTAGATTGCAGCAGTATTTTCTTGTTAACATTTTCACACAGAACATCATTTGGTGATTATCAGTTACATAATCAATCGAAAAGCCAGATATATAAGGAAAAGAAATTTCTTATTTCTTACAATCTTTGCATACATAAGGGATACAAGCAACCAAATTAGCATCGACCTGTTCCGAAAGTAATTTACAAAGTTCTCCTAGGGACATATTGGCATCAGTAGGATCTACACTGGCTGCCCTAGGAGAATTACAAATGGCTCTAAGACTATCTACATCATCTCTCAGCAAAGGAGTGGATTTGGCATCAGTAGGATCATCCAAGAAATTAAAGCTGATGATACAACAAAGGTGTTGAAGAGGGGATATTAGAAGGATTGTTGTGGATCTCCAAAGGTGAAGATGAAGCTGCAACTCATAGCACTCTGCCAAGTGCAGAATGGCAGAAGACACCCCCTCAGAACACTTCTCCAACGCCTCTTTTTTTTTGGAGAGTTCTGCACAAGGCAGCTTTCTCCTCCTGCACATGCATGGGTTAGTTTTGAAAGACATAACAACCAGCAGAGAGAGTGAAGATGATTGCCAAGCTTCGGAGTGGATTTGGACGTGGAAGTGTGCGCCTTACCCCAGAAAGTTGATCATCCAAGAAAAGCTGATGATACAAAGGTGTTGAAGAGGGGATATTGGAAGGATTGTTGTGGATCTCCAAAGGTGGAGCCGATGCAACGGGAGGGATTGCAACGGGCAATGTGGCAACACAGGCCTCAGCACCCTCTAGAGTCTTCGCTGCAGCTCCACTGGAGGATCTTTCATCATTTCTAAGTCTCTTCTTTGGAGGGAGCATTTCCTCAGGCACCTGTGGATTTCGAAATGCATTTGTTTCGAGGTAATCAAGTCATAAAAGAAATATCTGCATTAGAGTTTCAGAGAGGACTTACTTTCTGAAGATCCTGATCGAGTTCATTCCTTATCTCTTCCTCATCACTCTCAATTTCAATAACCTCATCAAGGTGGGAGTTGAGGAGGGAATAAAGACAGGGATTTAGGAGCCTCGCTATTTATAGAACCAGAAGGTGACGGTTCATATGCGCGGGTGCCTTGAGTTTTAAAAAGCACACTACTGGTTTTCAAGGTCAATAAATTCATGATAACTTCTCGGGAGATAAACTGAACCACGACAAAGGAAGTTGAAGAGTCAGATTACATAATTCGATGCAAATTAAATTTGAAGTAAATAATTAAGTCTCTTCATCTGTGCAGTTATTATGTGCGGTTATCAACAATTGCATGTAGAGAATTCAATGCGTGGGCACACTGTTGGGACTATCACAGATGGTTGGGATATCAAACCGTCTACTTTAATATTACAGACGGTTCTCATGTGCAAACCGTCTGTAATATGACTATTACAGACCGTTCTGATGTCCTAACCGTCTTTACTATGCCTGGAATATTGAACTGTTCGACTTCTACAAATACTTGTTCTCTCCCTGGAGTTTTGCTTCCAGTCGAACCGCTCCACTTCTCTTTCTCCAAGAACGTGCAGGAAAATTGTAAAATTTACTTAAGAACAAATTTTTAGTTAATTTTTTTCATCATTAATGAAAAACAATTTCCAAGTAGACGCTTTGTGTTCCCAGGCTAGTGCGCCGCGCAAACATCAGAAACGGAAAGGACACAACACACTGTTGAGAATTTGAAGTGGAGCGCACTACTTGATTTCAAGATCAATACCGTCATGATAACTTCTCAGGAGATAAACTGGAACACGGCAAAACAGTAGTTCCCACTTAGGAAGTTGAAGTGTCAAATTACATAATTCGATGCAAATTAAATTTGAAGTAAATAAATAAGTCTCTTCATCTGCGCAGTTATTATGTGCGGTTATCAACAATTGCATGTAGAGAATTCGATGCATAGGCACTGTTGGGACTATCACAGATGGTTGGGAGATCAAAACCGTCTGCTTTAATATTACAGACGGTTCTGATGTCCGAACCGTCTTTAATATGCCTGTGGAATATTGAACTGTTCGACTTCTACAAATACTTGTTCCCTCCCTGGAGTTTTGCTTCCAGTTGAACGCTGAGAATTTGAAAGAAGTTGAGCATTTGAAGCATCGATCACCGTTGGGACTATCACAGTCGGTCCTTACATAAAAATCATCTGTAATGTTACTATCACAGACTGTTTGGAGTTAAAAACCGTCTGTGATATTGAAAGAAGTTGAGAATTCGAGGCGGCGGACACTGTTGGGACTATCACAGTCGGGCCTTACATAAAAACCGTCTGTAATGTGACTATCACAAATGTTTTTTACCTCAGAACCATTTGTGATATTCAAAGCACGTTGATATATAACTCGAGGCGTTTGGCATGCCACAATGCCATCCAGCCAAATAAGCCCAACTTCTATATTCTTTTTATATTATTTGCATGGGACCTACGACTTCTATATTGTTTCTATATTATTTGAAGGGCTCCGATGGACTGCCCTCACAAGCCAAAGATCGCGATAGTCGTTCCTTGATCACACACAGTGCACATACCTTTGTATGGTCGAATGTTCGCCAAAAGCTAAAGAAAGATAAAGAAAGAGGGAAGATAGCATGCAGTCCAAGAATGTGCTGGAAAATTGGAAAGTTGACATAAGAACAAAGTTTTCAATAATTTTTTTCATCATTTACAAAAAAAGTAAAAATAGAGAATGCTAGGTCAAGGAGTGGTCTTAGCCCTGGCTGCATCTAAAATAAAGTCAGTTTGACTTGCAGCCAGGATGTAGGACTCCTCCAGCGACAAGTTGTCCTTCTTAGGATCAACTACTACCGCGTTGAGAAGGCCTGTGACCTCTCTCAGCTTCGCGATGGTATCCTTCATAGTCAAACCGCAGCCAGCGATGGTCATATCCGCGGCTTTCTTCTCCTCGCGAAGACACCTCGTCCTCGCCCTAGCATTGTCACCATCCGTCTTCATGCGCTGAATGCGATGGAAGAGATCCTCAAGGTCAAGCCGTAGCCGAGTGTGCTTCTCCGTAAGGAGCTTGTGCTCCTCCTGGAGGGCCCTCAGCTTGGCTTTCACCTTGCCCGAGTCTTCCACCGCTCCCCTTCCCTGTGCAAATCAACAGGTCAAGAATGTATTAAACAGGGATTAACAATACAGGGGTAAGTCCAAAAGATTGAGAGTTCTTACCGGGGAGGGCGAGGCTGACGATGCCATCGAGGATGCCATTGGCGCAGAGAAGCTAAGGAGTCAAACAGTCTGAGAATTATAAAAACTTGTAAAGTAAATGACAATTTTTCCACTGTCAATTTATAGAACTTCCAAAGCGATGCTTCGTGTTCTCCTAGGCACCACGCGCGAAGATCGGAGACGAAAATGATCACAGTTGAGAATTCGAAGCGCCGGCACTTTTTCAGTCGGTTCAGACCTCAGAACCGTCTGTGATAACTACACTATCACAGTCGGTTCTTAGTTCACAACCGACTGCATATATCACAGTCGGTTCTGAGTTCCGAACCGTCTGTGATATTCTAGTTATCACAGACGGTTCTCAGCCATGAACCGATTGTATCTATCACAGTCGGGTTTTAGGTTAGAACCGTCTGTGATAAGTAGACTATTACAGACGGTTTTGTGTTCAGAATCGTCTGGTTTACTATCATAGTTGTTTTTGACATCAGAACCGACTGTGATAACTGAACATATTCTCCCGATAGGCCTTCGCAAACGGTTTTCCATTTAACAGTTCATAACCGTCTATGATGTGCCGTCCTGGATGTCTGTTTCTGTGGTAGTGTGTGGTCGTAGGCAGATGACTCTACGACCATAGTATTAGTGAGTATAATCATAAGACCATGGACTCTGTGAAGATAATTGTTGAGGCTTATAGAGTTTCATAGCTAAAATTATGGGAGTTAAATATCATTGATGGAGCATGTCCAGAATGTCTTTGGTCCATCTCCTTATCTCTTTCCTTGGCCTTTTGAGACCATAGTAAGGCATGTTCGACCATGGAGCGTTGCACGCGACCATGGAAAAATATGATCGACTATGGAAATACAGGGGTGATTCAACTCGGATAATAATTCTCGTCACTCAGTAAATGCTCTATTAATGCAAATGAGCTCATTAGATAATCTCACTCTAATGCAACATATGAGAGTTGAATGCTGTAGAGTGTGCTTGAGCTATATGTCAATGAATCCTAATGCAAAAGTTTACAAATGAAAGCCTCAAGACATCTATTTATAGGCTCCCAAAAAATTATAGCCATTGCAAAAGTAATATGCTGAAAACAATTGTATCAGACAATTCGGGATCACTATTGGACAGTCTAGAACAGTTGTAATGGCTACTGACAAACCACAAAACTAACGGTTGATGGCCTTCTCAACCATCCAAAACAACTCAAAAATAATTTAATGACATAGTGAATGAATGATGTATGCATTTGAACTTCTCACATGAGATATCATCAAACTACTAACCCCAAACCCCTCTTTATAGTACGGTGCAAAACTAGGAAATAAGAATCTAGTAATCCAGCCATCTCCAAACACAAAGATCGATAAAATCCTAGAAAATAGATTCTTAACCTTCAATTTTACTTTTGATAGAGTTTGTTCATGCTTGCAAGAGTTCAGTCATGCATCCTCTCTGAGGTAATTTTCTTCATTATCATCTCACAATCTAATTGAGACTAACAGATATAAACTCAATAAACATATTAGTCTCACAATTAAGTTTTTCATTAATCACCAAAATAATCAAATAATGGAGATTTAGTCAACAACCTTTTGAAACAAATTGAAAGTTGACTATACAAAAGACAAATGGATACATATGATTTCAAAATATTTTGCTTCATAATTATATATATTCTTAATCCCATGTTAAATGTATCTTGATACAATTTTACTGTTTTTTAACGGAAAATTGACTATGCACCATTGTGCTATGATGATATATATTATTTACCATTATGAATATGTGACTTTATTGAATACCACTCCATTGAGATTTTTATTTGCTATATATCATTGATTCAATAAAATCATAGTTTTTGAAAGATTTGGAGAGAGATTCTTTTGAAAATTATAAAACTACCCCTAGCTCAACTCCTACTAATCCATTGCACAAGCTGCCATCGTCTCCCGAGCCAGCCCATAGTGCCATTGTATGATCCCATTGAATGAGCCCACCTCCGTTGGAGGAGCCTAGCTGTCGCGACACTATAGCTTAGTTGGGGCAAAAATATGGGCTTAGGGTAGTTTGATCATTTTCAAAAGAATCTCTCTTAAAATCTTTTAAAATTTATTATTCTATTAGTCAATAATAGACAACAAATAAATAACTAAATAGAATGGTATTCAGCAAAGTCACACATTAATCATGGTAAATAACAAATGCCACCCGAACACAGTGATACATAGTCAATTTTTCCTTTTTTATTTGGGTTTGTAGGAACCTAGGTGATTGAAAAAAATTTCCTTCATATGTATTAAAATAATATTTATGTAAATAAAATGAAAAATTATGGTTTTTACATATATGTGACGCTTGGTTACACAACTGGATACTTTTAATATCATTTTTTTGATAATCCAATCTATTATAACATTAATGCAATTAATAATGTGTTCTTAAATCCTGATCATTCTAATTAATAACATTATGTACATGGCTTAAAGAATTGTGAATTCAAAGGAAAGAGAAGAAACTTAGTACCATACTATCTTATAGAGAGTGATTAGAGTGATTAATCTCTCTCTCACGCAAACTATATGTGTTAACTTTTGAGCCAATTCCATTTTTTTTGTTCGCACTACAAGGTATAGATGAAGAAAATACAACAAATACACCATGAGTTTTGATAGGAGCGCTATATTCTAAAACAACAAAAATGGCATGTTGGCCTTACATTACAAAATATAGGGAATATTCAACTCCAAAAAGTCAAGATCAATAGTTTAATAGAATATTTAATTAATAAAAATCACTACTAGATTAAGATTTCCACTTGGGTGTACATGATGATCTACATACACACCATCATCTATATTTCTGCTAGTGTTGTGAGACTTATTTATTTTCAAAAAATAGGGTGCAAGGATATATTTGTATGCTGAATTGTCTATTTTTCTTCTTAATCAATAATTGTCACAATTACTGAATTTAAAGAATCTTCAAAATTTTCAGCTAAGCTTGAAGATACATATGTGATGGAAGTGGAGCCTGGCAAGACATATTTACTCCGGATCATAAATGCTGCATTGAACAATGAGTTCTTTTATAAGATTGCTGGTCATACTTTTGTGGTTGTTGCTGCGGATGCTTGCTATACTAATCCCTACAACACTGATATGATTGTTATTGGACCTGGACAAACCATAGATGCACTTCTAGTAGCAGATGCACCTCCTGGTCGTTACTACATGGTTGCAAGACCACATGGAACAGAAAGCCCAACTCCAGACTGGGTAGAGAATACTACTACACGAGGTATACTCAAGTATGCATCCAACCAATCATTAAAGCTATCTAAGATGCCTAAGATGCCAATGTTACATGATCATGCTGCTGCTTATCGCTTCTATGTTGGCTTAACTAGTCTTGTAAGGCCAGGAGAACGGAGCTCGTTCCCCCTTAATGTTGATGAGAGGATGTTCATACAAATTGGACTTGGTTCATTTTGTGACGAAGGGGAAGGATGGTGTGAATTAAAAAAGCGCAACGTCCTTGCCCACATGAACAATATCTCATTTGTTCTTCCAGAGAAGATATCTTTACTAGATGCATACTACAATAAAATTCAGGGAATCTACACAACAAATTTTCCTCATAAGCCACCGTTATTCTTTAACTTCACAGATAGTTCCCACAAATATAAGATGACACTAGAACCATTAGATAGCATAAATAGGACACTTGAGTTCACATCCAAGGGCAGAAGGGTAAAGACACTCAAGTATAACAAAACTGTGGAAATTGTGCTACAAGGTGCTGCAGTTATAGCCTCCACTGCGCATTATATTCATATTCATGGGCATAATTTATTTGTTGTGGCAAGTGGACATGGAAACTACAACGAAGAGGTTGCTACAAAAAGGTTCAACTTGATTAATCCACTGATGAGAAACACTGTGTCAGTACCTGTAGAAGGATGGGCAGTTATACGATTTGTTGCAAACAATCCAGGTGCGTAGTTTATGGCTTTTAATTTGTGCTTCTTGATTATTTTTCTATCTTATGTAGATTGTTATATTTACTTTGTTGATGTTTGTATCGGGATGTAGGAGTATGGTTTTTCCATTGCCACATGGACATGCATTTACCGCTTGGCATGGCGACAGCATTTATTGTTGAGAATGGCCCAACACCTGGCACTATGTTACCAAGTCCACCAGTAGATCTTCCCAAGTGCTCATTAGATCCACATATGGTGGTTGTCAACACAGATGATGATGTATTTTGACATCTCGCAAGCACAACATTATTGCTGCATCCTTTTCTACTAATTGAGTTGTTGTAGCCACAGAGGATGCCTAGATTGTGAGTAGAAGCAGTAGAAGAATTTGGGAGACAAGAAAGAAAATGGAGAAGTAATTGGAGAGAAATGAAATAACATCAATGCAGACCTTGGACCTTTGGTTTGCAATTATTTTTAAATAAAATCTGTATGAACATATTTATTATTGTTCTAGAATTTGATTACTTTAATATATATGCATCTATCTCTTAAACAGGATCATCATGCGAGTTACGACATCACTACACCTTGACACTATAACTATGCATGCTGCTCTTGCAACATCACTACATAATTAACAAGCCATAAACGTTGTGGAAGTTGTTTGACCTCAGATAATAATCTAGGCCATAGCCATCGCGCTGCAACTACAAGAGTTAAAGCAAGGAAATATTATGACTTTGTAGATCGAGGTTCTAGCCTATGCCCTTTCCTGGCCTTGATGGAGAATTAACTTGACTTCAAGAATTCTACAAGCACTTAAGTCCAACCTAGCATTAAACAATTCAACCTAGCAAAATGTGAATAACTAAAGAACAGTATATAAGAGAAATTTCACCACATAGCTTTATTTACTACATCCAGAGGTTTTGAGAGTTTTTCCTAACATCTTGGAAAAGTACAACTAACTCATTCTAGAAATCGACAAAACTCTAGTAAATTGGATGAGATGTGCGTTCGACTAAGAAATGGAAATACTAGGACTAATTTTTGATCGTTCTCCCTCTTTCACCTTTGATGTCTTCCTATTTTTATGTAATTTACTTAAAGGTGCACATGCATCTTTTTTACATTTTGGGTGAACAAGTCATGTGCACTACTACACAAATACAGTCTACTAACTCCCATCTTTTAATAATTTTACGTAATCTGAAAGAAAATCGTTAGTGTGTATGGTGTGTAGTGAAAAAAGACATTTGTACTAACGGTTGGGTTGTTAGAAACTGTTAGTAAAAATCAAATGATTTTTTCTAATAGTCTTGAATATATTAGCTATTAGAAGAATCATAGTTATACTAACGGTTGTATTTTTGGAACTGTTAGAATATATTTTATCTTATTCTAACGGTTTTTAATAAATAACCGTTGGAAGAAAGGTGCTTATAGAAATGGTTCTTATTTGGGAACTGTTAGAATAGATTTTGTTTTATTCTAACAGATATAGATACATAACCGATAAAAACATTATGCCCTCTTCTAACTGTTCTAGTATTGCAAACCGTTAGTAAATGTCCACTATAAGTCAAACCCAATCGACCCTTAATTTCTGTCCATCTCTCTCTTTGTTTCCTTCTGTTCCACGCTCCAAACTAGGGAGATTGGGGCAAGCTGGAAGGAATTAAGTTCGATCTCTCTCTAATATAAGCTTCTCATCACTTCTCTCTTTACTTACAAACTAGTTGTAGTTTAAGATAGGATCTCTCTCTAATGTAAGCTTCGAAACTGGCTAGCTAACTAGCTGGCTGAAGTTAAACTAGGAATGATTTATGGGTGAAGTTAAGCTAGCTAGCTCTTACAATGCATCATGATTTATGAGCTCACTAGCTTGCATTGTGTGCTTTGGTTAGTGTTTCATCAAATTAGAGTTTCATACATTTCACTTGTAAGTAGTTGTATATATATTAAGGGCTAGTGAGCTCATAATAAGAGCCAGCTATTATTATGAAACTCTATATATATATATATATATATAGCTTAATTGTCTAGGTTTCATGCATGCCTAACTAATTTTTTTTTCAATTCAATTTTGTGATTTGTAGATAGACCGGGAATATTGGATGTATGGAATAAAATGTACCACTCTTGAGTATTTGGAGGGCATTAAATTTGTTGAACAAGAAAAGGCGAAGGGAGAAAAAGATATGCATTGTCTTTGTACAGATTGTATGAATTTAAAGAGGTTTAGCAACTCTGATCAGATTAAGAGCCATTCGATTTGTCGTGGTTTTAACGCACGATATACCCGTTGGATATGGCATGGCAAAGATCTTGAGGAAACAGTAAGCACCGCTACCAATCAGTATGAGCTAGAAGTGGATTGCAGTAATGATGATCATCAGAATTTTGATCATATTCATTCGGATGTGCATGTAGATGATGACAATCTAGATGAGATGTTACGTGACATAGAAGAAGATTACAGCAAAAATGACTTCGGTAAATTTGAGAAATTGCTTGCTGATTCTGAGAAGCCTTGGTTCCTTGGATGTGCAAAATTTACGAAGTTATCCTTTGTGCTAAGATAATATAACTTGAAAGCAAGCAGCGCTTGGAGCGATAACAATTTCACAACACAATTAGATTTTTTAGCAGACATGCTTCTAGAGGGAAATGAGTTGCCAACATCAATTTACCAAGCCTAAAAACTGTTGTGTCCAAGATGCGATGCATCGCAGTATAAGTGTAGGGACCGAATTGCAGTTAATGTGAAGAGGTAAAGAAAGGACCTCTGGGCAAAACTGTGTGGTATTTACCTATGCTTTCTAAATTGAAATGGCTGTTTGCAAATCTGAAAGATGCGAAATATTTGCATTGGCATGTTGAAGGCCAGAAACAGGACGGAAAACTGAGACATCCAGCTGATTTTATTCAATGGAGAAACATTAGTAGAACATTTGATGAGTTTGCCAGCGAAGTGAGGAATATAAGGTTCGGGTTGAGTACATATGGTATAAATCCATACGGAAATATGAGTAGTCGACATAGCACTTGGTCGGTTCTTTTATGTATCTACAATCTTCCTCCTTGATTATATATGAAGAGCAAGTATATCATGATGTCATTACCAATCTCAGGACCTAGACAATCCGGAAATAATATTGATGTGTTTCTAGTGCCTTTAATTCAGGACTTATGGAAATTGTGGAGCGAATGGGTACAGGTATAGGATGCATATAAGCAAGAGAATTTTATCTTGTGGGCCATGATATTTTGCACCATAAATGATTTCCCAGCCTACGAAAATTTGTTGGGCTATAGTATGAAAGGAGGCAAGACTTGCCCTATTTTCCTAGATGAAACTTAGAGTATGTGATTACAGAATTGCAGAAAAAAGTGTACATAGGTCACCGTAGGTTTCTCCGGATGTATCACGCCTACTGTAAGAAGAGAAAATCATTTAACGGGAAGCCTAAGAAAGAATTAGCCCCAGTGTTTGTGACCGGTAAGGAGTTTTACTTACGCGTGAAGGACATCAAAGTTGAATTCGATAAATGTTCTAAATCTCAAAAAAAATGTTTGGAAGAAGAGATTGATTTTTTTGGGATCTACCATACTGGGAGCACCTACAAGTTTGGCATTGCATTGATGTCATGCATGTAGAGAAAAATATTTGTGACAGTTTGATTGGTTTGTTGTTGAACATTCTGAGAAAGACAAAAGATGGCATCAAAGTTCGCCATGACATAGTGGAAATGGGGATAAGGATTGAGCTTGCACCATTGGAGAAGGGAAAGCGTGCATATCTCTCCCCGACCTGCTATACTTTGTCAAAAAGCGAAAAAACAGAACTTTGTCGATGCCTGTATCGTGTTAAAGTTCCATGTGGGTATTCTACGAAATTGAAAAAACTTGTGTCCATGAAAAACTTGAAACTGGTTGGTACGAAGTCTCACGATTGTCATGTACTGATGTCAGAAATGTTCCCATTGCTATCAGAGGTTTCTCTCAGTTAAAGTTAGAGAGACAATTACAAAGCTATGTTATTTCTTCAATGTAATATCTTGCAAGGTAAGTGTACTCCTACTAAGTCAGCTCCATTCATGGGACTTGCTAGATTTCTCTGATCTGAATATTTGCCGCAACTGTGCCCGTGCAGGTAATGAATTTGGATGGACTAGATGATTTGCAACGCGATGTGATTCCAACTATTTGTCAGCTCGAGATGTACTTCCCTCCATATTTTTTTTGATATTATGGTCCATCTAATTGTTCACCTTGTCAGAAAAATTAAGTTTTGTGGATCTGTGTTATTGTGCTATATGTATCCATTTGAGAGATTTATGGTTATCTTGAAGGGATATGTAAGAATCATCATCGGCCCAAAGGCAGTATCATCGAAGGTTATGTCGCTGAGGAGGCGATTAAATTTTGCACCAATTATATGGCCGCGGTTGACCCAATTGGTGTTCCTACGTCTCGACACGAGGGCAGGCTTCAAGGCATCCAAACGATTGGATTCAAAGCAGCCATCCAGTCAGTGATCTGTATGCAAAAACACATTTTTGGGTCTTACAACACATGATGGATGTGGAGCCATACATACACGAGCACAAGGCAATATTACGGAAACAGAATCCTTCGAAGCCAGAGATTTGGGTCACCAGAGAGCATAACAGTACATTTGCTGGGTGGATCGAAAATAGAGTCGTGTGAGCTACTAAGGGCTCCTTGAGTGAAACTGTTACATGGTTGACTAGAGGGCCAAGATTTGCTGTAGGGACTTGGCAGGGATACGATATCAACGGGTATTCATTTTACACAAGAAGTCAGGATGAGAAGAGTACTACGCAATATAGTGGAGTGACACTATTTACTATTTCAGAGAATGCTAGGACAGTAAGGGCACTGAACTCATATTACAGTGTTATTGAAGAAATATGGGAGCTCGATTACGTATTATTTAATATTCCTTTGTTTCGGTGCCAATGGGTCGAAATCTCTCGAGGTGTTAAAGTTGACAATTATGGGTTTACTCTCATCGATCTCGATAGAGTTGCATACCAAGATGATCCATTTATACTTGCTAAGCAAGCCACACAGGTATTCTAGATCGTTGACCCGATCAATCCAAAGTTGAACATTGTCTTTCACAACAAGAGACTTATTGTTGGGGTCGAAGACGTTGTCGACAAAGAAGAGTATAATCAGTTTGATGAAATACCTCCATTTTTAGATGGCATTCAATCTGTCCCTATCGAAGATATTGACGAAACAAGTTACCTGCGGGATGATCACGAAGAAGGATTATGGGTTGACAACCATTCTTGACTATTTTGTAATTGACGTATATATATTACTTGGAGTTTTCATTGAAGAATTATGCTCATGGTGTGAAACTTGTGATCACTGTGATTATGCACTCAAGCACATGCAATAAATATTTATATATGTATGCTCTTATACCTATGCCTGTTCATTTTACCAGTAATACATGAAACAACACCATATATTTATATGTATATATGCTTTTTCTAATTGTTCTTAGCAAAAACCGTTAGTATAAGTCACATGAAAGAAAAATCCAACACTTCAGCCTAGATCTCACAAAGTGCATTCTAACGGTTCGAGTTTATGGACCATTAGAAATTGTGCTTTTACAAATGGTTCATTTTTTTTGAATCTTTAGAGTAAAGCTCTCTCCAATCGAACACAAAGCTCCTCTCTTCTAGCGGTTAACACTAGGGAACCGTTAGAAGAAATTGTGTTGTGCTTTTACTAACGGTCCATTTTGTCGAACCGTTAGAATAAGGCCTCTCTAAATAACCTCTAGCCTAGAATTTTCTCTCCAGTCGAACCAATATGTTTCCAATTCTTTCTCCTCGAGCGCGAAAAGTCGTACCCTTGCTGGGGACCACTTCCTCATTGCTGGACCACCATCGCCACGAGGACTACGGTTCTCCACCGTCGCCGGGTACTGCATTGCACCATCGCCGGCCGCCGTACGGTTCTCTACCGCCATCAGCCACTAAATCGCGCCGTAAAGTACTCCTACCCTATCCTTAATTTGCTCTTTTATTTAACCTGTCTCACTTATACAAATTATACTCAAATTTATACGGGCATCCAAACGATCCTTTATTTTTTTTGTGTATTTTTTTTCAAGTGCTCTAATATATATATCATACAAAGAGAACAGATAAATCACACTCCCGAGAGAATCAGGGTTTGAACTCTAAAAGGATACAGAAGAGGAAGTGATAAGTTCTATTGTAGTATTTGAGGGGTTATTTTTAATAGGTTGACAAATTTGAACAATCTATTATCTTAGATTAGATGGTTCTGGATGTATTCAGGTGAAGAGTCTTTGGAGCAAGTTTCTGGACATAGCTATTTGCTAGTGTAGTCCAAGAATCAATTATTAATCTTCTCTGCTTCTCCATCCTATTATGTATCCGTGTATGTGCTTCACCATCTTAAGAATTGAAGCACATGAAAGAAACATGATCATAGGCAGGCATGTAAATTTTTAGGACCTCTTGTTGTATATTAGGAATGATAGTTATTGCATTGCGCCAATACCTAATCTTTTAAGGAATTGACTGTGTGGAATCTGTGATGTATGATGAACATATTGGTAGTTTGTAGGGCCCCATTTTGTTGCTCTAACATTAGTATCATGATTTATACTGGTAAAGCTCTATCAAAGAATTGAAGATCACTTTAATTTTTGTTCACCAACTTGAAGCTGGAGCAACTATTCTTACAGCTAACATGCAAACTCATGCTAGTGCAGCTTTTGTGGCATCAGTTGCAGTTTTGAGTCTGCATATTTTTAAATCATTAACATATTTGAACTGTATAGCACAATGTCAACTTGGGGATAGTCTCACATATTCTCTTTGGACTGATCTTTGGAATTCTGAAATACTCTAAAAAAATTTGTATCTCTATTATATTTTTGAGATGAAATATGTATTCAGCTGTTTGATGGTTTTTCATGGAATTTTAGGCAAAGCCATGTCAGCTGACCAAGATTGAGAGTGCCACCCGGAGGACGAGGTGTTTTTCTCGTCTGATGGTAGTGGTTCGATGAGGGACAATGTAACTAATGCTGCTTCATCCCAGCGCAAGAGGAAGGTGTGAGGTGCAATGATGTTGTGCCATTTGACCAAACACACCGATCTAACTTGTGAGTTCAACCAGTTTGGGAGATCGATTGGAAAAAATGCTGAGCAGTATGCTGCCTACGTTGTCTTGTTGGCGAAAGAAAGGGTGAAGATCACCATCGAGAGCTGGATGGACATGAAGGCCAACGAGAGGGATAGGTTGTGGGCGGAAGTGAAGGTAAAATTAATCGAAATCCCTAAACTCTTTCATAATCACATTCCTTTGGCTTATCTTGAAGATTAACTAACTCCTGCTTATATGCACCATTTGAAAACATGCCAAGTAGAACATCCCCGATGATGGACCCAAGATGGCTTGCTTGAAGGACATGAACAACACATGAAAAACCTTGAAGAGCTTTCTCGTCAGCACCTTCCTCACTGTAGGGAAATCTCCTTGCGAGAAGTACCTCTTCATAACAGAGGAGGTATGGGAGGAATTCACCCAGGAGAAGGGGACCCAAGAATTCAAGGTATATATGCTTCCTTTGCTTGGTTACACTATATGGTCAATTGTGTGGACTAACCAATGGTGCATTTGCCTATTTTTGCTTTGAAGGCCCTTAGCGAGAAGAATAAGGGGATCCAGAAGAGGAACGACCACCGTCACTGGCTCTGATCTTGGGGCTATGCGAGGAAGGAAGACGAGGAAAATGCTCTCGTCGACTCCCCTGACTTTCTGATCTCTGAGATCCATGATCCTCGGTGCAAGCAACAGTGCGGGGCAGAGGGTCTGTGTCGCCCACAGGGTCTGTAGAGTTCCTAAACCCTAAGGACGCCGAAGTCGTGCAGCGAATGGTAAGTTGGGTAACTTCGTAAATTGCGTATGCACATGTTTTTATATATATTTTTCTCATAAAGTAGCTTTGAATGTAACAAATCTCTGGAGAGAAGGAGGTGACCCAGGGGTTGTTTACTCCTGAGAGGGAGAATGACTTCCTCACCCAAGTTTTAGGAAATAAGGAGCATCCTAGGCAAACGTGGACTGTGGGAGTAGTCGTGCCGTGGAAGGACGGCTTCGAAGAGTGTGGGGCACGGAGGAAGAAGGCCCGCTCTTCAAAGGATAAGCAATCGGAGCTGGCCGAGAAGATACGGCAGACGTGACTACACAATTTGAGCCCAGGTTCCCTCAAATGAGCGAACAGTATGAACGTCTCACCAGAATTGTGCAGTCCTAGGGTTTAGATCCAGCTGCCGAGGTCGACACTACCCCACTGGGTCGGCCGAACAGTTGCTCTTCGAAGGTCCACGTGGATCCGGTGGATCTGCTTGAGGTATTGCAAGCCTCGAACTGTGCACTTAAGTTGATTACACTCTCGTTCCATTAGAATTGTTTTGCTAACCTGTTTTAACTGTTGCAAATTTGCAGAGGCCTGAGAGCTACAGCCTTGTGATTTACATAAGCGAGGACCTTGTAGTGGTTACACACGGGTTCGTATACCCGTCTGGGAGGATGTCTGGATCCACTGTGTACCTCTAAAGAACGTGTTTGCAAAGGTACAGTTCGACATGGGTCTCCCGGGCTACATCATTTTTCCGTTTCCCATCCCAACGAAGGAAATCCGAACAATTGTGGAGGCATTAGACTCCTATATACAGTGGCCCAAGAAGGGTGTTATAATACAGGAGGTAAATCATACCCATTGTAGCTTACAACTTACTTAATATACTTAACTTGTAAAATCTAACATACATGTTCACAAATTGAAGTGGACGATGGATGCGAGCGTACTTCCTGAGGGCCCCACCCGTAGCACAGGGCCTGACCGAGATCCTTCGCCATCAAATGAAGCTGTTGGCACCTCACCCTGACCTTCGAAGGTATACACTCGCTCCCCAGCCAAAGGCAAAGGCAAAGACAAGGGGAAACAGAGCCAGCCGGATATGTTCAAGAATGGGTTCCCACACATGTCGGAGTCCCTTCTGTTCAATATGGATCACACAACTAAAAGACTTCACAAGTGGTACTTGACCTGGTCCCGGCGCAACTTGAATTTCTTAATTAGTTCCCTTCAGGCATGGACATTTCCACCGTGAGGCCAGGAGCATATCCGTGGCCCACAAGGATTTGTTCAACCTCTTTAATTGGGGGGAACTTGATATGTTCTTCATACGAACTAGAGTCCCGTGAGTTTGCTGAGTCTATACATTATTGTAGTTCATTTAAAAATCTAATCACTTTCTGTGCTACACTAATATCATCCTTTGCATGTAGGTGTATGTACAAACTGGCGTGGACTAAGGCGTGTGACAAGATAGGTTTCCTCGACCTAGAGAAAATAAGCCTCACGGTGCTAGAGCAGGACCTAGCACACGCGGAGCAGTACATATGAAGGACACTACTAGCGTAGCAGGACAGAGAGTTTGTTCTTGCGCCGTACCATGAAAGATTAGTGCATTTCCTACTAATTTAACTTATTCTTGTATGATACGCCTAACATATACATGAAACGGTTCTCTTTTATGTATAATGTAGGGGCCACTAGGTCGTCGTCATGATTTGCCCATGGAGGAATGAGGTGTAGTACCTCAATTTGATGCGCGATAGGGTAGCGCATGTTTAGACCCACACGTGGCACATGGACGCGTAAGTAACATGGTTGGTTTAAATTATGATCTCACTAGCTAATGATAACATATTAACCGCTAATGCTAAATTAAATGCAGAACTTTCAAAAATTATGTTTCCACTGGAGGGAGGCATGACGCATCAAAGGTCACAACAATTTCTTATAAAGAATATGAGGTAATTAATAAGGATGAAACTACTCATGAGTCTTTTAATTTATGCTTAATTAGTTCATTCGAGTTTGACAACAATAGCTAACATGTCTTCGCATATGCAATTATCTCAGTGTCATCAGCATCCACAATGATGGGAATGTGGGTTTTGTGTGATGAGGTTTATGTATGACCTGATTCAGACAGACTTTGCCCAATTCTCTAAGGTAAGCATTTTTCCTAACTTAAAGTTGAACATTGGATGTGACGTTTGAAGCTAGGAAATTAATTACTTACTCTTCATACATGCATGTAGAGCGCCATGTCCAAAGACAAATATGACCTGTCTCAGATAAAGGAGCAGCGACAAATTTGGGCTCAATATGTGATCGACAAAGTGGCTATCAACAATCAGCCATGACTTTTGTAATATACATTGAATAAATCAATCTGTGTATTTGTGAATACATTGAATATGCTCAATATGTGTATTTGTATTGGTGTATTTGTGAATAAATTCAATCTGTGAATTTGTGTATATCTATATTAGTGTATTTGTGAATGTACCTTTTGTTGTATATGTAGCTTCTTGTAACGGTTCTACAGCACAAATAATTAGAAGAGAACAGTTATTCTAATGGTTCATTCATAACAACAATTATGATAATTTACTATATTCTAACGGTTATGATTAAGAATCGATAGAATAATATACAATATTCTAACGATTACTAACTAAGAACCGATAGAACAATATATTATATTCTTGGTTTACTAAAAACCATTAGAATATAGTAAGGTATTCTAACGGTTCAGTAGTAAGTTTGAATCATGAGAATATAGTATATTATTCTATCGGTTTTAATTAGTAACCGTTAGAATATGTTATATTATTTTATCGGTTCTTAATTACTAACCGTTAGAACATAGTTGTTCTACTGACGGTTTTGAACAGTTAGAATAGTGTAGAATTGTTCTATCGTGCCGATCAATAGAGGTTAGAGAACCTTTCGTACAGACATTTTGGAACCGTTAGTACTCCGCATTTCTGTAGTAGTGATGGCATTCTCTAATTCACTGTGTGGAAAATTATATGATAGATCCATGTGCGGAGAGTCAGAAAAGGCAAAGTACCTTTTGTGAAGATGAGTTATGTGTAGCTTTTTTGTGTGTTTCTTATAAAACATATTTTCTTTTTCCTTATAATGTATTTTTTATTTAATGACATGTAAGATGCACGTGCTAACTAGATAACATATATTTGCTCATTATTTTATAAATTAATTTTGTTTTCTTTATATTTTTTTACACTACTTTTTTTGTGGACGGTGCACTATATTGGTGTCACCTATATAGTTGTAAGTTTTTTTCAATTACAAGGTTTCTTAGTTTGTAATTTTTAGTTGCAAGCACCAAGGTATATATCTTTATTGTAAGTTTATATAATTTTAATACAATAATATTTTTTAAAAAAACTTATTATTTTTATTTGTATGTTTGTATAATTTCTCTTATTAGATTACTTTAGAGTTACTTTTGATTGTAATGAGATTATTGTTATAATATTTTGTTATAAGTTGTTGACTACTATAACTATATGCATTGTTGTAGTCTTATTTGGTATTATTTTTTAGGATAATTTTAAGAATGTATTTTTGAAATGGTTGGGTAATTTACTAATATTAGTGAGATGCATTAACTTATAAAAAAAAGAGGTAATATGGTGTAAGAAAACAAATAAGTAGCTTATTAATGGGATGTGGCGCAATGTGTTGGTTTATTTGAGAGTCAACAAGAAGGATAAATAGGATTAAGTTAATATAGTTCTAGTTGTTTATTTTATTATTGTTAAAATAGTAGATATAAGTTTATATACATTGAAGGTATAATCACATGAATGCAGTTGTAAGTTTATGAATTACATAATATAAATTTGCGAGGGACCTTTTGTATTTAAATAAGGATTTCTGGAGGAAATCTCAGGTTTTAGTATTAATATTATAAATTAGTATAAATTAGGTGTAATGTATTTAATAGTATGACAAAACGAAGATAGTTTTTTATAAAATATGCACCAAATTGTTAAATGGTGCAAGTGCATCATATAGATACCCTCGAGAACTTCCAAGAATTATATTCTTGAGCGATGGTTGGTGATTTGTCTTATTTATATGTTATTTTATACACTCCCTGCTAGTATTGATCTCTTCAATACTTCAATTTGCAGTCCTGTAATATGTTTTTATTACTAAAACTGCAGAAAACTTTGTCTTCTTTTTGATGAAAAGTGAATATTTCAAGTTTTAGGAGCCCAAGCAAAGCCCTTGTTAGGAGCGAGTTGCGCTAGGGCAAACTGCTAAACGAGAGGCACACAATAGATTTCTATAAGGTCAACTATATAGTTGCTGCCAATTATATAGCACATCACAAGTTTGAGAAGGTCAAACAGGATCAAATCCGTGAAGATCTTGGGGCTAACAAACCTCAAACAGCACCGCACAACCTCTTTATTGTCCTGTAAACCCTAAGGACCATCTATAAAAAGGATAATGAGAAATGTATGTAGGAGTGTTGAGGGACATACCGCTACTTTAGGTCTTTAGATTAACTTCCTTTTTCTACTTTTTTAAATCTTTTCTGTCTCCAATGATAGAATTTAGAGTTCGTCCTTGTAAAAAGACTTCAGTTGCTACAATGAAAGTATAATGAATATCTGTTTTGTTTACAATTTGTTTAGTTCTTTATTTCGATCATGTGTGAGTAATAATGTTGTTAGTCTAGGGGAGATATAGGCAGTCCAGGCTATTTTCATGTTTAGAATTACTTTGAAGTTTATGATTTATTATATAATTCTCTTAATGCTTAGTGATTTTAGGAGCCCGAATACTTTGATTGTACACTAATCTGTTAAGCGATAAGATTGTATAGCTGTGTATTTGCTGTAATTGCCTTGATTGGCTCTCCTCTAATTGAGGATCTTGTACTACCTAATCATGGCTAAGCCATGCTATATAGGAAAAGCCACCCCAGCCGTATGCTGTGTGGTGATTGCTCCATTTTCTCTCTCTCTTCAGGGTATCAGATATTCTTTCCTGAGCCCCTTCCGCTGCTCATCTCTCTCCTCTCGTTCTTCTTGTCATGGCCACCAACGAGGACCAGGTCCCATCTCCCGCCAACCTTGCTGCTGCTGCCAACTAGATGGCCGCTTAGGCTGCTGCTACTGCCGCCCAGGTGGCCACTATCCCACCGGCCCCCTTGCCGGTTGCTCCGTCCATGCAGGCCGTGGTGACGCCCGCCATCAACGTCGCCTCCGTCAAGGCGCATGTTCCTGTGGTTCTTCATCTGAAGGCTTCCAACTACACTAAGTGGCAAACCTTCTTCAATGTCATGTGCGGCAAGTTTGCTCTCCTCTCCCACATAGACGGTACCGTCTTGGAAAACCCCACCGACGCAGCTTGGTCTCAGTTGGACTTCACCGTGCTGTCTTGGCTATATGGCTCCATCGCCGAGGACATCCTCGATGTTGTCATGGAGCCCAATCAAACCGCTTGCGATCTGTGGACTCGCACCGAGGAGCTCTTCAACAACTATCGACGTGTACCTTAGCCAGCAATTTCACACGCTGGCTCAAGGTGATCTCTCGGTTTCCGACTACTGCCAACGTCTCAAGACGACCGCCAATGCTCTCCGCGACATCGGCCACCCCGTCAGCGACATCGACCTCGTCCTCAACATGCTGCGTGGCATCAGTTCGTGGTTCTCCAACGCCGCCGATATCATCACCATTAGGGGAGTCGTCCCCTCGTTCGCCGAGGCACACAATCTGCTCAAACTTCAAGAACTACATCAGGCACACCACAGTTCCGTGAAGCCTGCCACGGCCCTCCTATCCACCACGCCGGCCTCCACGCGGGCCCCCGGCTGTGATGAGGACCTCACCAGCACGCACATGAACACGGCGCCTCTCACTTCTTGCACTACTTTCGGTACCTCCACTACATTGTCGGAAAATCAAGGAGGACGACGAGTCGGCATGAATCCATGTGCCGAACCATTCAAACCGTCTACACTGGAGGGTCAGCGAGCCACATACAATACGGGGCAAATCACGACGCATCAAGCCCAGCCCAAGATCAAGCCCAACTCGTCCGCGAGGCCAGCTCGGCCATCCAGCAGCAGTCCAATTTCAAACGGATGCCCAGACCAAGTACGAAGTCCGTTTGGGGCAAATAAGTACTTCACCGAGAATCCCACGACGAGACCTTTCCAATGGGCTTGGGCCCATAGCCAACTTCCTTATGGATCAACGCAATCGATGAAACAATCCGCGGACAGAACCTGCCGGGTGCTGCGCCACCTCCACCTTGGGCCGTAGGCCCGTGTATCCCTAGGGTTGCATGGGCGTGGGTGATTTGGCCAACGTCCATACCCTGGCCGTCATATCCTTGCTATATATGGCCGCCATCCCCTTTTTCTTCCTTGGGTTTTGTTTAGTTTAGTTTTCCACGGTGTGAAACTACCTCATCTCCTCTTGTGTTGGCAAGACCAACAGGATCGAGTTCTGAACCCCAACTCATTTGTGTTTAATACAATTCGCAATTTCAGATTGCCTATCTTTGTTCTTGCTTATTCTTCGGTTGCCTGCAGGAACAGATCCTCATGATCAGGTCGATCGTGTCTTAGCACGGTTGATAACTCTTCGTCGTGGTGGTTTAGCGATCGCCAGGTTTCCAGTTGCTTGCTGGTTGGTAGCCAGATCGTCAAGGTCGTTACGCGCCTTAATCGAAGTTATCCTTCTCACCAGAAGATTGGGCATTTGTGTCATCATCAGGTTGCCCCACGGGCGGGTGATAGCAATCGGGTTCCACCTCCTCTGGTAACTCCGGCGGCGGCAACAACCGGCGTGGCAAAGGGCGTCGCAACAATAAGGGACAGTCTTCCTTGTCTGGCGGTGGTCGAGCGCCCAACTCCACGTCGCCCACGCCCCGCGGGCCGTGGATATGCTTCAACCCAAGGGCGCCTTCGATTGGCACGTCACAGTGGCGTCCTACCGCCAACCAGGGTATCCTCAGTCCGCGTCCTCAGGCACCACAGGCGCTATACACTTCTTTTGCGCCACCTCCTGTCTCGCCACCCACCGCGCCTTCCTGGGATCAGGCCGGTCTGATCGCAGCCATGAACCATCTCGCCATGCAGAACCAAGGCAACTGGATCATGGACACTGGTGCCACCTCCCATTTGACGTCGGACAATGGTATAATTCTTGTTTCCTCCCTCTCTCCCTGACATCTACAGCCACCGTAGGTGATGGCTCCCAAATTCCTGTCTCCAAGCTTGGTCACTCTATTCTCCACACCAACTCCTCTCATTTCTCTCTCAATAATGTTCTTGTTGTCCCAACTCTCTTTCGTAATCTTATATCTGTTCGCCAGTTTACTCTTGACAACAATTGCTCTATTGAGTTTGACGCTTTTGGTTTTTCTGTCAAGGACCTCCGAACCAGGTGCGTGACTATTCGCTGCAATAGTTCCGGCGATCTCTACTCCGTGTCGCCACCCACTCCAACTATTACAGCTCACACGCATTTCGCCGCCTCGTCCACGCTTTGGCATCAACGGCTTGGTCACCCCGGCCTAGCCGTCCTCCATAATCTGCACAAGTCTTCCTCTATTACCTGTAATAAAGTTGATCGCACCCTTTGTCATGCCTGTCAACTTGGCAAACATGTGCATCTTCCTTTTGATACTTCTAGTTCTTTTTCTTCAGTGCCCTTTGACTTAATACATTGTGACGTGTGGACATCCCCTATTCTTAGTAATTCAGGTTTTA
The DNA here is from genome assembly GCA_019359835.1 of Pharus latifolius. NCBI lineage: Eukaryota > Viridiplantae > Streptophyta > Magnoliopsida > Poales > Poaceae > Pharus > Pharus latifolius. The sequence goes on along the minus strand of CM033328.1, from coordinate 33,883,629 downwards.
AATATTATTTGGTGATTCTAGATGATTTCTCCCATTTCTGCTGGACATTTCCTCTTAAACAAAAATCCGAGGTTCACCAACATCTTGTCCATTTCTACAATTTTGTTGTGACACAATTCGGATTTCCTATCAAAACCATTCAGGCGGACAATGGCACCGAATTTGTCAGCAACATCTCCTCCCAATTCTTCTCAGACCATGGCATTCTCCTTCGGCTTTCGTGTCCTTACACTTCGCAGCAAAATGGCAAAGCGGAACGTATTCTTCGCACTCTCATTAATACAATGCGCACTCTTCTCTTTCATGCCCACATGCCGCCTCCATACTGGGCCGAAGCCCTCGCCACCGCCACTCACCGCCTTAACCGACATCCCTCCTCCTCCATCCATAATTCCCTGCCCTTTGAAAAATTATACCAAAAACGTCCCTCTTTTGATCATCTTCGTGTGTTCAGTTGTCTCTGCTATCCGAACCTCTTTGCCACTACTCCCAACAAACTCTCGCCTCGATCTATGGCTTGTGTTTTTCTTGGTTACCCTAGTTCAAACAAGGGCTACCGTTGTCTTGATCTTGCCACACGGCGAGTTATCATCTCTCGGCACGTTATTTTCGACGAACACTCATTCCTGTTCGCCGATCGTGTGGTGGCCATGTCACCATCTTCCCTGGATTTCCTACTCGATGACGCCGCTTCTTTGCCTATCGCGCTCGTGCCTCCCTTTCCGCGCGTGACTCCAGTGCTACCCTCTGTACCTGCCGCTAGCCCCGCAGACACAAGCCCGGTTCACGCGTCCGCATGCATGGAAGGTGTAGGCCACGCGCTTGCCCACATGGAAAACCAGCACGCGGGATTCCATGGTGGCAGGCCCGCCGATTCTGCGCACCCGCGGATCGCATGCGCGCATGGAAACCCCGCCTCCTCCGATCGCGCGTGCATGGCGCCCGCGGATCCCACTCCAGACGCGCCAACGACTCACTGGCATCGCGCCCCCGCCGATCGTGTGACGGGCCTACATGGCGCGTCCCTTCCCACCGCGTGTGTTAATCACACCCCAGGATCCTTCCGCGTACGAGGATCATACGCTTGCTAACCACCCGGGTTACGCATCTTCCGCGGCTGCTCCATCGCATTGCGGTGTTGAGCAACCGCGCTCTGCGTCGCCCATCTCCAGCACCCCTGTTACGATTTCTGGTCCGGCTCCACGACCTGCTCCCGGACCTCACCCCATGGTTACACGTGCCCGTTCTGTTATTCTGAAGCCAGTGGATCATCTCAACTTATCTGCTGTGCACTCCTCGGCATCTCCACTTCTGGCCAATTATCGGAGTGCAATGGCCGACCCAAACTGGCATGCGGCTATGGCAGTGGAATTCAAGGCTCTCGTTGACAACAACACTTGGAGCCTCATTCCTCGTCTGGCTCGCGCCAACATCGTGACGGGAAAGTGGGTTTTCAAGCAGAAATTCAAATCGGATGCCACACTCGCTCGCCATAAAGCGCGCTGGGTCATCCGTGATTATTCTCAGCAACACGGCATCGACTACGATAAGACTTTCAGCCCAGTGATCAAGCCGGCTACAATTCGGGCAGTTCTCAGTATCACCTACTCCCGCCACTGGCCCATTCGTCAGCTCGACATGAAGAACGCCTTTTTACATGGTGACCTTGATGAGACTGTCTATTGCCAGCAGCCATCCTTCATCGCCTGACCATGTCAGTCTACTTCGGAAGTCCCTGTACGGCCTCAAGCAGGCACCCTGCGCATGGTACCAGCGGTTTGCCACCTATCTTCGTCGCTTCTTCCTCAGACACTTCTCTCTTTGTCCTCAAAGATGGTGCCCAACTCGCATACTTGCTTCTTTATGTCGACGACATCATCCTCACCGCTTCCTCGGGTGATCTGCTTGGCCGACTTACTCAATAGCTCCACTCCGAGTTTGCGATGATTGATCTGGGTGATCTTCACTTCTTCCTCAGCATCGCCGTTCAGCACTCCACCACAGGGCTCTTCCACTCTCAGCATCAGTATGCTGTGGATCTTCTTCAGCGCGCTAGCATGGTTGAGTGCCACTCCACCGCGACACCAGTGGATACTCATGCCAAGCTTTCTGCCCTCGATGGCCCCCCATTGCAGACCCATCCATGTATCATAGCCTCACAGGTGCTCTTCAGTACTTGACCCTCACTCGCCCCGACTTGGTGTACGCCGTTCAACAATCATTTCTCTTCATGCACGATCCGCGGGAACCTCACTGCGTTGATCAAGCGCATTCTGAGATATGTCAAGGGCACTCTTGATGCTGGCCTTCACCTTGGGATATCGCCGGTTACTTCTCTCACCGCCTACTCCGATGCGGACTGGGCGGGCTGTCCGGACCCTCGACGCTCCACCTCAGGCTACAGCATCTATCTTGGTGACAACCTCGTGTCATGGTCCTCCAAGTGCCAGACCACGGTGTCTCGCTCCAGTGTTGAGGCAGAATACTGCGCCGTCGCCCATGTTGTCGCCGAGTGTTGTTGGATGCAGCAACTTCTTTAAGATTTGCATCGCCCTCTCGCTTCCGTGACCGTTGTGTACTATGACAATATCAGTGCCGTCTACATGTCCTCCAACCCAGTTCAACATCGGCGCACGAAGCATATCGAGATCGACATTCATTTTGTCCGCGAGAAGGTATTGGTTGTACATGTTCGTGTTCTACATGTGCCTTCATCGCACCAGTTCGCGGACATCATGACAAAAGGCCTGCCCGTGCTGTTGTTTCCAAATTTTCGGTCTAGTCTTTGCGTCTGGAATCCTCCCTATGCGACTGCGGGCGGGTGTTAAGCAATAAGATTGTATAGCTGTGTATTTGCTGTAATTGCCTTGATTGGCTCTCCTCTAATTGAGGATCTTGTACTGCCTAATCATGGCTAAGCCATGCTATATATGAAAAGCCACCCCAGCCGTATGCTGTGTGTTGATTGCTCCATTTTCTCTCTCTCTTCATAATCCAGCTAAACATGCATCTAATATACAGTTTATTCTTAGATTGGTGTTAGTCTTGTAGTGATAGTATGAGATAATCACACTTAGCTAGTATAAATATGAGGGATCAGCATGTGCGATCTTATGAAACAAGGGTGTCACATAATCTAAGGCCTTATGATAGGCCCTTGAAAAGGTTCCTAAAACTTGAGAGAAGGCACATATAAACGGGTGCTTCACGTGGGTAATGGGGCATATGCAGTCTACACAAGCAGCACGTCTAAATAAGGGTGTACTATTTTATAAAATCAAAATTAAACCCATTCAATAGTTTTTAGACAATACTTTCTCAGGTTGAATAGTCAATATGAGACAAACACATGTGATGCTAGACCTCTTGACTAAATTGGGAAAATGTGTTACATTCATCCCCTACATGACTCGACGCCCCTCATTGGCCATACTGATCTGTCAACACGTATATCGTCGTAGGTGGCAGATGATCAAGAATGATCCTCTCGGGTGATCTACGTGTCTAACTAGTATTGTTGGCACGACAACGACACGATCAAGCCAAAGATATTAATTTTGATATCACCTGTAACATCCATACCAAAACATAGGCTTTCATCCTTACTTTGCCTAAAAGTATTAGTCTGGTTGCTATCACTGATTCTCTCAGACTTACTTAAGCTGAATTGCTAATATGAACTAACCCATATAGTATTAGACCTCTTGAGTTTAATTGGACCGTTGTGTTACACCTTTTGGCCAACATTCAGCGAAAATTTGTGGAAAGATAGTTCTAACATACCAAGTCCTGTTAAGATAACAACACTTATATTTTCATCTTTATTTCATCCAAAAAGGATTAACCTGATCCTTAGAAACTTGAGCAATAAGTCCAATTGGATGATTTGGACACTTGTCCATGCATCCAGATCGCCTAGCCACCTACTCATTGGATTGTGGCGTGAGATGCACCAGACTAGGCCAGCATAAGGATCTGCTATGATAATATTTATATCCTCCAATGCCCAACCCATATAAGAACTATTAAACCTTATTTGGATATTGGAATTGGGTTTGGAATTCTGGAATTGAAATTGTAAATCCTGATTGGTTTCAAATTTTGATATTTGAATGCACACTATGAATTGGAATTGCATTTCTATACACGATTCTATGGAATGGGGTTGGATGAATTCCTACTCTTACTCCCAAGAATTCAAATTCCTGCACATGAAATTCAATTCTCTAATATCTTATTATTATAATATAAACTAAGATAAAATTCAAATCATACTTAAAATTTAAAAATTGAATTGAGATATCAAACTTCAAATCATATTTAAAATTCAAATTTCAAATTCGGAATTAAAATTTAAATTCAATTAATTTTCAAATCTGGATATCAATTTTAAATTTTAGATTTGGATTTAATTTTTGAATTTAAATTTTGTATTTAACTTTCAAATTGCACATTTCAAATTAAATTTTTTATAAAAATATAAAATTTGGATCTAAATTTTAAATTTCAATTTTCAAAATTTTAATATGAGTTTCAATTCAAAATAGATTTTAATATGAGTTTCAAATTTTGGATTTCCAATTTCAGATACTATATTTGAAATTTGAAATTTTAGATTTGAGATTTCAAATTTGGATTTAATTTAAATTTCAAATTTCATATGAATTTCAATTTTATATTCAATTTAAAATTTAAATTTGAGCTTTTATGCCAACTTTGATATTTTTACTTTAAAATTTTTTATTTAAATTAGATAAATAAAGTCATGCTTGAATTTGAGATCTTGAATTAAATTTAAAGTTAAGATTTTAATTTAATTAAAATTTTGAACTTTGAATTTAACCTTGAATTTTAATTATAAATTTATTGTGAATTTAAATATTAAATTTGAATTTTAAACTTGACATTTATCTGTTGTAGTGACATGTAATCCTTTAATTTTGAGTGTTGCACCTCCAAAAAAGATATAGAATTTTGCAAATTCCAGTGAATTTCAATTCCACAAGAATTGGAATTCTCATCCCCAGCAATTCCAATTCATCTTAAAGTGAGCAAAAACTCACTGCACCAAAATAAATGAACCAATCTGAACTAAATTAACTGAATTTTTAAAGTATTTTGATATTTGATATTCAATTTGAAAAATCAAAATTTTAGCAAAATAAAAAAATTGAATTGACAAAACCAAAAAAATTTAACTGACCGAATTACCTTTCATAGCCCAATAGACTACATACTATTTTAATTAATATACTAGTTGCAATTAAAAAGTACAATCATATTGAGTAGAACTTGGATTGCAAGCGTATAACAAGTATATATAGTGTAAACTTGCATTTTGTTATTATAATATGGGGTAGTTTAAATTTGCTATCGAAATTGTTGTGTCATCTACATCTAAGAATGCTAATATGATAAATGTGGTTTTTATTGAACTGAATCAAATTTTATTTGGTATTTATCAATATCCAACCGAATTATAGTTTGATTAATTTAACATTAGTTTTACATAACCAAAATATTTTTAAAAAATCTAAATAACCAAACTGACTAAACTAAAAAAACCAAATACTCACTCCCTGTCCTTGTTTCACCTATGAGGGCCATATATGACTAAACTCTTAGGCCATGGTGTCACAATGAGTTCTTCCTGCGCCTTTGCTGCTGCCATTGGGTTCTTGATGCTCCCCCATGTACCCTCCTCGTCTTATCTCAAGATCTGATGGCTATGCTCGTTTTCACACAAAGATACAGTCAAGCAGCAAGTTCTTGGCTAGAACCACGTTAAAGATCACAATTCTCAAGAACTGATGGGTATGATCGTTAGCCAAATCTGCGATGTTTGCATCCAGGGGAATATTCACTACTTCATGTTAAATTTCATGCAGCAGCTAATTCACTTAAAAATTAGACTCATCTTGCATAGAAATTTTGTTCATTCTTGGGACGTTCTCTTGGTTACAGCACTGAAACTGAAGCTTTTATATAAATAACTCTTCAAAAAAAGAAAAATGCAATTGCAACCCAGTATTTGAAAAATTTACAAAAATAACCCTATTCAACAGTGTGGTTAAACATGGAGCTAACACATGGCAAGTGCATGTGTGGGTGAGATCTCTGCTGCACACCGGATGTGCGGCAGAGGAATTGAGTTTGCCGCACACCCCATGTGCGGCAATGTGAGGTGACGTGTGGCAGTGATTCCTGAGCTGTGGCAGTGCGAGGGGACTTGTGCAGCAGTGATTCCCGAGCTATAGTAAACAAAGTAATGGATGAGTTTGATTGTTTTGACATAATTTCAGGAATCTTTGATTTTTTTTGCAGCCTATGAAACTCGGTGTTGAAACACCTTGGCTTCCTCTATACATACTCCTCGCATTCCCATTGAAGCAAAGAAATAGAAGCAAAACAAAAACCAAACAAACTGAAGAGGAGAACATAAGAGAGAAAAGGAGAAGTTTGAGACACTTTTGAACTATTTCAGTTCAAAATTTCAGATTTTGCAAGAAGAGAAAGTTGAAGAGCACCAAGATATCTACAACATTAAGTTTTTGAAATAGCAGTATTATAAAATTAATGACATGATTAGTAGTTGATTTTTTATGTTGTATTAATGTTGACGGAGATTATTACCCGAGTTAGTTGCTCATGCCGTTCTATGGTCATAGGAGACCACAGAATGAGACCTAAATTACCTATATGCCTTTTCCATGGTCGTAGAGACCTAGGAGAGAGACTATGGGTTAGTTCAAGATATTTTGGACATAACCCCTCACGGATGTGTATTACCCATGATCTCAATGTTTGTGGTCGTGGAACTTTGTGGTCTCGGCACCTATTGTTATAGACTCCATGGTCTCATATACCCACGAGTACCATGGTCGCGGAGATGTCTGGCCGCGGTCGTCCAGGTCACGGAGAGAAAGCCAATATCAATACTTGGTCGTAGTCAGTACGCGACTAGATTATTGAAGAGTTATGTTGGACCTAGAAAGTATGGTTGAGACTTACTAACCACGATCCAAGGATCATAAGGTTATGATACCATCAGTTATGACCAATCCATAATCTTCCTAGGATAATAAACTCCCTTTCTCACTGACAAGATAACTGACGAGGATTGACACCCGGGTCAGTTCAAATAAATGCACTGTTGGTTCAAGGCAGATTCGAGCCAGACACGCGCCTGGCGGTACGAACTCAAGTCATTCTGAGAAGCATCAGCCCGAGGTCGCAGGCTTTGCTCGATCAGACCGCAGACTTCGCGCGGTCAGGAGTTCGTATGCTATACGCGAACAGGATGTCCGAGATGTTGCGCGGTCAGCCAACATCCCGCGGTCAGAACATTCTCGACCAGGGTACTTGGTGTTCATCTGTCCGGCTGCCCCTATAACGAGAATATTCCAAGTATCCCGAAGATTCCTCCACGTGGAAGATCACCCGTCAGGAGGTTAATACGTGCAGTTATCCATGAATAACACGTGTTTAACCTGCGTGGAGGTTAAGAGCGGTTCTCTAAAAACCGCATCCAACCATCCAAGCAACTGTCTAATGCAGTTACAACTTGACACCCTTTCGACCAGTATCAAAGGGTGGCAAGGTGCATCAAACAGAGGGGATCGAGGGAGATCAACATCTTTGATACAAGTAAGATACAACACAACTCAACCGCTCAAACAGACAAGTCTACGGCCTAGATTAGATAATATTTGCAAGCCTCCTGGGGCTTCTTTTTGTACACTTACATGGGAAAAACCTTCGCCTGTGAAGGTTTTTTCCCGCTAGTTTGTAAACCTTTACCACATATAGTGAAATCCCAACAGGACGTAGGGCTATTACTCCCACCATCGAGGGCCCGAACCTGTATAAACCTCTCTGTGCTCCTGTTCTCCATCTTTCTACATACCTTCCCGGAAGGTCATCTTGAAAGGTCTCACTATTACAAATTTTGCATAAGTTCGGCTGAGGACTCCGAGTCCGAATCATCGACAGCTGGCGCCCACCGTGGGGCCATTCTCAAGGCGTCCTTATTTTAATCCGGAGGTTCGCTGAAACATGGTTGGAGTATATGATTCCGAGAACGATTTTGATCTCGAGGATTATGCTCACATTCCGATGCCTTCTCCAAGCAATCCTATTCCGAAGGAGGAGGTTGAAGGCCAGAATCTTCCAGAGGTGGAATCATCTCTCCAGGTTATGTCCATCGACCAGGGGGCGACTAGTGCAAGGTCAGAACCCACAGAGGTTCTCAATGCGCTAGAGGATGAATCTGGTCCGTCATTCGACCCCGATAAGGGGAAGGATGACGTCGACCTGGAAATCAGCCCGGGGAGATTCGACCTTGATAACCTTCACCGTCTCTTTGATTTCAAGTCTGACTCGGAACAAACTGAGATGTTTTCCCCATCGGCAACTTCTCTCCTTAGACAGTTCGCTGCTTTGTCAGAGGAAACTCCTGATCAGCAGGCTGCTAGGGAAGAACGGGATCGCAAACAGAAGGAGGATGAAGACCTCGAACAACAAAACAACGAACTACGCAGAACTGCCCTAGAGGCTCTTCAAGATGCGCAGGCTCGTTACGATGCTGCTCTGAGTTCTTCTAGACGGTCACGTGATCGCAGACGTAACCAGACCCCTTCTTTGCCCCCGGAGCGTTTCCCGGTGGACGAAGAAACCGTAACCCCTGGTGCCCCTAGGAGAAGCACTCATGGCCGACTGCGATCTATTGCGGAAGTCATGCGTAACTTTCCTCCTACGGTCACGGATGAGCAGAAACCAACCTTTACTAGGATCTTGGCGGAAAGGCTGGATGAGGTCGCGTCTGAGGCGACCCCAACAGCCTCTTCCCACTCAGTAACACGTTCCCGCGAACGAGAGTATCCTCACTCTGGTTCTGGCTGGCGAAGTTACCCACCGCCCGTACCGTTCCGACAGGACAAGTACCGGCGAACGCAGGATTCTCGTAGTAGGGATCGGGTTCCTGTTCACTCTCGTTTGGGACCGCGAGTAATTTCACCGTCGCGTGAGGTCGCCCGTAACCCGATCGAGAATCACAGGGCAGTTCACGGTCCCTACGTCGGTTGTAAAGCTTTCTCGCCCGGCCTACGTGCGGTCGTTTGGCCCGATAAGTTTCGACCAGGGGCCATTGAGAGGTTTGACGGAACTTAGAACCCATCCGAGTTCCTTCAAATCTATATTATTGCCATCCAAGCGGCAGGAGGCGATGACCGAGTCATGGCCAACTATTTGCCTACAGTCCTCGAAGGACCGGCTAGAACCTGGCTGTTTAACCAGCCCGAAGGTTCCATCTATAATTGGGAAATGCTGTGCGATGCTATCCTCAGCAATTTCCAAAACTGTTACCAAAATCCGGGTAAAGAGGACGATCTTCATCGGCTACGAAAAACTTCAACCGAGACTCTTCGGCAGTTTGTCAAGAGATTTGTCGGGGTGAGGAATACCATCCCGAACATATCTGATGGCTCCGTTATCAGGGCATTTAAACATGCCGTTCGATACCGGAGATTCACCGAAGACTTGCTTATCCACCCTCCTCGATCAGTGGCTGATCTGTTCGACATGTCCGATCGATACTCTGATGCAGCCGAAGCGGTCGAATGGAACCGGATGGTCGACAAGGGTGACCTACCACCTCAACCGGGTTTTAAAGACACCAGGAAAGAAGATTTGAGTAAGAAGCCAGAGTCTTCGTTAGGTGGGAAGTCGAAAAAGTCAAAGAGGAACCGCTCTGGACAGTACCGCGAGGTCGCAGTCGCAGAGAAGCTGCCTTCGACCAAAGGTAACAAGCCTTCATTTAAGAATAAAACTGCTCCTGGTGGTCGTAGTACCGACCAGCTAGAAAAGTCAACTAATCCGCAGGAAGGAAAGAAGTGGTGTCCACTCCACAACTCCGCAGGCCACGACCTCAAGAACTACAGGAGTTGGTTGAAGCAATTGGATGATTTCTACCAGGGAGTTGGGCCAATGCCAACCTTACCGCCTAAAGGGCAGGCGTGCGGACTTAGAGACGCCGACGGAGACGAGGAAATGTCCTACCAGGTACCTCAAAATCATATTAATGTTATTTTCGGGGGTTCTTCTTCTTTCGTTTCCAAAAGGCAGTTTAAAGCCTTTTACCGAGAGGTTAACCAAGCGGAGACATCTCTTGGCGAACCTCAATACCCCCGTTGGTCGGATACACCCTTGACATTCGATTGTTCTGATTGTCCCGCGGGGCTTACTCGACCATTGAGGCTCCCTTTGGTCATTACCCCGATCATCAGTAATGCGAGAGTCGAAAGGGTCCTGATCGATGGAGGGAGTTCCCTTGACATTTTGTTGATCAAGGCGCTCGACGAGATGCAAATTCCTCGTTCGAAGATCAAGCCCATAATCCATCCTTTTTATGGGATAATCCCAGGCCCCTCCATGATGCCATTGGGACAAGTGGTCCCCCCGGTCACACTGGGAGAACCAGATAACTTCCGAACATAATTGGTTACCTTTGACGTAATCGATTGTGATTCGGCTTATAACGCAATCTTTGGCAGGCCAACTCTCGCTAAATTCATGATGGCGATGCATTATGCTTATCAGTGCGGAAAATTGCTTGGCCCCAAAGGTGTCATCTCGGTCCGAGGCAGTCGCAACGTGGCACTCACGTGCGACCGGCTATCTTTGGAGATGGTCGATCAACTTCCCCTCCGGGACACCCAGGTCGCCACCATCGCCACTGATGCGATCAAGGCTGCTCCTCGACCAGATGAAAAACTCAAACTGGTTCCTTTGTACCCAGATGATCCATCGAAGACAATTCGGGTCGGATCAGCTCTGGATGGTAAATAGGAACTCGAGCTCATTGCTTTCCTCCGGGCTAATGCAGATGTGTTTGCGTGGAAACCGTCCGACATGCCCGGTATCCCAAGGGAAGTAACTGAGCACAGGTTAGCAATTCGACCTGGACAACAACCAATAAAGCAAAAGCTCAGGCGTTTTGCTGTTGACCGACAGGAAGCCATCCGAGAGGAGTTGGACAAACTCCTACAGGCTGGGTTCATCCGTGAAGTCGATCACTCGGAATGGCTCGCCAATCCGGTCATGGTCCGCAAGTCAAATGGCAAGCGGCGCATGTGCGTCGACTACACTAGCCTCAACGCTGCCTGTCCGAAGGATGACTTTCCCCTTCCCCGCATCGACCAGTTGGTCGACTCAACTGCGGGTTGCGAACTGATGAGTTTTCTGGACGCTTACTCAGGATATCATCAAATTAGCATGGCAGAAGAAGATGAAGAGAAAACTGCCTTCATCACCCCGTTCGGCACCTACTTCTACGTCAGAATGCCGTTCGGCCTCAAGAACGCAGGTTCCACGTACCAGCACTTGATGCAAAAGACCTTTCTTTCCCAGATAGGGCGTAATCTCGAAGCATATGTAGACAATTTGGTTGTAAAAAGTACCAAGAGATTGTCTCATTTGGACGATCTCGCTGAAACCTTCTGTAATTTAAATCGCTTTCGAATAAAATTAAACCCGGAGAAATGTTCTTTCGGGGTTTCTTCAGGAAAACTTCTTGGTTTCCTTGTGTGTTCCAGAGGCATTGAAGTTAATCCTGAGAAAATCAGGGCCATCGAGCAAATGAGGTCGCCCTCGACCATGAAAGATGTTCAACGCTTGGCTGGTCGCATGGCGGCCTTAAGTCGCTTCATATCGCGACTAGGCGAAAGGGGATTGCCTTTCTTCAAAGCCTGGCGGAAGCATCATAATTTTACATAGTCGGATGAGGCCGAAAAAGTGTTTCAGGAAGTAAAAATATATCTATCCAGTCCGCCAGTATTGGTGTCTCCCGACAAAGGAGAACCATTGCTTCTTTATCTGGCGGCCACACCGCATGCGGTCAGCGCTGTCTTGATCGCGGATAGGGAAGGAATACACAGACCTGTCCACTATGTGGGCGAAGTACTTCATGGTCCTAAGGAGCGTTACCCTGAGGTCCAGAAGATACTTTACGCGCTACTGATGGCTTCCCGTAAGCTACGACACTACTTCCAAGCTCACAAGATCACGGTACCCTCCTCCTTTCCTTTGGGGGATATTGTCCGAAATCCAGAGAAATCTGGTCGAATCGCTAAATGGGCGGTTGAACTCGGTGCTTTCGAAATTCATTTCACGCCCCGCACGGCTGTTAAGTCTCAGGTTCTGGCCGACTTTGTGGTCGAATGGACCAACCCTGAGCCACCCGTGCAGGTGCCTGAGGAATTGGAGTGCCCCGATCACTGGACAATGTACTTTGATGGCTCCCGTAGTTTTCAACACTCGGGGGCTGGAGTGGTCTTAGTTACGCCTCAGGGCGAACAGCTTAAGTATGTCATCAAACTACACTTTGTTGCGACCAACAACGCGGCAGAGTATGAAGGTCTTATTGCAGGGCTCCGGGCAGTAAAATTCCTCGGAGTCCATCGGTTAGTGGTGAGGGGAGACTGACAGCTAGTCGTAAACTAGGTAAACAAGGAGTACAGCACCTCCGATGAGACAATGGCTCATTACCTGGGGGAAGTGAGGAGATTGGAAAAACACTTCAGTCATTTCGAAATCCAATACATCCCGCGAAAGGACAACATTCTCGCAGACCAATTATCCAAAATTGTGTCCTCACGTACATCAGCTCCGACAGGAGTGTTCATTGAGCACTTGGACCGTCCTTCGATCATGACTTCGGTCGAGGATGATCCGGTAATAGCCTGCGTTACCAACCTCGGTCAGGAACAGGATTAGACTCACCCATTAAGAGTCTATCTCGAACATGGGACCCTACCTGAGGACGAAACCGAAAGCGATCGGTTAATTCAAAAAGCGCGTCTGTACAAGCTCATAGATGGGATTCTGTACAGAAAGGGTACTCAAGGAGTATTCATGCGTTGTATATCTCAGGAGGAAGGAACATCCCTCTTGAAGGAAATACATGACGGTGTATGCGGTGCACACGCGTCATATCGAACACTAATCGGAAAAGCTTTTCGACAAGGATTCTACTGGCCTTCGGCACTCGATGATGCCAAGCATATAGTCAAGATGTGTCCTCAGTGTCAGTTCCACGCAAGACAGGTCCATCAACCTGCCTACGTGTTACAGACCATTCCCCTCGCATGGCCTTTCGCTATCTGGGGAATGGATATTGTTGGTCCTATGCCACAAGCGGTCAACGGGTACAAGTTTCTATTCGTAGCCATTGACACGTTTACAAAGTGGATTGAGGCCGAACCGGTACGAAATATTACCGCCTCAGCGGCACAAAAGTTCTTTCATAAGAACATTATTGCCCGATTTGGTGTTCCAAACCGTCTTATCACCGACAATGGTTCTCAGTTCGCCAGTGGTCTTTTTCTAGATTACTGTGACCAGGTCGGAACCAAGGTGTGCTTTGCTTCTATGGCACATCCGCAGAGCAATGGTGCTGTAGAACGGGCCAATGGGCAGATACTACAAGGCATCAAAAAGCGTGTTTTTGATCGCCTTAAGACTCGCTCGGGGGCTTGGGTAGATGAGCTTTATACCATTCTATGGGCACTACGAACTACCTCTAGTCGAGCCACCGGTGAGACGCCCTTCCATCTGGTCTATGGGGCCGAGGCTGTGTTGCCTATGGAAGTCAGTATTGGGTCTGTTCGGACAGAACAATTCGAACGGGTTAATCAGTTTGAACAGCGGTCGCAAGATCTCATCCTCTTAGAAGAAAGGCGTGATTGCGTTTTGATCAAGTCCGCAGCATACTTGCAAGCCTTGCGCAAGTATCACAGCAAAAGGGTGCGACCACGTAGTCTTCACGTGGGCGACCTGGTTTTACGAAAAATCCAAGACCAGTCTAATCGCAACAAATTCTCCCCGAAATGGGAAGGCCCTTACACTGTTGTCTCGATGCCGCGACCAGGATCCGTGCGGTTAGCCATGGAGGATGGTCGAATTTTGTCCAATACTTGGAACATCGATCAGCTTCGCAAGTTCTACGTGTAAATACTCAATCCCTTTTCCTGTTCAATTAGCATTTTTTCATAAAACAAAAAATGTTTTTGGTTTTATACGATGAATATTTCCCTTTATGCCCATATGCTGCGAATACGACTCGAGGGTTGGTCGCCCGCGGTTAGATCATTATATCGTCCTAGTCGGATTCGCTGGCCGATCTCATAACCGCTTCCAGACAAGTCACTCCTAAATAAGCCGTTTCTCAACGCACACAGGGCTTTCTGGCAAGTCCTCGGTTATCTAAGTGACTGCTGGTTTGCATACAAGGCTAGGCGTTACTTTGATCATAATTGTTGGTTCGACCACACATCCCTGGTCGTTATATTCGTTTTTCTCCTGCGTTTGTAATACTAAGTCCTCAGTATTTACAATCACAGGCGGGGGCTAGGGGGATATGTTTATAGTATGAAACAACACAAAATCAGAATATATATTCATTTTCAAAAATGAATTTCCATATACATTGCATCGTATACAATTGTTTTTTTTATAGGTGTAGGGATTAGTCAATCCCAAGCTCAGTCAGGAGATTATCTACAAGAGGCTTGACTTCCTCCATGACTGCCTCTAGCTGTTCCTCACTCTCGACCTCAACCGGTCCCACCAATGGATTTAGATTTGCATCTGGGCCATGGTGAAGTCGAACCCGGTTGAGGATGGCAGAAGTGGCTGACCGAACCCTGGTTCTGATCGCCTCTTCTCGTCGCCGTGTATCTTCAGGAAGATACTCGAGAAGTGACTCCGCCTGGGCCATGACTAGTGTAGACCAGTCATCTAGGCTGAAATTATCTCTTGTGGTTTCGAGCACATCAGCCTTCAGGAGATGAGCCACCGCCTTCAGTTTTTCGAAGATCGAATGGCTCAGCTCCCTGATTGCCCTCTCGGAACATTGAATAGAGTCACGGAGGTGTCCATAGTCCTGACTGAGTTGTTTCATTTGAACCACTTGCGCTGCAGCAAGAGAAAAGATTACTCGCGCGTTATGAAGTTAAGTCTTCCTAAAATCAGGAATCGACTTACCAGCAAGTTGTGACCGCAGTTTGTTGTTTTCGATCTCTTGGTTCCTAGTCACTGAGATCGAATGAAGTTTGACTGTGGCCACTTCTTTATTCAACAATGCCACCTCTCTGTAGAAGAATAGAAGGAGTAATCATAACAAATTTGTATCTGTACAAGTTGAAGAGTGATGACCGAGATCCTTCGCCATCAAATGAAGCTGTTGGCACCTCACCCTGACCTTCGAAGGTATACACTCGCTCCCCAGCCAAAGGCAAAGGCAAAGACAAGGGGAAACAGAGCCAGCCGGATATGTTCAAGAATGGGTTCCCACACATGTCGGAGTCCCTTCTGTTCAATATGGATCACACAACTAAAAGACTTCACAAGTGGTACTTGACCTGGTCCCGGCGCAACTTGAATTTCTTAATTAGTTCCCTTCAGGCATGGACATTTCCACCGTGAGGCCAGGAGCATATCCGTGGCCCACAAGGATTTGTTCAACCTCTTTAATTGGGGGGAACTTGATATGTTCTTCATACGAACTAGAGTCCCGTGAGTTTGCTGAGTCTATACATTATTGTAGTTCATTTAAAAATCTAATCACTTTCTGTGCTACACTAATATCATCCTTTGCATGTAGGTGTATGTACAAACTGGCGTGGACTAAGGCGTGTGACAAGATAGGTTTCCTCGACCTAGAGAAAATAAGCCTCACGGTGCTAGAGCAGGACCTAGCACACGCGGAGCAGTACATATGAAGGACACTACTAGCGTAGCAGGACAGAGAGTTTGTTCTTGCGCCGTACCATGAAAGATTAGTGCATTTCCTACTAATTTAACTTATTCTTGTATGATACGCCTAACATATACATGAAACGGTTCTCTTTTATGTATAATGTAGGGGCCACTAGGTCGTCGTCATGATTTGCCCATGGAGGAATGAGGTGTAGTACCTCAATTTGATGCGCGATAGGGTAGCGCATGTTTAGACCCACACGTGGCACATGGACGCGTAAGTAACATGGTTGGTTTAAATTATGATCTCACTAGCTAATGATAACATATTAACCGCTAATGCTAAATTAAATGCAGAACTTTCAAAAATTATGTTTCCACTGGAGGGAGGCATGACGCATCAAAGGTCACAACAATTTCTTATAAAGAATATGAGGTAATTAATAAGGATGAAACTACTCATGAGTCTTTTAATTTATGCTTAATTAGTTCATTCGAGTTTGACAACAATAGCTAACATGTCTTCGCATATGCAATTATCTCAGTGTCATCAGCATCCACAATGATGGGAATGTGGGTTTTGTGTGATGAGGTTTATGTATGACCTGATTCAGACAGACTTTGCCCAATTCTCTAAGGTAAGCATTTTTCCTAACTTAAAGTTGAACATTGGATGTGACGTTTGAAGCTAGGAAATTAATTACTTACTCTTCATACATGCATGTAGAGCGCCATGTCCAAAGACAAATATGACCTGTCTCAGATAAAGGAGCAGCGACAAATTTGGGCTCAATATGTGATCGACAAAGTGGCTATCAACAATCAGCCATGACTTTTGTAATATACATTGAATAAATCAATCTGTGTATTTGTGAATACATTGAATATGCTCAATATGTGTATTTGTATTGGTGTATTTGTGAATAAATTCAATCTGTGAATTTGTGTATATCTATATTAGTGTATTTGTGAATGTACCTTTTGTTGTATATGTAGCTTCTTGTAACGGTTCTACAGCACAAATAATTAGAAGAGAACAGTTATTCTAATGGTTCATTCATAACAACAATTATGATAATTTACTATATTCTAACGGTTATGATTAAGAATCGATAGAATAATATACAATATTCTAACGATTACTAACTAAGAACCGATAGAACAATATATTATATTCTTGGTTTACTAAAAACCATTAGAATATAGTAAGGTATTCTAACGGTTCAGTAGTAAGTTTGAATCATGAGAATATAGTATATTATTCTATCGGTTTTAATTAGTAACCGTTAGAATATGTTATATTATTTTATCGGTTCTTAATTACTAACCGTTAGAACATAGTTGTTCTACTGACGGTTTTGAACAGTTAGAATAGTGTAGAATTGTTCTATCGTGCCGATCAATAGAGGTTAGAGAACCTTTCGTACAGACATTTTGGAACCGTTAGTACTCCGCATTTCTGTAGTAGTGATGGCATTCTCTAATTCACTGTGTGGAAAATTATATGATAGATCCATGTGCGGAGAGTCAGAAAAGGCAAAGTACCTTTTGTGAAGATGAGTTATGTGTAGCTTTTTTGTGTGTTTCTTATAAAACATATTTTCTTTTTCCTTATAATGTATTTTTTATTTAATGACATGTAAGATGCACGTGCTAACTAGATAACATATATTTGCTCATTATTTTATAAATTAATTTTGTTTTCTTTATATTTTTTTACACTACTTTTTTTGTGGACGGTGCACTATATTGGTGTCACCTATATAGTTGTAAGTTTTTTTCAATTACAAGGTTTCTTAGTTTGTAATTTTTAGTTGCAAGCACCAAGGTATATATCTTTATTGTAAGTTTATATAATTTTAATACAATAATATTTTTTAAAAAAACTTATTATTTTTATTTGTATGTTTGTATAATTTCTCTTATTAGATTACTTTAGAGTTACTTTTGATTGTAATGAGATTATTGTTATAATATTTTGTTATAAGTTGTTGACTACTATAACTATATGCATTGTTGTAGTCTTATTTGGTATTATTTTTTAGGATAATTTTAAGAATGTATTTTTGAAATGGTTGGGTAATTTACTAATATTAGTGAGATGCATTAACTTATAAAAAAAGAGGTAATATGGTGTAAGAAAACAAATAAGTAGCTTATTAATGGGATGTGGCGCAATGTGTTGGTTTATTTGAGAGTCAACAAGAAGGATAAATAGGATTAAGTTAATATAGTTCTAGTTGTTTATTTTATTATTGTTAAAATAGTAGATATAAGTTTATATACATTGAAGGTATAATCACATGAATGCAGTTGTAAGTTTATGAATTACATAATATAAATTTGCGAGGGACCTTTTGTATTTAAATAAGGATTTCTGGAGGAAATCTCAGGTTTTAGTATTAATATTATAAATTAGTATAAATTAGGTGTAATGTATTTAATAGTATGACAAAACGAAGATAGTTTTTTATAAAATATGCACCAAATTGTTAAATGGTGCAAGTGCATCATATAGATACCCTCGAGAACTTCCAAGAATTATATTCTTGAGCGATGGTTGGTGATTTGTCTTATTTATATGTTATTTTATACACTCCCTGCTAGTATTGATCTCTTCAATACTTCAATTTGCAGTCCTGTAATATGTTTTTATTACTAAAACTGCAGAAAACTTTGTCTTCTTTTTGATGAAAAGTGAATATTTCAAGTTTTAGGAGCCCAAGCAAAGCCCTTGTTAGGAGCGAGTTGCGCTAGGGCAAACTGCTAAACGAGAGGCACACAATAGATTTCTATAAGGTCAACTATATAGTTGCTGCCAATTATATAGCACATCACAAGTTTGAGAAGGTCAAACAGGATCAAATCCGTGAAGATCTTGGGGCTAACAAACCTCAAACAGCACCGCACAACCTCTTTATTGTCCTGTAAACCCTAAGGACCATCTATAAAAAGGATAATGAGAAATGTATGTAGGAGTGTTGAGGGACATACCGCTACTTTAGGTCTTTAGATTAACTTCCTTTTTCTACTTTTTTAAATCTTTTCTGTCTCCAATGATAGAATTTAGAGTTCGTCCTTGTAAAAAGACTTCAGTTGCTACAATGAAAGTATAATGAATATCTGTTTTGTTTACAATTTGTTTAGTTCTTTATTTCGATCATGTGTGAGTAATAATGTTGTTAGTCTAGGGGAGATATAGGCAGTCCAGGCTATTTTCATGTTTAGAATTACTTTGAAGTTTATGATTTATTATATAATTCTCTTAATGCTTAGTGATTTTAGGAGCCCGAATACTTTGATTGTACACTAATCTGTTAAGCGATAAGATTGTATAGCTGTGTATTTGCTGTAATTGCCTTGATTGGCTCTCCTCTAATTGAGGATCTTGTACTACCTAATCATGGCTAAGCCATGCTATATAGGAAAAGCCACCCCAGCCGTATGCTGTGTGGTGATTGCTCCATTTTCTCTCTCTCTTCAGGGTATCAGATATTCTTTCCTGAGCCCCTTCCGCTGCTCATCTCTCTCCTCTCGTTCTTCTTGTCATGGCCACCAACGAGGACCAGGTCCCATCTCCCGCCAACCTTGCTGCTGCTGCCAACTAGATGGCCGCTTAGGCTGCTGCTACTGCCGCCCAGGTGGCCACTATCCCACCGGCCCCCTTGCCGGTTGCTCCGTCCATGCAGGCCGTGGTGACGCCCGCCATCAACGTCGCCTCCGTCAAGGCGCATGTTCCTGTGGTTCTTCATCTGAAGGCTTCCAACTACACTAAGTGGCAAACCTTCTTCAATGTCATGTGCGGCAAGTTTGCTCTCCTCTCCCACATAGACGGTACCGTCTTGGAAAACCCCACCGACGCAGCTTGGTCTCAGTTGGACTTCACCGTGCTGTCTTGGCTATATGGCTCCATCGCCGAGGACATCCTCGATGTTGTCATGGAGCCCAATCAAACCGCTTGCGATCTGTGGACTCGCACCGAGGAGCTCTTCAACAACTATCGACGTGTACCTTAGCCAGCAATTTCACACGCTGGCTCAAGGTGATCTCTCGGTTTCCGACTACTGCCAACGTCTCAAGACGACCGCCAATGCTCTCCGCGACATCGGCCACCCCGTCAGCGACATCGACCTCGTCCTCAACATGCTGCGTGGCATCAGTTCGTGGTTCTCCAACGCCGCCGATATCATCACCATTAGGGGAGTCGTCCCCTCGTTCGCCGAGGCACACAATCTGCTCAAACTTCAAGAACTACATCAGGCACACCACAGTTCCGTGAAGCCTGCCACGGCCCTCCTATCCACCACGCCGGCCTCCACGCGGGCCCCCGGCTGTGATGAGGACCTCACCAGCACGCACATGAACACGGCGCCTCTCACTTCTTGCACTACTTTCGGTACCTCCACTACATTGTCGGAAAATCAAGGAGGACGACGAGTCGGCATGAATCCATGTGCCGAACCATTCAAACCGTCTACACTGGAGGGTCAGCGAGCCACATACAATACGGGGCAAATCACGACGCATCAAGCCCAGCCCAAGATCAAGCCCAACTCGTCCGCGAGGCCAGCTCGGCCATCCAGCAGCAGTCCAATTTCAAACGGATGCCCAGACCAAGTACGAAGTCCGTTTGGGGCAAATAAGTACTTCACCGAGAATCCCACGACGAGACCTTTCCAATGGGCTTGGGCCCATAGCCAACTTCCTTATGGATCAACGCAATCGATGAAACAATCCGCGGACAGAACCTGCCGGGTGCTGCGCCACCTCCACCTTGGGCCGTAGGCCCGTGTATCCCTAGGGTTGCATGGGCGTGGGTGATTTGGCCAACGTCCATACCCTGGCCGTCATATCCTTGCTATATATGGCCGCCATCCCCTTTTTCTTCCTTGGGTTTTGTTTAGTTTAGTTTTCCACGGTGTGAAACTACCTCATCTCCTCTTGTGTTGGCAAGACCAACAGGATCGAGTTCTGAACCCCAACTCATTTGTGTTTAATACAATTCGCAATTTCAGATTGCCTATCTTTGTTCTTGCTTATTCTTCGGTTGCCTGCAGGAACAGATCCTCATGATCAGGTCGATCGTGTCTTAGCACGGTTGATAACTCTTCGTCGTGGTGGTTTAGCGATCGCCAGGTTTCCAGTTGCTTGCTGGTTGGTAGCCAGATCGTCAAGGTCGTTACGCGCCTTAATCGAAGTTATCCTTCTCACCAGAAGATTGGGCATTTGTGTCATCATCAGGTTGCCCCACGGGCGGGTGATAGCAATCGGGTTCCACCTCCTCTGGTAACTCCGGCGGCGGCAACAACCGGCGTGGCAAAGGGCGTCGCAACAATAAGGGACAGTCTTCCTTGTCTGGCGGTGGTCGAGCGCCCAACTCCACGTCGCCCACGCCCCGCGGGCCGTGGATATGCTTCAACCCAAGGGCGCCTTCGATTGGCACGTCACAGTGGCGTCCTACCGCCAACCAGGGTATCCTCAGTCCGCGTCCTCAGGCACCACAGGCGCTATACACTTCTTTTGCGCCACCTCCTGTCTCGCCACCCACCGCGCCTTCCTGGGATCAGGCCGGTCTGATCGCAGCCATGAACCATCTCGCCATGCAGAACCAAGGCAACTGGATCATGGACACTGGTGCCACCTCCCATTTGACGTCGGACAATGGTATAATTCTTGTTTCCTCCCTCTCTCCCTGACATCTACAGCCACCGTAGGTGATGGCTCCCAAATTCCTGTCTCCAAGCTTGGTCACTCTATTCTCCACACCAACTCCTCTCATTTCTCTCTCAATAATGTTCTTGTTGTCCCAACTCTCTTTCGTAATCTTATATCTGTTCGCCAGTTTACTCTTGACAACAATTGCTCTATTGAGTTTGACGCTTTTGGTTTTTCTGTCAAGGACCTCCGAACCAGGTGCGTGACTATTCGCTGCAATAGTTCCGGCGATCTCTACTCCGTGTCGCCACCCACTCCAACTATTACAGCTCACACGCATTTCGCCGCCTCGTCCACGCTTTGGCATCAACGGCTTGGTCACCCCGGCCTAGCCGTCCTCCATAATCTGCACAAGTCTTCCTCTATTACCTGTAATAAAGTTGATCGCACCCTTTGTCATGCCTGTCAACTTGGCAAACATGTGCATCTTCCTTTTGATACTTCTAGTTCTTTTTCTTCAGTGCCCTTTGACTTAATACATTGTGACGTGTGGACATCCCCTATTCTTAGTAATTCAGGTTTTAAATATTATTTGGTGATTCTAGATGATTTCTCCCATTTCTGCTGGACATTTCCTCTTAAACAAAAATCCGAGGTTCACCAACATCTTGTCCATTTCTACAATTTTGTTGTGACACAATTCGGATTTCCTATCAAAACCATTCAGGCGGACAATGGCACCGAATTTGTCAGCAACATCTCCTCCCAATTCTTCTCAGACCATGGCATTCTCCTTCGGCTTTCGTGTCCTTACACTTCGCAGCAAAATGGCAAAGCGGAACGTATTCTTCGCACTCTCATTAATACAATGCGCACTCTTCTCTTTCATGCCCACATGCCGCCTCCATACTGGGCCGAAGCCCTCGCCACCGCCACTCACCGCCTTAACCGACATCCCTCCTCCTCCATCCATAATTCCCTGCCCTTTGAAAAATTATACCAAAAACGTCCCTCTTTTGATCATCTTCGTGTGTTCAGTTGTCTCTGCTATCCGAACCTCTTTGCCACTACTCCCAACAAACTCTCGCCTCGATCTATGGCTTGTGTTTTTCTTGGTTACCCTAGTTCAAACAAGGGCTACCGTTGTCTTGATCTTGCCACACGGCGAGTTATCATCTCTCGGCACGTTATTTTCGACGAACACTCATTCCTGTTCGCCGATCGTGTGGTGGCCATGTCACCATCTTCCCTGGATTTCCTACTCGATGACGCCGCTTCTTTGCCTATCGCGCTCGTGCCTCCCTTTCCGCGCGTGACTCCAGTGCTACCCTCTGTACCTGCCGCTAGCCCCGCAGACACAAGCCCGGTTCACGCGTCCGCATGCATGGAAGGTGTAGGCCACGCGCTTGCCCACATGGAAAACCAGCACGCGGGATTCCATGGTGGCAGGCCCGCCGATTCTGCGCACCCGCGGATCGCATGCGCGCATGGAAACCCCGCCTCCTCCGATCGCGCGTGCATGGCGCCCGCGGATCCCACTCCAGACGCGCCAACGACTCACTGGCATCGCGCCCCCGCCGATCGTGTGACGGGCCTACATGGCGCGTCCCTTCCCACCGCGTGTGTTAATCACACCCCAGGATCCTTCCGCGTACGAGGATCATACGCTTGCTAACCACCCGGGTTACGCATCTTCCGCGGCTGCTCCATCGCATTGCGGTGTTGAGCAACCGCGCTCTGCGTCGCCCATCTCCAGCACCCCTGTTACGATTTCTGGTCCGGCTCCACGACCTGCTCCCGGACCTCACCCCATGGTTACACGTGCCCGTTCTGTTATTCTGAAGCCAGTGGATCATCTCAACTTATCTGCTGTGCACTCCTCGGCATCTCCACTTCTGGCCAATTATCGGAGTGCAATGGCCGACCCAAACTGGCATGCGGCTATGGCAGTGGAATTCAAGGCTCTCGTTGACAACAACACTTGGAGCCTCATTCCTCGTCTGGCTCGCGCCAACATCGTGACGGGAAAGTGGGTTTTCAAGCAGAAATTCAAATCGGATGCCACACTCGCTCGCCATAAAGCGCGCTGGGTCATCCGTGATTATTCTCAGCAACACGGCATCGACTACGATAAGACTTTCAGCCCAGTGATCAAGCCGGCTACAATTCGGGCAGTTCTCAGTATCACCTACTCCCGCCACTGGCCCATTCGTCAGCTCGACATGAAGAACGCCTTTTTACATGGTGACCTTGATGAGACTGTCTATTGCCAGCAGCCATCCTTCATCGCCTGACCATGTCAGTCTACTTCGGAAGTCCCTGTACGGCCTCAAGCAGGCACCCTGCGCATGGTACCAGCGGTTTGCCACCTATCTTCGTCGCTTCTTCCTCAGACACTTCTCTCTTTGTCCTCAAAGATGGTGCCCAACTCGCATACTTGCTTCTTTATGTCGACGACATCATCCTCACCGCTTCCTCGGGTGATCTGCTTGGCCGACTTACTCAATAGCTCCACTCCGAGTTTGCGATGATTGATCTGGGTGATCTTCACTTCTTCCTCAGCATCGCCGTTCAGCACTCCACCACAGGGCTCTTCCACTCTCAGCATCAGTATGCTGTGGATCTTCTTCAGCGCGCTAGCATGGTTGAGTGCCACTCCACCGCGACACCAGTGGATACTCATGCCAAGCTTTCTGCCCTCGATGGCCCCCCATTGCAGACCCATCCATGTATCATAGCCTCACAGGTGCTCTTCAGTACTTGACCCTCACTCGCCCCGACTTGGTGTACGCCGTTCAACAATCATTTCTCTTCATGCACGATCCGCGGGAACCTCACTGCGTTGATCAAGCGCATTCTGAGATATGTCAAGGGCACTCTTGATGCTGGCCTTCACCTTGGGATATCGCCGGTTACTTCTCTCACCGCCTACTCCGATGCGGACTGGGCGGGCTGTCCGGACCCTCGACGCTCCACCTCAGGCTACAGCATCTATCTTGGTGACAACCTCGTGTCATGGTCCTCCAAGTGCCAGACCACGGTGTCTCGCTCCAGTGTTGAGGCAGAATACTGCGCCGTCGCCCATGTTGTCGCCGAGTGTTGTTGGATGCAGCAACTTCTTTAAGATTTGCATCGCCCTCTCGCTTCCGTGACCGTTGTGTACTATGACAATATCAGTGCCGTCTACATGTCCTCCAACCCAGTTCAACATCGGCGCACGAAGCATATCGAGATCGACATTCATTTTGTCCGCGAGAAGGTATTGGTTGTACATGTTCGTGTTCTACATGTGCCTTCATCGCACCAGTTCGCGGACATCATGACAAAAGGCCTGCCCGTGCTGTTGTTTCCAAATTTTCGGTCTAGTCTTTGCGTCTGGAATCCTCCCTATGCGACTGCGGGCGGGTGTTAAGCAATAAGATTGTATAGCTGTGTATTTGCTGTAATTGCCTTGATTGGCTCTCCTCTAATTGAGGATCTTGTACTGCCTAATCATGGCTAAGCCATGCTATATATGAAAAGCCACCCCAGCCGTATGCTGTGTGTTGATTGCTCCATTTTCTCTCTCTCTTCATAATCCAGCTAAACATGCATCTAATATACAGTTTATTCTTAGATTGGTGTTAGTCTTGTAGTGATAGTATGAGATAATCACACTTAGCTAGTATAAATATGAGGGATCAGCATGTGCGATCTTATGAAACAAGGGTGTCACATAATCTAAGGCCTTATGATAGGCCCTTGAAAAGGTTCCTAAAACTTGAGAGAAGGCACATATAAACGGGTGCTTCACGTGGGTAATGGGGCATATGCAGTCTACACAAGCAGCACGTCTAAATAAGGGTGTACTATTTTATAAAATCAAAATTAAACCCATTCAATAGTTTTTAGACAATACTTTCTCAGGTTGAATAGTCAATATGAGACAAACACATGTGATGCTAGACCTCTTGACTAAATTGGGAAAATGTGTTACATTCATCCCCTACATGACTCGACGCCCCTCATTGGCCATACTGATCTGTCAACACGTATATCGTCGTAGGTGGCAGATGATCAAGAATGATCCTCTCGGGTGATCTACGTGTCTAACTAGTATTGTTGGCACGACAACGACACGATCAAGCCAAAGATATTAATTTTGATATCACCTGTAACATCCATACCAAAACATAGGCTTTCATCCTTACTTTGCCTAAAAGTATTAGTCTGGTTGCTATCACTGATTCTCTCAGACTTACTTAAGCTGAATTGCTAATATGAACTAACCCATATAGTATTAGACCTCTTGAGTTTAATTGGACCGTTGTGTTACACCTTTTGGCCAACATTCAGCGAAAATTTGTGGAAAGATAGTTCTAACATACCAAGTCCTGTTAAGATAACAACACTTATATTTTCATCTTTATTTCATCCAAAAAGGATTAACCTGATCCTTAGAAACTTGAGCAATAAGTCCAATTGGATGATTTGGACACTTGTCCATGCATCCAGATCGCCTAGCCACCTACTCATTGGATTGTGGCGTGAGATGCACCAGACTAGGCCAGCATAAGGATCTGCTATGATAATATTTATATCCTCCAATGCCCAACCCATATAAGAACTATTAAACCTTATTTGGATATTGGAATTGGGTTTGGAATTCTGGAATTGAAATTGTAAATCCTGATTGGTTTCAAATTTTGATATTTGAATGCACACTATGAATTGGAATTGCATTTCTATACACGATTCTATGGAATGGGGTTGGATGAATTCCTACTCTTACTCCCAAGAATTCAAATTCCTGCACATGAAATTCAATTCTCTAATATCTTATTATTATAATATAAACTAAGATAAAATTCAAATCATACTTAAAATTTAAAAATTGAATTGAGATATCAAACTTCAAATCATATTTAAAATTCAAATTTCAAATTCGGAATTAAAATTTAAATTCAATTAATTTTCAAATCTGGATATCAATTTTAAATTTTAGATTTGGATTTAATTTTTGAATTTAAATTTTGTATTTAACTTTCAAATTGCACATTTCAAATTAAATTTTTTATAAAAATATAAAATTTGGATCTAAATTTTAAATTTCAATTTTCAAAATTTTAATATGAGTTTCAATTCAAAATAGATTTTAATATGAGTTTCAAATTTTGGATTTCCAATTTCAGATACTATATTTGAAATTTGAAATTTTAGATTTGAGATTTCAAATTTGGATTTAATTTAAATTTCAAATTTCATATGAATTTCAATTTTATATTCAATTTAAAATTTAAATTTGAGCTTTTATGCCAACTTTGATATTTTTACTTTAAAATTTTTTATTTAAATTAGATAAATAAAGTCATGCTTGAATTTGAGATCTTGAATTAAATTTAAAGTTAAGATTTTAATTTAATTAAAATTTTGAACTTTGAATTTAACCTTGAATTTTAATTATAAATTTATTGTGAATTTAAATATTAAATTTGAATTTTAAACTTGACATTTATCTGTTGTAGTGACATGTAATCCTTTAATTTTGAGTGTTGCACCTCCAAAAAAGATATAGAATTTTGCAAATTCCAGTGAATTTCAATTCCACAAGAATTGGAATTCTCATCCCCAGCAATTCCAATTCATCTTAAAGTGAGCAAAAACTCACTGCACCAAAATAAATGAACCAATCTGAACTAAATTAACTGAATTTTTAAAGTATTTTGATATTTGATATTCAATTTGAAAAATCAAAATTTTAGCAAAATAAAAAAATTGAATTGACAAAACCAAAAAAATTTAACTGACCGAATTACCTTTCATAGCCCAATAGACTACATACTATTTTAATTAATATACTAGTTGCAATTAAAAAGTACAATCATATTGAGTAGAACTTGGATTGCAAGCGTATAACAAGTATATATAGTGTAAACTTGCATTTTGTTATTATAATATGGGGTAGTTTAAATTTGCTATCGAAATTGTTGTGTCATCTACATCTAAGAATGCTAATATGATAAATGTGGTTTTTATTGAACTGAATCAAATTTTATTTGGTATTTATCAATATCCAACCGAATTATAGTTTGATTAATTTAACATTAGTTTTACATAACCAAAATATTTTTAAAAAATCTAAATAACCAAACTGACTAAACTAAAAAAACCAAATACTCACTCCCTGTCCTTGTTTCACCTATGAGGGCCATATATGACTAAACTCTTAGGCCATGGTGTCACAATGAGTTCTTCCTGCGCCTTTGCTGCTGCCATTGGGTTCTTGATGCTCCCCCATGTACCCTCCTCGTCTTATCTCAAGATCTGATGGCTATGCTCGTTTTCACACAAAGATACAGTCAAGCAGCAAGTTCTTGGCTAGAACCACGTTAAAGATCACAATTCTCAAGAACTGATGGGTATGATCGTTAGCCAAATCTGCGATGTTTGCATCCAGGGGAATATTCACTACTTCATGTTAAATTTCATGCAGCAGCTAATTCACTTAAAAATTAGACTCATCTTGCATAGAAATTTTGTTCATTCTTGGGACGTTCTCTTGGTTACAGCACTGAAACTGAAGCTTTTATATAAATAACTCTTTAAAAAAAGAAAAA
The DNA here is from genome assembly GCA_019359835.1 of Pharus latifolius. Classification (NCBI taxonomy): domain Eukaryota; kingdom Viridiplantae; phylum Streptophyta; class Magnoliopsida; order Poales; family Poaceae; genus Pharus; species Pharus latifolius. Next base: position 33,855,625 of record CM033328.1, on the reverse strand, counting down.
TGCAATTGCAACCCAGTATTTGAAAAATTTACAAAAATAACCCTATTCAACAGTGTGGTTAAACATGGAGCTAACACATGGCAAGTGCATGTGTGGGTGAGATCTCTGCTGCACACCGGATGTGCGGCAGAGGAATTGAGTTTGCCGCACACCCCATGTGCGGCAATGTGAGGTGACGTGTGGCAGTGATTCCTGAGCTGTGGCAGTGCGAGGGGACTTGTGCAGCAGTGATTCCCGAGCTATAGTAAACAAAGTAATGGATGAGTTTGATTGTTTTGACATAATTTCAGGAATCTTTGATTTTTTTTGCAGCCTATGAAACTCGGTGTTGAAACACCTTGGCTTCCTCTATACATACTCCTCGCATTCCCATTGAAGCAAAGAAATAGAAGCAAAACAAAAACCAAACAAACTGAAGAGGAGAACATAAGAGAGAAAAGGAGAAGTTTGAGACACTTTTGAACTATTTCAGTTCAAAATTTCAGATTTTGCAAGAAGAGAAAGTTGAAGAGCACCAAGATATCTACAACATTAAGTTTTTGAAATAGCAGTATTATAAAATTAATGACATGATTAGTAGTTGATTTTTTATGTTGTATTAATGTTGACGGAGATTATTACCCGAGTTAGTTGCTCATGCCGTTCTATGGTCATAGGAGACCACAGAATGAGACCTAAATTACCTATATGCCTTTTCCATGGTCGTAGAGACCTAGGAGAGAGACTATGGGTTAGTTCAAGATATTTTGGACATAACCCCTCACGGATGTGTATTACCCATGATCTCAATGTTTGTGGTCGTGGAACTTTGTGGTCTCGGCACCTATTGTTATAGACTCCATGGTCTCATATACCCACGAGTACCATGGTCGCGGAGATGTCTGGCCGCGGTCGTCCAGGTCACGGAGAGAAAGCCAATATCAATACTTGGTCGTAGTCAGTACGCGACTAGATTATTGAAGAGTTATGTTGGACCTAGAAAGTATGGTTGAGACTTACTAACCACGATCCAAGGATCATAAGGTTATGATACCATCAGTTATGACCAATCCATAATCTTCCTAGGATAATAAACTCCCTTTCTCACTGACAAGATAACTGACGAGGATTGACACCCGGGTCAGTTCAAATAAATGCACTGTTGGTTCAAGGCAGATTCGAGCCAGACACGCGCCTGGCGGTACGAACTCAAGTCATTCTGAGAAGCATCAGCCCGAGGTCGCAGGCTTTGCTCGATCAGACCGCAGACTTCGCGCGGTCAGGAGTTCGTATGCTATACGCGAACAGGATGTCCGAGATGTTGCGCGGTCAGCCAACATCCCGCGGTCAGAACATTCTCGACCAGGGTACTTGGTGTTCATCTGTCCGGCTGCCCCTATAACGAGAATATTCCAAGTATCCCGAAGATTCCTCCACGTGGAAGATCACCCGTCAGGAGGTTAATACGTGCAGTTATCCATGAATAACACGTGTTTAACCTGCGTGGAGGTTAAGAGCGGTTCTCTAAAAACCGCATCCAACCATCCAAGCAACTGTCTAATGCAGTTACAACTTGACACCCTTTCGACCAGTATCAAAGGGTGGCAAGGTGCATCAAACAGAGGGGATCGAGGGAGATCAACATCTTTGATACAAGTAAGATACAACACAACTCAACCGCTCAAACAGACAAGTCTACGGCCTAGATTAGATAATATTTGCAAGCCTCCTGGGGCTTCTTTTTGTACACTTACATGGGAAAAACCTTCGCCTGTGAAGGTTTTTTCCCGCTAGTTTGTAAACCTTTACCACATATAGTGAAATCCCAACAGGACGTAGGGCTATTACTCCCACCATCGAGGGCCCGAACCTGTATAAACCTCTCTGTGCTCCTGTTCTCCATCTTTCTACATACCTTCCCGGAAGGTCATCTTGAAAGGTCTCACTATTACAAATTTTGCATAAGTTCGGCTGAGGACTCCGAGTCCGAATCATCGACAGCTGGCGCCCACCGTGGGGCCATTCTCAAGGCGTCCTTATTTTAATCCGGAGGTTCGCTGAAACATGGTTGGAGTATATGATTCCGAGAACGATTTTGATCTCGAGGATTATGCTCACATTCCGATGCCTTCTCCAAGCAATCCTATTCCGAAGGAGGAGGTTGAAGGCCAGAATCTTCCAGAGGTGGAATCATCTCTCCAGGTTATGTCCATCGACCAGGGGGCGACTAGTGCAAGGTCAGAACCCACAGAGGTTCTCAATGCGCTAGAGGATGAATCTGGTCCGTCATTCGACCCCGATAAGGGGAAGGATGACGTCGACCTGGAAATCAGCCCGGGGAGATTCGACCTTGATAACCTTCACCGTCTCTTTGATTTCAAGTCTGACTCGGAACAAACTGAGATGTTTTCCCCATCGGCAACTTCTCTCCTTAGACAGTTCGCTGCTTTGTCAGAGGAAACTCCTGATCAGCAGGCTGCTAGGGAAGAACGGGATCGCAAACAGAAGGAGGATGAAGACCTCGAACAACAAAACAACGAACTACGCAGAACTGCCCTAGAGGCTCTTCAAGATGCGCAGGCTCGTTACGATGCTGCTCTGAGTTCTTCTAGACGGTCACGTGATCGCAGACGTAACCAGACCCCTTCTTTGCCCCCGGAGCGTTTCCCGGTGGACGAAGAAACCGTAACCCCTGGTGCCCCTAGGAGAAGCACTCATGGCCGACTGCGATCTATTGCGGAAGTCATGCGTAACTTTCCTCCTACGGTCACGGATGAGCAGAAACCAACCTTTACTAGGATCTTGGCGGAAAGGCTGGATGAGGTCGCGTCTGAGGCGACCCCAACAGCCTCTTCCCACTCAGTAACACGTTCCCGCGAACGAGAGTATCCTCACTCTGGTTCTGGCTGGCGAAGTTACCCACCGCCCGTACCGTTCCGACAGGACAAGTACCGGCGAACGCAGGATTCTCGTAGTAGGGATCGGGTTCCTGTTCACTCTCGTTTGGGACCGCGAGTAATTTCACCGTCGCGTGAGGTCGCCCGTAACCCGATCGAGAATCACAGGGCAGTTCACGGTCCCTACGTCGGTTGTAAAGCTTTCTCGCCCGGCCTACGTGCGGTCGTTTGGCCCGATAAGTTTCGACCAGGGGCCATTGAGAGGTTTGACGGAACTTAGAACCCATCCGAGTTCCTTCAAATCTATATTATTGCCATCCAAGCGGCAGGAGGCGATGACCGAGTCATGGCCAACTATTTGCCTACAGTCCTCGAAGGACCGGCTAGAACCTGGCTGTTTAACCAGCCCGAAGGTTCCATCTATAATTGGGAAATGCTGTGCGATGCTATCCTCAGCAATTTCCAAAACTGTTACCAAAATCCGGGTAAAGAGGACGATCTTCATCGGCTACGAAAAACTTCAACCGAGACTCTTCGGCAGTTTGTCAAGAGATTTGTCGGGGTGAGGAATACCATCCCGAACATATCTGATGGCTCCGTTATCAGGGCATTTAAACATGCCGTTCGATACCGGAGATTCACCGAAGACTTGCTTATCCACCCTCCTCGATCAGTGGCTGATCTGTTCGACATGTCCGATCGATACTCTGATGCAGCCGAAGCGGTCGAATGGAACCGGATGGTCGACAAGGGTGACCTACCACCTCAACCGGGTTTTAAAGACACCAGGAAAGAAGATTTGAGTAAGAAGCCAGAGTCTTCGTTAGGTGGGAAGTCGAAAAAGTCAAAGAGGAACCGCTCTGGACAGTACCGCGAGGTCGCAGTCGCAGAGAAGCTGCCTTCGACCAAAGGTAACAAGCCTTCATTTAAGAATAAAACTGCTCCTGGTGGTCGTAGTACCGACCAGCTAGAAAAGTCAACTAATCCGCAGGAAGGAAAGAAGTGGTGTCCACTCCACAACTCCGCAGGCCACGACCTCAAGAACTACAGGAGTTGGTTGAAGCAATTGGATGATTTCTACCAGGGAGTTGGGCCAATGCCAACCTTACCGCCTAAAGGGCAGGCGTGCGGACTTAGAGACGCCGACGGAGACGAGGAAATGTCCTACCAGGTACCTCAAAATCATATTAATGTTATTTTCGGGGGTTCTTCTTCTTTCGTTTCCAAAAGGCAGTTTAAAGCCTTTTACCGAGAGGTTAACCAAGCGGAGACATCTCTTGGCGAACCTCAATACCCCCGTTGGTCGGATACACCCTTGACATTCGATTGTTCTGATTGTCCCGCGGGGCTTACTCGACCATTGAGGCTCCCTTTGGTCATTACCCCGATCATCAGTAATGCGAGAGTCGAAAGGGTCCTGATCGATGGAGGGAGTTCCCTTGACATTTTGTTGATCAAGGCGCTCGACGAGATGCAAATTCCTCGTTCGAAGATCAAGCCCATAATCCATCCTTTTTATGGGATAATCCCAGGCCCCTCCATGATGCCATTGGGACAAGTGGTCCCCCCGGTCACACTGGGAGAACCAGATAACTTCCGAACATAATTGGTTACCTTTGACGTAATCGATTGTGATTCGGCTTATAACGCAATCTTTGGCAGGCCAACTCTCGCTAAATTCATGATGGCGATGCATTATGCTTATCAGTGCGGAAAATTGCTTGGCCCCAAAGGTGTCATCTCGGTCCGAGGCAGTCGCAACGTGGCACTCACGTGCGACCGGCTATCTTTGGAGATGGTCGATCAACTTCCCCTCCGGGACACCCAGGTCGCCACCATCGCCACTGATGCGATCAAGGCTGCTCCTCGACCAGATGAAAAACTCAAACTGGTTCCTTTGTACCCAGATGATCCATCGAAGACAATTCGGGTCGGATCAGCTCTGGATGGTAAATAGGAACTCGAGCTCATTGCTTTCCTCCGGGCTAATGCAGATGTGTTTGCGTGGAAACCGTCCGACATGCCCGGTATCCCAAGGGAAGTAACTGAGCACAGGTTAGCAATTCGACCTGGACAACAACCAATAAAGCAAAAGCTCAGGCGTTTTGCTGTTGACCGACAGGAAGCCATCCGAGAGGAGTTGGACAAACTCCTACAGGCTGGGTTCATCCGTGAAGTCGATCACTCGGAATGGCTCGCCAATCCGGTCATGGTCCGCAAGTCAAATGGCAAGCGGCGCATGTGCGTCGACTACACTAGCCTCAACGCTGCCTGTCCGAAGGATGACTTTCCCCTTCCCCGCATCGACCAGTTGGTCGACTCAACTGCGGGTTGCGAACTGATGAGTTTTCTGGACGCTTACTCAGGATATCATCAAATTAGCATGGCAGAAGAAGATGAAGAGAAAACTGCCTTCATCACCCCGTTCGGCACCTACTTCTACGTCAGAATGCCGTTCGGCCTCAAGAACGCAGGTTCCACGTACCAGCACTTGATGCAAAAGACCTTTCTTTCCCAGATAGGGCGTAATCTCGAAGCATATGTAGACAATTTGGTTGTAAAAAGTACCAAGAGATTGTCTCATTTGGACGATCTCGCTGAAACCTTCTGTAATTTAAATCGCTTTCGAATAAAATTAAACCCGGAGAAATGTTCTTTCGGGGTTTCTTCAGGAAAACTTCTTGGTTTCCTTGTGTGTTCCAGAGGCATTGAAGTTAATCCTGAGAAAATCAGGGCCATCGAGCAAATGAGGTCGCCCTCGACCATGAAAGATGTTCAACGCTTGGCTGGTCGCATGGCGGCCTTAAGTCGCTTCATATCGCGACTAGGCGAAAGGGGATTGCCTTTCTTCAAAGCCTGGCGGAAGCATCACAATTTTACATAGTCGGATGAGGCCGAAAAAGTGTTTCAGGAAGTAAAAATATATCTATCCAGTCCGCCAGTATTGGTGTCTCCCGACAAAGGAGAACCATTGCTTCTTTATCTGGCGGCCACACCGCATGCGGTCAGCGCTGTCTTGATCGCGGATAGGGAAGGAATACACAGACCTGTCCACTATGTGGGCGAAGTACTTCATGGTCCTAAGGAGCGTTACCCTGAGGTCCAGAAGATACTTTACGCGCTACTGATGGCTTCCCGTAAGCTACGACACTACTTCCAAGCTCACAAGATCACGGTACCCTCCTCCTTTCCTTTGGGGGATATTGTCCGAAATCCAGAGAAATCTGGTCGAATCGCTAAATGGGCGGTTGAACTCGGTGCTTTCGAAATTCATTTCACGCCCCGCACGGCTGTTAAGTCTCAGGTTCTGGCCGACTTTGTGGTCGAATGGACCAACCCTGAGCCACCCGTGCAGGTGCCTGAGGAATTGGAGTGCCCCGATCACTGGACAATGTACTTTGATGGCTCCCGTAGTTTTCAACACTCGGGGGCTGGAGTGGTCTTAGTTACGCCTCAGGGCGAACAGCTTAAGTATGTCATCAAACTACACTTTGTTGCGACCAACAACGCGGCAGAGTATGAAGGTCTTATTGCAGGGCTCCGGGCAGTAAAATTCCTCGGAGTCCATCGGTTAGTGGTGAGGGGAGACTGACAGCTAGTCGTAAACTAGGTAAACAAGGAGTACAGCACCTCCGATGAGACAATGGCTCATTACCTGGGGGAAGTGAGGAGATTGGAAAAACACTTCAGTCATTTCGAAATCCAATACATCCCGCGAAAGGACAACATTCTCGCAGACCAATTATCCAAAATTGTGTCCTCACGTACATCAGCTCCGACAGGAGTGTTCATTGAGCACTTGGACCGTCCTTCGATCATGACTTCGGTCGAGGATGATCCGGTAATAGCCTGCGTTACCAACCTCGGTCAGGAACAGGATTAGACTCACCCATTAAGAGTCTATCTCGAACATGGGACCCTACCTGAGGACGAAACCGAAAGCGATCGGTTAATTCAAAAAGCGCGTCTGTACAAGCTCATAGATGGGATTCTGTACAGAAAGGGTACTCAAGGAGTATTCATGCGTTGTATATCTCAGGAGGAAGGAACATCCCTCTTGAAGGAAATACATGACGGTGTATGCGGTGCACACGCGTCATATCGAACACTAATCGGAAAAGCTTTTCGACAAGGATTCTACTGGCCTTCGGCACTCGATGATGCCAAGCATATAGTCAAGATGTGTCCTCAGTGTCAGTTCCACGCAAGACAGGTCCATCAACCTGCCTACGTGTTACAGACCATTCCCCTCGCATGGCCTTTCGCTATCTGGGGAATGGATATTGTTGGTCCTATGCCACAAGCGGTCAACGGGTACAAGTTTCTATTCGTAGCCATTGACACGTTTACAAAGTGGATTGAGGCCGAACCGGTACGAAATATTACCGCCTCAGCGGCACAAAAGTTCTTTCATAAGAACATTATTGCCCGATTTGGTGTTCCAAACCGTCTTATCACCGACAATGGTTCTCAGTTCGCCAGTGGTCTTTTTCTAGATTACTGTGACCAGGTCGGAACCAAGGTGTGCTTTGCTTCTATGGCACATCCGCAGAGCAATGGTGCTGTAGAACGGGCCAATGGGCAGATACTACAAGGCATCAAAAAGCGTGTTTTTGATCGCCTTAAGACTCGCTCGGGGGCTTGGGTAGATGAGCTTTATACCATTCTATGGGCACTACGAACTACCTCTAGTCGAGCCACCGGTGAGACGCCCTTCCATCTGGTCTATGGGGCCGAGGCTGTGTTGCCTATGGAAGTCAGTATTGGGTCTGTTCGGACAGAACAATTCGAACGGGTTAATCAGTTTGAACAGCGGTCGCAAGATCTCATCCTCTTAGAAGAAAGGCGTGATTGCGTTTTGATCAAGTCCGCAGCATACTTGCAAGCCTTGCGCAAGTATCACAGCAAAAGGGTGCGACCACGTAGTCTTCACGTGGGCGACCTGGTTTTACGAAAAATCCAAGACCAGTCTAATCGCAACAAATTCTCCCCGAAATGGGAAGGCCCTTACACTGTTGTCTCGATGCCGCGACCAGGATCCGTGCGGTTAGCCATGGAGGATGGTCGAATTTTGTCCAATACTTGGAACATCGATCAGCTTCGCAAGTTCTACGTGTAAATACTCAATCCCTTTTCCTGTTCAATTAGCATTTTTTCATAAAACAAAAAATGTTTTTGGTTTTATACGATGAATATTTCCCTTTATGCCCATATGCTGCGAATACGACTCGAGGGTTGGTCGCCCGCGGTTAGATCATTATATCGTCCTAGTCGGATTCGCTGGCCGATCTCATAACCGCTTCCAGACAAGTCACTCCTAAATAAGCCGTTTCTCAACGCACACAGGGCTTTCTGGCAAGTCCTCGGTTATCTAAGTGACTGCTGGTTTGCATACAAGGCTAGGCGTTACTTTGATCATAATTGTTGGTTCGACCACACATCCCTGGTCGTTATATTCGTTTTTCTCCTGCGTTTGTAATACTAAGTCCTCAGTATTTACAATCACAGGCGGGGGCTAGGGGGATATGTTTATAGTATGAAACAACACAAAATCAGAATATATATTCATTTTCAAAAATGAATTTCCATATACATTGCATCGTATACAATTGTTTTTTTTATAGGTGTAGGGATTAGTCAATCCCAAGCTCAGTCAGGAGATTATCTACAAGAGGCTTGACTTCCTCCATGACTGCCTCTAGCTGTTCCTCACTCTCGACCTCAACCGGTCCCACCAATGGATTTAGATTTGCATCTGGGCCATGGTGAAGTCGAACCCGGTTGAGGATGGCAGAAGTGGCTGACCGAACCCTGGTTCTGATCGCCTCTTCTCGTCGCCGTGTATCTTCAGGAAGATACTCGAGAAGTGACTCCGCCTGGGCCATGACTAGTGTAGACCAGTCATCTAGGCTGAAATTATCTCTTGTGGTTTCGAGCACATCAGCCTTCAGGAGATGAGCCACCGCCTTCAGTTTTTCGAAGATCGAATGGCTCAGCTCCCTGATTGCCCTCTCGGAACATTGAATAGAGTCACGGAGGTGTCCATAGTCCTGACTGAGTTGTTTCATTTGAACCACTTGCGCTGCAGCAAGAGAAAAGATTACTCGCGCGTTATGAAGTTAAGTCTTCCTAAAATCAGGAATCGACTTACCAGCAAGTTGTGACCGCAGTTTGTTGTTTTCGATCTCTTGGTTCCTAGTCACTGAGATCGAATGAAGTTTGACTGTGGCCACTTCTTTATTCAACAATGCCACCTCTCTGTAGAAGAATAGAAGGAGTAATCATAACAAATTTGTATCTGTACAAGTTGAAGAGTGATGACCGAGATCCTTCGCCATCAAATGAAGCTGTTGGCACCTCACCCTGACCTTCGAAGGTATACACTCGCTCCCCAGCCAAAGGCAAAGGCAAAGACAAGGGGAAACAGAGCCAGCCGGATATGTTCAAGAATGGGTTCCCACACATGTCGGAGTCCCTTCTGTTCAATATGGATCACACAACTAAAAGACTTCACAAGTGGTACTTGACCTGGTCCCGGCGCAACTTGAATTTCTTAATTAGTTCCCTTCAGGCATGGACATTTCCACCGTGAGGCCAGGAGCATATCCGTGGCCCACAAGGATTTGTTCAACCTCTTTAATTGGGGGGAACTTGATATGTTCTTCATACGAACTAGAGTCCCGTGAGTTTGCTGAGTCTATACATTATTGTAGTTCATTTAAAAATCTAATCACTTTCTGTGCTACACTAATATCATCCTTTGCATGTAGGTGTATGTACAAACTGGCGTGGACTAAGGCGTGTGACAAGATAGGTTTCCTCGACCTAGAGAAAATAAGCCTCACGGTGCTAGAGCAGGACCTAGCACACGCGGAGCAGTACATATGAAGGACACTACTAGCGTAGCAGGACAGAGAGTTTGTTCTTGCGCCGTACCATGAAAGATTAGTGCATTTCCTACTAATTTAACTTATTCTTGTATGATACGCCTAACATATACATGAAACGGTTCTCTTTTATGTATAATGTAGGGGCCACTAGGTCGTCGTCATGATTTGCCCATGGAGGAATGAGGTGTAGTACCTCAATTTGATGCGCGATAGGGTAGCGCATGTTTAGACCCACACGTGGCACATGGACGCGTAAGTAACATGGTTGGTTTAAATTATGATCTCACTAGCTAATGATAACATATTAACCGCTAATGCTAAATTAAATGCAGAACTTTCAAAAATTATGTTTCCACTGGAGGGAGGCATGACGCATCAAAGGTCACAACAATTTCTTATAAAGAATATGAGGTAATTAATAAGGATGAAACTACTCATGAGTCTTTTAATTTATGCTTAATTAGTTCATTCGAGTTTGACAACAATAGCTAACATGTCTTCGCATATGCAATTATCTCAGTGTCATCAGCATCCACAATGATGGGAATGTGGGTTTTGTGTGATGAGGTTTATGTATGACCTGATTCAGACAGACTTTGCCCAATTCTCTAAGGTAAGCATTTTTCCTAACTTAAAGTTGAACATTGGATGTGACGTTTGAAGCTAGGAAATTAATTACTTACTCTTCATACATGCATGTAGAGCGCCATGTCCAAAGACAAATATGACCTGTCTCAGATAAAGGAGCAGCGACAAATTTGGGCTCAATATGTGATCGACAAAGTGGCTATCAACAATCAGCCATGACTTTTGTAATATACATTGAATAAATCAATCTGTGTATTTGTGAATACATTGAATATGCTCAATATGTGTATTTGTATTGGTGTATTTGTGAATAAATTCAATCTGTGAATTTGTGTATATCTATATTAGTGTATTTGTGAATGTACCTTTTGTTGTATATGTAGCTTCTTGTAACGGTTCTACAGCACAAATAATTAGAAGAGAACAGTTATTCTAATGGTTCATTCATAACAACAATTATGATAATTTACTATATTCTAACGGTTATGATTAAGAATCGATAGAATAATATACAATATTCTAACGATTACTAACTAAGAACCGATAGAACAATATATTATATTCTTGGTTTACTAAAAACCATTAGAATATAGTAAGGTATTCTAACGGTTCAGTAGTAAGTTTGAATCATGAGAATATAGTATATTATTCTATCGGTTTTAATTAGTAACCGTTAGAATATGTTATATTATTTTATCGGTTCTTAATTACTAACCGTTAGAACATAGTTGTTCTACTGACGGTTTTGAACAGTTAGAATAGTGTAGAATTGTTCTATCGTGCCGATCAATAGAGGTTAGAGAACCTTTCGTACAGACATTTTGGAACCGTTAGTACTCCGCATTTCTGTAGTAGTGATGGCATTCTCTAATTCACTGTGTGGAAAATTATATGATAGATCCATGTGCGGAGAGTCAGAAAAGGCAAAGTACCTTTTGTGAAGATGAGTTATGTGTAGCTTTTTTGTGTGTTTCTTATAAAACATATTTTCTTTTTCCTTATAATGTATTTTTTATTTAATGACATGTAAGATGCACGTGCTAACTAGATAACATATATTTGCTCATTATTTTATAAATTAATTTTGTTTTCTTTATATTTTTTTACACTACTTTTTTTGTGGACGGTGCACTATATTGGTGTCACCTATATAGTTGTAAGTTTTTTTCAATTACAAGGTTTCTTAGTTTGTAATTTTTAGTTGCAAGCACCAAGGTATATATCTTTATTGTAAGTTTATATAATTTTAATACAATAATATTTTTTAAAAAAACTTATTATTTTTATTTGTATGTTTGTATAATTTCTCTTATTAGATTACTTTAGAGTTACTTTTGATTGTAATGAGATTATTGTTATAATATTTTGTTATAAGTTGTTGACTACTATAACTATATGCATTGTTGTAGTCTTATTTGGTATTATTTTTTAGGATAATTTTAAGAATGTATTTTTGAAATGGTTGGGTAATTTACTAATATTAGTGAGATGCATTAACTTATAAAAAAAAGAGGTAATATGGTGTAAGAAAACAAATAAGTAGCTTATTAATGGGATGTGGCGCAATGTGTTGGTTTATTTGAGAGTCAACAAGAAGGATAAATAGGATTAAGTTAATATAGTTCTAGTTGTTTATTTTATTATTGTTAAAATAGTAGATATAAGTTTATATACATTGAAGGTATAATCACATGAATGCAGTTGTAAGTTTATGAATTACATAATATAAATTTGCGAGGGACCTTTTGTATTTAAATAAGGATTTCTGGAGGAAATCTCAGGTTTTAGTATTAATATTATAAATTAGTATAAATTAGGTGTAATGTATTTAATAGTATGACAAAACGAAGATAGTTTTTTATAAAATATGCACCAAATTGTTAAATGGTGCAAGTGCATCATATAGATACCCTCGAGAACTTCCAAGAATTATATTCTTGAGCGATGGTTGGTGATTTGTCTTATTTATATGTTATTTTATACACTCCCTGCTAGTATTGATCTCTTCAATACTTCAATTTGCAGTCCTGTAATATGTTTTTATTACTAAAACTGCAGAAAACTTTGTCTTCTTTTTGATGAAAAGTGAATATTTCAAGTTTTAGGAGCCCAAGCAAAGCCCTTGTTAGGAGCGAGTTGCGCTAGGGCAAACTGCTAAACGAGAGGCACACAATAGATTTCTATAAGGTCAACTATATAGTTGCTGCCAATTATATAGCACATCACAAGTTTGAGAAGGTCAAACAGGATCAAATCCGTGAAGATCTTGGGGCTAACAAACCTCAAACAGCACCGCACAACCTCTTTATTGTCCTGTAAACCCTAAGGACCATCTATAAAAAGGATAATGAGAAATGTATGTAGGAGTGTTGAGGGACATACCGCTACTTTAGGTCTTTAGATTAACTTCCTTTTTCTACTTTTTTAAATCTTTTCTGTCTCCAATGATAGAATTTAGAGTTCGTCCTTGTAAAAAGACTTCAGTTGCTACAATGAAAGTATAATGAATATCTGTTTTGTTTACAATTTGTTTAGTTCTTTATTTCGATCATGTGTGAGTAATAATGTTGTTAGTCTAGGGGAGATATAGGCAGTCCAGGCTATTTTCATGTTTAGAATTACTTTGAAGTTTATGATTTATTATATAATTCTCTTAATGCTTAGTGATTTTAGGAGCCCGAATACTTTGATTGTACACTAATCTGTTAAGCGATAAGATTGTATAGCTGTGTATTTGCTGTAATTGCCTTGATTGGCTCTCCTCTAATTGAGGATCTTGTACTACCTAATCATGGCTAAGCCATGCTATATAGGAAAAGCCACCCCAGCCGTATGCTGTGTGGTGATTGCTCCATTTTCTCTCTCTCTTCAGGGTATCAGATATTCTTTCCTGAGCCCCTTCCGCTGCTCATCTCTCTCCTCTCGTTCTTCTTGTCATGGCCACCAACGAGGACCAGGTCCCATCTCCCGCCAACCTTGCTGCTGCTGCCAACTAGATGGCCGCTTAGGCTGCTGCTACTGCCGCCCAGGTGGCCACTATCCCACCGGCCCCCTTGCCGGTTGCTCCGTCCATGCAGGCCGTGGTGACGCCCGCCATCAACGTCGCCTCCGTCAAGGCGCATGTTCCTGTGGTTCTTCATCTGAAGGCTTCCAACTACACTAAGTGGCAAACCTTCTTCAATGTCATGTGCGGCAAGTTTGCTCTCCTCTCCCACATAGACGGTACCGTCTTGGAAAACCCCACCGACGCAGCTTGGTCTCAGTTGGACTTCACCGTGCTGTCTTGGCTATATGGCTCCATCGCCGAGGACATCCTCGATGTTGTCATGGAGCCCAATCAAACCGCTTGCGATCTGTGGACTCGCACCGAGGAGCTCTTCAACAACTATCGACGTGTACCTTAGCCAGCAATTTCACACGCTGGCTCAAGGTGATCTCTCGGTTTCCGACTACTGCCAACGTCTCAAGACGACCGCCAATGCTCTCCGCGACATCGGCCACCCCGTCAGCGACATCGACCTCGTCCTCAACATGCTGCGTGGCATCAGTTCGTGGTTCTCCAACGCCGCCGATATCATCACCATTAGGGGAGTCGTCCCCTCGTTCGCCGAGGCACACAATCTGCTCAAACTTCAAGAACTACATCAGGCACACCACAGTTCCGTGAAGCCTGCCACGGCCCTCCTATCCACCACGCCGGCCTCCACGCGGGCCCCCGGCTGTGATGAGGACCTCACCAGCACGCACATGAACACGGCGCCTCTCACTTCTTGCACTACTTTCGGTACCTCCACTACATTGTCGGAAAATCAAGGAGGACGACGAGTCGGCATGAATCCATGTGCCGAACCATTCAAACCGTCTACACTGGAGGGTCAGCGAGCCACATACAATACGGGGCAAATCACGACGCATCAAGCCCAGCCCAAGATCAAGCCCAACTCGTCCGCGAGGCCAGCTCGGCCATCCAGCAGCAGTCCAATTTCAAACGGATGGCCAGACCAAGTACGAAGTCCGTTTGGGGCAAATAAGTACTTCACCGAGAATCCCACGACGAGACCTTTCCAATGGGCTTGGGCCCATAGCCAACTTCCTTATGGATCAACGCAATCGATGAAACAATCCGCGGACAGAACCTGCCGGGTGCTGCGCCACCTCCACCTTGGGCCGTAGGCCCGTGTATCCCTAGGGTTGCATGGGCGTGGGTGATTTGGCCAACGTCCATACCCTGGCCGTCATATCCTTGCTATATATGGCCGCCATCCCCTTTTTCTTCCTTGGGTTTTGTTTAGTTTAGTTTTCCACGGTGTGAAACTACCTCATCTCCTCTTGTGTTGGCAAGACCAACAGGATCGAGTTCTGAACCCCAACTCATTTGTGTTTAATACAATTCGCAATTTCAGATTGCCTATCTTTGTTCTTGCTTATTCTTCGGTTGCCTGCAGGAACAGATCCTCATGATCAGGTCGATCGTGTCTTAGCACGGTTGATAACTCTTCGTCGTGGTGGTTTAGCGATCGCCAGGTTTCCAGTTGCTTGCTGGTTGGTAGCCAGATCGTCAAGGTCGTTACGCGCCTTAATCGAAGTTATCCTTCTCACCAGAAGATTGGGCATTTGTGTCATCATCAGGTTGCCCCACGGGCGGGTGATAGCAATCGGGTTCCACCTCCTCTGGTAACTCCGGCGGCGGCAACAACCGGCGTGGCAAAGGGCGTCGCAACAATAAGGGACAGTCTTCCTTGTCTGGCGGTGGTCGAGCGCCCAACTCCACGTCGCCCACGCCCCGCGGGCCGTGGATATGCTTCAACCCAAGGGCGCCTTCGATTGGCACGTCACAGTGGCGTCCTACCGCCAACCAGGGTATCCTCAGTCCGCGTCCTCAGGCACCACAGGCGCTATACACTTCTTTTGCGCCACCTCCTGTCTCGCCACCCACCGCGCCTTCCTGGGATCAGGCCGGTCTGATCGCAGCCATGAACCATCTCGCCATGCAGAACCAAGGCAACTGGATCATGGACACTGGTGCCACCTCCCATTTGACGTCGGACAATGGTATAATTCTTGTTTCCTCCCTCTCTCCCTGACATCTACAGCCACCGTAGGTGATGGCTCCCAAATTCCTGTCTCCAAGCTTGGTCACTCTATTCTCCACACCAACTCCTCTCATTTCTCTCTCAATAATGTTCTTGTTGTCCCAACTCTCTTTCGTAATCTTATATCTGTTCGCCAGTTTACTCTTGACAACAATTGCTCTATTGAGTTTGACGCTTTTGGTTTTTCTGTCAAGGACCTCCGAACCAGGTGCGTGACTATTCGCTGCAATAGTTCCGGCGATCTCTACTCCGTGTCGCCACCCACTCCAACTATTACAGCTCACACGCATTTCGCCGCCTCGTCCACGCTTTGGCATCAACGGCTTGGTCACCCCGGCCTAGCCGTCCTCCATAATCTGCACAAGTCTTCCTCTATTACCTGTAATAAAGTTGATCGCACCCTTTGTCATGCCTGTCAACTTGGCAAACATGTGCATCTTCCTTTTGATACTTCTAGTTCTTTTTCTTCAGTGCCCTTTGACTTAATACATTGTGACGTGTGGACATCCCCTATTCTTAGTAATTCAGGTTTTAAATATTATTTGGTGATTCTAGATGATTTCTCCCATTTCTGCTGGACATTTCCTCTTAAACAAAAATCCGAGGTTCACCAACATCTTGTCCATTTCTACAATTTTGTTGTGACACAATTCGGATTTCCTATCAAAACCATTCAGGCGGACAATGGCACCGAATTTGTCAGCAACATCTCCTCCCAATTCTTCTCAGACCATGGCATTCTCCTTCGGCTTTCGTGTCCTTACACTTCGCAGCAAAATGGCAAAGCGGAACGTATTCTTCGCACTCTCATTAATACAATGCGCACTCTTCTCTTTCATGCCCACATGCCGCCTCCATACTGGGCCGAAGCCCTCGCCACCGCCACTCACCGCCTTAACCGACATCCCTCCTCCTCCATCCATAATTCCCTGCCCTTTGAAAAATTATACCAAAAACGTCCCTCTTTTGATCATCTTCGTGTGTTCAGTTGTCTCTGCTATCCGAACCTCTTTGCCACTACTCCCAACAAACTCTCGCCTCGATCTATGGCTTGTGTTTTTCTTGGTTACCCTAGTTCAAACAAGGGCTACCGTTGTCTTGATCTTGCCACACGGCGAGTTATCATCTCTCGGCACGTTATTTTCGACGAACACTCATTCCTGTTCGCCGATCGTGTGGTGGCCATGTCACCATCTTCCCTGGATTTCCTACTCGATGACGCCGCTTCTTTGCCTATCGCGCTCGTGCCTCCCTTTCCGCGCGTGACTCCAGTGCTACCCTCTGTACCTGCCGCTAGCCCCGCAGACACAAGCCCGGTTCACGCGTCCGCATGCATGGAAGGTGTAGGCCACGCGCTTGCCCACATGGAAAACCAGCACGCGGGATTCCATGGTGGCAGGCCCGCCGATTCTGCGCACCCGCGGATCGCATGCGCGCATGGAAACCCCGCCTCCTCCGATCGCGCGTGCATGGCGCCCGCGGATCCCACTCCAGACGCGCCAACGACTCACTGGCATCGCGCCCCCGCCGATCGTGTGACGGGCCTACATGGCGCGTCCCTTCCCACCGCGTGTGTTAATCACACCCCAGGATCCTTCCGCGTACGAGGATCATACGCTTGCTAACCACCCGGGTTACGCATCTTCCGCGGCTGCTCCATCGCATTGCGGTGTTGAGCAACCGCGCTCTGCGTCGCCCATCTCCAGCACCCCTGTTACGATTTCTGGTCCGGCTCCACGACCTGCTCCCGGACCTCACCCCATGGTTACACGTGCCCGTTCTGTTATTCTGAAGCCAGTGGATCATCTCAACTTATCTGCTGTGCACTCCTCGGCATCTCCACTTCTGGCCAATTATCGGAGTGCAATGGCCGACCCAAACTGGCATGCGGCTATGGCAGTGGAATTCAAGGCTCTCGTTGACAACAACACTTGGAGCCTCATTCCTCGTCTGGCTCGCGCCAACATCGTGACGGGAAAGTGGGTTTTCAAGCAGAAATTCAAATCGGATGCCACACTCGCTCGCCATAAAGCGCGCTGGGTCATCCGTGATTATTCTCAGCAACACGGCATCGACTACGATAAGACTTTCAGCCCAGTGATCAAGCCGGCTACAATTCGGGCAGTTCTCAGTATCACCTACTCCCGCCACTGGCCCATTCGTCAGCTCGACATGAAGAACGCCTTTTTACATGGTGACCTTGATGAGACTGTCTATTGCCAGCAGCCATCCTTCATCGCCTGACCATGTCAGTCTACTTCGGAAGTCCCTGTACGGCCTCAAGCAGGCACCCTGCGCATGGTACCAGCGGTTTGCCACCTATCTTCGTCGCTTCTTCCTCAGACACTTCTCTCTTTGTCCTCAAAGATGGTGCCCAACTCGCATACTTGCTTCTTTATGTCGACGACATCATCCTCACCGCTTCCTCGGGTGATCTGCTTGGCCGACTTACTCAATAGCTCCACTCCGAGTTTGCGATGATTGATCTGGGTGATCTTCACTTCTTCCTCAGCATCGCCGTTCAGCACTCCACCACAGGGCTCTTCCACTCTCAGCATCAGTATGCTGTGGATCTTCTTCAGCGCGCTAGCATGGTTGAGTGCCACTCCACCGCGACACCAGTGGATACTCATGCCAAGCTTTCTGCCCTCGATGGCCCCCCATTGCAGACCCATCCATGTATCATAGCCTCACAGGTGCTCTTCAGTACTTGACCCTCACTCGCCCCGACTTGGTGTACGCCGTTCAACAATCATTTCTCTTCATGCACGATCCGCGGGAACCTCACTGCGTTGATCAAGCGCATTCTGAGATATGTCAAGGGCACTCTTGATGCTGGCCTTCACCTTGGGATATCGCCGGTTACTTCTCTCACCGCCTACTCCGATGCGGACTGGGCGGGCTGTCCGGACCCTCGACGCTCCACCTCAGGCTACAGCATCTATCTTGGTGACAACCTCGTGTCATGGTCCTCCAAGTGCCAGACCACGGTGTCTCGCTCCAGTGTTGAGGCAGAATACTGCGCCGTCGCCCATGTTGTCGCCGAGTGTTGTTGGATGCAGCAACTTCTTTAAGATTTGCATCGCCCTCTCGCTTCCGTGACCGTTGTGTACTATGACAATATCAGTGCCGTCTACATGTCCTCCAACCCAGTTCAACATCGGCGCACGAAGCATATCGAGATCGACATTCATTTTGTCCGCGAGAAGGTATTGGTTGTACATGTTCGTGTTCTACATGTGCCTTCATCGCACCAGTTCGCGGACATCATGACAAAAGGCCTGCCCGTGCTGTTGTTTCCAAATTTTCGGTCTAGTCTTTGCGTCTGGAATCCTCCCTATGCGACTGCGGGCGGGTGTTAAGCAATAAGATTGTATAGCTGTGTATTTGCTGTAATTGCCTTGATTGGCTCTCCTCTAATTGAGGATCTTGTACTGCCTAATCATGGCTAAGCCATGCTATATATGAAAAGCCACCCCAGCCGTATGCTGTGTGTTGATTGCTCCATTTTCTCTCTCTCTTCATAATCCAGCTAAACATGCATCTAATATACAGTTTATTCTTAGATTGGTGTTAGTCTTGTAGTGATAGTATGAGATAATCACACTTAGCTAGTATAAATATGAGGGATCAGCATGTGCGATCTTATGAAACAAGGGTGTCACATAATCTAAGGCCTTATGATAGGCCCTTGAAAAGGTTCCTAAAACTTGAGAGAAGGCACATATAAACGGGTGCTTCACGTGGGTAATGGGGCATATGCAGTCTACACAAGCAGCACGTCTAAATAAGGGTGTACTATTTTATAAAATCAAAATTAAACCCATTCAATAGTTTTTAGACAATACTTTCTCAGGTTGAATAGTCAATATGAGACAAACACATGTGATGCTAGACCTCTTGACTAAATTGGGAAAATGTGTTACATTCATCCCCTACATGACTCGACGCCCCTCATTGGCCATACTGATCTGTCAACACGTATATCGTCGTAGGTGGCAGATGATCAAGAATGATCCTCTCGGGTGATCTACGTGTCTAACTAGTATTGTTGGCACGACAACGACACGATCAAGCCAAAGATATTAATTTTGATATCACCTGTAACATCCATACCAAAACATAGGCTTTCATCCTTACTTTGCCTAAAAGTATTAGTCTGGTTGCTATCACTGATTCTCTCAGACTTACTTAAGCTGAATTGCTAATATGAACTAACCCATATAGTATTAGACCTCTTGAGTTTAATTGGACCGTTGTGTTACACCTTTTGGCCAACATTCAGCGAAAATTTGTGGAAAGATAGTTCTAACATACCAAGTCCTGTTAAGATAACAACACTTATATTTTCATCTTTATTTCATCCAAAAAGGATTAACCTGATCCTTAGAAACTTGAGCAATAAGTCCAATTGGATGATTTGGACACTTGTCCATGCATCCAGATCGCCTAGCCACCTACTCATTGGATTGTGGCGTGAGATGCACCAGACTAGGCCAGCATAAGGATCTGCTATGATAATATTTATATCCTCCAATGCCCAACCCATATAAGAACTATTAAACCTTATTTGGATATTGGAATTGGGTTTGGAATTCTGGAATTGAAATTGTAAATCCTGATTGGTTTCAAATTTTGATATTTGAATGCACACTATGAATTGGAATTGCATTTCTATACACGATTCTATGGAATGGGGTTGGATGAATTCCTACTCTTACTCCCAAGAATTCAAATTCCTGCACATGAAATTCAATTCTCTAATATCTTATTATTATAATATAAACTAAGATAAAATTCAAATCATACTTAAAATTTAAAAATTGAATTGAGATATCAAACTTCAAATCATATTTAAAATTCAAATTTCAAATTCGGAATTAAAATTTAAATTCAATTAATTTTCAAATCTGGATATCAATTTTAAATTTTAGATTTGGATTTAATTTTTGAATTTAAATTTTGTATTTAACTTTCAAATTGCACATTTCAAATTAAATTTTTTATAAAAATATAAAATTTGGATCTAAATTTTAAATTTCAATTTTCAAAATTTTAATATGAGTTTCAATTCAAAATAGATTTTAATATGAGTTTCAAATTTTGGATTTCCAATTTCAGATACTATATTTGAAATTTGAAATTTTAGATTTGAGATTTCAAATTTGGATTTAATTTAAATTTCAAATTTCATATGAATTTCAATTTTATATTCAATTTAAAATTTAAATTTGAGCTTTTATGCCAACTTTGATATTTTTACTTTAAAATTTTTTATTTAAATTAGATAAATAAAGTCATGCTTGAATTTGAGATCTTGAATTAAATTTAAAGTTAAGATTTTAATTTAATTAAAATTTTGAACTTTGAATTTAACCTTGAATTTTAATTATAAATTTATTGTGAATTTAAATATTAAATTTGAATTTTAAACTTGACATTTATCTGTTGTAGTGACATGTAATCCTTTAATTTTGAGTGTTGCACCTCCAAAAAAGATATAGAATTTTGCAAATTCCAGTGAATTTCAATTCCACAAGAATTGGAATTCTCATCCCCAGCAATTCCAATTCATCTTAAAGTGAGCAAAAACTCACTGCACCAAAATAAATGAACCAATCTGAACTAAATTAACTGAATTTTTAAAGTATTTTGATATTTGATATTCAATTTGAAAAATCAAAATTTTAGCAAAATAAAAAAATTGAATTGACAAAACCAAAAAAATTTAACTGACCGAATTACCTTTCATAGCCCAATAGACTACATACTATTTTAATTAATATACTAGTTGCAATTAAAAAGTACAATCATATTGAGTAGAACTTGGATTGCAAGCGTATAACAAGTATATATAGTGTAAACTTGCATTTTGTTATTATAATATGGGGTAGTTTAAATTTGCTATCGAAATTGTTGTGTCATCTACATCTAAGAATGCTAATATGATAAATGTGGTTTTTATTGAACTGAATCAAATTTTATTTGGTATTTATCAATATCCAACCGAATTATAGTTTGATTAATTTAACATTAGTTTTACATAACCAAAATATTTTTAAAAAATCTAAATAACCAAACTGACTAAACTAAAAAAACCAAATACTCACTCCCTGTCCTTGTTTCACCTATGAGGGCCATATATGACTAAACTCTTAGGCCATGGTGTCACAATGAGTTCTTCCTGCGCCTTTGCTGCTGCCATTGGGTTCTTGATGCTCCCCCATGTACCCTCCTCGTCTTATCTCAAGATCTGATGGCTATGCTCGTTTTCACACAAAGATACAGTCAAGCAGCAAGTTCTTGGCTAGAACCACGTTAAAGATCACAATTCTCAAGAACTGATGGGTATGATCGTTAGCCAAATCTGCGATGTTTGCATCCAGGGGAATATTCACTACTTCATGTTAAATTTCATGCAGCAGCTAATTCACTTAAAAATTAGACTCATCTTGCATAGAAATTTTGTTCATTCTTGGGACGTTCTCTTGGTTACAGCACTGAAACTGAAGCTTTTATATAAATAACTCTTTCAAAAAAAGAAAAATGCAATTGCAACCCAGTATTTGAAAAATTTACAAAAATAACCCTATTCAACAGTGTGGTTAAACATGGAGCTAACACATGGCAAGTGCATGTGTGGGTGAGATCTCTGCTGCACACCGGATGTGCGGCAGAGGAATTGAGTTTGCCGCACACCCCATGTGCGGCAATGTGAGGTGACGTGTGGCAGTGATTCCTGAGCTGTGGCAGTGCGAGGGGACTTGTGCAGCAGTGATTCCCGAGCTATAGTAAACAAAGTAATGGATGAGTTTGATTGTTTTGACATAATTTCAGGAATCTTTGATTTTTTTTGCAGCCTATGAAACTCGGTGTTGAAACACCTTGGCTTCCTCTATACATACTCCTCGCATTCCCATTGAAGCAAAGAAATAGAAGCAAAACAAAAACCAAACAAACTGAAGAGGAGAACATAAGAGAGAAAAGGAGAAGTTTGAGACACTTTTGAACTATTTCAGTTCAAAATTTCAGATTTTGCAAGAAGAGAAAGTTGAAGAGCACCAAGATATCTACAACATTAAGTTTTTGAAATAGCAGTATTATAAAATTAATGACATGATTAGTAGTTGATTTTTTATGTTGTATTAATGTTGACGGAGATTATTACCCGAGTTAGTTGCTCATGCCGTTCTATGGTCATAGGAGACCACAGAATGAGACCTAAATTACCTATATGCCTTTTCCATGGTCGTAGAGACCTAGGAGAGAGACTATGGGTTAGTTCAAGATATTTTGGACATAACCCCTCACGGATGTGTATTACCCATGATCTCAATGTTTGTGGTCGTGGAACTTTGTGGTCTCGGCACCTATTGTTATAGACTCCATGGTCTCATATACCCACGAGTACCATGGTCGCGGAGATGTCTGGCCGCGGTCGTCCAGGTCACGGAGAGAAGCCAATATCAATACTTGGTCGTAGTCAGTACGCGACTAGATTATTGAAGAGTTATGTTGGACCTAGAAAGTATGGTTGAGACTTACTAACCACGATCCAAGGATCATAAGGTTATGATACCATCAGTTATGACCAATCCATAATCTTCCTAGGATAATAAACTCCCTTTCTCACTGACAAGATAACTGACGAGGATTGACACCCGGGTCAGTTCAAATAAATGCACTGTTGGTTCAAGGCAGATTCGAGCCAGACACGCGCCTGGCGGTACGAACTCAAGTCATTCTGAGAAGCATCAGCCCGAGGTCGCAGGCTTTGCTCGATCAGACCGCAGACTTCGCGCGGTCAGGAGTTCGTATGCTATACGCGAACAGGATGTCCGAGATGTTGCGCGGTCAGCCAACATCCCGCGGTCAGAACATTCTCGACCAGGGTACTTGGTGTTCATCTGTCCGGCTGCCCCTATAACGAGAATATTCCAAGTATCCCGAAGATTCCTCCACGTGGAAGATCACCCGTCAGGAGGTTAATACGTGCAGTTATCCATGAATAACACGTGTTTAACCTGCGTGGAGGTTAAGAGCGGTTCTCTAAAAACCGCATCCAACCATCCAAGCAACTGTCTAATGCAGTTACAACTTGACACCCTTTCGACCAGTATCAAAGGGTGGCAAGGTGCATCAAACAGAGGGGATCGAGGGAGATCAACATCTTTGATACAAGTAAGATACAACACAACTCAACCGCTCAAACAGACAAGTCTACGGCCTAGATTAGATAATATTTGCAAGCCTCCTGGGGCTTCTTTTTGTACACTTACATGGGAAAAACCTTCGCCTGTGAAGGTTTTTTCCCGCTAGTTTGTAAACCTTTACCACATATAGTGAAATCCCAACAGGACGTAGGGCTATTACTCCCACCATCGAGGGCCCGAACCTGTATAAACCTCTCTGTGCTCCTGTTCTCCATCTTTCTACATACCTTCCCGGAAGGTCATCTTGAAAGGTCTCACTATTACAAATTTTGCATAAGTTCGGCTGAGGACTCCGAGTCCGAATCATCGACAGCTGGCGCCCACCGTGGGGCCATTCTCAAGGCGTCCTTATTTTAATCCGGAGGTTCGCTGAAACATGGTTGGAGTATATGATTCCGAGAACGATTTTGATCTCGAGGATTATGCTCACATTCCGATGCCTTCTCCAAGCAATCCTATTCCGAAGGAGGAGGTTGAAGGCCAGAATCTTCCAGAGGTGGAATCATCTCTCCAGGTTATGTCCATCGACCAGGGGGCGACTAGTGCAAGGTCAGAACCCACAGAGGTTCTCAATGCGCTAGAGGATGAATCTGGTCCGTCATTCGACCCCGATAAGGGGAAGGATGACGTCGACCTGGAAATCAGCCCGGGGAGATTCGACCTTGATAACCTTCACCGTCTCTTTGATTTCAAGTCTGACTCGGAACAAACTGAGATGTTTTCCCCATCGGCAACTTCTCTCCTTAGACAGTTTCGCTGCTTTGTCAGAGGAAACTCCTGATCAGCAGGCTGCTAGGGAAGAACGGGATCGCAAACAGAAGGAGGATGAAGACCTCGAACAACAAAACAACGAACTACGCAGAACTGCCCTAGAGGCTCTTCAAGATGCGCAGGCTCGTTACGATGCTGCTCTGAGTTCTTCTAGACGGTCACGTGATCGCAGACGTAACCAGACCCCTTCTTTGCCCCCGGAGCGTTTCCCGGTGGACGAAGAAACCGTAACCCCTGGTGCCCCTAGGAGAAGCACTCATGGCCGACTGCGATCTATTGCGGAAGTCATGCGTAACTTTCCTCCTACGGTCACGGATGAGCAGAAACCAACCTTTACTAGGATCTTGGCGGAAAGGCTGGATGAGGTCGCGTCTGAGGCGACCCCAACAGCCTCTTCCCACTCAGTAACACGTTTCCCGCGAACGAGAGTATCCTCACTCTGGTTCTGGCTGGCGAAGTTACCCACCGCCCGTACCGTTCCGACAGGACAAGTACCGGCGAACGCAGGATTCTCGTAGTAGGGATCGGGTTCCTGTTCACTCTCGTTTGGGACCGCGAGTAATTTCACCGTCGCGTGAGGTCGCCCGTAACCCGATCGAGAATCACAGGGCAGTTCACGGTCCCTACGTCGGTTGTAAAGCTTTCTCGCCCGGCCTACGTGCGGTCGTTTGGCCCGATAAGTTTCGACCAGGGGCCATTGAGAGGTTTGACGGAACTTAGAACCCATCCGAGTTCCTTCAAATCTATATTATTGCCATCCAAGCGGCAGGAGGCGATGACCGAGTCATGGCCAACTATTTGCCTACAGTCCTCGAAGGACCGGCTAGAACCTGGCTGTTTAACCAGCCCGAAGGTTCCATCTATAATTGGGAAATGCTGTGCGATGCTATCCTCAGCAATTTCCAAAACTGTTACCAAAATCCGGGTAAAGAGGACGATCTTCATCGGCTACGAAAAACTTCAACCGAGACTCTTCGGCAGTTTGTCAAGAGATTTGTCGGGGTGAGGAATACCATCCCGAACATATCTGATGGCTCCGTTATCAGGGCATTTAAACATGCCGTTCGATACCGGAGATTCACCGAAGACTTGCTTATCCACCCTCCTCGATCAGTGGCTGATCTGTTCGACATGTCCGATCGATACTCTGATGCAGCCGAAGCGGTCGAATGGAACCGGATGGTCGACAAGGGTGACCTACCACCTCAACCGGGTTTTAAAGACACCAGGAAAGAAGATTTGAGTAAGAAGCCAGAGTCTTCGTTAGGTGGGAAGTCGAAAAAGTCAAAGAGGAACCGCTCTGGACAGTACCGCGAGGTCGCAGTCGCAGAGAAGCTGCCTTCGACCAAAGGTAACAAGCCTTCATTTAAGAATAAAACTGCTCCTGGTGGTCGTAGTACCGACCAGCTAGAAAAGTCAACTAATCCGCAGGAAGGAAAGAAGTGGTGTCCACTCCACAACTCCGCAGGCCACGACCTCAAGAACTACAGGAGTTGGTTGAAGCAATTGGATGATTTCTACCAGGGAGTTGGGCCAATGCCAACCTTACCGCCTAAAGGGCAGGCGTGCGGACTTAGAGACGCCGACGGAGACGAGGAAATGTCCTACCAGGTACCTCAAAATCATATTAATGTTATTTTCGGGGGTTCTTCTTCTTTCGTTTCCAAAAGGCAGTTTAAAGCCTTTTACCGAGAGGTTAACCAAGCGGAGACATCTCTTGGCGAACCTCAATACCCCCGTTGGTCGGATACACCCTTGACATTCGATTGTTCTGATTGTCCCGCGGGGCTTACTCGACCATTGAGGCTCCCTTTGGTCATTACCCCGATCATCAGTAATGCGAGAGTCGAAAGGGTCCTGATCGATGGAGGGAGTTCCCTTGACATTTTGTTGATCAAGGCGCTCGACGAGATGCAAATTCCTCGTTCGAAGATCAAGCCCATAATCCATCCTTTTTATGGGATAATCCCAGGCCCCTCCATGATGCCATTGGGACAAGTGGTCCCCCCGGTCACACTGGGAGAACCAGATAACTTCCGAACATAATTGGTTACCTTGACGTAATCGATTGTGATTCGGCTTATAACGCAATCTTTGGCAGGCCAACTCTCGCTAAATTCATGATGGCGATGCATTATGCTTATCAGTGCGGAAAATTGCTTGGCCCCAAAGGTGTCATCTCGGTCCGAGGCAGTCGCAACGTGGCACTCACGTGCGACCGGCTATCTTTGGAGATGGTCGATCAACTTCCCCTCCGGGACACCCAGGTCGCCACCATCGCCACTGATGCGATCAAGGCTGCTCCTCGACCAGATGAAAAACTCAAACTGGTTCCTTTGTACCCAGATGATCCATCGAAGACAATTCGGGTCGGATCAGCTCTGGATGGTAAATAGGAACTCGAGCTCATTGCTTTCCTCCGGGCTAATGCAGATGTGTTTGCGTGGAAACCGTCCGACATGCCCGGTATCCAAGGGAAGTAACTGAGCACAGGTTAGCAATTCGACCTGGACAACAACCAATAAAGCAAAAGCTCAGGCGTTTTGCTGTTGACCGACAGGAAGCCATCCGAGAGGAGTTGGACAAACTCCTACAGGCTGGGTTCATCCGTGAAGTCGATCACTCGGAATGGCTCGCCAATCCGGTCATGGTCCGCAAGTCAAATGGCAAGCGGCGCATGTGCGTCGACTACACTAGCCTCAACGCTGCCTGTCCGAAGGATGACTTTCCCCTTCCCCGCATCGACCAGTTGGTCGACTCAACTGCGGGTTGCGAACTGATGAGTTTTCTGGACGCTTACTCAGGATATCATCAAATTAGCATGGCAGAAGAAGATGAAGAGAAAACTGCCTTCATCACCCCGTTCGGCACCTACTTCTACGTCAGAATGCCGTTCGGCCTCAAGAACGCAGGTTCCACGTACCAGCACTTGATGCAAAAGACCTTTCTTTCCCAGATAGGGCGTAATCTCGAAGCATATGTAGACAATTTGGTTGTAAAAGTACCAAGAGATTGTCTCATTTGGACGATCTCGCTGAAACCTTCTGTAATTTAAATCGCTTTCGAATAAAATTAAACCCGGAGAAATGTTCTTTCGGGGTTTCTTCAGGAAAACTTCTTGGTTTCCTTGTGTGTTCCAGAGGCATTGAAGTTAATCCTGAGAAAATCAGGGCCATCGAGCAAATGAGGTCGCCCTCGACCATGAAAGATGTTCAACGCTTGGCTGGTCGCATGGCGGCCTTAAGTCGCTTCATATCGCGACTAGGCGAAAGGGGATTGCCTTTCTTCAAAGCCTGGCGGAAGCATCACAATTTTACATAGTCGGATGAGGCCGAAAAAGTGTTTCAGGAAGTAAAATATATCTATCCAGTCCGCCAGTATTGGTGTCTCCCTACAAAGGAGAACCATTGCTTCTTTATCTGGCGGCCACACCGCATGCGGTCAGCGCTGTCTTGATCGCGGATAGGGAAGGAATACACAGACCTGTCCACTATGTGGGCGAAGTACTTCATGGTCCTAAGGAGCGTTACCCTGAGGTCCAGAAGATACTTTACGCGCTACTGATGGCTTCCCGTAAGCTACGACACTACTTCCAAGCTCACAAGATCACGGTACCCTCCTCCTTTCCTTTGGGGGATATTGTCCGAAATCCAGAGAAATCTGGTCGAATCGCTAAATGGGCGGTTGAACTCGGTGCTTTCGAAATTCATTTCACGCCCCGCACGGCTGTTAAGTCTCAGGTTCTGGCCGACTTTGTGGTCGAATGGACCAACCCTGAGCCACCCGTGCAGGTGCCTGAGGAATTGGAGTGCCCCGATCACTGGACAATGTACTTTGATGGCTCCCGTAGTTTTCAACACTCGGGGGCTGGAGTGGTCTTAGTTACGCCTCAGGGCGAACAGCTTAAGTATGTCATCAAACTACACTTTGTTGCGACCAACAACGCGGCAGAGTATGAAGGTCTTATTGCAGGGCTCCGGGCAGTAAAATTCCTCGGAGTCCATCGGTTAGTGGTGAGGGGAGACTGACAGCTAGTCGTAAACTAGGTAAACAAGGAGTACAGCACCTCCGATGAGACAATGGCTCATTACCTGGGGGAAGTGAGGAGATTGGAAAAACACTTCAGTCATTTCGAAATCCAATACATCCCGCGAAAGGACAACATTCTCGCAGACCAATTATCCAAAATTGTGTCCTCACGTACATCAGCTCCGACAGGAGTGTTCATTGAGCACTTGGACCGTCCTTCGATCATGACTTCGGTCGAGGATGATCCGGTAATAGCCTGCGTTACCAACCTCGGTCAGGAACAGGATTAGACTCACCCATTAAGAGTCTATCTCGAACATGGGACCCTACCTGAGGACCGAAACCGAAAGCGATCGGTTAATTCAAAAAGCGCGTCTGTACAAGCTCATAGATGGGATTCTGTACAGAAAGGGTACTCAAGGAGTATTCATGCGTTGTATATCTCAGGAGGAAGGAACATCCCTCTTGAAGGAAATACATGACGGTGTATGCGGTGCACACGCGTCATATCGAACAACTAATCGGAAAAGCTTTTCGACAAGGATTCTACTGGCCTTCGGCACTCGATGATGCCAAGCATATAGTCAAGATGTGTCCTCAGTGTCAGTTCCACGCAAGACAGGTCCATCAACCTGCTACGTGTTACAGACCATTCCCCTCGCATGGCCTTTCGCTATCTGGGGAATGGATATTGTTGGTCCTATGCCACAAGCGGTCAACGGGTACAAGTTTCTATTCGTAGCCATTGACACGTTTACAAAGTGGATTGAGGCCGAACCGGTACGAAATATTACCCGCCTCAGCGGCACAAAAGTTCTTTCATAAGAACATTATTGCCCGATTTGGTGTTCCAAACCGTCTTATCACCGGACAATGGTTCTCAGTTCGCCAGTGGTCTTTTTCTAGATTACTGTGACCAGGTCGGAACCAAGGTGTGCTTTGCTTTCTATGGCACAATCCGCAGAGCAATGGTGCTGTAGAACGGGCCAATGGGCAGATACTACAAGGCATCAAAAAGCGTGTTTTTTGATCGCCTTAAGACGCGCTCGGGGGGCTTGGGTAGATGAGCTTTATACCATTCTATGGGCACTACGAACTACCTCTAGTCGAGCCACCGGTGAGACGCCCTTCCATCTGGTCTATGGGGCCGAGGCTGTGTTGCCTATGGAAGTCAGTATTGGGTCTGTTCGGACAGAACAATTCGAACGGGTTAATCAGTTTGAACAGCGGTCGCAAGATCTCATCCTCTTAGAAGAAAGGCGTGATTGCGTTTTGATCAAGTCCGCAGCATACTTGCAAGCCTTGCGCAAGTATCACAGCAAAAGGGTGCGACCACGTAGTCTTCACGTGGGCGACCTGGTTTTACGAAAAATCCAAGACCAGTCTAATCGCAACAAATTCTCCCCGAAATGGGAAGGCCCTTACACTGTTGTCTCGATGCCGCGACCAGGATCCGTGCGGTTAGCCATGGAGGATGGTCGAATTTTGTCCAATACTTGGAACATCGATCAGCTTCGCAAGTTCTACGTGTAAATACTCAATCCCTTTTCCTGTTCAATTAGCATTTTTCATAAAACAAAAAATGTTTTTTGGTTTTATACGATGAATATTTCCCTTTATGCCCATATGCTGCGAATACGACTCGAGGGTTGGTCGCCCGCGGTTAGATCATTATATCGTCCTAGTCGGATTCGCTGGCCGATCTCATAACCGCTTCCAGACAAGTCACTCCTAAATAAGCCGTTTCTCAACGCACACAGGGCTTTCTGGCAAGTCCTCGGTTATCTAAGTGACTGCTGGTTTGCATACAAGGCTAGGCGTTACTTTGATCATAATTGTTGGTTCGACCACACATCCCTGGTCGTTATATTCGTTTTTTCTCCTGCGTTTGTAATACTAAGTCCTCAGTATTTACAATCACAGGCGGGGGCTAGGGGGATATGTTTATAGTATGAAACAACACCAAATCAGAATATATTCATTTTCAAAAATGAATTTCCATATACATTGCATCGTATACAATTGTTTTTTTTATAGGTGTAGGGATTAGTCAATCCCAAGCTCAGTCAGGAGATTATCTACAAGAGGCTTGCTTCCTCCATGACTGCCTCTAGCTGTTCCTCACTCTCAGACCTCAACCGGTCCCACCAATGGATTTAGATTGCATCTGGGCATGGTGAAGTCGAACCCGGTTGAGGATGGCAGAAGTGGCTGACCGAACCCTGGTTCTGATCGCCTCTTCTCGTCGCCGTGTATCTTCAGGAAGATACTCGAGAAGTGACTCCGCCTGGGCCATGACTAGTGTAGACCAGTCATCTAGGCTGAAATTATCTCTTGTGGTTTCGAGCACATCAGCCTTCAGGAGATGAGCCACCGCCTTCAGTTTTTCGAAGATCGAATGGCTCAGCTCCCTGATTGCCCTCTCGGAACATTGAATAGAGTCACGGAGGTGTCCATAGTCCTGACTGAGTTGTTTCATTTGAACCACTTGCGCTGCAGCAAGAGAAAAGATTACTCGCGCGTTATGAAGTTAAGTCTTCCTAAAATCAGGAATCGACTTACCAGCAAGTTGTGACCGCAGTTTGTTGTTTTCGATCTCTTGGTTCCTAGTCACTGAGATCGAATGAAGTTTGACTGTGGCCACTTCTTTATTCAACAATGCCACCTCTCTGTAGAAGAATAGAAGGAGTAATCATAACAAATTTGTATCTGTACAAGTTGAAGAGTGATGACCGAGATCCTTCGCCATCAAATGAAGCTGTTGGCACCTCACCCTGACCTTCGAAGGTATACACTCGCTCCCCAGCCAAAGGCAAAGGCAAAGACAAGGGGAAACAGAGCCAGCCGGATATGTTCAAGAATGGGTTCCCACACATGTCGGAGTCCCTTCTGTTCAATATGGATCACACAACTAAAAGACTTCACAAGTGGTACTTGACCTGGTCCCGGCGCAACTTGAATTTCTTAATTAGTTCCCTTCAGGCATGGACATTTCCACCGTGAGGCCAGGAGCATATCCGTGGCCCACAAGGATTTGTTCAACCTCTTTAATTGGGGGGAACTTGATATGTTCTTCATACGAACTAGAGTCCCGTGAGTTTGCTGAGTCTATACATTATTGTAGTTCATTTAAAAATCTAATCACTTTCTGTGCTACACTAATATCATCCTTTGCATGTAGGTGTATGTACAAACTGGCGTGGACTAAGGCGTGTGACAAGATAGGTTTCCTCGACCTAGAGAAAATAAGCCTCACGGTGCTAGAGCAGGACCTAGCACACGCGGAGCAGTACATATGAAGGACACTACTAGCGTAGCAGGACAGAGAGTTTGTTCTTGCGCCGTACCATGAAAGATTAGTGCATTTCCTACTAATTAACGTATTCTTGTATACGCTAACTATACATGAAACGGTCTCTTTTATGTATATGTAGGGGCCACTAGGTCGTCGTCATGATTTGCCCATGGAGGAATGAGGTGTAGTACCTCAATTTGATGCGCGATAGGGTAGCGCATGTTTAGAACCCACACGTGGCACATGGACGCGTAAGTAACATGGTTGGTTTAAATTATGATCTCACTAGCTAATGATAACATATTAACCGCTAATGCTAAATTAAATGCAGAACTTTCAAAAATTATGTTTCCACTGGAGGGAGGCATGACGCATCAAAGGTCACAACAATTTCTTATAAAGAATAGGGTAATTAATGGATGAAACTACTCATGAGTCTTTTAATTTATGCTTAATTAGTTCATTGAGTTTGACAACAATAGCTAACATGTCTTCGCATATGCAATTATCTCAGTGTCATCAGCATCCACAATGATGGGAATGTGGGTTTTGTGTGATGAGGTTTATGTATGACCTGATTCAGACAGACTTTGCCCAATTCTCTAAGGTAAGCATTTTTCCTAACTTAAAGTTGAACATTGGATGTGACGTTTGAAGCTAGGAAATTAATTACTTACTCTTCATACATGCATGTAGAGCGCCATGTCCAAAGACAAATATGACCTGTCTCAGATAAAGGAGCAGCGACAAATTTGGGCTCAATATGTGATCGACAAAGTGGCTATCAACAATCAGCCATGACTTTTGTAATATACATTGAATAAATCAATCTGTGTATTTGTGAATACATTGAATATGCTCAATATGTGTATTTGTATTGGTGTATTTGTGAATAAATTCAATCTGTGAATTTGTGTAATATCTATATTAGTGTATTTGTGAATGTACCTTTTGTTGTATATGTAGCTTCTTGTACAGGTTCTACAGCACAAATAATTAGAAGAGAACAGTTATTCTAATGTTCATTCATAACAACAATTATGATAATTTACTATATTCTAACGGTTATGATTAAGAATCGATAGAATAATATACAATATTCTAACGATTACTAACTAAGAACCGATAGAACAATATATTATATTCTTGGTTACTAAAAACCATTAGAATATAGTAAGGTATTCTAACGGTTCAGTAGTAAGTTTGAATCATGAGAATATAGTATATTATTCTATCGGTTTTAATTAGTAACCGTTAGAATATGTTATATTATTTTATATCGGTTCTTAATTACTAACCGTTAGAACATAGTTGGTTCTACTGACGGTTTTGAACAGTTAGAATAGTGTAGAATTGTTCTAATCGTGCCGATCAATAGAGGTTAGAGAACCTTTCGTACAGACATTTTGGAACCGTTAGTACTCCGCATTTCTGTAGTAGTGATGGCATTCTCTAATTCACTGTGTGGAAAATTATATGATAGATCCATGTGCGGAGAGTCAGAAAAGGCAAAGTACCTTTGTGAAGATGAGTTATGTGTAGCTTTTTTGTGTGTTTCTTATAAAACATATTTTCTTTTTCCTTATAATGTATTTTTTATTTAATGACATGTAAGATGCACGTGCTAACTAGATAACATATATTTGCTCATTATTTTATAAATTAATTTTGTTTTCTTTATATTTTTTTACACTACTTTTTTGTGGACGGTGCACTATATTGGTGTCACCTATATAGTTGTAAGTTTTTTTCAATTACAAGGTTTCTTAGTTTGTAATTTTAGTTGCAAGCACCAAGGTATATATCTTTATTGTAAGTTTATATAATTTTAATACAATAATATTTTTTAAAAAAACTTATTATTTTATTTGTATGTTTGTATAATTCTCTTATTAGATTACTTTAGAGTTACTTTTGATTGTAATGAGATTATTGTTATAATATTTTGTTATAAGTTGTTGACTACTATAACTATATGCATTGTTGTAGTCTTATTTGGTATTATTTTTTAGGATAATTTTAAGAATGTATTTTGAAATGGTTGGGTAATTTACTAATATTAGTGAGATGCATTAACTTATAAAAAAAAGAGGTAATATGGTGTAAGAAAACAAATAAGTAGCTTATTAATGGGATGTGGCGCAATGTGTTGGTTTATTTGAGAGTCAACAAGAAGGATAAATAGGATTAAGTTAATATAGTTCTAGTTGTTTATTTTATTATTGTTAAAATAGTAGATATAAGTTTATATACATTGAAGGTATAATCACATGAATGCAGTTGTAAGTTTATGAATTACATAATATAAATTTGCGAGGGACCTTTTGTATTTAAATAAGGATTTCTGGAGGAAATCTCAGGTTTTAGTATTAATATATAAATTAGTATAAATTAGGTGTAATGTATTTAATAGTATGACAAAACGAAGATAGTTTTTTATAAAATATGCACCAAATTGTTAAATGGTGCAAGTGCATCATATAGATACCCTCGAGAACTTCCAAGAATTATATTCTTGAGCGATGGTTGGTGATTTGTCTTATTTATATGTTATTTTATACACTCCCTGCTAGTATTGATCTCTTCAATACTTCAATTTGCAGTCCTGTAATATGTTTTTATTACTAAAACTGCAGAAAACTTTGTCTTCTTTTTGATGAAAAGTGAATATTTCAAGTTTTAGGAGCCCAAGCAAAGCCCTTGTTAGGAGCGAGTTGCGCTAGGGCAAACTGCTAAACGAGAGGCACACAATAGATTTCTATAAGGTCAACTATATAGTTGCTGCCAATTATATAGCACATCACAAGTTTGAGAAGGTCAAACAGGATCAAATCCGTGAAGATCTTGGGGCTAACAAACCTCAAACAGCACCGCACAACCTCTTTATTGTCCTGTAAACCCTAAGGACCATCTATAAAAAGGATAATGAGAAATGTATGTAGGAGTGTTGAGGGACATACCGCTACTTTAGGTCTTTAGATTAACTTCCTTTTTCTACTTTTTTAAATCTTTTCTGTCTCCAATGATAGAATTTAGAGTTCGTCCTTGTAAAAAGACTTCAGTTGCTACAATGAAAGTATAATGAATATCTGTTTTGTTTACAATTTGTTTAGTTCTTTATTTCGATCATGTGTGAGTAATAATGTTGTTAGTCTAGGGGAGATATAGGCAGTCCAGGCTATTTTCATGTTTAGAATTACTTTGAAGTTTATGATTTATTATATAATTCTCTTAATGCTTAGTGATTTTAGGAGCCCGAATACTTTGATTGTACACTAATCTGTTAAGCGATAAGATTGTATAGCTGTGTATTTGCTGTAATTGCCTTGATTGGCTCTCCTCTAATTGAGGATCTTGTACTACCTAATCATGGCTAAGCCATGCTATATAGGAAAAGCCACCCCAGCCGTATGCTGTGTGGTGATTGCTCCATTTTCTCTCTCTCTTCAGGGTATCAGATATTCTTTCCTGAGCCCCTTCCGCTGCTCATCTCTCTCCTCTCGTTCTTCTTGTCATGGCCACCAACGAGGACCAGGTCCCATCTCCCGCCAACCTTGCTGCTGCTGCCAACTAGATGGCCGCTTAGGCTGCTGCTACTACTGCCGCCCAGGTGGCCACTATCCCACCGGCCCCCTTGCCGGTTGCTCCGTCCATGCAGGCCGTGGTGACGCCCGCCATCAACGTCGCCTCCGTCAAGGCGCATGTTCCTGTGGTTCTTCATCTGAAGGCTTCCAACTACACTAAGTGGCAAACCTTCTTCAATGTCATGTGCGGCAAGTTTGCTCTCCTCTCCCACATAGACGGTACCGTCTTGGAAAACCCCACCGACGCAGCTTGGTCTCAGTTGGACTTCACCGTGCTGTCTTGGCTATATGGCTCCATCGCCGAGGACATCCTCGATGTTGTCATGGAGCCCAATCAAACCGCTTGCGATCTGTGGACTCGCACCGAGGAGCTCTTCAACAACTATCGACGTGTACCTTAGCCAGCAATTTCACACGCTGGCTCAAGGTGATCTCTCGGTTTCCGACTACTGCCAACGTCTCAAGACGACCGCCAATGCTCTCCGCGACATCGGCCACCCCGTCAGCGACATCGACCTCGTCCTCAACATGCTGCGTGGCATCAGTTCGTGGTTCTCCAACGCCGCCGATATCATCACCATTAGGGGAGTCGTCCCCTCGTTCGCCGAGGCACACAATCTGCTCAAACTTCAAGAACTACATCAGGCACACCACAGTTCCGTGAAGCCTGCCACGGCCCTCCTATCCACCACGCCGGCCTCCACGCGGGCCCCCGGCTGTGATGAGGACCTCACCAGCACGCACATGAACACGGCGCCTCTCACTTCTTGCACTACTTTCGGTACCTCCACTACATTGTCGGAAAATCAAGGAGGACGACGAGTCGGCATGAATCCATGTGCCGAACCATTCAAACCGTCTACACTGGAGGGTCAGCGAGCCACATACAATACGGGGCAAATCACGACGCATCAAGCCCAGCCCAAGATCAAGCCCAACTCGTCCGCGAGGCCAGCTCGGCCATCCAGCAGCAGTCCAATTTCAAACGGATGGCCAGACCAAGTACGAAGTCCGTTTGGGGCAAATAAGTACTTCACCGAGAATCCCACGACGAGACCTTTCCAATGGGCTTGGGCCCATAGCCAACTTCCTTATGGATCAACGCAATCGATGAAACAATCCGCGGACAGAACCTGCCGGGTGCTGCGCCACCTCCACCTTGGGCCGTAGGCCCGTGTATCCCTAGGGTTGCATGGGCGTGGGTGATTTGGCCAACGTCCATACCCTGGCCGTCATATCCTTGCTATATATGGCCGCCATCCCCTTTTTCTTCCTTGGGTTTTGTTTAGTTTAGTTTTCCACGGTGTGAAACTACCTCATCTCCTCTTGTGTTGGCAAGACCAACAGGATCGAGTTCTGAACCCCAACTCATTTGTGTTTAATACAATTCGCAATTTCAGATTGCCTATCTTTGTTCTTGCTTATTCTTCGGTTGCCTGCAGGAACAGATCCTCATGATCAGGTCGATCGTGTCTTAGCACGGTTGATAACTCTTCGTCGTGGTGGTTTAGCGATCGCCAGGTTTCCAGTTGCTTGCTGGTTGGTAGCCAGATCGTCAAGGTCGTTACGCGCCTTAATCGAAGTTATCCTTCTCACCAGAAGATTGGGCATTTGTGTCATCATCAGGTTGCCCCACGGGCGGGTGATAGCAATCGGGTTCCACCTCCTCTGGTAACTCCGGCGGCGGCAACAACCGGCGTGGCAAAGGGCGTCGCAACAATAAGGGACAGTCTTCCTTGTCTGGCGGTGGTCGAGCGCCCAACTCCACGTCGCCCACGCCCCGCGGGCCGTGGATATGCTTCAACCCAAGGGCGCCTTCGATTGGCACGTCACAGTGGCGTCCTACCGCCAACCAGGGTATCCTCAGTCCGCGTCCTCAGGCACCACAGGCGCTATACACTTCTTTTGCGCCACCTCCTGTCTCGCCACCCACCGCGCCTTCCTGGGATCAGGCCGGTCTGATCGCAGCCATGAACCATCTCGCCATGCAGAACCAAGGCAACTGGATCATGGACACTGGTGCCACCTCCCATTTGACGTCGGACAATGGTATAATTCTTGTTTCCTCCCTCTCTCCCTGACATCTACAGCCACCGTAGGTGATGGCTCCCAAATTCCTGTCTCCAAGCTTGGTCACTCTATTCTCCACACCAACTCCTCTCATTTCTCTCTCAATAATGTTCTTGTTGTCCCAACTCTCTTTCGTAATCTTATATCTGTTCGCCAGTTTACTCTTGACAACAATTGCTCTATTGAGTTTGACGCTTTTGGTTTTTCTGTCAAGGACCTCCGAACCAGGTGCGTGACTATTCGCTGCAATAGTTCCGGCGATCTCTACTCCGTGTCGCCACCCACTCCAACTATTACAGCTCACACGCATTTCGCCGCCTCGTCCACGCTTTGGCATCAACGGCTTGGTCACCCCGGCCTAGCCGTCCTCCATAATCTGCACAAGTCTTCCTCTATTACCTGTAATAAAGTTGATCGCACCCTTTGTCATGCCTGTCAACTTGGCAAACATGTGCATCTTCCTTTTGATACTTCTAGTTCTTTTTCTTCAGTGCCCTTTGACTTAATACATTGTGACGTGTGGACATCCCCTATTCTTAGTAATTCAGGTTTTAAATATTATTTGGTGATTCTAGATGATTTCTCCCATTTCTGCTGGACATTTCCTCTTAAACAAAAATCCGAGGTTCACCAACATCTTGTCCATTTCTACAATTTTGTTGTGACACAATTCGGATTTCCTATCAAAACCATTCAGGCGGACAATGGCACCGAATTTGTCAGCAACATCTCCTCCCAATTCTTCTCAGACCATGGCATTCTCCTTCGGCTTTCGTGTCCTTACACTTCGCAGCAAAATGGCAAAGCGGAACGTATTCTTCGCACTCTCATTAATACAATGCGCACTCTTCTCTTTCATGCCCACATGCCGCCTCCATACTGGGCCGAAGCCCTCGCCACCGCCACTCACCGCCTTAACCGACATCCCTCCTCCTCCATCCATAATTCCCTGCCCTTTGAAAAATTATACCAAAAACGTCCCTCTTTTGATCATCTTCGTGTGTTCAGTTGTCTCTGCTATCCGAACCTCTTTGCCACTACTCCCAACAAACTCTCGCCTCGATCTATGGCTTGTGTTTTTCTTGGTTACCCTAGTTCAAACAAGGGCTACCGTTGTCTTGATCTTGCCACACGGCGAGTTATCATCTCTCGGCACGTTATTTTCGACGAACACTCATTCCTGTTCGCCGATCGTGTGGTGGCCATGTCACCATCTTCCCTGGATTTCCTACTCGATGACGCCGCTTCTTTGCCTATCGCGCTCGTGCCTCCCTTTCCGCGCGTGACTCCAGTGCTACCCTCTGTACCTGCCGCTAGCCCCGCAGACACAAGCCCGGTTCACGCGTCCGCATGCATGGAAGGTGTAGGCCACGCGCTTGCCCACATGGAAAACCAGCACGCGGGATTCCATGGTGGCAGGCCCGCCGATTCTGCGCACCCGCGGATCGCATGCGCGCATGGAAACCCCGCCTCCTCCGATCGCGCGTGCATGGCGCCCGCGGATCCCACTCCAGACGCGCCAACGACTCACTGGCATCGCGCCCCCGCCGATCGTGTGACGGGCCTACATGGCGCGTCCCTTCCCACCGCGTGTGTTAATCACACCCCAGGATCCTTCCGCGTACGAGGATCATACGCTTGCTAACCACCCGGGTTACGCATCTTCCGCGGCTGCTCCATCGCATTGCGGTGTTGAGCAACCGCGCTCTGCGTCGCCCATCTCCAGCACCCCTGTTACGATTTCTGGTCCGGCTCCACGACCTGCTCCCGGACCTCACCCCATGGTTACACGTGCCCGTTCTGTTATT
Organism: Pharus latifolius; assembly: GCA_019359835.1. NCBI lineage: Eukaryota > Viridiplantae > Streptophyta > Magnoliopsida > Poales > Poaceae > Pharus > Pharus latifolius. The sequence continues at coordinate 33,816,408 of CM033328.1, read as the reverse complement.
CTGAAGCCAGTGGATCATCTCAACTTATCTGCTGTGCACTCCTCGGCATCTCCACTTCTGGCCAATTATCGGAGTGCAATGGCCGACCCAAACTGGCATGCGGCTATGGCAGTGGAATTCAAGGCTCTCGTTGACAACAACACTTGGAGCCTCATTCCTCGTCTGGCTCGCGCCAACATCGTGACGGGAAAGTGGGTTTTCAAGCAGAAATTCAAATCGGATGCCACACTCGCTCGCCATAAAGCGCGCTGGGTCATCCGTGATTATTCTCAGCAACACGGCATCGACTACGATAAGACTTTCAGCCCAGTGATCAAGCCGGCTACAATTCGGGCAGTTCTCAGTATCACCTACTCCCGCCACTGGCCCATTCGTCAGCTCGACATGAAGAACGCCTTTTTACATGGTGACCTTGATGAGACTGTCTATTGCCAGCAGCCATCCTTCATCGCCTGACCATGTCAGTCTACTTCGGAAGTCCCTGTACGGCCTCAAGCAGGCACCCTGCGCATGGTACCAGCGGTTTGCCACCTATCTTCGTCGCTTCTTCCTCAGACACTTCTCTCTTTGTCCTCAAAGATGGTGCCCAACTCGCATACTTGCTTCTTTATGTCGACGACATCATCCTCACCGCTTCCTCGGGTGATCTGCTTGGCCGACTTACTCAATAGCTCCACTCCGAGTTTGCGATGATTGATCTGGGTGATCTTCACTTCTTCCTCAGCATCGCCGTTCAGCACTCCACCACAGGGCTCTTCCACTCTCAGCATCAGTATGCTGTGGATCTTCTTCAGCGCGCTAGCATGGTTGAGTGCCACTCCACCGCGACACCAGTGGATACTCATGCCAAGCTTTCTGCCCTCGATGGCCCCCCATTGCAGACCCATCCATGTATCATAGCCTCACAGGTGCTCTTCAGTACTTGACCCTCACTCGCCCCGACTTGGTGTACGCCGTTCAACAATCATTTCTCTTCATGCACGATCCGCGGGAACCTCACTGCGTTGATCAAGCGCATTCTGAGATATGTCAAGGGCACTCTTGATGCTGGCCTTCACCTTGGGATATCGCCGGTTACTTCTCTCACCGCCTACTCCGATGCGGACTGGGCGGGCTGTCCGGACCCTCGACGCTCCACCTCAGGCTACAGCATCTATCTTGGTGACAACCTCGTGTCATGGTCCTCCAAGTGCCAGACCACGGTGTCTCGCTCCAGTGTTGAGGCAGAATACTGCGCCGTCGCCCATGTTGTCGCCGAGTGTTGTTGGATGCAGCAACTTCTTTAAGATTTGCATCGCCCTCTCGCTTCCGTGACCGTTGTGTACTATGACAATATCAGTGCCGTCTACATGTCCTCCAACCCAGTTCAACATCGGCGCACGAAGCATATCGAGATCGACATTCATTTTGTCCGCGAGAAGGTATTGGTTGTACATGTTCGTGTTCTACATGTGCCTTCATCGCACCAGTTCGCGGACATCATGACAAAAGGCCTGCCCGTGCTGTTGTTTCCAAATTTTCGGTCTAGTCTTTGCGTCTGGAATCCTCCCTATGCGACTGCGGGCGGGTGTTAAGCAATAAGATTGTATAGCTGTGTATTTGCTGTAATTGCCTTGATTGGCTCTCCTCTAATTGAGGATCTTGTACTGCCTAATCATGGCTAAGCCATGCTATATATGAAAAGCCACCCCAGCCGTATGCTGTGTGTTGATTGCTCCATTTTCTCTCTCTCTTCATAATCCAGCTAAACATGCATCTAATATACAGTTTATTCTTAGATTGGTGTTAGTCTTGTAGTGATAGTATGAGATAATCACACTTAGCTAGTATAAATATGAGGGATCAGCATGTGCGATCTTATGAAACAAGGGTGTCACATAATCTAAGGCCTTATGATAGGCCCTTGAAAAGGTTCCTAAAACTTGAGAGAAGGCACATATAAACGGGTGCTTCACGTGGGTAATGGGGCATATGCAGTCTACACAAGCAGCACGTCTAAATAAGGGTGTACTATTTTATAAAATCAAAATTAAACCCATTCAATAGTTTTTAGACAATACTTTCTCAGGTTGAATAGTCAATATGAGACAAACACATGTGATGCTAGACCTCTTGACTAAATTGGGAAAATGTGTTACATTCATCCCCTACATGACTCGACGCCCCTCATTGGCCATACTGATCTGTCAACACGTATATCGTCGTAGGTGGCAGATGATCAAGAATGATCCTCTCGGGTGATCTACGTGTCTAACTAGTATTGTTGGCACGACAACGACACGATCAAGCCAAAGATATTAATTTTGATATCACCTGTAACATCCATACCAAAACATAGGCTTTCATCCTTACTTTGCCTAAAAGTATTAGTCTGGTTGCTATCACTGATTCTCTCAGACTTACTTAAGCTGAATTGCTAATATGAACTAACCCATATAGTATTAGACCTCTTGAGTTTAATTGGACCGTTGTGTTACACCTTTTGGCCAACATTCAGCGAAAATTTGTGGAAAGATAGTTCTAACATACCAAGTCCTGTTAAGATAACAACACTTATATTTTCATCTTTATTTCATCCAAAAAGGATTAACCTGATCCTTAGAAACTTGAGCAATAAGTCCAATTGGATGATTTGGACACTTGTCCATGCATCCAGATCGCCTAGCCACCTACTCATTGGATTGTGGCGTGAGATGCACCAGACTAGGCCAGCATAAGGATCTGCTATGATAATATTTATATCCTCCAATGCCCAACCCATATAAGAACTATTAAACCTTATTTGGATATTGGAATTGGGTTTGGAATTCTGGAATTGAAATTGTAAATCCTGATTGGTTTCAAATTTTGATATTTGAATGCACACTATGAATTGGAATTGCATTTCTATACACGATTCTATGGAATGGGGTTGGATGAATTCCTACTCTTACTCCCAAGAATTCAAATTCCTGCACATGAAATTCAATTCTCTAATATCTTATTATTATAATATAAACTAAGATAAAATTCAAATCATACTTAAAATTTAAAAATTGAATTGAGATATCAAACTTCAAATCATATTTAAAATTCAAATTTCAAATTCGGAATTAAAATTTAAATTCAATTAATTTTCAAATCTGGATATCAATTTTAAATTTTAGATTTGGATTTAATTTTTGAATTTAAATTTTGTATTTAACTTTCAAATTGCACATTTCAAATTAAATTTTTTATAAAAATATAAAATTTGGATCTAAATTTTAAATTTCAATTTTCAAAATTTTAATATGAGTTTCAATTCAAAATAGATTTTAATATGAGTTTCAAATTTTGGATTTCCAATTTCAGATACTATATTTGAAATTTGAAATTTTAGATTTGAGATTTCAAATTTGGATTTAATTTAAATTTCAAATTTCATATGAATTTCAATTTTATATTCAATTTAAAATTTAAATTTGAGCTTTTATGCCAACTTTGATATTTTTACTTTAAAATTTTTTATTTAAATTAGATAAATAAAGTCATGCTTGAATTTGAGATCTTGAATTAAATTTAAAGTTAAGATTTTAATTTAATTAAAATTTTGAACTTTGAATTTAACCTTGAATTTTAATTATAAATTTATTGTGAATTTAAATATTAAATTTGAATTTTAAACTTGACATTTATCTGTTGTAGTGACATGTAATCCTTTAATTTTGAGTGTTGCACCTCCAAAAAAGATATAGAATTTTGCAAATTCCAGTGAATTTCAATTCCACAAGAATTGGAATTCTCATCCCCAGCAATTCCAATTCATCTTAAAGTGAGCAAAAACTCACTGCACCAAAATAAATGAACCAATCTGAACTAAATTAACTGAATTTTTAAAGTATTTTGATATTTGATATTCAATTTGAAAAATCAAAATTTTAGCAAAATAAAAAAATTGAATTGACAAAACCAAAAAAATTTAACTGACCGAATTACCTTTCATAGCCCAATAGACTACATACTATTTTAATTAATATACTAGTTGCAATTAAAAAGTACAATCATATTGAGTAGAACTTGGATTGCAAGCGTATAACAAGTATATATAGTGTAAACTTGCATTTTGTTATTATAATATGGGGTAGTTTAAATTTGCTATCGAAATTGTTGTGTCATCTACATCTAAGAATGCTAATATGATAAATGTGGTTTTTATTGAACTGAATCAAATTTTATTTGGTATTTATCAATATCCAACCGAATTATAGTTTGATTAATTTAACATTAGTTTTACATAACCAAAATATTTTTAAAAAATCTAAATAACCAAACTGACTAAACTAAAAAAACCAAATACTCACTCCCTGTCCTTGTTTCACCTATGAGGGCCATATATGACTAAACTCTTAGGCCATGGTGTCACAATGAGTTCTTCCTGCGCCTTTGCTGCTGCCATTGGGTTCTTGATGCTCCCCCATGTACCCTCCTCGTCTTATCTCAAGATCTGATGGCTATGCTCGTTTTCACACAAAGATACAGTCAAGCAGCAAGTTCTTGGCTAGAACCACGTTAAAGATCACAATTCTCAAGAACTGATGGGTATGATCGTTAGCCAAATCTGCGATGTTTGCATCCAGGGGAATATTCACTACTTCATGTTAAATTTCATGCAGCAGCTAATTCACTTAAAAATTAGACTCATCTTGCATAGAAATTTTGTTCATTCTTGGGACGTTCTCTTGGTTACAGCACTGAAACTGAAGCTTTTATATAAATAACTCTTCAAAAAAAGAAAAATGCAATTGCAACCCAGTATTTGAAAAATTTACAAAAATAACCCTATTCAACAGTGTGGTTAAACATGGAGCTAACACATGGCAAGTGCATGTGTGGGTGAGATCTCTGCTGCACACCGGATGTGCGGCAGAGGAATTGAGTTTGCCGCACACCCCATGTGCGGCAATGTGAGGTGACGTGTGGCAGTGATTCCTGAGCTGTGGCAGTGCGAGGGGACTTGTGCAGCAGTGATTCCCGAGCTATAGTAAACAAAGTAATGGATGAGTTTGATTGTTTTGACATAATTTCAGGAATCTTTGATTTTTTTTGCAGCCTATGAAACTCGGTGTTGAAACACCTTGGCTTCCTCTATACATACTCCTCGCATTCCCATTGAAGCAAAGAAATAGAAGCAAAACAAAAACCAAACAAACTGAAGAGGAGAACATAAGAGAGAAAAGGAGAAGTTTGAGACACTTTTGAACTATTTCAGTTCAAAATTTCAGATTTTGCAAGAAGAGAAAGTTGAAGAGCACCAAGATATCTACAACATTAAGTTTTTGAAATAGCAGTATTATAAAATTAATGACATGATTAGTAGTTGATTTTTTATGTTGTATTAATGTTGACGGAGATTATTACCCGAGTTAGTTGCTCATGCCGTTCTATGGTCATAGGAGACCACAGAATGAGACCTAAATTACCTATATGCCTTTTCCATGGTCGTAGAGACCTAGGAGAGAGACTATGGGTTAGTTCAAGATATTTTGGACATAACCCCTCACGGATGTGTATTACCCATGATCTCAATGTTTGTGGTCGTGGAACTTTGTGGTCTCGGCACCTATTGTTATAGACTCCATGGTCTCATATACCCACGAGTACCATGGTCGCGGAGATGTCTGGCCGCGGTCGTCCAGGTCACGGAGAGAAAGCCAATATCAATACTTGGTCGTAGTCAGTACGCGACTAGATTATTGAAGAGTTATGTTGGACCTAGAAAGTATGGTTGAGACTTACTAACCACGATCCAAGGATCATAAGGTTATGATACCATCAGTTATGACCAATCCATAATCTTCCTAGGATAATAAACTCCCTTTCTCACTGACAAGATAACTGACGAGGATTGACACCCGGGTCAGTTCAAATAAATGCACTGTTGGTTCAAGGCAGATTCGAGCCAGACACGCGCCTGGCGGTACGAACTCAAGTCATTCTGAGAAGCATCAGCCCGAGGTCGCAGGCTTTGCTCGATCAGACCGCAGACTTCGCGCGGTCAGGAGTTCGTATGCTATACGCGAACAGGATGTCCGAGATGTTGCGCGGTCAGCCAACATCCCGCGGTCAGAACATTCTCGACCAGGGTACTTGGTGTTCATCTGTCCGGCTGCCCCTATAACGAGAATATTCCAAGTATCCCGAAGATTCCTCCACGTGGAAGATCACCCGTCAGGAGGTTAATACGTGCAGTTATCCATGAATAACACGTGTTTAACCTGCGTGGAGGTTAAGAGCGGTTCTCTAAAAACCGCATCCAACCATCCAAGCAACTGTCTAATGCAGTTACAACTTGACACCCTTTCGACCAGTATCAAAGGGTGGCAAGGTGCATCAAACAGAGGGGATCGAGGGAGATCAACATCTTTGATACAAGTAAGATACAACACAACTCAACCGCTCAAACAGACAAGTCTACGGCCTAGATTAGATAATATTTGCAAGCCTCCTGGGGCTTCTTTTTGTACACTTACATGGGAAAAACCTTCGCCTGTGAAGGTTTTTTCCCGCTAGTTTGTAAACCTTTACCACATATAGTGAAATCCCAACAGGACGTAGGGCTATTACTCCCACCATCGAGGGCCCGAACCTGTATAAACCTCTCTGTGCTCCTGTTCTCCATCTTTCTACATACCTTCCCGGAAGGTCATCTTGAAAGGTCTCACTATTACAAATTTTGCATAAGTTCGGCTGAGGACTCCGAGTCCGAATCATCGACAGCTGGCGCCCACCGTGGGGCCATTCTCAAGGCGTCCTTATTTTAATCCGGAGGTTCGCTGAAACATGGTTGGAGTATATGATTCCGAGAACGATTTTGATCTCGAGGATTATGCTCACATTCCGATGCCTTCTCCAAGCAATCCTATTCCGAAGGAGGAGGTTGAAGGCCAGAATCTTCCAGAGGTGGAATCATCTCTCCAGGTTATGTCCATCGACCAGGGGGCGACTAGTGCAAGGTCAGAACCCACAGAGGTTCTCAATGCGCTAGAGGATGAATCTGGTCCGTCATTCGACCCCGATAAGGGGAAGGATGACGTCGACCTGGAAATCAGCCCGGGGAGATTCGACCTTGATAACCTTCACCGTCTCTTTGATTTCAAGTCTGACTCGGAACAAACTGAGATGTTTTCCCCATCGGCAACTTCTCTCCTTAGACAGTTCGCTGCTTTGTCAGAGGAAACTCCTGATCAGCAGGCTGCTAGGGAAGAACGGGATCGCAAACAGAAGGAGGATGAAGACCTCGAACAACAAAACAACGAACTACGCAGAACTGCCCTAGAGGCTCTTCAAGATGCGCAGGCTCGTTACGATGCTGCTCTGAGTTCTTCTAGACGGTCACGTGATCGCAGACGTAACCAGACCCCTTCTTTGCCCCCGGAGCGTTTCCCGGTGGACGAAGAAACCGTAACCCCTGGTGCCCCTAGGAGAAGCACTCATGGCCGACTGCGATCTATTGCGGAAGTCATGCGTAACTTTCCTCCTACGGTCACGGATGAGCAGAAACCAACCTTTACTAGGATCTTGGCGGAAAGGCTGGATGAGGTCGCGTCTGAGGCGACCCCAACAGCCTCTTCCCACTCAGTAACACGTTCCCGCGAACGAGAGTATCCTCACTCTGGTTCTGGCTGGCGAAGTTACCCACCGCCCGTACCGTTCCGACAGGACAAGTACCGGCGAACGCAGGATTCTCGTAGTAGGGATCGGGTTCCTGTTCACTCTCGTTTGGGACCGCGAGTAATTTCACCGTCGCGTGAGGTCGCCCGTAACCCGATCGAGAATCACAGGGCAGTTCACGGTCCCTACGTCGGTTGTAAAGCTTTCTCGCCCGGCCTACGTGCGGTCGTTTGGCCCGATAAGTTTCGACCAGGGGCCATTGAGAGGTTTGACGGAACTTAGAACCCATCCGAGTTCCTTCAAATCTATATTATTGCCATCCAAGCGGCAGGAGGCGATGACCGAGTCATGGCCAACTATTTGCCTACAGTCCTCGAAGGACCGGCTAGAACCTGGCTGTTTAACCAGCCCGAAGGTTCCATCTATAATTGGGAAATGCTGTGCGATGCTATCCTCAGCAATTTCCAAAACTGTTACCAAAATCCGGGTAAAGAGGACGATCTTCATCGGCTACGAAAAACTTCAACCGAGACTCTTCGGCAGTTTGTCAAGAGATTTGTCGGGGTGAGGAATACCATCCCGAACATATCTGATGGCTCCGTTATCAGGGCATTTAAACATGCCGTTCGATACCGGAGATTCACCGAAGACTTGCTTATCCACCCTCCTCGATCAGTGGCTGATCTGTTCGACATGTCCGATCGATACTCTGATGCAGCCGAAGCGGTCGAATGGAACCGGATGGTCGACAAGGGTGACCTACCACCTCAACCGGGTTTTAAAGACACCAGGAAAGAAGATTTGAGTAAGAAGCCAGAGTCTTCGTTAGGTGGGAAGTCGAAAAAGTCAAAGAGGAACCGCTCTGGACAGTACCGCGAGGTCGCAGTCGCAGAGAAGCTGCCTTCGACCAAAGGTAACAAGCCTTCATTTAAGAATAAAACTGCTCCTGGTGGTCGTAGTACCGACCAGCTAGAAAAGTCAACTAATCCGCAGGAAGGAAAGAAGTGGTGTCCACTCCACAACTCCGCAGGCCACGACCTCAAGAACTACAGGAGTTGGTTGAAGCAATTGGATGATTTCTACCAGGGAGTTGGGCCAATGCCAACCTTACCGCCTAAAGGGCAGGCGTGCGGACTTAGAGACGCCGACGGAGACGAGGAAATGTCCTACCAGGTACCTCAAAATCATATTAATGTTATTTTCGGGGGTTCTTCTTCTTTCGTTTCCAAAAGGCAGTTTAAAGCCTTTTACCGAGAGGTTAACCAAGCGGAGACATCTCTTGGCGAACCTCAATACCCCCGTTGGTCGGATACACCCTTGACATTCGATTGTTCTGATTGTCCCGCGGGGCTTACTCGACCATTGAGGCTCCCTTTGGTCATTACCCCGATCATCAGTAATGCGAGAGTCGAAAGGGTCCTGATCGATGGAGGGAGTTCCCTTGACATTTTGTTGATCAAGGCGCTCGACGAGATGCAAATTCCTCGTTCGAAGATCAAGCCCATAATCCATCCTTTTTATGGGATAATCCCAGGCCCCTCCATGATGCCATTGGGACAAGTGGTCCCCCCGGTCACACTGGGAGAACCAGATAACTTCCGAACATAATTGGTTACCTTTGACGTAATCGATTGTGATTCGGCTTATAACGCAATCTTTGGCAGGCCAACTCTCGCTAAATTCATGATGGCGATGCATTATGCTTATCAGTGCGGAAAATTGCTTGGCCCCAAAGGTGTCATCTCGGTCCGAGGCAGTCGCAACGTGGCACTCACGTGCGACCGGCTATCTTTGGAGATGGTCGATCAACTTCCCCTCCGGGACACCCAGGTCGCCACCATCGCCACTGATGCGATCAAGGCTGCTCCTCGACCAGATGAAAAACTCAAACTGGTTCCTTTGTACCCAGATGATCCATCGAAGACAATTCGGGTCGGATCAGCTCTGGATGGTAAATAGGAACTCGAGCTCATTGCTTTCCTCCGGGCTAATGCAGATGTGTTTGCGTGGAAACCGTCCGACATGCCCGGTATCCCAAGGGAAGTAACTGAGCACAGGTTAGCAATTCGACCTGGACAACAACCAATAAAGCAAAAGCTCAGGCGTTTTGCTGTTGACCGACAGGAAGCCATCCGAGAGGAGTTGGACAAACTCCTACAGGCTGGGTTCATCCGTGAAGTCGATCACTCGGAATGGCTCGCCAATCCGGTCATGGTCCGCAAGTCAAATGGCAAGCGGCGCATGTGCGTCGACTACACTAGCCTCAACGCTGCCTGTCCGAAGGATGACTTTCCCCTTCCCCGCATCGACCAGTTGGTCGACTCAACTGCGGGTTGCGAACTGATGAGTTTTCTGGACGCTTACTCAGGATATCATCAAATTAGCATGGCAGAAGAAGATGAAGAGAAAACTGCCTTCATCACCCCGTTCGGCACCTAGTTCTACGTCAGAATGCCGTTCGGCCTCAAGAACGCAGGTTCCACGTACCAGCACTTGATGCAAAAGACCTTTCTTTCCCAGATAGGGCGTAATCTCGAAGCATATGTAGACAATTTGGTTGTAAAAAGTACCAAGAGATTGTCTCATTTGGACGATCTCGCTGAAACCTTCTGTAATTTAAATCGCTTTCGAATAAAATTAAACCCGGAGAAATGTTCTTTCGGGGTTTCTTCAGGAAAACTTCTTGGTTTCCTTGTGTGTTCCAGAGGCATTGAAGTTAATCCTGAGAAAATCAGGGCCATCGAGCAAATGAGGTCGCCCTCGACCATGAAAGATGTTCAACGCTTGGCTGGTCGCATGGCGGCCTTAAGTCGCTTCATATCGCGACTAGGCGAAAGGGGATTGCCTTTCTTCAAAGCCTGGCGGAAGCATCACAATTTTACATAGTCGGATGAGGCCGAAAAAGTGTTTCAGGAAGTAAAAATATATCTATCCAGTCCGCCAGTATTGGTGTCTCCCGACAAAGGAGAACCATTGCTTCTTTATCTGGCGGCCACACCGCATGCGGTCAGCGCTGTCTTGATCGCGGATAGGGAAGGAATACACAGACCTGTCCACTATGTGGGCGAAGTACTTCATGGTCCTAAGGAGCGTTACCCTGAGGTCCAGAAGATACTTTACGCGCTACTGATGGCTTCCCGTAAGCTACGACACTACTTCCAAGCTCACAAGATCACGGTACCCTCCTCCTTTCCTTTGGGGGATATTGTCCGAAATCCAGAGAAATCTGGTCGAATCGCTAAATGGGCGGTTGAACTCGGTGCTTTCGAAATTCATTTCACGCCCCGCACGGCTGTTAAGTCTCAGGTTCTGGCCGACTTTGTGGTCGAATGGACCAACCCTGAGCCACCCGTGCAGGTGCCTGAGGAATTGGAGTGCCCCGATCACTGGACAATGTACTTTGATGGCTCCCGTAGTTTTCAACACTCGGGGGCTGGAGTGGTCTTAGTTACGCCTCAGGGCGAACAGCTTAAGTATGTCATCAAACTACACTTTGTTGCGACCAACAACGCGGCAGAGTATGAAGGTCTTATTGCAGGGCTCCGGGCAGTAAAATTCCTCGGAGTCCATCGGTTAGTGGTGAGGGGAGACTGACAGCTAGTCGTAAACTAGGTAAACAAGGAGTACAGCACCTCCGATGAGACAATGGCTCATTACCTGGGGGAAGTGAGGAGATTGGAAAAACACTTCAGTCATTTCGAAATCCAATACATCCCGCGAAAGGACAACATTCTCGCAGACCAATTATCCAAAATTGTGTCCTCACGTACATCAGCTCCGACAGGAGTGTTCATTGAGCACTTGGACCGTCCTTCGATCATGACTTCGGTCGAGGATGATCCGGTAATAGCCTGCGTTACCAACCTCGGTCAGGAACAGGATTAGACTCACCCATTAAGAGTCTATCTCGAACATGGGACCCTACCTGAGGACGAAACCGAAAGCGATCGGTTAATTCAAAAAGCGCGTCTGTACAAGCTCATAGATGGGATTCTGTACAGAAAGGGTACTCAAGGAGTATTCATGCGTTGTATATCTCAGGAGGAAGGAACATCCCTCTTGAAGGAAATACATGACGGTGTATGCGGTGCACACGCGTCATATCGAACACTAATCGGAAAAGCTTTTCGACAAGGATTCTACTGGCCTTCGGCACTCGATGATGCCAAGCATATAGTCAAGATGTGTCCTCAGTGTCAGTTCCACGCAAGACAGGTCCATCAACCTGCCTACGTGTTACAGACCATTCCCCTCGCATGGCCTTTCGCTATCTGGGGAATGGATATTGTTGGTCCTATGCCACAAGCGGTCAACGGGTACAAGTTTCTATTCGTAGCCATTGACACGTTTACAAAGTGGATTGAGGCCGAACCGGTACGAAATATTACCGCCTCAGCGGCACAAAAGTTCTTTCATAAGAACATTATTGCCCGATTTGGTGTTCCAAACCGTCTTATCACCGACAATGGTTCTCAGTTCGCCAGTGGTCTTTTTCTAGATTACTGTGACCAGGTCGGAACCAAGGTGTGCTTTGCTTCTATGGCACATCCGCAGAGCAATGGTGCTGTAGAACGGGCCAATGGGCAGATACTACAAGGCATCAAAAAGCGTGTTTTTGATCGCCTTAAGACTCGCTCGGGGGCTTGGGTAGATGAGCTTTATACCATTCTATGGGCACTACGAACTACCTCTAGTCGAGCCACCGGTGAGACGCCCTTCCATCTGGTCTATGGGGCCGAGGCTGTGTTGCCTATGGAAGTCAGTATTGGGTCTGTTCGGACAGAACAATTCGAACGGGTTAATCAGTTTGAACAGCGGTCGCAAGATCTCATCCTCTTAGAAGAAAGGCGTGATTGCGTTTTGATCAAGTCCGCAGCATACTTGCAAGCCTTGCGCAAGTATCACAGCAAAAGGGTGCGACCACGTAGTCTTCACGTGGGCGACCTGGTTTTACGAAAAATCCAAGACCAGTCTAATCGCAACAAATTCTCCCCGAAATGGGAAGGCCCTTACACTGTTGTCTCGATGCCGCGACCAGGATCCGTGCGGTTAGCCATGGAGGATGGTCGAATTTTGTCCAATACTTGGAACATCGATCAGCTTCGCAAGTTCTACGTGTAAATACTCAATCCCTTTTCCTGTTCAATTAGCATTTTTTCATAAAACAAAAAATGTTTTTGGTTTTATACGATGAATATTTCCCTTTATGCCCATATGCTGCGAATACGACTCGAGGGTTGGTCGCCCGCGGTTAGATCATTATATCGTCCTAGTCGGATTCGCTGGCCGATCTCATAACCGCTTCCAGACAAGTCACTCCTAAATAAGCCGTTTCTCAACGCACACAGGGCTTTCTGGCAAGTCCTCGGTTATCTAAGTGACTGCTGGTTTGCATACAAGGCTAGGCGTTACTTTGATCATAATTGTTGGTTCGACCACACATCCCTGGTCGTTATATTCGTTTTTCTCCTGCGTTTGTAATACTAAGTCCTCAGTATTTACAATCACAGGCGGGGGCTAGGGGGATATGTTTATAGTATGAAACAACACAAAATCAGAATATATATTCATTTTCAAAAATGAATTTCCATATACATTGCATCGTATACAATTGTTTTTTTTATAGGTGTAGGGATTAGTCAATCCCAAGCTCAGTCAGGAGATTATCTACAAGAGGCTTGACTTCCTCCATGACTGCCTCTAGCTGTTCCTCACTCTCGACCTCAACCGGTCCCACCAATGGATTTAGATTTGCATCTGGGCCATGGTGAAGTCGAACCCGGTTGAGGATGGCAGAAGTGGCTGACCGAACCCTGGTTCTGATCGCCTCTTCTCGTCGCCGTGTATCTTCAGGAAGATACTCGAGAAGTGACTCCGCCTGGGCCATGACTAGTGTAGACCAGTCATCTAGGCTGAAATTATCTCTTGTGGTTTCGAGCACATCAGCCTTCAGGAGATGAGCCACCGCCTTCAGTTTTTCGAAGATCGAATGGCTCAGCTCCCTGATTGCCCTCTCGGAACATTGAATAGAGTCACGGAGGTGTCCATAGTCCTGACTGAGTTGTTTCATTTGAACCACTTGCGCTGCAGCAAGAGAAAAGATTACTCGCGCGTTATGAAGTTAAGTCTTCCTAAAATCAGGAATCGACTTACCAGCAAGTTGTGACCGCAGTTTGTTGTTTTCGATCTCTTGGTTCCTAGTCACTGAGATCGAATGAAGTTTGACTGTGGCCACTTCTTTATTCAACAATGCCACCTCTCTGTAGAAGAATAGAAGGAGTAATCATAACAAATTTGTATCTGTACAAGTTGAAGAGTGATGATCCTTACCTGCGCAAGCTGTCTCTTTCTTTTTGAATGGCCTCAACGCTCGCTATCATAGCGTGCGACGTGGCCGACATCCGGGATAACTCCTATGATGCAAAAAAGGAGTTAGAGGTGTCCTATGTACAATTCAGGCACCAAAAGTGAAGTTCATCATACCTTCATGAATTCCCGTAAGGAAATGTCTTCCGAAGTAACCAGAAGACCCGTTGAAGGCCCCGATGCGGCCACAACGAGGGCAGCCGGTGGGAGTGCCTGCTGGGCACTACCCCCAGTCGTTGTTGGTAGCGACTGGATCTCCGCACTTGTCTCTCCCCTCACAGCCCAGACGACTTCCTGGACCGAGGGGGCGGAGCTCTCCTCACTGGAGGCTCCTGCACCAACAACAACTTCAACCCTCCCCAAAGTGGTTGAAGGGCTGGATGCTGTCTCTTTTCGCCTGACAAAGGAAAGAGGAACCAAGCAGTTACAATTCGTGATCGTCACAAATTGTTTTAAATACAACTAGGATAAAGGTTCTTACCTTATTTGAAATCCCATTAGCTTTTGGGATTTCAGGGAAGGCTCTCCTCGAGAAAAAGGACAACTGTCATCCGTCCTTGTCTTCCTCTTGGAGAACAAGGCATCTCCCCCCTAGGTGTGTTCCTCTGTAAATACATTTCTAGGGGAAGAAAAAGACTAACGATAAGAGTCTTTACCTGACCAACTGGATCAGTTGGCAGGGCTGCATCCGAGGGCTTGGATGGCTCCTGAACTTCTGGAGCCGGCGCCTCGTTTGTGACCGCAGTAGGGTCTGCGACCACCTCCACTCCTGTTTGTAGGGGTGGAGGATTTTCCTCCCCGGGACTCGCAGGAGTCGCAGGGGGAAGCTCTTCTCCCTGCATAAACATTAACTTATCGAATGCACAGGGGGAATTGGAGAAAACAAGACTGTGAGAAAATCTTATCACGGTCGTCCCTCCGACCAAGGAAGTAGAGGCGACAGGCCCTGAAGCCTCGGGGGCTTCAGGGGCTGGGGCGTTATCTGCGACCACGTGGCTTTCGGTGGCCACGGGGTCTGCTACAGCCGCCCCTACGGTAGCAGTCGTTTCTGCGGAATGGGTTGGAGCGTCACCGGAAGGAGAACCCGCAATCCTCTTCCTCCGGCGAATCAGGGGGACATATCATCTTCCTCCTCATCGCTCCCCTCTCCCTGTACGACGAAGAAGTAATTTCAGTTCGCACCTGGAAAGATCGGAGGGATGTGATATCTTACCGCGGTTTTTCTGGCGGTAGGAGGAACGCTTCGTGAAGACCCTTCCCCAAGGTTTAGCCTGGCTTTCTTGGGGGCGGGATTCCTCGTCCTGGGTCTCGAGGAAACCTTCTTCACGTATTTTGTCGTCGGCTTCCCCAGGGAACCGACGTTTTCACTGGGAAACATCGCCTCGGCGAACCTCCCTAGGAGCTGTTCTCATTCCAATGGGATTGATTAGTGCTGGACATACATGAGACCTGCAAAATAGAGGCCAAGTGGAAAATGTACCTTTCAGCGCTCTTGTTTAAGGTCGTCGCCGGCGTGAATCAAGCTTTGGGGACGAGGCGATCCCCTGGGGCCCTCTACCTCGGCGTTGTACGCCCGAAGAAGGTAGTTAGTCCGCCTCTCAATCTCGGCTGAGGGCAGGACTGTTCCCAGACACGAGTTAAATCGATGCATTTCAGAAATGGCATAAAAGGATTTCAGTGCCAGAAATGAGTACCTTCATTATAGTCCAGGGTGCTGTCCGCCATGGACTTGATCTCCCAAGCCGGATGAGCCCTTTCACGCAGGTGGCTCACCCGATTCTTCACAAAGTCTCGGATGACGTCACGTGCTGTCAACCCTTGTCCGACTAAGTGAAGGATCACCTCGGCGTGCTTCATGAACTCCGCATTCATCGCCGGGAGAGTGTCCAACTCGCTCGGCTTCTCCGGCCGCTAGTTTTCAAACCACAGCCCGCTCTCGGTTGGCGGGGTGCAGTAAAACCATTTCTGGTGCCACCCGTGCACCGAGTCTCGCAGGGGTGGAAAGGGATACTCCTTCTTATCCCTTAGCCGGAAGTAAATGCATCCGGCGGCGTTGGCGCTCTTCGACCATGCCGAAAAGTAAAATCGCCGGAAGAGATCCACACTGGGATACACTCCGACGAACGCCTCGCACAAGTGTTGGAATACCGCCAATATCAACACTGCATTTGGGTGGAGGTTGATTAGCTCCAACCCGTAGTGCTCGAGGACGTCCTTCAAGAACCGACTCTCAGGGAATCAGAACCCGCAGTGCAAATACTCTTCAAAAACCACCAACTCGCCCTCTCGGACGGTAGGGGTTTCTTGATCTTTCTCCGCGGGCCGCCAATTGATTAGCAGCTGCGGAGGAAGGATCTCTTCCTTCTCCAATGCCAGTAAACTCTCCTCGGAATGGTGGATGGATCGGCTCCAAGATGCCATTTTTTGGTGGAGAGTTGAAGGAAAAGTTGGCGACTTTTGGGGAAGATGAAGACTGAAGAAGAATGAGGGTTTTGTGCGGCGGGAATGTTAAGGGTTTTTGGATGAGTGGCTTCTTCAAGAAGACACCTGCTCCTTTTATAGACCCGAGGAGACGCACTAAATGTGAGTAACGTTCCATTCAAACGTTCCGCTGAATATTTTATTCATTCATTTCCCATAATGGATACTGTCTCTGGCGGACCCGATAAAGTGTTTAGGCATCGGATCTGAAACAAAAAGACTTCTTTGTTTTAGAAACTAAAACTGCAAAGGGACTGAAAAGTTTTCAATGTTTTTCATAGAGCGTTTTTCCTTTATATTCGCAGAAACGGAAATTTCCCTGTGTATGAGTGGTTGCGAAGACATTATTTACGGCCATATATTCGCACAGAAGATGTAAAGATTATTCATATAAAAAAGAAAGTCTTATTTCTTGCATTCTTTACATATAAAAGGGATACCGGCGACCAAAGCGTCGACCTGATCCGAAAGAAGTTTGCAGAGTTCTCCTAGGGACATGTTGTTATTAGTAGGATCTACACTGACAACCCCCAGGGAACTAGCAACTAATCTAAGCCTATCTACATCATCCCTAATAAGAGATACACTACTGTTCCTAATTAAATCGGAGAGTTCTCGCTGTTGCTGAGCGTGGTCTCTCTCTCGACGGAACTGGTGCGCCTCTTCACGGGATCTTTCAAAACATTCTGCCAGATGCAGAATCGCCGAAGACATCTCTTCGATCTTCTTCTCCAGGGCATTCTTCTCCTCCAGAAGATTTTGTCCGGGAGGAAGAGACGGAGCAGCAGAAGGCTGATCACTGGGGCCTTCAATCTCCTACATTTGCAAAAGATAGTGGTGCTAACTATAACTATCAGCAAAAGGGGAGGAGGATTATTACCTGTCCTTGCTCATGACACGTTGATGTAGCCATCTTGGGAAGTAGATCATCCGATAAAATCGGATGATCACCAAATGGTGGAAGTGCAACCTCCCCACCAGAAGATGGCTTCCCTAACACAAGTTGAGGATTTTCTGGTCGAATAGTCACCGCTTGCTGACCAGAAAATCGATCACCCAAACAAAAGCAAGGAGTGCTAGAGAAGAAAGCTGAAGGAAGAAAAGATGATTGCTCATCTTCTACCTTTGCTCTGATGGAAGATCCTTCGTCAACCTTGGGTTTCTTCCTTGAAGGAGATGGATCTTCAGGCATTTGAGGCTCTTGCTTGCAAACTTCCTCTTCATCACTTTCAATCTCAATGATGCTGTGATCTGCCATCAAGAAGTGTATGAAGAGAAGAATGAAGGTAACTTTAGAAAGGACTTAGCCGTGGGAAGAAATTGTGGAGCTTTGCAAAACGAAAGACCTGGTATTTATAGCCGCCAAAGGTGACGGTTCACTTTCTAAGCACCTCGGGTTTTTAAAAAAGCATTTACAATTTCACCTCGGGTTAAAAAACATTTCAACAGCGCCATCATTACCCGTCATGTAATGCCCAGAGCCCGTCTCGGGGAACCAACCGACCCACTTAGTGCACCACTAAGCGGGGGATTTGAAGAGTCGGGTTAAAAATCCAATGCATGACTTTAAATTCGAAATAAACACGTCCCTTCGTTTCCTTCGAATTTGGGGGCTAGCTGACGAGGATTGACACCCGGGTCAGTTCAAATAAATGCACTGTTGGTTCAAGGCATATTCAAGCCAGACACGTGCCCGGCGGTGCGAACTCAAGTCATTCTGAGAAGCATCAGCCCGAGGTCGCAGGCTTTGCGCGATCAGACCGCAGACTTCGCGCGGTCAGGAGTTCGTATGCTATATGCGAACAGGATGTCCGAGATGTTGCGCGGTCAGCCAACATCCCGCGGTCAGAACATTCTCGACCAGGGTACTTGGAGTTCATCTGTCTGGTTGCCCCTATAACGAGAATATTCCAAGTATCCCGAAGATTCCTCCACGTGGAAGATCACCCGTCAGGAGGTTAATATGTGCAGTTATCCATGAATAACACGTGTTTAACCTGCGTGGAGGTTAAGAGCGGTTCTCTAAAAACCGCATCCAACCATCCAAGCAACTGTCTAATGCAGTTACGACTTGACACCCTTTCGACCAGTATAAAAGGGTGGCAAGGTGCATCAAACAGAGGGGATTGAGGGAGATCAACATCTCTGATACAAGTAAGATACAACACATCTCAACTGCTCAAACAGCCAAGTCTACGGCCTAGATTAGATAATATTTGCAAGCCTCCTGGGGCTTCTTTTTGTACACTTACATAGGAAAAACCTTCGCCTGTGAAGGTTTTTTCCCGCTAGTTTGTAAACCTTTACCACACATAGTGAAATCCCAACAGGACGTAGGGCTATTACTCCCACCATCGAGGGCGCGAACCTGTATAAACCTCTCTGTGCTCCTGTTCTCCATCTTTCTACATACCTTCCCGGAAGGTCATCTTGAAAGGTCTCACTATTACAAATTTTGCATAAGTTCGGCTGAGGACTCCGAGTCCGAATCGTCGACAATAACCGTCAAGAAGATAAGGCTGAATGTGTAGTTATCTATAACCGCACGTCACAACCACACGTCACAACCAGCAAACTGCTATACAACAACTACCAAACTGCCAAACTTCCCTCTATTGGCACCCTTTTGACAAGTATAAAAAGGGGACCAATTCAAAGGAGAAGGGGGATCCGGAAAGAGGAACAAGCTTTGGAGAAGATTATTAGCCTTCACAATACACTTTCTATGTCTTTCATCCTACTTATAGTGAAAACACAACAAGAGGAGGGCTATTACTCAGACTTCGAGGGCCCGAACCTGTATAAATTATGTGTCATTTTGTTCCATAGATACTGTGATTTCTTCAGGTGATTGTTAGAATTGTCTCCCTGCTAACCAAACTAAATCCTTGTAAATTCGACTAGGAACCTTGTTCCAATCGTCGATAGCTGGCGCCATCCATGGGGACCCTTTCAAGACATTTTCCGATTCACCAGAGTTCTTTGTATCCCTGGATCCAATGCCTTGTGCATATGATTCCGTGAATGACTTCGATCTCGATGATTATGTTGATGTCATGGATGAGGACTCCGTCCCCATCGAAGATGTCGATGTTGCCCTCGAGTCTTATCCCAAGGAGAAATCTTCTCCGGTTCTGGTCACATCCATCGACCAAGAACCTTAGAAAGCAATTTGTTCGCCTTCTGTGAGTTTTGCCACATTTGAAGACAAGTAGATGCCACAAGCCATTGTCCCAGACAGTATGGGCGATGAGGATCTTGATTTGGGTCTGGAAAATCTGCTCGAGACAATCTAAATTCCCTCTTTTATTTTGAGCCTGACTCAAACAAAGGGGAGATGCTTTCTCCGTCTGTGGTCTCCGCTCAATGGGAAGTCGCTACACTTTCTGAAGAGACCCCTGAGAAACGCATTGCTAGGGAGGAAGGAGAATGCAAATAAGAAGAAGACAAAGCTCACATGCGGCGAGAGGCTGAGGTTCGCAAGACCATAGAGGAAGCTCTGTGCCTTGCACAATTTCGCCATGATACCGCCACCTGTGACTTTGGTCCTAGAACATCTCGTCAACAACATCTTGATGGTCGTAGGCACGACCAATCGCCACTCCGAAGTGTTCCCTGACTGTTGAGGTGACAATGGCAAAAACTCCTCTGGCACCCAAAAGGAATATGCAGGATCGTATTCGTGTAATTGCGGAGGCGCTTCGCAATCCTCCCTCTGTCTTCAAAACAATGGTGGGGTAACATTCGCAATGGTACTTGCAGAGAACCTCGATGGGGGTTTCCTCAGATGTAACTCCAACCGCATCATCGCGATCAATAACTTACTCCCCGGAGTGGGACAATGCTTACTAGAGCCAGAGACGGTGTAATCGTGTTTACACTACTGCAGCCCAGCACGGCAAAGCCCAACGAACTGGTGGTTCTCGCGACCGCAACTGTGAACTGGTGTGCCTGCGCATGGGACTACGTCGTGAGTTTCCTCAAGCTAATTCTTCCCGCGACCAAAAAGATAGACGCGATGATTGACAACCGCATGTTGCATATGTGGGTTGTAACGCTTTCTTGGCAGGATTGTGTGCCGTGGTCTGGCCTGATAAGTTCAAGCCTAGCATAATCGAGAGATTCAGTGGTACTCAAAATCCATCTGAATTTCTCCAGATATATGCCACTACCATTCAGGCAGTAGGAGGAAATGATCAAGTTATGGAAAACTATTTGCCAATGGTCTTTGAGGGTCCAGCACGGACCTGGTTATTTAATCAACCAAAAGGATTGATCTACAATTGGGAAATGTTGTGTGATACTACCCTCAACAATTTTTAGAATTGCTATGAGAAGCCTAGCAAGGAAGATGATCTTCATCGACTGCACCAGACATCGAACGAAACCCTTTGCAGTTCGTCAAGAGATTCATGAGAGTAAGAAATACTATTCCCAATATCTTTGACAGCTCGGTTATCAAGGCCTTTAAACATGGCATTCGATACCAAAGATTCATAAAGGACTTGAGTATCCATTCACCAAGATCAATGTCAGAACTTTTCAACATGGCTGATTGATATTCTGACGCAACTGAGGCTGTGGAATGGAATAGGATGGTGGATAAGGGTAACTTACCCCCTCAATCTAGTCTCAACTCTGAGAAGAAGGATGTTTCTAACAAGAAATCTGAATCATCTGCGGGCGGGAAGTCCAAAAAGAATGGAGCAAGCCAATTCCGAGAGGTCGCGATCATGGAAAAGCAACCACAGGGAAAAGGTAAAAAAGTTTCATTCAAAAATATAAACCTCCTTCTGGTGGTCGCGACAACGACCATACAGAAAAATAGACTAACCAGCAGTGAGGCAAGAAATGTCCCCGCACATGACCTCAAGAATTGTCGCAATTGGTTGAAGCGCATGAAAGATTTTTACCAAGGTAACGCACCTATGCCAACTATACCAAAACAACGACAATCCTGTGGAACTAAGGACACTGATGGAGATGACGACATGCCGTACCAGGTACCAAATAATCATGTCAATATAATTTTTGGTGGTTCTTCATCTTACTTTTCTAAGTGTCATTTTAAGTTTGTTTGCCGAGAGGTGAATAATATTGAAGCTCCCCCAGGAGAGCCTCAATTTCCCCGCTGGTCAGAGACTTCCCTGACCTTCAGCCGGGAAGATTGCCCTAAGGGACTATCGAGACCACGATGACTTCCTCTGATGATATCCCCCACAATTAGCAATGCTAAAGTGGGTAGAGTACTGGTCGATGGAGGCAGTTCCCTAGACTTACTATTTGCAAAAGCACTTGATGAGATGAAAATACCTCATTCAAGGATTAAACGTATGGTTCACCTATTTTTCAGGATAATTCTTGGTCTTTGATGATGCCTATCGGCCAGATTGTACTACCGGTAACACTCGGGGAACTAGAGAACTTTCAAACATAATTAATTATTTTTGATGTAATTGATTTTCATTCAGCATGTAATGCTATTTTTGGTAGGGCCTCACTCGCCAAGTTCATGGAGACAACGCATTATTCTTATCAATGCGTTAAAGTGCCAGGACCAAAAGGCGTGATCTTAGTCAGAAGCAATTAAAATATGCCTCTCACATGTGATCGTGTATCCCTCGAATTGGTCGACCAACTTCCCCTTTGGGATGTCAAGGCTGCGACCAAGGAACGAGATGCGGTCAAGGTAATTCCATGACTAGATGAAAAACTCAGGCAAGTTCCCTTATTCCTAGACGACCCATCTAGAACCATTCGGATTTGGTCAGGATTGGAAGACAAATAAGAACATGTGCTCATCCCTTTCCTCCAAGCTAACGCATATGTGTTTGCGTGAAAACCATCTGACATGCCTGGAGTCCCAAGGGAAGTGATAGAGCACAAGCTAGCAATTCGGCCTGGACAGAGACCAATAAAACAAAAGCTCAGACGCTTTGCTCCTGATCAACAAGAAGTCATTTGTTCGGAGTTAGATAAACTCTAGGAAGCTGGCTTCATTCGCGAGGTTGACCATCCAGAGTGGGTCACAAATCCGGTCATGGTCCTGAAATCTAATGGTATGTGGTGCATATGCGTCGATTACACCAGTCTTAACAATGCCTGCCTGAAGGATGATTTTCCATTCCTCGCATCGATTAGTTGGTCAATTCAATAGCGGGTTGTGAACTGATGAGCTTCTTGGATGCCTACTCAGAGTACCATCAAATTAGTATGGCTGAAGTAGATGAAGAGAAAACTGCCTTCATCACACCATTTGTTACCTACTGCTACGTCATAATGCCATTTGGGCTCAAGAATGATGCTTCCACGTACCAGTGTTTGATGCAGAAGACCTTTTTATCACAATTAGGGCGTAATTTAGAAACTTATGTTAATGATCTGGTCGTAAAAAGCTTGAAAAGCTGTGGTTATGTAGATGATCTCACTGAGACTTTCTGTAATTTGAACAAACATGGAATCGAGTTGACACTACAACACAGTAGGCCAGCGCAAGCTGCAAGACTACTAGGAAAAACTTTTTTTACCAGCAGTCTTGTTGGTGAAAATATAATTTTGATTTTTCACCAAAGTGTCAGTTGGGAAGTTATTATTTTTAGCAGATCTACTACTAGGAATAAATAATTTGTAGCTAGCTGTAGATCAGTTTGGAAAAAAATATAGGATCTTTGAGACAGTTGAGAATATTTTTTGGCATAAATCCAAAAATTTTCAGTAGGAAAATAAATTAGATTTATTATTTTAAGAGGGAAAATAAATTAGATTAATATATAACAAATCACAACCAACAGTACATATCCCTGATCGTAATTTCCTCACCCAAAACCTTCCTGAATCCCTCCCCCACGGAAACCTTGT
Source organism: Pharus latifolius (assembly GCA_019359835.1). Lineage (NCBI taxonomy): Eukaryota > Viridiplantae > Streptophyta > Magnoliopsida > Poales > Poaceae > Pharus > Pharus latifolius. The sequence continues at coordinate 33,793,071 of CM033328.1, read as the reverse complement.
CACTGCAACTCTCCCCCACCACCAGCCGGCACCCCCATCTCTCTCCCACCGATCCCCCACTGCACACCACCTCTGGTCTCGCACTGATCCCCCATCAATCCCCCACCTCAAAACCCTAGCGGCACTGGCGTGCGGTTTAGGGCAGAGGCGGAGTGGCGAGGCACGAGGTCGGCATGGCGCAGTGCGGTAGATCAGCAGGCCCTTCATGGGCGCTTGACAAAGGGGCTTGGCGAGGAGTCTAGGCCGGTGGCCTGGTGCGGTAGAGGGGGACGAAGGCTGGTGCTCGGTGCGGCAAATCTCCAGCTTCCAATTGCGAAGACAGGTAAGAGTGATATTATTGATCAAATTTCTTCAACAAATTCTCTCTTGGATGCTTTTAATACTCCTCAATATATTTGCCTATTGCTTAATCAAATTTGATCAATAATAGCTTGTGGATTTCAATTAGCCTCCATGTTCCAAACTTGAAAAGTTGAAAAAAACAAAAAACCATCTAAAGAACTATTTGAAACACATGAATTTTTTTAAAATAAACATATAGTATGAACTAATAGAAACTTTGTCCCTAAAATTTTTTGTGTTTCAAACAAGACCTAGATTTGTAAGAGTTTGATCAATTCACTTCTACACAAATGTAGTCCACTAACCCCTTCTAACGGTTATACGCAATCTGGAAGAAAATCGTTACTGTACGTACCATGTCCACAGTGGAGAAACGCTTTTTTACTAATGGTTGGGTTTTGGGAAATCATTAGTAAAAACTACATTACTTATTCTAACGGTTCATAATATATTAACCGTTAGAAGAGATGAAATTGTCCTAACAGTTTGTTTTTTGTAACCGTTAGTAAAACCACATTATTACTATTTAACCATTAGAAGCAAGAAAATTGTACTAACGGTTTGTTTTTATCAACTGTTAGTAAAACCGCGTTATTTTTTCTGACGGTTATTACTGTATTAACCGTTAGAAGATAGGAAAGTGTACTAACAGTTGTGTCTTGGAACTGTTAGTAAAAGTTCCACTATAAATCAAATTAACTCACTCGACCTTTGCTGACCATCTCGATCTCTCTTTTAATTTCCTTCAGTTCCACGCTCCAAGCTAGAGTGATCTGGGCAAGCTAGCTGGAACTTATTTTGATCCCTCTCCCCAATGTAAACTTCTCATCACCTCTCTCTCTCTCTATCACTCCCTCACTCTCTCATCACTCTCTCTCTACATCCAAACTGGCTGTAGCTCCAAGATAGGAGGCTATCTAGCTAGCTAGCTTGCTGAAGTTAATAAGCTAGCTAGCTGGCTCTTACAATTAATGCATCAAGTTAGAGTTTCATATATCAATTGTAAGTAGCTGTATATATATAGCCTAATTGGCCATATTTCATGCATGCATGCCTGAGTCATTAATTATTTTTTCAATTTGTCAATTTTGTGAATTGTAGATAGACCGAGAATATTGGATGTATGGAATAAAACATACTACTCTTGAGTATTTGGAGGGTGTGAATGGGTTTATTAAATTTGTTGAGCGAAAAAAGGCAAAGAAGGGAGAAAAAGATATGCATTGTCCTTGTACAAATTGTACGAACTTAAAAGAGGTTTACCAACTCTAATCAGATTAAGAGTTATTTGATTCATCGTAATTTTAATGCACGATATACCCGTTGGATATGGCATGGCGAAGATCTTGAGGAAATGAGCACTGATACCAACTAGCATGACCCGGAAGTGGATTGCAATAATGATAATCATCAGAACTTTGATAATGTTCATTTGGATGTGCATGTAGATGATGACAATTTAGATGAAATGTTATGTGATGTAGAAGAAGATTATAGTGAAAATAACTTTGGTAAATTTGAGAAAATTGATTGTTGATTCTAAGAAGCCTTTGTTCTCTGGATGCACAAAATTTACAAAGTTGTCTTCCATGCTGAGATTATATAACTTGAAGGAAAGCAACGCTTAGAGTGATAAGAGTTTCACGGCGCTGCTAGATCTTTTAGCGGACATGCTTCTAGAGGAAAATGAGTTGCCAAGATCAGTTTACCACGCCAAAAAACTGTTGTGTTCATTCGAAATGGAAATTGAAAGAATACATGCATGCCGAAATGATTGTGTGCTGTACCGTAACGAGTATGGAGGTTTGCATGTTTGTACTAGATGCGGTGCATTGCGGTATAAGCATAGGGACCGAATTTATCACAGTGAATGTGATGAAGTAAAGAAAGGGCCTCCAGCCAAAATTGTGTGGTATTTGCCTATGATTTATAGATTGAAATGGCTGTTTGCAAATCCAAAAGATGCGAAGTACTTGTGTTGGCATGCTGAAGGCCGGAAACAAGATGGAAAAATAAGACATCCAGCTGATTCTATTCAATGGAGAAACATTAACAGAACATTTGGTGAGTTTGATGGCAAAGTGAGGAATATAAGGTTTGGGCTGAGTACAAATGGTATGAATCCACACAGAAATATGAGCAGTCGGCAAAGCACTTGGCTGGTTCTTTTATGCATCTACAATCTTCCTCTTTGGTTATGTATGAAACGCAAGTACATCATGATGTCGTTACTAATCTCAGGACCAAACAACCTGGGAATGATATTGATGTGTTTTTAGCGCCTTTAATCGAGGACTTATAGAAATTGTGGAGCGAAGGGGTGCGGGTGTGGGATGCATATAAGCGAGAGAATTTCATATTGCGAGCTATGATATTTTGCACCAAAAATGATTTCCCGGCCTACAGAAATTTGTTGAGCTATAGTATTAAAGGAGGCAAGGCTTGCCCTATTTTCCTGGATGAAACTGGAAGCATGTAGTTACAGAACTACAGAAAAACAGTGTACATGGGTCACCACAGATTTCTTCCGATGCATTAGGCCTATCGTAAGAAGAGGAAATCATTTAATAGGAAGCCTGAGAAAGGATCAGTCTCAGTGTTTGTGACCGGTAAGGAGCTTTACTTGCGCGTGAAGGACATCAAAGTTGAGTTCGGTAAATGTTCTAAACCTCCATAAAAAAATGATTCGAAGAAGAGATCGATTCTTTGGGATCTGCCATACTGGGAGCACTTACAAGTTTGACATTGCATTGATGTCATGCATGTAGAGAAAAATGTTTGTGGTAGTTTGATTGGTTTGTTGTTCAACATTCCAAGAAAGACGAAAGATGGCATCAAAGTTCGCTGTGACATGGTGGAAATGGGCATAAGGACTGAGCTTGCACCATTGGAGAAGGGAAAGCGTACATACGTCCCCCCAGCCTTCTATACTTTGTCAAAAAAGGAAAAACTTGAACTCTGTCAGTGCCTGTATGGTGTGAAAATTCCATGTGGGTATTCTACGAACTTGAAAAAACTTGTGTCCATGAAGGACTTGAAACTGGTTGGTATGAAGTCCCATGATTGTCTTGTCTGATGTCACAAAAGCTTCCCATTGCTAGCCGATGCATTCTACTAATCAAAGTCAGAGAGACAATTACAAAGCTATGTTATTTCTTCAACACAATATCTTGCATGGTAAGTGTGTATTCCTACTAAGTTAATTAGCTCCATTCATGGAACTTGCCAGATTTTTCTAATCTGAATATTTGCCGCAACTGTGGCATTGCAGGTAATTAATCAGGATGGACTTGATGATTTGCAAGGTGATGTGACTACAACTCTTTGTCAGCCCGAGATGTATTTCCCTCCATTCTTTTTTGATGTTATGGTCTATCTAATTGTTCACCTTGTCAGAGAAATTAAGTTTTGTGGACCCGTGTTCTTACGCTACATGTATCCATTTGAGAGATACATGGGTATCTTGAAGGGATATGTAAGGAATCATCATCGGCCCGAGGGCAGTATCATCAAAGGTTATGCCGCCAAGGAGGTGATTGAATTTTGCACCAAATATATGGCCCGGGTTGACCCAATTGGTGTTCCTAAGTCTCGGCACGAGGGCGGGCTTCAGGGCATCGGAACGATTGGATTCAAAGCAGCCATCCCCTCTAATGATCTGTATGCAAAAGCACATTTTTGGGTATGACAACGCATGATGGGGGTTGAGCCATACATACACGAGCGCAAGGAAATATTACGAAAACAGAATCCTTCGAAGCCAGAGATTTGTCATCAAAGAACATAATAGAAAGTTTCCTGGGTGGATCAAAAATAGAGTCATGCGAGCTTCCGAGGGCTTCGTAAGTGAAACTGTTACATGGTTGACCAGAGGGCCAAGATTTACTATAGGGACTTGGCAGGGGTACGACATCAACGGCTATTCATTTTACACAAGAACTCAGGATGAGAAGAATACTATGCAATATAGTGGAGTGACACTACTTTCTATTTCAGAGGATGCCAGGGCAGTAAGGGCACTGAACTCATATTATGGTGTTATTGAAGAAATATGGGAGCTCAATTACATGTTATTAAATATTCCTTTGTTTCGATGCCAATGGATCAAAATCCCTTGAGGTGTTAAAGTTGACAATTATGGGTTTACTCTTATCGATCTCAGTAGAGTCGCACACCAAGGCCATCCATTTATACTTGCTGAGCAAGCTACACAGGTATTCTGCATCATTGACCTAGCCAATCCAAAGTTGCACATTGTCCTTCACAGCAAGAGACGTATTGTTGGGGTTGAAGACGTTGTGGATGAAGAAGAGTATAATCAGTTTGACGAAATACCTTCATTTTTAGATGGAATTTTTCAATCTGTCCCTATTGAAGATATTGACAAAATAAGTTACCTGTGAGACGATCACGAAGAAGGATTATGGGTTGACAGCCATTCTTGACTGTTTTGCAACGTAAGTGATGTATATTACTTGGAACTTTAATTGAAGAATTAATATATATGTTGATTATGGTGTGAAACTTGTGATTACTGTGGTTATACACTCAATTACAGGCAATAAATATTTATGTATGTTTGCTCTAGCTTGTACCTATATATATGCATGTTCATTTTACAAGTAGTACATGGAACAACACCATGTGTTTATATATATATATATATATATATATATATATATATATATGCTATCTCTAACTGTTCTTAGAAAAAAACCGTTAGTACAAGTGAGGAGGATTATCACCCGAGCTAGTTTCTTTAACATATATCGTGTTCAAGAAAAGTTTGGATGTGATATATGTCTTTGAGTCTTAGCAGCCACTATGGTCTCAAACGGACAGCTTCCTGTGTACTAGAGGGTTGCGGACACAGACTTAGTCCATGGTCGTAGATTGTGTGCGGTCATGAGGTCGCGGGCTACGCACGATTAGAGGGTCAATAGCTCTACGCAATCAAGACAACCTGAGGGTGTTTAAGCCTTTACTAAACACGTTCTCAGGGCCAAGATAACCTCTTCCACGTTGGAAGACAACCGTAAGGAGGTTAACATGTGCAGTTATCTATAATTGCACGTGTTTAACCAGCGAAGAAATTCAGTGCGGTTATACGAACTGCACTATGGCAACCGCCTGTAACTACCTCGCATTGGCATCCTTTCATTCAGTATAAAAGGATGGTTAGTGCATGATGTAAAGGGTGGTTAACTTTCAACAGAACAACCAGCAAGGTTTTGATGACTTAGAGATAGTTTGTAGAAAGAAGTGTAAAAGAGAGATTATCGCCTGTGATAACCTCTCTTCCCTGTAACTCCTTTCTCATACATAGTGAAATCACAATAGGATGTAGGGCTATTACTCCCACCATCAAGGGCCAAACCTATATAAATCTTCACGTTCCTATTCCATTGCTTATCCTAACTTACCTGATAGCACATTGAAAGGTCTCACATATAACTCACAAATCTGCGTAAGACCGACAGAGGACTCCGAGTCTAAATCGTCGACAGCTGGCGCCCACCGTGGGGCCTTTCTCAAGGTGTTTTCCCTTTATCAAGAGTTCTGGTAAGTCATGTCTGGGGCGTATGATTCTGAGAACGATTTTGATCTCAACGATTATGCCCACATTTAGATGCCCTCACCTAGCGATCCTGTTCCGATGGAAGAAATGGATCGCAAAGATGTTCCTGAGGAACATCCCGAGGATGCATCTTCTCTAACTCAGGTCATGTCCATCGACCAAGAGACAGAAAAGATAGATCAGATTCCTCATGTGAGTTCTGCAACATCCAAGGTTGAATATGTGCCACAACACATCACTTCAGAGGATGTGGGTGATGGTAACATAGAGCTTAGTCCTGGGAGGTTCGACCCTGATAACCTCCAATCTGTCTTTGATTTCGAATCAGATTCGGAACAAACAGAGATATTTTCTCCTTCTGCGATCTCGCTCCCATGAGAATTTGCTACTTTATTGGAGGAAACTCCCGAGCAGCGAATTGCTAGGGAGGAACAGGAACGCCAGCAAAAGGAGGAACAGGAACAAAAAAAAAGGAGGATCAAGATCGCGAGCAGCGAGAAAATGAGGCTCGCAGGCCCGCAAAAGAAGCTTTGCAACTTGCGCAATCTCGTTATGATGCCACTCCTAGTTCCTCCCGTTGTCCGCATGGTCGTAGGCACGACCAGACACCTTCTTTAGCCCCATTTTATCCATCGGCGGTTGAAGAAACGATGACACCTGGAGCACCTAGGAGGAGTACACATGATCGAGTTCATGTTATCATTGCTGCTTTGCGTAATCCCCCTCCTAATATTGAAGACGCGCCGACTTTTGCCAGGGTCCTTGCGGATACGCTCGATGAGGTTGCATCTGATGTAACTCCAACAGCGTCATCCTAGTCTACGATTCGCTCCCATGAGAGAGACTATTCTCACTCCGGTCAGGGTAGGCGTAATCGATTACCTCCAGGGTCAGTTCGGCATGACAGGGCCTGGCGGGTTGGAAGTTTCCGTGATTGAGATCGTGTACCCGTTCATTCTCTATCTCCCCAGGGGGAGGTCGCCCGCGACCAAGTTGAAATTCATAGATTCCTCTGTAGTTCCTATGTTGGTTGCAAAGCTTTCTCGTCTGGCCTCCTTTCGATGGTTTGGTCGGACAAGTTTAAACCAAGAATGATTGAGAGATTTGATGGAACTCAGAATCCATTCGAATTCCTTCATATCTACATTACCGCCATTCGAGTGGAGGGCGGAGATGACCGCATCATGGAAAATTATTTGCCAACGGTCCTGGAGGGACCAGCGAGAACCTGGTTGTTCATTTAACTGGAGGGTTCAATCTATAACTAGGAAATGTTGTGTGACACCGTACTCAACAATTTCCAGAACTGCTACCAGAAGCCTGGCAAAGAGGATGATCTCCATCGTCTGCGCCAGACCTCTACAGAGACTCTTCGGCAGTTTGTGAAGAGATTTGTCAGGGTGAGGAATAGCATTCCAAATATATATGACAACTCCATTATTAGGGCATTTAAACATGTCGTGCGGTATCGGAGGTTTACTGAAGATCTGCTTATCCACCCTCCTTGGTCAGTAGCTGATCTCTTCGATATGGCTGACCACTATTCCGATGCGGCTGAAGCCGTGGAATGGAACAGGATGGTGGATAAAGGAAATTACCGCCTCATCCAGGTCTCAAGTATGATAAGAAGGAGCATTCTAACAAGAAACCGGAATTGTCATCAGGCGAAAAATCAAAGAAGTCCAAGGAAAACCAGACTGGACAATACCGGTAGGTCACCGTTGCAGAGAAACCACTACCAAGAAAAGGTAACAAGTTTCCATCTAAAAGTAAAACCTCTTCTAGTGGCCGCGATAGCGACCAGTCAGGAAAACAGACTAATCCGTAGGGAAACAAGAACTGCCGGAATTGGTTGAAGCAATTGGACGACTTCTACCAAGGGATTGGACCGATTCCAACCTTACCACAAAAAAATCAGGCCTGTGGGATTAGAGACGCCGACGGAGATGAAGAGATGTCCTACCAGGTACCCCAAAACCATGTTAATGTTATTTTTGGAGGTTATTCCTCTTCTTTTTCTTCAAAGCGTCAATTTAAAACCTTTAACGGTGAGGTAAATCAAGCAGAGGCTCCCCTTGGTGAGCCTCAATACCTCCATTGGTCGGAAACTCCTTTGATCTTTGATCGAGCAGATTGTCCTATTGGGTTAACTTGACCATTGAGACTACCTTTGGTCATTACCCCAACAATTAGCAATGCTCGAGTCGAAAGAGTTCTAATCGATGGGGGCAGTTCCTTGGACGTTTTATTGGTCAAGGTACTGGATGAGATGCAAATTCCTTGTTCGAAGATTAAACCCATAATCCACCCGTTTTATGGGATAATCCCTGGTCCCTCAATGATGCCGATGGGAAAGGTTGTGCTGCAGGTAACATTGGGAGAGCCAGACAACTTTCGAATAGAATTGATTACCTTTGATGTAATTGATTGCTATTTTTGGCAGGCCAGCTCTCGCTAAGTTCATGGCGGCGAAGCATTACGCTTATCAGTGCCCCAAATTGCCAGGCCCCAGATGTGTTATCTCGGTTCGAGGTAGCTGGAAGACGGCGCTAACTTGCGATCGATTATCTCTGAAGTTAGTGAACCAGCTTCCCCTTGGGACGTTGAAATTGAGACCACATCTTCTGATACGATCAAAATTGCCCCGCGACCTGATGACAAGTTAAAACCAGTTCCATTGTACCTAGATGATCCATCTAGAACCGTTTGGATTGGATCGGGCCTAGATGACAAATAGGAACTCGAGCTCATTACTTTCCTCTGGGCTAATGCAGATGTGTTTGCGTGGAAACCATCCAACATGCTTGGAGTCCCAAGGGAGGTAATTGAGCACAGGTTAGCAATTCGACCTAGACAGCGACCAATAAAGAAAAAGCTCAGACACTTTGCTGTTGATCCATAAGAAGCCATCCGATTGGAGTTAGACAAACTCCAGAAAGCAGGATTTATTTATGAAATCGATCATCCTTAGTGGCTTGCAAATCCGATCATGGTCTGAAAGTCAAATGGTAAGTGGCGCATGTGCGTCGATTACACCAGCCTAAACAGTGCTTGTCCGAAGGATGATTTTCCCCTTTCCCGTATCGATCAGTTGGTCGATTCTACAACAGGTTGCGAACTGATGAGCTGCCTGGATGCTTACTCAGGATATCATCAAATTAGCATGGCAGAAGAAGATGAAGAGAAAACTGCTTTCATCATACCATTTGGCACCTACTGCTATGTCAGAATGTCATTTGGTCTCAACAACGCTGGTTCCACATACCAGAGCTTGATGCAAAAGACCTTTCTTTCCCAGATGGGGCGGAATCTCGAAGGTTACGTTGATGATTTGGTTGTAAAAAGATTGGAAATTTCGAATCATTTAGATGACCTCGCTGAAACTTTTTGTAATTTGAACAAGCATGGATTAAAATTAAACCCAGAAAAATATTCCTTCGGTGTCTCTTCTGGTAAACTCTTGGGTTTCCTTGTTTGTTCGCGAGGAATCGAGGTCAATCCTAAGAAGATCAGGGCCATTGAACAAATGAGATCTCCTCCGACCATGAAGGATATCCAAAGCCTAACAGGTCGCATGGCGGCTCTTAGCCATTTCATATCACGACTAGGCAAACGAGGACTGCCTTTCTTTAAGGCTCTTCACAAACACAGTGGTTTTACCTGGTCGGATGAAGCCGAAAAGGCCTTTCAAGAGATCAAAGCTTACTTATCCAGTCTGCCGGTGTTAGTCTCTCCAAATTTAGGGGAACCACTATTCCTTTATCTGGTGGCCACCCCTCACGCAGTCAGTGCAGTTCTGGTCGCAGAAAGAGAGGATGTACAACAACCAATCTATTACATAAGCGAGGTACTTCACGGTCCAAAGGAACGCTACCCTGAGGTCCAGAAGATACTTTACACACGTCTGATGGCTTCCCGTAATCTACGACACTACTTTCAAGTGCACAAGATTACTGTGCCTTCATCCTTCCCATTGGGAGATATTGTCCGCAATACGGAGAAATCTGCTTGCATCACGAAGTGGACAGTGGAACTTGGAGCATTTGATATCCATTTCACCCCTCGCGTAGTAGTTAAATCTCAAATTCTTGCAGACTTTGTGGTCGAGTGGACTAACCCCGACCCTCTTGCACAAGAGTCCAGGGATTTACAATGCACCGACTATTGGACAATGTATTTTGACGATTCTCGCAATTTTCAACAGTCAGGGACTAGAGTAGTCTTAATCACACCTTAGGGCGACCAACTCATGTACGTCATTCAACTACACTTTGTTGCGACTTAACAACGTAGCAGAGTATGAAGGTCTTATTGTAGGGCTTCGGGCAGCTAGATTCCTCGAAGTCCGTCGATTAGTGGTGAGGGCAGACTCACAGCTAGTCGTAAACTAGGTAAACAAGGAGTACAGCACCTCCGATGAGACAATAGCTCATTACCTGGGGGAATTGAGGAGATTGAAAAAACACTTCAGTCATTTTGAAGTCCAATATATCCTGCGAAAGGAAAATATGCTCGCAAGCCAATTATCAAAAATTGGTTCCTCACGCACATCCGCTCCGGCAGGAGTGTTCATTGAACACTTAGAACATCCCTCGATCATGACTTCGATCGAAGATGACCCAGTGGCAGTTTGCGTCACCAACCTTGGACATGAAGGGGACTGAACTCATCCATTGCAGGTCTATCTCAAACATGGGTCCTTGCCCAAGGATGAAACCGAAAGTGATCAGTTAATTTGAAAAGTACACCTGTATAAACTCATAGACGGAGTTTTATATAGAAAGGGTACTCAAGGAGTATTCATGCGTTGTGTTTCTCAAGAGGAAGGTAAATCCTTCTTGAAAGAAATTCACGATGGTGTATGTGGTGCACACGCGTCGTATCGCACAGTGGTAGGGCAAGCATTCTGACAGGGCTTTTATTGGCCTTCGGCACTAGATGATGCCAAGCATTTGGTCAAGATATGCCCACAATGTCAATTTCATGTAAGGCAAGTTCATCAGTCTGCATATGCCTTACAAACTATTCGTTTAACATGGCCTTTTACGGTCTGGGGAATAGATATTGTGGGCCCTATGCCCCAAGCGGTCAATGGGTACAAGTTCTTAGTCGTAGCTATTGGCACATTTACCAAGTGGATTGAGAATGAACCAGTTCGCAACGTTACCGCCGCTGCGGCAAAGAAATTCTTTCATAAGAACGTAGTTACACGATTTGGTGTTCCAAGTCGCCTCATTACCGACAATGGTTCCCAGTTCGTCAGTGGTCTCTTTTTGGACTATTGCGACGACATTGGGACTAAAGTGTGCTTTGCTTCTGTAGCTCATCCACAGAGCAATGGTGCCGTGGAATGCACCAATGGGTAGATATTACAAGGCATCAAGAAACGCGTTTTTGATCGCCTTAAGATACGCTCGGGAGCTTGGGTAGATGAACTCTACTCCGTTCTATGGGAACTTCGCACCACTCGTAGTCGAGCTACAGGTTAGACGTCTTTTCAACTAGTATATGGTGCCGAGGCTGTCTTACCTATGGAAATTCACATTGGCTCTGTTCGGGCAGATCGATTCGATCAGACTGATCAACTCGAACAACTTACCCATTTCTTCTTGAGATTATGATATAATGTTTTCAGTAGACATGATCTCAGAAGGGGGCTAGAGGGACATGGGCCATGATATAAAATGAAAATAATTACATTCTTCAAAAGAAAAACCTAAGGCATGCATTTGCATATTATAACTGTGTATTTACAGGTACAGTAAAAAATAGAGGAACATTGTTCATTGCAGTGATATTACAAGAAGCCAAGCTCTTTAAAAAGATCTTCGATCAAGGGCTTCACTTGTTTCATGATATCCTCAAGCTGATCCTTGCTCTCAAACTCTGTGTCTCCCACCATTGGTTTCAAGTCTAAATTCGGTCCATGATGATGTCTGAGTTTGCATAAGATGGCAGAGGCAACAGACTTTGCATTGTCCTTTATTGCCTCTTCTTGTCACTTTACATCTTCAGGAAGATATTCAAGGAGCGATTCAGCTTGAGCCGTCACCAATTTGCACGATTCATTGAGGCTTAATTCTTCCTTTTGAGGGTCGATAACATCAGCCTTCAGCAAATTTGCAACCATCTTCAGTTTTCCAAAAGCTGGCAACAGAATGTCACTATAGGACGAAACTGTCGCCTTTAGGGTTTCTTTCTCCTCGCAGATAACATCGGTCATTTTCCTGAGGGACTCGATGGTTTCACTTTGGTGCTCGACGGTCGTGTGAAGTTGCCCATTTTCAGTTTCGGCGCGGGTAGAGTTCTCCTGGAAGTCATCTCTCGCCTTTGAAAGAAGGCTTATCTGTTCCTCTTGTACTACATGAACAAAGTAATTGATTTTACAGTACTTCATGTAACGAAATAATTCCTTCTAGTCAGGAATGAACTTATAGGAAAACTTTAATTGCACCTCGTGAAATTCTTTCTCTGTGGAAGAAAGTCTTATGGCCACAGCTTTTCTCTGGTTTTCTCGATCAGCCAAGCTTTTGTCAAGGAGGTGTTTTCCCTATGACAAGAAAGATAACCGTTATACTTAGACGAAATTCAAGTTGATATAAACAAGGTGTTTACTATTGTAGCCGGCTAATCTCTCGCTGTGCGGCCTCAATATCCGTTGCTAAAGCTTTTGATTTGGTCGCCACACGGGATAGATCCTGCAACACAACGAAACATTACTGTTTAAACTCGAACATTCCTAAGTTTATTCAATTTTGAAAAAGGTAAAAGAATTTTTACTTACCTCTACAAAATTGCTGAAAGAAGTTCTCAGCATACTCTCTTGTTCATCTACAGGTTGAACCTCGAGGCTTATTTTTTCCTTGACAACAGGAGCAGCAAGTGTTTTTTCTTACTCCTGCGGTCAATATTGTGGTTTCAACCTCAGTAGATTGAAGGTCCGCGATTATTTCCTCTACAATGGGTTGAGAGGATACCTCAGCCATTGGAATCACACCTATTTCCCCCACGACCTCCATGGAAGTTGCTGCGCCGATGTTCGGTGAGGTCGACGGGGCGCTAAGCGCAGGATTCCTGCAGATACCATAACTCAAAATATCTTTAGTTTAAAATAACATAGAATTGACGAGTTGTGATATCCTTACTTTATACGAAACCCCATCCAAGACTTGGGTTTCGAAGATGAGCTTTGGGGAGACAGAAGCCCACTAGGCGCCCCTGCTGAAGCATCATCGATTGTCCTTATTCTTCTTTTCTTGAACAAAACAGTGTCTTCTTCCCCCTGCATGTTCATGATGTGAAATGTATATGCAGGGAAGTAAAAATTTCAAACTATGAATTTCTTACCACAACAATCCCTTCAGCATTCGAAGGGAGTGTTACCAATCCTGAGGCAGTTAAAACCGCAACCTCAGGATTGGGATCTTCTTCCCTGACCGCAAGTTCTTCTGCGATCACGGAATCCACCGCTGCAGTATTTCCCTCCGCCAGGGAGGATAAGATACCGGTGATGGTAGGAGAGGTTGACCTGTCTGGAACAATAATCTCCAGAGGGTTTGATGCTTTCCTCTTGCGATGGATAAGAGGAACTTCGTCTTCCTCATCCTCGCTCCCCTCAACCTGTACGACTAAGAAGTAATTCCTATTCACACTTGGTAGAACAGGGGGAAGAGAAAATCTTACCGCAGTATTTTTTGGGTTCTTTTCTTCATTTTTGAAGAAGCCCCTCCTATGATCTTCTTGAAGGTTTCAGGGGTCGGCTCCTGCATCATCTTTTTAGAAGAGGTTCTCTTTAACCTCTTCGATGCTGACCTCCCAGAAGGGCTAGCATCGTCACCCGGATGTTTCGTCTCGGCAGTTCGCCCCTTCAGCAACTGCATCATTTCAAGAATTTTCTATTTGGTGATTAGGATCAACAGGCATTTTTGGGGACATTTTCCTCGAAAAAAGTCTCAACTTTTGACGCTCTTCCCTCAGATCATCGCTACTGTTGATCAAGCTCTGAGGACGGGGTGATCCTTGAGCTCCTTTTGTTGCGGCATTGTATGGCCGCAGAAGGCTATTCGTCCGTTTCTCAATCTTGGACAAGGATAAAACTGCATCACAAAAAGATAATTACTTGATGTGATCAGTAGAATTGCATGTTTTGTAGACTAGAGGACATACCTGTATTATAATCCAGGGTGCTGTCCACCATGGATTCCACTTCCAAGCTGGATGTTCCCTATTCCTCAGGGGGCTCATCCTGTTCTTTATGAAGTCACGAATGATATCTCGTGCAGTTAGTCCTTGATGGACTAAGTAAAGAATTGCTTGGGCTTGTTTCTTCAAATCTTGATCTAAAATAGGAGTGGTGTCCATTTTGCTGTTCTTCTCCGGTTAGTGGTTCTCGAACCAGAGACCACTTTCCGAAGGGGGTGCAATAGAACCACTTTGGGTGCCATCCATGCACCGAATCCCGTAGAGGGAGAAAGGGGTACTCTTTCTTCTCCCTTACGCGGAAGTATATGCATCCCACGGCACCGACGCTCTTTGATCATACCGAGAAGTAGAATTGTCGGAAGAGGTCCACGCTGGGCAGCACTCCGACGAAGGCCTCGCACAAATATTGGAAAATCGCCGAGATCAAAATGGCATTAGGGTGCAGATTCACCAACTCCAACCCATAGTGCTCCAGGATCTCCTGAAGGAACTTTCCTTTTGGGAATCGGAACCCACAACGCAAGAAATCTTGAAATATCACCAATTTGTTCTAGCGAACGATTGGGGTTTCCTCATTCTTCTCTGCTGGCCGCTAGTTGATTAGCAGCCGCGGGGGAAGAATCTCTTCTTTCTCAAGTAACATCAAGCTCTCCTCATTGTGGTGGATTGATCGGCTCTAGGATGCCATTGTCGATGAGATTTGTGGAAAGGCGACAAATTTGGAGGCGATGAGAGCAAAGTGCGAAATGAGGGTTTTTGTTCGGCGAAGATTGCTAAGGAAAAAGAGGGTTTTGGTTCTGAAGCTTCTTAGGCAAGCCACTCTTTCCTCTTATATGCCCGAGGCCTCTACTTGCCAGGTTTATTATTTTAATAAGTTTCTTAACGGGTGTCTTCTCAGTTCGAACCCGTTATAATATCATTTACCCTGTTTGAATCTGAAACAAAATGTATCTGTTAGAGATTAGTAAAGATCATTTTATGTCACATTCGGGGGCTACGGTATAAATAATTATATAAGAATTATTTGAGAAATTAAAACCTTATGATTCCAGGGTAATCTCATATCTTCAACACTGTCACAATCTTAAAAGCAAAAATTCTTTTGTGATTGCAATACTAGGTATGATCGCAAGGCTATTCAGTGATCTCGGTATTGTCTGAGACATTAGTGCTACGCATGATCTCAATACTATTTTGTGACCTCAGTACTACATGTGGCCTCAATGCTGCTCTGAGACCTAAGCAATGTTCTGAGTCGATCTCGGACAGAGGATTTACTACCTGTGTATGTTTTTGGTCGCAGCGCTGTTTTCCTGTAACCATTTTTCACACAGATAAGATAAAGAAATCCAATTGGTGATTATAAGTTATACATAGTCATTCAAGGAGTCAATTATGTAAGGAAAAAGAAATTCTTTATTTCTTGCAGTCTTTACATACAAAAGGGATACAAGCGACCAAAGCGCGACTTGATCTGAAAGTAATTTACAAAGTTCTCCAAGGAACATGGTGGCATCAGTGGGATCAACACTGGCCGCCCAAAGAGAACTGGCGATGGCTCTAGGCCTATCGACGTCATCCCTTAGTAAGGGAGTACAACTATTTCTTATTGTATCGGAGAGCTCTCACTGTTGTTGAGCATAATCTCTCTCCAGCCGAAGCCCGCGCGCCTCTCCACGAGTGCCATCATAACACTCTGCCAGGTACAGAATGGCCAAGGACATCTCCTCAGAATGCGTCTTCAGTGCCTCTTTTTCTTCTCTGAGGGTTCTGACCAAGTCAGATTTCTCCCTCAGAAGAGCCTGGACCTCAGCAAGCTGATCGCTGGGGGCTCCAGAGGCCTTCACCTCCTATAATTACATGGGTTAGTTTCTAAAAACATATGACCCACAGAGAGGATGAAGATGATTACCCTAGAAGCAGAGGAGAAAGCCAAGCTTTGAAGGGGACTTGGTTGCAGAGGTGTGAGACTTTCCCCAGAAGAGTGAAAGTTTGAAGGATTGTTGTGGATCTCCAAAGGTGGAGATGAAGATACAACTGGATGGGTTGCAAGGGTAGAAGAAATGGGCAATGTGGCAACACAGATATCAGCACCCTTTAGTATCTTCGATGCAGCTCCACTGGATGATTCTTTGTCATTTCTGGATCTCTTCTTAAGAGGGATCAGTTCCTCAAGTACCTATAAGTTCCAAAATGCGTTACTTTGGAAATGATCAAACTGCAAAGAAAGGATTTGTGTCAGGACTCTAGAAAAAGATATACCTTCTGGAGATTCTGGTCAATTCCTATTTTTATTTCTTCCTCATTACTCTCAACAATCTTCTTGGAGTCTTGGTTCGCCATTAAGATGGGAGTCGAAGAAGAAATCTGAAGTAAGGAGTGAAAACGAGTTCTAAAAGGACTTAACCAAAAGGTTGCTGGTGAGTTTTAGAACTGAAGGGATTCGCTATTTATAGAGCTTGGAGGCGACGATTCACATTCATGGGCACCTCAAGTTCTTAAAACGCACTTACGGCTTGGTTAAATAGTTAATAACTTCATAATTACCTATCAAGAAAAACCCAGAGGTTTTCTCGGGAGATAAATCGCCATACGGCGTACAGTGCCAATTGAAAAATTTGAAGCGTCGGGTTACATATTCGATACAGATTAAATTTGAAGTCATATTCTTTTTTATATCTTCAAATTTGGGGGCTAGTTGATGAGGATTATCACCTGAGCTAGTTTATTTAACATATATCATGTTCAAGAAAAGTTCGGATGTGATATATGTCTTTGAGTCTTAGCAGTCATTATGGTCGCAGACTGACAGCTTCCTATGTACTAGAGGGTTGTGGACATAGACTCAGTCCATGGTCACAGACTATGCGCCGTCATGAGATCGCAGGCTACGCACGATCAGAGGGTCAATAGCTCTACGTGATCAAGACAACATGAGGGTGTTTAAGCCTTTACTAAACACGTTCTCAAGGCCAATATAACCTCTTCCACGTTGGAAGACAAGCGTAAGAAGGTTAACATGTGCGGTTATGTACAATTGCAAGTGTTTAACCGGCAAAGAAATTCGGTGTGGTTATACGAACTGCACTATGGCAACCGCCTGTAACTGCGTCGCATTGGCATCCTTTCATTTAGTATAAAAGGATGGTTAGTGCACGATGTAAAAGGTGGTTAACTTTCAATAGAACAACCAGCAAGGTTTCGAAGACTTAGAGATAGTTTGTAGATAGAAGTTTAAAAGAGAGATTATCACATGTGATAACCACTCTTCCCTGTAAATCCTTTCCCATACATAGTGAAATCACAACAGGACGTAGGGCTATTATTCCCACCATCGAGGGCCCGAACTTGTATAAATCTTCGTGTTCCTATTTCATTGCTTATCCTCACTTACCTGATAGCACTTTGAAATATCTCACGTATAACTCGCAAATCTACGTAAGATCGATAGAGGATCCCGTGTCCAAATCATCGACAACAAGTCACATGAAAGAATAATCCAACACTTCGGCCTAGATCTCACAAAGTCTATTCTAACGGGTCGAGTGTATGCATCGTTAGTGCATTGTATTCTATCTGTTAATACCAGCGAACCACTAGAAGAAATTGTGTTTTACTAATGGTTCGTATTGTCAAACCGTTAGAAAAAGTGTCCCTCACACAACGCCACTCTCTTATGGCGGTTACTACTAAAGAACCGTTAGAAGAAATTGGGCTTTTACTAATGGTTTTGTTTATCGAACCGTTAGAATAAGCTCATCTCTTCTAGCAGTTAGTACTAGGGGACCGTTAGAAGATACCGCTTGTTTTATTCTAACTGTTTCTTAATGTTAACAGCTACAAGAAATGTCATTGTACTAACGGTTTGTTTTATTTAACCGTTAGAGTAAGTCCTCTCTAAATAAACTCTGCCCTGGAATTTTCCCTCCATTCGAACCAAACACATTTCCAATTATTTCTCTGCTCACGCGTGCAAAACCCTAGCCTCGCCGGTGACCACTTTTTGGCTGTTGGACCACCATCACCGCCAGGATTTTAGTTCTCTACCGCCGCCGGCCACTCCATGAACTCTAAGTATTTTTGACCAACGCGCGCTGTAGACTTCTCCTGGCCTATCCCTAGTTCATGGTTCTTAAAATCCCCACTTCCATCATTGGTAGAATTGATAGTATTAGAAGAGTTTGTAGCCCTTCATTTTCATGATAGGATTAGAACTCAAATTTTTAGATAGATTGATCTTTTCTAATCTTCTTCCTTTTTGTTTCTTGTACTTGTTCTTTGGCTCTCTTGTACTCTTTTTTCCTTTATATATATATATTCTATTTAGAAGTAGGCTTATTGCCTATTGCCTTTGGTAAAAAAAAAGGGGATAAATAACTTAGCTGAGAGCTGTAATATTTCCTTATAACTGACTTATTTAGTCTTACCCTCCTAGTGTTGTTTTGTGCATGTTTATTGTTTGTTCCCTCCCTCTAGACTAAAAAAAGATCAATTTATCCTGTTTATTTTCCTTATAGGGGTTTCAAAGGTGGTTTCTGTTCTTGGCTGAAAATCCTCCCTCAGATCTGTGTGTGATAATTAATTATTATATGGCATTGCCATTCCATTTCAGTTATGAACTTTTTTATGTAAACCCTTTCTTCATATCAATTGAATTTAAGGCTAAGTATGTGACTTCTAGTTTAGCTACTGCTTTTAATTTGCAAACTGCCTTGGAAAGGACATACTTCAATTTACAAGTTGTTTGTGCTATTTGTATATGAACTAGGAGTTTGCCTACTAGTTGCTGTAGATTCTTTGAAAGTATGTCAGTTGATAACTTTTCAGAGAGAGGAGCTAACTAGTGGCTATTGTGCAAAGATTTTAGTTCGTTTTGAGTAATATATCATTGGCATGAGCTAACGATTTAGATATGATGTTTAGGGATTGAAATTGTAACTCCAAATTTTTATACCTTTGGCTATTATACAAAGATTTTAGTTTATTTTGAGTAATATAGTACCAAAAAGAGTTAGTGATTTAGATATGATATTTACAACTCCACAACTAGCACACCTGAAGGGCTATGAATCTATATGGAGTGCATTCTCATTCTTATTCAAACTTGTATGCAATTTGAAATGAATTCAGGTAATAGGTGATAGTTCATCAATTTCTTCCCTTAAAGATAAATACTATCTCAAATGTGACCACTTAAGTTGTTTAATCTTATATGTATTGTACCATTTACTAGTAATTTCATTACCATTCCATTTTAGTTATGAATTTTTTCATGTAAACCCTTTCTTCATATCAATTGATGGTTTGTTCATGGAATTTTAGGCAAAGCCATGTCGGCATCTTCCTCGTTTGATAGTAGTGGTTCAACAAGAGGAAACATAGCTAATGCTGCTTTGTCCCATCGCAAGAGGAAGGCGCGAGGTGTGACAATGTTGTGCTGTTTGGCCAAATGCACGGATCTTTCTTGTGAGGTCAACCAGTTTGTGAGACCAATCGGAAAGAACGCTGGGCAGTACACAGCCTATGTTGGTTTGTTGGCGAAGGAAACAGTGAAGATCACCATCCAGAGCTGGAAGGACGTGAAGGCCGACGAGAGTGATAGGCTGTAGGCAGAAGTGATGGTAAAATTAATCAAATCCCTAAATTCTTTTGTAATCACATTCCCTTGGCTTATCCTGAAGATTAAGTCCTACTTATATGCACCGTTTGAAAACAGGCCTTGTGGAACATCCCCGACGATGGACCCAAGAGGGATTGCTTGAAGGACATGAACAACACATGGAAAACCTTCAAGAATTTCCTCGTCAGTGCCTTCCTCGCTGAAGGCAAATCTCCGTGCAAGAAGTACCACTTCATAACGGAGGAGGTATGGGAGTAATTCACCCAACAGAAGGGGACCCCTGAGTTTAAGGTATGTATGATTCGATTGCTTGGTCACACTGTTGTATGGAGTAACCAACGGTGCATTAATTTTCTTGTTTCTGCTACGAAGGCCCTTAGCGAGAAGAACAAGGCAATCCAGAGGAGGAATGACCACCCGCACCGACTCAGATCTCGTGGCTATGCGGGGAAGGAGGAGCAGTGCGAGAAGGCCGAAGACGAGGAGTCGACTCCCCTGACCTATTGATTTCTGAGATTTGTGATCCACGATGCAAGCAGTGGTGGTTGGCCAGAGGGACTGTGTCGTCCACAGGGTCTGTGGAGTTCCCAAACCATAAGGACGCCGAGGTCGTGCAGCGAATTGTAAGTTGGCTAACTTCCTCGTTTTCTTCTTTAACCATAAATCCTAAAATTACGTTGACCAAGAGAAGTTGAAACTGCATAGAATATTTGTATCACTCCTATGTCCTGTGGACACCCTTTTTCCTCTATGGGATTACATCCTGAGTTATTGTGAAAAGCAAATAAAGAGGTTATGGCAGTCAATATTCTCGCATTTGTTGGTACTACACTGTTCATTCTAGTTCCTACTGTCTTTTTACTTATTATTTATGTAAAAATTGTTAGCCAAAATGATTAATTGGAATTCTAGTTAATCATTGAACAAATGAAAAAGGGACTAAATAAAAGTCCAAGTCTTAAATGAAAAGATTTGGTTGGAATCATAAAGTACATTCTCTTGATCTTCCCTCTGTTTGCATTCCTGTTCATCCCTAGCAGCTGCTGATCGGGAGTTTCTTCCGATAAGGCAGCGAACTGTCTAGGGAGCGAAGTTGCCGATGGAGAAAACATTGATGAGGATTGACACCCAAGTCAGTTCATATAAATGCACGACTGGTTCAGGATAGATTCGAGCCAGACACGTGCCTGGTGGTGCGAACTCAAGTCATTCTGAGAAGTACCAGCCCAAGGTCGCAGTCCTTACGCGATCAGACCGCAGCTAGTGCGCGGTTAGGAGTTCGTATGCTATACGAGAACAGAATGCTGTGGATGTTGCGCGGTCAGCCAACATCGCGCGGTCAGAGCACTTTCGACCAGGGAATGTGGGATTAATCTGCCCTCGTAATAGGATATCCCGAGTATCCTGAAGATTCTTCCACGTGGGAGAACAACCGTCTGGAGGTTAATACATGCGGTTATCCACGAATAACACGTGTTAAACCTGCGTGGGAGTTAAGAGCGGTTCTCTAAACCGCATCCAAGCAACTGTTCGGTGCCGTTACGACTTGGCGCCCTTTCAACCAGTATAAAAGGGCAGCCTGGTGCATCAAACAAAGAAAAACGGAAGAGATACATCACATCTCATCCAGAGATCAACTGATCAAACAACCAACTCGAAGACAATAGCCTAGATTAGATAGCTTCCATAAGCCTTCCAGGCTTCATTTTGTGCAATTATATAGGAAAAATCTTCGCCTGTGAAGATCTTTTCCCGTTACTTTGTAACTCTTTTACTACATATAGTAAAATCCCAACAGGATGTAGGGCTATTACTCCCACCATCGAGGGCCCAAACTTGTATAAACTTCTCTGTGCTCTAGTTCTCCATAATTCTACATACCTTCCCAGAGGGACACCCTGAAAGGCCTTACGAACTACAAATTTTGCATAAGTTCGACTAAGGATCCCGAGTCCGAATCGTCGACAGCTGGCGCCCACCGTGGGGCCTTTCTCAAGGCGTCCTAATTTTCATTCGGAGGTTCGCTGAATCATGGCTGGAGCATATGATTCTGAGAACGATTTTGATCTCGGGGATTATGCTCACATCCTGATGCCTTCTCCGAGTGATCCTGTTCTGATGGAGGAAGTTGGAGGCGAAAATCTCCCAGAGGTCGAATCGACTCTCCAGGTCATGTCCATCGAGCTGGGGGCGACTAGTGCAAGGTCAGAACCCACCGAGGTTCTTAATGCGCTAGAGGGTGACTCCGGTCCGTCATACGACGCCGCTGAGGGGAAGGATGATATCGACCAGGAAATCAGCCCGGGGAGGTTTGACCCTGATAACCTTCACCGTCTCTTTGATTTCGAGTCTGACTTAGAACAAACCGAGATGTTTTCTCCCTTGGCGATCTCTCTCCCTAGACAGTTTGCTGCCTTATCGGGGGAAACTCCTGATCAACGGGCTACTAGGGAAGAATAGGAATGCAAACAGAAGGAGGATCAAGATCTCGAGCAAGAAGACAACGAACTACGCAGAACTGCCCTAGAGGCTCTTCAAGATGCGCAGGCTCGTTACGATGCTGCTCCGAGTTCTTCCCGATGATCACGTGGTCGCAGATGCGACCAGACCCCTTCTTTGCCTCCGGAGCGTTTCCCGGTGGACGAAGAAACGGTAACACCTGGTGCTCCTAGAAGAAGTACACATGGTCGACTCCGATCTATCGCGGAGGTCATGCGTAATTTTCCTCCTACGATCACGGATGCGCAGAAACCGGCCTTCACCAGGATCCTGGCAGAGAGGTTGGATGAGGTCGCATCTGAGGCGACCCCTACGGCCTCTTGCCGGTCAGTAACACGTTCCCGCGACCGAGAGTGTTCTCACTCTGGGTCTGGTCGACGAAGTTACCCGCCGCCTGTACCATCCCACCAGGACAAGTCCAGGCGGGCACAGGATTCTCATGGTAGGGATTGAGTCCCTGTCCACTCTAGCTTAGGACCACTTGGTTTCTCCGTTGCGTGAGGTCGCTCGCGATCCTGTCGAAAGTCACAGGACAGTCCACGGTCCCTACGTTGGTTGTAAAGCTTTCTCGCCCGGCCTTCGTGCGGTCGTTTGCCGGACAAGTTTCGACCAGGGGCCAGAGAAAGGTTTGACGGAACTCAGAACCCATCCGAGTTCCTTCAAATCTATATCACTGCCATCCAAGCGGCAGGAGGCGATGACTGGGTCATGGCCAACTACCTGCCTACGGTCCTTGAATGACTGGCAAGAACCTGGTTGTTTAATCAGCCCGAAGGTTCTATCTACAATTGGGAAATGCTGTGCGACGCTATCCTCAACAATTTCCAAAATTGTTATCAAAAGCCGGGTAAAGAGGACGACCTCCATCGATTACGACAAACTTCGACCGAAACCCTTCGTCAGTTTGTCAAGAGATTTGTCGGGGTGAGGAATACCATCCCGAACATATCTGACAGCTCCGTTATTAGGGCATTTAAACATGCCGTTCGATATCGGAGATTCACCGAAGACTTGCTCATCCATCCTCCTCGATCAGTAGCCGATCTCTTTGATATGGCTGATCGATACTCCGACGCGGCCGAAGCGGTCGAATGGAACCGGATGGTCAAGAAAGGTAACCTACCGCCTCAACTAGGTCTCAAGGACGCTAGGAAAGAAGATTCAAGCAAGAAGCCGGAATCTTCGTCGGGCGGGAAGTCAAAAAAGTCAAAAAGGAATCGCTCTGGACAATATCGCGAGGTCGCAGTTGTAGAGAAGTCTCCTTCGACTAAAGGTAACAAGCCTTCTTTTAAGAATAAAACTGCTTCTGGTGGTCGTAGTGCCGACCAGCCAGAAAAGCCAACTAACCCGTAGGCAGGCAAGAAGTGGTGTCCACTCCACAACTCCGCAGGCCACGACCTCAAGAACTGCAGGAGTTGGTTGAAGTAGTTAGATGACTTCTACCAAGGGATTGGACCGATGCTGACCTTACCAACTAAGGAACAAGCATGCGGACTTAGAGACGCCGACGGGGACGAAGAGATGTCTTACTCGGTACCTCATAATCATATTAATGTTATTTTTGGAGGTTCCTCCTCTTTTGTTTCCAAAAGGCAGTTTAAGGCCTTTTATCGAGAGGTTAACCAAACGGAGACATCCCTTGGTGAACTTCAGTACCCCCGTTGGTCGGATACACCTTTGACGTTTGATCGCACTGATTGTCCTGCGGGGCTTACTCGACCATTGAGGCTCCCTCTGGTCATTACCCTGATCATCAGTAATGCAAGAGTCGAAAAGGTCTTGATCGACGGAGGGAGCTCCTTGGACATTTTATTGGTCAAGGCGCTCGACGAGATGCAAATTCCTCGTTCGCAGATTAAGCCCATAATCCATCCGTTTTATGGGATAATCCCTGGTCCCTCCATGATGCCGTTGGGACAGGTGGTCCTCCCGGTCACACTGGGAGAACCGGACAATTTTCGAACAGAGTTGGTTACTTTTGATGTAATTGATTATGATTCGGCTTACAATGCAATCTTTGGCAGGCCAACTCTTGCTAAGTTTATGATGGCAACGCACTATACTTATCAGTGCGGTAAATTGCTTGGCCCCAAAGGTGTCATCTCGATCCGAGGCAGTCGCAACGTGGCACTAACGTGCGACCGGCTATCTCTGCAGATGGTCGACCAGCTTCCCCTCCGAGACGCTCAGGTCGCCACTGTCACCGCTGACGTGATCAAGGCTGCTCCTCGACCAGATGAGAAACTCAAACTAGTTCCTTTGTACCCAGGTGATCCATCCAAGACTATTCGGGTCGGATCAGGCCTGGATGACAAATAGGAACTCGAGCTCATTACTTTCCTCCAGGCTAACGCAGATGTGTTTGCGTGGAAACCGTCCGACATGCCCGGTGTCCCAAGGGAGGTAATCGAGCACAGGTTAGCAATTCGACCTGGACAGCGACCAATAAAGCAAAAGCTCAGGCGTTTTGCTGTCGACCGACAAGAAGCCATCCGAGAGGAGTTGGACAAACTCCTAAAAGCTGGGTTTATTTGCGAGGTCGATCACCCGGAATGGCTTGCAAATCTGGTCATGGTCCGCAAGTCAAATGGCAAGTGGCGCATGTGCGTCAACTACACTAGTCTCAACAGTGCCTGTCCGAAGGATGACTTTCCCCTTCCCCGCATCGACTAGCTTGTCGACTCAACCGCGGGTTGTGAACTGATGAGCTTCCTGGACGCTTACTCAGGATACCATCAAATTAGCATGGCAGAAGAAGATGAAGAGAAGACTGCCTTCATCACCCCGTTCGGCACCTACTGCTACGTCAGAATGCCGTTTGGTCTCAAGAACGCCGGTTCCACGTACCAACGCTTGATGCAAAAGACCTTTCTTTCCCAGATAAAGCGTAATCTCGAAGCATATGTAGACGACTTGGTTGTAAAAAGCACTAAGAGATTGTCTCATTTGGACGATCTCGCTGAAACCTTCTGTAATTTGAACCGCTTTGGAATAAAATTAAACCTGGAGAAATGTTCTTTCGGAGTCTCATCAGGAAAACTTCTTGGTTTCCTTGTTTGTTCCAGAGGCATTGAAGTCAATCCTGAGAAAATCAGGGCCATCGAACAGATGAGGTCTCCCTCGACCATGAAAGATGTTCAACGCCTGGCTGGTCGCATGGCGGCCATAAGTCGGTTCATATCGCGACTAGGCGAGAGGGGATTACCTTTCTTCAAGGCCCTGCGGAAACATCATAATTTCACATGGTCCGATGAGGCCGAAAAAGCATTTTCGGAGGTAAAGTCATATCTATCCAGTCCGCCCATCTTGGTGTCTCCCGACAAAGGAGAGCCATTACTTCTCTATTTGGCGGCCACACCGCACGCGGTCAGCGCTGTCCTGATCGCGGATAGGGAAGGAATACACAGACCCGTCTACTATGTCAGCGAGGTACTTCATGGTCCTAAGGAGCGATACCCTGAGGTCTAGAAGATACTTTACGCACTACTGATGGCTTCCCGTAAGCTACGACATTACTTCCAAGCTCACAAGATCACAGTACCCTCCTCTTTTCCTTTGGGGGATATTGTCTGAAATCCAGAGAAATCTGGTCGAATCGCCAAATGGGCGGTCGAACTCGGTGCTTTCGATATGCATTTCACACCCCGCACGGCGGTTAAGTCTCAGGTCTTGGCCGACTTTGTGGTCGAATGGACCAACCCTGAGCCACCCGTGCAGGTGCTTGAGGAATTGGAATGCCCTGATCACTGGACAATGTACTTTGACCGTTCCCGCAGTTTTCAACACTCGGGGGCTGGAGTGGTCTTAGTTACGCCTCAGGGCGAATAGCTTAAGTATGTCATCTAACTACACTTTGTTGTGACCAATAACGCAGCAGAGTATAAAGGTCTTCTTGTAGGGCTCCGGGCAGCAAAATTCCTCGGAGTCCGTCGATTAGTGGTGAGGGGAGACTCACAACTGGTCGTAAACCAGGTAAACAAGGAGTACAGCACCTCCGATGAGACAACGGCTCATTACCTGGGAGAAGTGAGGAGATTGGAAAAACACTTCAGTCATTTTGAAGTCCAATACATCCCGCGAAAGGACAACATTCTCACAGACCAATTATCCAAAATTGCGTCCTCACGCACATCCGCTCCGGCAGGACTGTTCGTTGAACACTTGGAACGTCCTTCGATCATGACTTCGGTCGAGGATGATCCGGTAACAGCCTGCGTTACCAACCTCGGTTAGGAACAAGATTGGACTCATCCATTGAGACTCTATCTTGAACATGGGACCCTACCCTAGGATGAAACTGAAAGTGATAGGTTGATTCGAAAAGCACGTCTGTACAAGCTCATAGAACGAGTTTTGTATAGAAAGGGTACTCAAGGAATATTCATGCGCTGCATATCTCAGGAGGAAGGTAAATCCCTCCTGAAAGAAATACATGATGGTGTATGCGGTGCGCACGTGTCATATCGGACACGGGTTGGAAAAGTTTTTCGACAAGGATTTTACTGGCCTTCGGCACTCGATGATGCCAAGCATATGGTCAAGATGTGTCCTCAGTGTCAATTTCAGACGAGACAGGTTCATCAACCTGCCTATGCGTTACAAACCATTCCTCTTGCATGGCCTTTTGCGGTTTGGGGAATGGATATTGTCGGTCCTATGCCACAAGCGGTCAATGGGTACAAGTTTCTGTTCGTAGCTATTGACACGTTTACAAAGTGGTTTGAGGCCGAACCGGTACGAAATATTACCGCATCAGCAGCACAAAAGTTCTTCCATAAGAACATTGTTGCTTGATTCGGTGTTCCAAACCGTCTCATCACGGACAATGGTTCTCAGTTCGCCAGTGGTCTTTTCTTGGATTACTGCATTCAGATTGGAACCAAGGTGTGCTTTGCTTCTGTGGCGCATCCACAGAGCAATGGTGCCGTATAACGTGCCAACAGGCATATACTGCAAGGCATCAAGAAACGTGTTTTTGATCGCCTTAAGACTCGCTCGGGGGCTTGGACAGATGAGCTCTATACCATTCTATGGGCCCTACGAACTACCTCTAGTCGAGCCACTGGTGAGATGCCCTTCCATCTGGTCTATGGGGCTGAGGCCGTATTGCCTATGGAAGTTAGTATTGGATCTGTTCGGACAGAACAATTCGATTGAGTTGATCAGACGGAACAACGATCACAGGATCTCATCCTCTTAGAAGAAAGGCGTGATCGCGCTTTGATCAAGTCCGCGGTATACTTGCAAGCTTTGCACAAGTACCATAACAAAAGGGTGCAACCACGTAGTCTCCACGTGGGTGACCTGGTTTTACGAAAAATCCAAGAGCAGTCTAATCGCAACAAATTTTCCCCGAAGTGGGAAGGCCCTTACACTGTTGTTTCGGTGCCGCGACCAGGATCAGCGCGATTAGCCATGGAGGATGGTCGAATTTTGTCCAATACTTGGAACATCGATCAACTACGCAAGTTCGACGTGTAAGTATTCAATCCCTTTTCCTTTTCAATTAGCATTGTTTCATAAAACAAAAAGTCTTTTTGGTTTCATGCGATGAACATCTCCTTTCATGCCCGTGCCTTACGAACTTGACTCGGGGGCTGGTCGCCAGCAGTTACATCACTACGGCGTTCTAATCGGATTCGCTGGCCGATCTCATGACCACTGCCAGACAAGCCACTCCTAAATAAGCCGTTTCTCAACGCATACGAGACTTGCTGGTATGTCCTTGGTCATCTGAGTGGCTGCCGGTTTGCAACAAGGTTAGGCGTTATATTGATCATAATTGTTGGTCTGATCGCACACCCATGGTCATTGCACTCGTATTTCTCCTGTGTTTATAATACTAAGCCTTCAGTATCTATAATCAGAGGTGGGGGCTAGGGGGATATGCTTATAGTATGAAACAACAAAAAAGTGCTTTCTTTCAAAATAAAAAAATACATGCATTGCATTTTTTAAGTTATGTCTGTACAAGGGTTACATGATCCCGAGCTCGGTCAGGAGTTTATCTACAAGAGGATTGCCTTCCTCCATGATTGCCTCGAGTTGCTCTTCACCCTCGACCTCTACCATTCCCACCAGTGGATTCAGATCCATATCTGGGCCATGGTGGAGAAGAAACCGGCAGAGAAGGGCGGAGGCTGCTGATCGAATCCTTGTTCTGATCGCCTCTTGTCGTCGCCGTATATCTTCAGGAAGATACTCGAGTAGTGACTCCGCTTGGGCTATGACCAGTGTAGACCAGTCGCTCGAACTGAGGTCGTCTTTTGTGGCCTCGACCACATCAGCCCTCAGGAGATGGGCCACCATCTTTAGCTTTTCGAAGATGGATTGGCTCAGGTCTTGGTTCGCTCTTCGGGTAGAGTCAATCCAGAGCTGGAGGATTGTCTTGTGCTGATCAAGCCGTTTTATGTGACTTGCTTGTGCTGCAGTAAGAAGATTGTTACAAACTGTCCAAATGACAAAGTCTAGTTGTTTTGGTCAAGAATTGACTTACCAGAGAGCTGTGACCGCAGTTTATTAAGCTCGACCTCTTGTTTCGAAATCACGGAGATCGCATTGAGCTTATTAGCGGCTAGGTTCCTTTTCAGAGAAGCAACCTCCCTGTGACAAAAAAAAGATAATTGTCATAACGAATTTGTATCTATACAAATTAAAGGGCATTTGTTCTTACTCTCGCAAGCAGTCTCTCTCTTTTTTGTATGGCCTCGATGCTCGCCACCATGGCAATCGATTTGGTCGTTATACGGGATAGTTCCTATAAGGCAGAGAGAAATCAGTGGTCTCCTATGAACAATTCAGGTACCATAAGAGATGTTCATTATACCTCTGTGTACTCCCAAAATGAACTATCCTCTGGGATGGTGGGAGGTCTGGTCGAGGGACCCGTCTCTTCCTTGACAGGAGCAGCAGGTGGATGCGCCTGCTGGGCCTCAGTTGCAGGTTCCAATGCCTGCAACTGGGTCTCCGTGCCCGACTCGTCCTTAACGGCCCGGACGACTTCCTGGACCGAAGGGACAGAGCGCTCCTCACCGGAGGCCTCAGCACCGACAGAGACTTCAACCCTCCCCGGGGCGGTTGGGGGGCTTGGTGCTACGTCTTTACGCCTACAAAGAAAAGTGGAGTTGACAATCACTTTGATGGTCGCCACAATCCGATCCAGAATAAACAGAATAGAGTTCTTACCTTATTTGAAATCCCATTAGCTTCTGGGACTTCAAGGAGGGCTCTCCGTTAGAAAGAGGACAGTCGTTGTCCGTCCTAGTCTTTCTCTTCGTGAATAGGGCCTTTTCTCCCTATGTATGTTCTCCTGTAAGCATATGCATAAGGAATGATAAAGACCTAAGTGGTAAGAATTCATACCGAGGTAATCTGTTCGAGCGACAGGGATAGGCCTGAAGGCCTGGGTGGCTCCTGGATTGCTGGAGTTGGCGCCTCATCCGCGACCCTGGCGTTGGTCGCGGAGTCTTGTTCTGTCACTTCCGTTCCTGTCCCCAGGAGTGGAGGATTTGCCTCCTTGGGACTCACAGGAGTCACAGGGGGAATGTCTTCTCCCTGTATGAGTGTAAATCCGATAAACACACGTACAGATGAAATTGAGAAGTTAAGAGCACAAGGAAGTCTTACCGTGGTCGTCCCTTCGACCAGGGATGGAGAAGTAATTGACCCTGAAGCCTCTGGGGCTTCGGGGGCGGGGATCTCGCCCGCGACCACCGGACTCCCGGTGGCCGCGGGGTCCGCTACGGTTGCTTCTGTTTTCGCAGGACGAGGTAGTGTCTCGCCGGATGGATCAGGGGAACGTCATCTTCCTCCTCCTCGCTCCTCTCTCCCTGTACGACGAAGAAATGATTCCAGTTTGTACCTGGAAGAACAGGAGGTACGTGATATCTTACCGAAGTTTTCCTTGCGGTAAGGGGAGTCCCGCGCGAAGACCGTTCCTCGAGAATCTTCTTCGATTTCTTGGGGGCAGGATTTCTTGTCCTGGGCTTCAAGGAGATCTTTTTCACGTTCTTCACGGTCGGCTTTCCCAGGAGGCCGACGTTTTCACTTGGGAACATCGCCTCGGCGAATCACCCTAAGAGATGTGTCATCCCGACGAATTTGTCAGTACTAAGTGTACGTAAGAGCTACAAATGGGAACTAAGTGAAAGATGATGTACCTTTCGGCGTTCCTGTTTGAGGTCGTCGCCGGCATGAACTAAGCTCTGTGGGCGAGGCGATCCCTTAGGGCCCTCCACTTCGGTATTGTAGGCCCTGAGGAGGTAGTTTGTCCGCCTCTCGATCTCGGAGGAAGGCAGGACTATTCCCAGAAGACCAGTTAGAAAATACAGAGCTAAGATATGAGGTTTCGGTGTTGAGATCACGTACCATAGTTGTAGTCCAGGGTGTTGTCTGCCATAGACTTTATCTCCCAAGCCAGATGAGCCCTTTCACGCAGGGGGCTCACCCGATTCTTCACAAAGTCGCGTATGATGTCGCGAGCCATTAATCCTTGTCTGACTAGGTGAAGAATAACCTCGGCATGCTTCATGAACTCAGCATTCATCGCCGGGAGGGAGTCCAACTCGCTCGGCTTCTCTGGCCGCGAGTTCTCAAACCACAACCCGCTCTCAGACAGAGGGGTGCAGTAGAACCACTTCTGGTGCCACCCGTGCACGGAGTCTAGCAGGGGCGGGAAGGGATACTCTTTCTTCTCCCTTATCCGGAAGTATATGCATCCGGCGGCGTTGGTGCTCTTCGACCACGCCGAAAAATAGAAACGCCGGAAGAGATCCACGCTGGGATGCACTCCGACGTAGGCCTCGCACAGATGCCGGAACACCGCCAGAATCAGGATCGCATTCGGGTGGAGATTTATCAATTCCAACCCGTAATGCTCCAGAATATCCCTCAGGAACCGACTCTCAGGGAATCGGAACCCACAGCGCAGATACTCTTCGAAGACTACCAGTTCGCCCTCTTTGACGACTGGGGTTTCGTGGTCCTTCTCCGCGGGCCGCCAGTTGATTAGCTGCCGCGGAGGAAGGATCTCTTCCTTCTCCAATGCCAGAAGACTTTCCTCGGAGTGGTGGACCGATCTGCTCTAGGACGCCATTTCTTGCGGAAGATTGCAAGGAAAGTTGGCGACTTTGGGGAAGATGAAGGTTGTGGAGAAAGAGGGTTTTGTGCGGCGGAAGTTCTAAAGGCAGGGTTTTTAGCTGTGTGGCTTCCTCAAGAAGCTAACTGCTCCTTTTATAGACTCGAGGAGGCGCACTACTGTGAATAACGTTCCACACAAACGTTCCACTTAATATTCTATTCATTTCCCATAATGGATACTCTCTCTGGCAGACCCATTAAGTGTTCCTCGTATCGGATCCGAAACAAAATGACTTCTTTGTTTCAAGATTTGAAGATACAAAAACATGAAAAGTTTTACAAAGGTTTTCGGAGGACATTTTCCTTCATGTTTCTTGTAAACTTTCATGACATATCCTATGACCCAGTTTTTGGACGTACGGATATGTTTTGATCAGATTGCTGTGTGGTTGGAACCATGTCTTCGACTAAGCTCCGATTCTAATCGAAGTAATGGTATGATTGAGTTTCAGTTCTGATCGCAGTAATCTTTCAAATCGAACCTCGGTTCTAATCGTGGCTTTAAGACTGATCGCAGTATCAGTGCTGGTCGCGGTACAACGATGGAATGCGATTCTGGTCGCAGAATTGAAGTCTGCCTGTGTATGTATGAGTGGTCGTAAAGACATTGTTTATGGCCATATTTTCACACAGAAGATGTAAAGAATATTCATATGATATGAAGAAAAAGGAAACTTTATTTCTGACATCCTTTACATACAAAAGGGATACCGGCGACCAGAGCGTCGACCTGATCCGAAAGAAGTTTGCAAAGTTCTCCTAGGGACATGTTGTTGTCAGTAGGATCTACGCTGACAACCCCCAGAGAACTAGGAATTAATCTAAGCCTATCTACATCATCCCAAACAAGAGATGCACTATTGTTCCTAATCAAGTCGGAGAGTTCTCGCTGTTGTTGAGCGTGATCCCTCTCCTGATGGAACTGGTGCGCCTCTTCACGGGATCTCTCAAAACATTCTGCCAGATGCAGAATCGCCGAAGACATCTCTTCGGTCTTCTTCTCCAGAGCCTCTTTTTCCCCTTGGAGAGTCTGTCCGAGGGAAGGAGGTGGAATCTCAGCAGGCTGGTCGCTGGGGGCTCCAACAATTTTTGTCTCCTACATTTGCAGATGTTAGTTTTACTAACTATGACAACAAGCAAAGGGAGACAGAAGTAATTACCAATCCTTGCAAATGACAGGTTGATATAGGCATCCTGGAAAGTAGATCACCCGATAAAGTTTGAGGATCATCATATGGTGGAAGTGTGACCTTCTCACTATAAGATTGCTTCCCCAACACTAGTTGAGGACCATCTGGTCGTGAGAGAGCAGCTTGCCTACCAGAAAATTGATCATCCGAACAAAAGTGGGAGGTATTGGGATGAAATGGAGAAAACTGAGAAGAACGTCCCTCCAAAGGTGGAGATGAAAGTTCGACCTGCCGAGGTGCATGGATAGGAAGAACTAGAGGAACAGAAGGAAGAAAGAACGATAATGCGTCTTTCACCTTTGTTCTGCTGGAGGATCCCCGTCAACCTTGGGTTTCTTCCTTGAAGGAGATGGATCTTCGGGCATCTACAGTTCCTGCTCGAAAATTTCTTCTTCATCACTCTCAATCTCGATGATGTTGTGATCTCCCATCGGGAGGTGTATGAGAAGAAGAATGAAGATATCTTCAAAGGAAACTTAGCCGAGAGGAGAAGTTGTGGAGCTTTGTAATTCGAAGGCTTCGGTATTTATAGCCACCAGGGTGACGGTTCGCCTTCCGAATGCCTCGAGTTTTTAAAAGCATTTACAAATTCACCTCGGGTTCAAAAACATTTCAACAGCACCATCATTACCCGTCACGTATTACCCAGAGTCCATCTCGGGGAACCAGCCATCACACTTAGTGCGCCACTAAGTGGGAAATTTGAAGCGTCGGGTTAAAAGTCCGATGCATGTCTTAAAAATTCGAAGTAAACACGTCCCTTCGTTCTCTTCGAATTTGGGGGCTAACTGACGAGGATTGACACCCGAGTCAGTTCAAATAAATGCACGACTGGTTCAAGATAGATTCGAGCCAGACACGTGCCTGGCGGTGCGAACTCAAGTCATTCTGAGAAGTCCTTACGCGATCAGACCGCAGCTAGTGTGCGGTCAGGAGTTCGTATGCTATACGCGAACAGAAGGCTGTGGATGTTGCGCGGTCAGCCAACATCGCGCGGTCAGAGCACTTTCGACCAGGGAACGTGGGATTAATCTGCCCTCGTAATAGGATATCTCGAGTATCCTGAAGATTCTTCCACGTGGGAGAACAACCGTATGGAGGTTAATACGTGCGGTTATCCACGAATAACACGTGTTAAACCTGTGTGGGAGTTAAGAGCGGTTCTCTAAACCGCATCCAAGCAACTGTTTGGTGCCGTTACGACTTGGCGCCCTTTTGACCAGTATAAAAGGGCAGCCTGGTGCATCAAACAAAGAAAAACGGAAGAGATACATCACATCTCATCCAGAGATCAACTGATCAAACAACCAACTCGAAGACAATAGCCTAGATTAGATAGCTTCCATAAGCCTTCTAGGCTTCATTTTGTGCAATTATATAGGGAAAATCTTAGCCTGTGAAGATCTTTTCCCGTCACTTTGTAACTCTTTTACTACATATAGTGAAATCACAACAGGACGTAGGGCTATTACTCCCACCATCGAGGGTCCAAACCTGTATAAACTTCTTTGTGCTCTAGTTCTCCATAATTCTAAATACCTTCCCGGAGGGACACCCTGAAAGGCCTTACGAACTACAAATTTTGCATAAGTTCGACTAAGGATCCCGAGTCTGAATCGTCGACAAACATCTCTGTTTGTACTGAGTCAGACTCGAAATCAAAGAGACGATGGAGGTTATCTGGGTCAAACCTCCCCGGGCTGATCTCCTAGTCAACATCGTTCTTACCCTCAATAGGGTCATACGATGGACTGGATTCAACCTCTAACGCATTAAGAACCTCAGCAGGCTCTGGTTCTGTGTTGGTCGCCTCCTGGTCGATAGACATGACCTGAGTGGTTGAATCGACCTCCACGATGTCTTCGCCTCCGGTTTCCTCCTTCGAAACAGGATCACTAGGTGAAGGCATCTGGATGTGGGCATAATCCTCGAGATCGATGTCGTTCTTGGAATCATATGCTCCAGACATGGTTCACCGAACCTCCAGATAGCAATTAGGACACCTTGAGAAAGGCCCAACGGTGGGCGCCAGTTGTCGACGATTCAGACTTATGCAATTTTAAACAAGAGCTATTAGGTAATCTTTAAAGAATAAAGTCACCTGTTGATGTAGTTGTCTGGCCTTTGCTTGAGTGATGGGTCCTTTATATTCCGCGGGTCGAGCTCTAGTGCTACTTGTGCTAGGGATGTCCTCATCAATTAGCATACAAATGGGTTGTAAAAAGAAAGATTAAGAGTAAATATCACTGATCAAATCAGTAGTAGTAGCACATTCTTGCACGTTAATTCATTTACTAATTTATCTTAGTAGTTAGAATTGATAAAATGACTATATTTAAATACAGCAAGCAAGAGAAAGATAGCAATAATAGTATCCAAAATTGGGATGAAGTGGATGAGGTGAATTTCTTTCTTCTACAAAGGAAGGGAATCTTTCATACGGGGTATCATGCATGATTTTATTATATAGTCAAATAAGTTTGATTTTGAAGTCTCCTTATTGTTTGTTCATCAGGTGATTCTCCTTGCATCATACACACTCATATGTAAGCATATAAGAAATTAAGGCTGATTTGTTCTTAATGTAGTAACCAAAGACTAACTAAGTTGTTGTTGCCCGTAGTTTATAAGTTGATTTGTACATCCCTCTTTTGATACTATGAATCATTTTGCAATTTCATATGTTTTCATGTTTTCAGATTTATATGTTTTCATGCAGTTTTAATTTTGGGATGTTATGGTATTTGATTTGTGATTTTGATTGATTAATTCCAATAAAGAAGCTAAGCAAGCTCCTAGGATTAAGATTCATTGGCTCCTCTGTGCAAATTACAGATCAAAGGTGAGTGCTTTCTAATTAAAAAAAATTAACATTTGCTTTTGGTTTGTTATAAATTTTGGGATGATATGGAATTTGATTTGAGTTTTTGACTGATAAGTACAAAAAGAGAAGAAGCTAAGCAAGCCCCTAGAATTGAGATTGACAAGGTTATTTGCACAAACTACAAATATCAAAGGTAATTACTTCTAATAGAATAAATTTTCCTCAATTCAGGAACAAAAGAAACATCATATATTGAAATATATTTATTTTTTATAGTTTAAAGAGCCAAAAGTTTCTTTTCGTAAGATTCTGTTTAAATTGAGATAAGCTC
Organism: Pharus latifolius; assembly: GCA_019359835.1. Lineage (NCBI taxonomy): Eukaryota > Viridiplantae > Streptophyta > Magnoliopsida > Poales > Poaceae > Pharus > Pharus latifolius. Next base: position 33,757,347 of record CM033328.1, on the reverse strand, counting down.
CAGATTGCTTTGTGTCACAATAATTCCCACTTGGTGCATCTCGCAGCCATCTACAGCTTAAAATCCAGTATCCTCTCTAGTCTTGTATCTTTTTGTATGTATTTCCATATTAGTATTAGTCTGAACCAACATGTGTTTATCCATGATCAAACTGGCATATAGACATGATAAATAAAATTCTAGAATTTCTTGTCAAGCTAGGAGCCTGATCCTAGGGTAAAGTATTGGTTGGGGTTTTTATCTCGTGACTGGAGGTGTTTGGTATAGAAGCAAAGAACCATGTGGTGCTTGGAATGATGCTATTTTTTGGAATTGTGTCATGAGACGTTTTCACTACAATGTTCTAGGTATATATAATTCTAACCTTTTATTTACCTGGTTAGTTATTATTTTTTCATTTGTCTTGTTTTGTTATTAATAAAACAATATTTATAGGTGAAAGAGACAAGAGAATTAGTTGAAACTAAGTAAAAATACTTAATACTTTTATACTGGTGAGGTGTTATCAACACAATCAATATTCATTTTCTAAATATTAAGTGTATGTTAATTGTGCATTGAACTAGTAGCTCACTTTCATATGATTAATTTTTTTTTTATCAAGTGTATGCAAGTTATGTCACAACCAACACAATTTTCTCATTCGTATAAGCAACAAGTTATACTTGTTATACAACATTCGACCAACCATCTTTTATTACAATTGCCATATGTTGTAGAAGTTACTTAAACCAAAAGTTATTGATTTATATTTATCTCAAGGCTATTGTAATTGATATCTTTTCTTTACGCAGGTGATTAACAGTAAGGAGTTAAAATTATATGAAATGATGAAGATATTTTACGTCACAGGAGGAGTTTGAAAGTGGAATATTTTACTTGTGATAGTTATAGCTAGAACAAAATATATAGAGTTAGAAATATTATATATGGCTATACATTTGGTGTAACGAATTCTTGAGTGATATTTTTCTCACAATTGTTTTAGAGGTACTATATCTATGTGGGTTGTTTTTGTCCATTGAATAATTTGTGACCATTACAAATCTTGCCAATGGCTATATAAAGCAAATAATTCAATATAATATATAATTGTGTCATTTATCCTTTGTTTGATAATTTTGTTGTAAAATGTGGTGTGATTTGTGTTAGGATAGTGTGCATATTATAGTTTTAGTTGTTATATTGTTGCCTAATTATTGAAAAAATATATTTAAAATTAATTATAGACACAATTCCCAGTGGTACATATACTACAAAAAATACACTTATTCAATTTGAATGTCTAAATTCTCAATGATAGATCAGTTGGTAATAATTTATATTAAATAGTTGTACAGTTTGAAATAATATATTACAAGTGGACAAACATGTGGGAAAAGTTCAAACTTTCCGAATGACCTACAACAGGGAATACTTTTTGTCATTGGACCTACAACTGGAAAACAATATTTCAAATAGTTGTATAGTTTGGAATAATATATTACAAGTAGACATATATGTAGGAAAAGTTCAAACTTTCCAAGCGACCTACAGCTGGGAATACTCTGTGCCAGTAGACCTATCGATGATTGGAACTAGGGTTCGTAGTCAAACTTATGCAAATTTGTGTTGTTTAATATGGAGTCAATTGCGGACATGTACCAAGTAAATCATGATATCTATGAATCTAATGACACGAAATTTATACAGGTTTGGGTCCTCAAAGGATTGAGTAATAACCCTAGCTACTTCCTGTTGTGTTTTCATTATAAGTGTGATGAATTACAAAGAGAGATTGTTATAAAGTCTAACAATCTCCTATCATTTCCGTCTCTCTCTATCCTTCTATATCCTTTCCCTTTTATACTTATCGAAAGGGTGCCGATAAAAAGAGAGGTTTAGCAATTGTTGGCAACTTCCAGCAGTTGTGATGTGCAGTTGAGATTTGCGGTTATAGTATAACTGCGTACTCATCCTTATCTTCTTTGACGATTGTCACATTTGTGAGGAAGTTACATTTTCCTGGGATCGTGTTTGGGAGAGCTCAGCCACTACCCAGGATTTGATACGAGTCTTCAATGACCATGGTCACGTACTGGCTATGACCATGTATTGGTTTTGCCCTTGGCTCCACAATCTCTATGGTTGTGGGAAGATGTCTCCACAACCATAGTACTCATGGATATATGAGACCGTAGTCTCTTTCCATTGTCTTTGCAACCATGGAAAGGTTTAAATAACTCAGGTCTCGTTTTGTAGTCCTTGCGACTATAAAATAGTATGAGTGACTAACTTGGGTAATAATCTCCGTCAGCTGACATACAATTACTTTGTCGTTTCGAATTCATATAGCTATTTTATATCTATTTTTTAGAACTCTAGTCGCAGCACGACCATGGTTAGTCTGTTGATAGAGCAATTCAAGGTCACTCAAGTAGAGTGCGACCAAATAAAGTAGTAAGGATCCTGCTTTAACTTCAATTCTTTTTTTATGAACTGAAATAACAACGTTTTTGTTGTTGCAGGGAAAACTCTGCTTTAATAAAAGAGATTGCCAAAGAACGCAACAATAAAGAAGTTGCAATGGCTGAAGCTCTGAGGGTAAACAAAGAAAAACATTCTGAAGCCCTCACATCCTTGGAGGAGAAAACATGATCATATGATTCTCTGCAAGGGGAAAAAGAAAATCTCACATTGGTTTGCAGCAAATTGCAAGCTGATGTTGATCGTAAGTTCATTTTAGCAAATTTTATTATTGCTTTTCTAAATTGTTTTAAGAGCAAATTGGACTGAATTTGTTTCTTTCTTTGGTCAAATCAAAAATAAATAAATCTTAAACTGATCGAGGAAAGGGATCAATTAATTTGAGGAGAAATTTATCAAGCGAGGATTCGACCTTGATAAACTACAAGATATCATTAACCACCTCGAGTCGGCCAATAATAATGCCAAAGAGACTGCAAAGCTAACTCTCAACGAGAAGAAAAATCTAGAGGAAATCATCAAAAACTGCAATCTAGAGGAAGTTGTGGACTCATTTAATGCAGAAATTATCAATCCTGAGAAGGATGATTTTCCACTTGCTGAGTCCTGTAACTTGGTCGTAGCTCAATCTGATTCTCTTGTTGCCAATATTTCAGAGTTTATAGGAAACGCCAGGAGACACTAAAGACCGATGTAAGTGAAGTGACCTCTTCCATACTCTGCAAACTAAGATATCAACATGGTCCGAATTTGGACTTGAACCCAGTGGTGGAAAACATAGTTTTTGATAGCGAGGATCAATTGAATGCAATCATGGACGAGATCAAGCATCTTATAGAAAAATTATTGTATGATCTCGGCCTCTCTTGATGTATTTCTTTTCATTGTAACCTTTGAGAGATTAACAATGAATATAGAAATACTTTAGTTTACTGGTGTTATTATACCTTGCAAATACATATGATTAGCAGAAATTTTAAGTGATAAATACTATGCAAAATGCTAAATCTCTTGACTGAATGTTATAGTTATATCCCCTAGCCCCCTCCTACGATCATTGATACTAAAAAGATAGTATCATTATCACAGGATAAGAATATCACAGCTAAAATGATCAGAGACATACTAGTAAGTCCTTTATGCGTTGAGAAACACCTTATAAAGATGGTGTGACTAGATTCTATCATATGATTGCAAGAACAAACATCTTAATACAAATGCATAAGCTTTTTACTAACTGACAGCCACCCGGATGATCAGAAACATGGTAGTAAGTCTCTCATGCGTTAAGAAACTGCTTACAAAGAGATGTCTTAGCTAGATGCGACCATGACATTGGTCAGTGAATGAACTTAAACATTATAGTAAGGTGTTAATTGCGATTAGCCCCCGGGTGTGACCTGACGAAAGAAAAAGGACGAAAAAATGGGAATGTAACCATAACATAGTGTAAAAAGGTACTTTATTAATATAAAGATATGGACAATGGAAATGGAAAAAACTTACACTTAGAATTTATGTAGCTGGTCTATATTCCAGGTATTATATAAGATTCTTCTGTCTTCCATAGCTAATCGAGCCGATCTAGGTCGCTGCATTGAGACTACAATGTAAGGACCTTCCCACTTAGGGGAGAACTTGTTGCGATTAGACCGGTTTTGAATTTTTCGCAGAACCAAGTAGCCCACGTGAAGACTACGTGGTCGCACCCTTTTACTATGATATTTACGCAAAGCTTGTAAATATGCTGCTGACCTAATCAATGCTTGATTGTGTTTTTCTTCGAGAAGAGTAATATCTTCTGCCCGTCTCTCACTCTCATTTATTGTATCAAAGTGATCCACACGAGTAGAGCCAATTTGGATTTCAATTGGCAATACGGCTTTTGCACCGAAAACCAGTTTGAAAGGCGTCTCGCCTATAGCTCGACTGTTTTCTTGTGCGTAATTCCCATAGAACAAAGTAGAGTTCACCTACCCAAGCCCCCGAGCGCAATTTAAGGTGGTCAAAAACAGGTTTCTTAACCCCTTGTCTTATCTGCCCGTTGGCACGTTCAATTGCACCATTGCTCTATGCATGAGCAACAAATGCGAAACAGACTTTGGTCCCAAGATCGTCGCAATAGTTTAGAAAAAGACCACTAAGAAATTGGGATCCATTTTCAGTAATAAGACGATTTGGAACACCAAATCGTGTCACTATATTCTTAGGAAAGAATTTCTTCGCCGCAGCGGCGGAAATATTGCAATGATGTTCACAAAATAAGCAATACGAGAGCTGGTTTGAACACCCTTACTGACATCACCCAAGATTTGATCTAGAGGGTGATCCTTGGTGATGGTTTAATGTTGCCTTGGTGCTTCTTCTTGTGCTGCTTCCTCTTGACTTGGTTCTGGAGGATTAACATGAGATGATGATACATTTTGATCGTCATCCTCAATGTTCTCATCATCTTCTTGATCATCTTCTCTTGGCTTGATGTCTCCAATGGTGATGTTCTTCATAGCTCCTTGAAGATCTTCACCTGAAACTTCACAGAAAACTTACTCCTTTTGCGAGCCATTTGTTTCATCGAATTCTATATCGCAAGATTCTTCAGTGCAACTTGTATTTTTATTAAAAATATGATAAGCTTTGCTAGTGGTGGAGTATCTGACTAGAAAGCCTTCATCTACTATTCTTTGAAATTTGCCACCAAAATTTCTTTTCTTAAGAATGTAGCATTTGCACCGAAAAACTCGGAAATAAGAAATATTTGGCTTACGTCTAATAAGAAGTTCATAAGGAGTTAAATTCAGAAGAGGATGCAAATAAAGCCGATTAATAGAATAGCAAGCGGTATGCACGGCTTTAGCCCAGAAGCGAGTAGGAGTATCATACTCACTTAGCATTGTTCTTGCCATTTCTATTAGTGTTCGATTTTTCCTTTCTACAACTCCATTTTGCTGTGGAGTGTAAGAAGTAGAAAATTCGTGTTTGATTCCAAGAGAGTCACAAAAATCAACTAAAGTTGAATTAACGAATTCTCCACGATGATCACTACGGATTTTCTTGATGGAAAGTTCGAATTCAGTGGAAACACGTTTTGCAAAACTTTTGAAAATATCGGGGGTTTCAGATTTTTGAGAAATAAAGAAAACCCAAGTGTAGCGAGTAAAATCATCAACAATCACAAAACCATAATTGCTACCCCCGATACTTTGGAACTTAGAAGGTCCAAATAAATCCATATGCAATAGTTCCAAAGATTTGCAAGTTGACTGGAAGACATACCATTGTTATAGTCCAAGGTGCTATCCGCCATGGACCGTATTTCCCAAGCTGGATGAGCCCTTTCACGCAGGGGGCTCACCCGATTCTTCACAAAGTTGCGGATGATATCGTGAGCAGTTACTCCCTCCTAGACTAAGTGAAGGATCACTTGGGCCTGTTTTTTCTGCTCTGCGCTCAGAGCAGGAAGAGAATCCAACTCACTGGATTTCTCCGGCCGGGAGTTCTCGAACCACAGCCCGCTCTCGGATGGAGGGGTGCAGTAAAACCACTTCTGGTACCACCCATGCACGGAATCCCGCAGGGGTGGAAAGGGATACTCTTTCTTCTCCCTTATCCGGAAGTAAATGCATCCGGCGGCATTGGCGCTTTTCGACCATGCCGAATAATAGAAGCGCCGGAAGAGCTCCACGCTTGGGAGCACTCCGACAAAAGCTCCGCACAAATGCTGGAAGATCGCCAAGATTAGGACAGCATTAGGGTGGAGATTCACTAACTCCAACCCATAATGCTCTAAGATCCCCTTCAGGAATTGGCTCTCGGGTAATCAAAACCGCATCGCAGGTATTCCTCGAAAACCACCAACTCGCCCTCTTGGACGATTGGGGTGTACAATGACCCTTCTATTAGGTAAGAGAAGTACTTCATGGTCCTAAGGAGCGCTATCGTGAGGTCTAGAAGATACTTTACGCACTACTGATGGCTTCTCGCAAGCTACGACATTACTTCCAGGCACACAAAGTTACAGTGCCCTTGTCCTTTCCGTTAGGAGATATCATTCGAAATCCAGAGAAATCTAGTCGAATTGCGAAGTGGATTGTGGAACTTGGAGCATTTGACATCCATTTCACCCCTCGCATGGCAGTTAAGTCTCAGATCCTTGCAGACTTTGTGGTCGAATGGACTAACCCTGACCCACCTATGCAAGAATCTAAGGACTTATCATATACCGTTCACTGGACGATGTATTTTGATGGCTCTCACGGTTTTCAACACTCAAGGGCTGGAGTGGTCTTAATCACGCCTTAGGGCGACCAAGTCAAGTATGTCATTCAATTACATTTTGTTGCAACCAACAATACGACAGGATATGAGGGTCTTATTACAAGGCTTCGGGCAGCAAAATTCCTCAGAGTCCGTCGATTAGTGGTGAGGGGAGACTCACAGCTGGTTATAAACCAGGTAAACAAGGAGTACAGCACCTCCGATGAGACAATGGCTCATTACTTTGGGGAAGTGAGGAGATTGAAAAAACACTTCAGTCATTTCGAAGTCTAATACATCCCACGAAAGGACAATATTCTCGCAGACCAATTATCTAAAATTGGATCCTCACGTACATCTGCTCTGGCAGGAGTGTTCGTTGAACACCTAGAACATCCTTCAATCATGACTACGGTCAAAGATGAACCGGTAACAGTCTGCGTTACCAACCTTGGACATGAAGAAGATTGGACCCATCCATTGAGGGTCTATCTCGAATATGGGACCTTGCCGAAGGATGAAATCGAGAGTGATCGATTGATTCGAAAAGCGTGCCTATACAAACTTATAGGAGTTTTGTATAGGAAGGGTACTCAAGGATTATTCATGCATTGTATTTCTCAAGAGGAAGGTAAGTCCCTCTTGAAAGAGATCCATGATGGTGTATGTGCTGCGCACGCGTCATTTCGCACACTGGTCGGGAAGTCTTTCTGACAGTGTTTTTACTGGCCTTCGGCACTCGATGATGCCAAATACTTGGTCAAGACATGACCTCAGTGTCAATTTCATGCAAGACAGGTTAATCAGCCCGCGTATACCTTACATACTATCCCTTTAACATGGCCCTTTGCGGTTTGGGGGATAGATATTGTGGGTACTATGCCACAAGCGGTTAATGGGTACAAGTTCTTGTTCATAGCTATTGACACATTTACAAAGTGGATCGAGGCTGAACCAGTCCTTAATGTCACCGCTGCTGTGGCACAAAAGTTCTTTCATAACAATATCGTCACTCGATGGTTCCCAATTCACTAGCGGTCTCTTTTTGGACTATTGCGAAAATATTGGAACTAAGGTGTGCTTTGCTTCTGTAGCTCATCCACAGAGCAATGGTGCCATCGAATGTGCCAACGGGCAGATATTATAGGGCATCAAAAAACGTGTTTTTGATCGCCTTAAGATGCGCTCGGGGGCTTGGGTAGATGAACTCTACTCCGTTCTGTGGGCATTACGTACTACCTGTAGTCGAGCCACCGGTGAGACACCTTTCTAATTGGTATATGGCGCTGAGGCGGTATTGCCCATGGAAATTCGTATTGGTTCTGTTCGAGTAGATCAATTCGATCAGATTGATCAAGTCGACCAACGTACCCAGGATTTAACCCTCCTCGAAGAAAAACGTGATCGAGCGCTGATAAAATCAGTGGTATATTTGTAAGCTTTGCGAAAATTTCATAGCAAAAGGGTGCGGCCACGTAGTCTTCACGTGGGTGACTTGGTTTTACGAAAAATACAAAACCAGTCTAACCGCAATAAGTTCTCTCCTCAGTGGGAAGGCCCTTACATTGTTGTTTCAGTACTGCAACCAGGATCGGCTCGGTTAGCAATGGAGGATGGCAGAATCTTGTCCAATACTTGGAACATAGATCAACTACACAAGTTTTACGTGTAAGTTCTCCAATCTCTTTTCTTGTTCAATTAGCCTGGTTTGATAAAAAATTTTGAGTACTTTCATTCGCCTCATGTTACGTTCATTTCTTTATTTGCCATACCAATAACGAGCCTTGCTCGGGGGCCGTTCACCAATAATCATCTTGCTACGATACCCTGATCGAATTCACTGGCCGATCTCATGGTCGCATCCAGATAAGACATCCCTCAATAAGCCGTTTCTCAATGCATACGGGACTTGCTGGCATGTTCCTGATCATTCGTGTGGCTGCCAGTTTGTAATAAGACCGGGTGTCGTATTAAGGTCAGTATCGGTATGATCGGATGATCGTATCTAAGTTAAAACATTTCTTAGATATTTTTGATCATCTAAACACCCATATTTTCTCCTGAGATTATAATACCAAGGTATTCAGTACTTACGATCTCAGGTGGGGGCTAACGGAATATGGTCATAACACGAGATGAAGAAAAGTACATTCTTTTTCAAAATTTAAGGCATGGATCTGCATTTTATAAACACATACTTGTAGGTACAAAAATTGTTATATCAATAATCAAAACAAACCTAACTCTTTTAAAAGATTGCCTACCAGAGGTTTCATTTCCTCCGATATGGCTTCGAGTTTTTCTTCACTCTTGATCTCTGCGTCTCCTACCACCGGTTTCAGATCAAGATCAGGGCCATGGCAAAAATGGAGTCTGCAGAGGATGGCGGAGGCTACAGATTGCACATTTGCCCTCATTGGCTCCTCTTGTCGCCTTGTATCTTCAAGAAATACTCGAGAAGTGATTGGCCTGAGCCGCGAGCAATGTGGTTAACTCGCTAAAGCTTGGATTATCCTTTTGTGATTTGACCACATCCGCTTTTAGCAAAGTTGCCACCATCTTCAGCTTTTCGAAGATGTTTAGTTGAGCACTGTTGCAGGATGAAATTGTTGTGTTCAAGGTTTCGTTCTCCATGCTGACAGTGTCAATCTTCGAGTTTTGTAACTCGATGGTCACCTGGAGGTCTTTCTTCTCTTTTAAAAGATGGCTTATTTGACCCTCTTGCGCTGCATGAACACAGTAAGCAGTTATTATAATAGTTCATGCAGCAAGATGGTTTCTTCTAGTCGGAAGTATACACTACTGTTCCTAATCAAATCGGAGAGTTCCCGCTGTTGCTGAGCGTGGTCCCTCTCTCGACGGAACTGGTGCGTCTCTTCATGGGATCGTTCAAAACATTCTGCCAGATGCAGAATCGCTGAAGACATCTCTTCGGGTCTTTTTCTCAGGGGCATTCTTCTCCTCTGGAAGAATCTGTCCGAGGGGAAGAGGCAGAGTGGTAGCAGGCTGATCACTAGGGCCTCCGATCTCCTACATTTGCAAAAGTTAGTTGTGCTAACTATAACTATCAGCAAAAGGAGATGAGGATCATTACCTGTCCCTGCTTGTGACAGGTTGATATAGCCATCCTGGAAAGTAGATCATCCGATAAAAGCGGATGATCACCAGATGGTAGAAGTGCAACCTTCCCACCAGGAGATTGCTTCCCCAACACAAGTTGAGGATCTTCTGGTCGAATATTCACCGCTTGCCGACCAGAAAATCAATCACCCAAACAAAAGCAGGGAGTGTTGGAGTAAAGGACTGAAGGAAAACGTCCCATTGGTACGTCTTCTACCTTTGCTCTGCTGGAAGATCCTTCATCAACCTTGGGTTTTTTCCTTGAAGAAGATGGATCTTCAGGCATTTGGGACTCCTGCTTGAGAACTTCCTCTTCATCACTTTCAATCTGAATGATGTTGTGATCAGCCATCGGGAGGTGTATGAAGAGAAGAATGAAGGTGACTTTAGAAAGAACTTAACTGTGAGAAGAAATTGTATAGCTTTGTAATTTGAAAGGCTTCGGTATTTATAACCACCAAGGTGACGGTTCACATTTTGAGCGCCTCGGGTTTTTTAAAAAGCATTTACAATTTCACCTCGGGTTAAAAAACATTTCAATGGCCCCATTAGAGCCCGTCACGTAATGCCCAGAGCCCGTCTCGGGGAACCAACCGTCCCACTTAGTGCGCCACTAAGCGAGGGATTTGAAGAGTCGGGTTAAAAATCCGATGCATGTCTTTAAATTCGAAATAAACACATCCCTTCATTTTCTTCGAATTTGGGGGCTAGCTGACGAGGATTGGCACCCGAGTCAATACAAATAAATGCACTATTGGTTCAAGACAGATTTGAGCCAGACACGTGCCTGGCGGTGCGAACTCAAGTCATTCTGAGAAGCATCAACCCAAGGTCGCAGGCTTTGCGCGATTAGACCGCAGCTAGTCCGCGGTCAGGGATTCGTGTGCTATACGCGAACAGAATGCTGGAGATGTTGCGCGGTCAGCCAACATCCCTCGATCAGAACACTTTCGACCAGGATACTTGGGGTTCACCTGTCCGGCTGTCCATATAGCGGGAATATCCCAAGTATCCCGAAGATTCTTCCACATAGAAGACCAACAGTCAGGAGGTTAATACGTGCAGTTATCCATGAATAACACATGTTAAACCTGCATGGGGGTTAAGAGCGGTTTTCTAAACCGCATTCAAGCAACTATTTGGTGCAGTTATGACTTGACGCCCTTTCAAACAGTATAAAAGGGTGGCATGATGTATCAAACAAAAAGAGGGAGCGAAGAGATCAACGTCTCTGATACAAGCGAGATACAACACATCTCAATCGCTCAAACAGCCAAGTCTACGGCTTAGATTAGATAGCTTTTATAAGCCTCCCTGGTTTCTTTCTGTACATTTACATAGGAAAAACCCTTCGCCTGTGAAGGTTTTTTCCCGCCATCTTGTAAATCTTTACCACTTATAGTGAAATCCCAACAGGACGTAGGGCTATTACTCCCACCATCGAGGGCCCGAACCTATATAAACCTCTCTGTGCTCCTGTTCTCCATATTTCTACATACCTTCCCGGAGGGTCACCTTGAAAGGTCTCATCATTATAAATTTTGCATAAGTTTGGCTGAGGACTCTGAGTCCGAATCGTCGACAGTACTCTTGTGCTCTTCGATGGAAATGAGCGTCCTGGTCGTACAAGAACAGACTCCCAAAGATCACCTGACAAATATCAATAAGAACAACGTCACATTGGACCTCATCGATATAACGAGAAGAGATCACAAATTTCAACACACACTGACTCATAATGTATTGGTTCATGTCAGATGTAAACCAACCCAGTGGATACGGTTGTGGGTGTGTGGTCGTCTTCAACCCAAGTCGTCGAATTGAGTGCAGCGAAAACCAAATTCTTCTGACTTCCAGGATCGAATATTGCTGCGACCACTTCATGCTTCACCTGGATGTTGATAGTGAACAAGTCCTTCGTTGAGTGATGATGGTTAGGTGAATCCGAACCTTACTCTTTCGGCATTGCCATCAGAGACAAAGTCGTATCTGCCTCATCGACTGAATTCACTCAGACAACTCCTTCGGGTGGAGCCATAGTTGCTGTAACTGTTCTTTTCCCTAGTCCGTTTCTCTTTGGTCGAAGCTCAGGATGGAGCTTATAGCACTTATCCTTTGTGTGCCCAACAATGTGACAATGTTCAACGTGATGCTCGTACGAGATTTTGGAGTACTTTTTTTCGGTCTCAACTTCGTTCTTGATGAGCTTGGATTCTCCTTCGTGTTCTTATCGTTGTAGGATTTGTTCTTCTTCTCGATCCCATAGCAGTCGTGTTTGCGGTCTTGATGTCCTGGATGCTGAACAGGCTTAGCTCAGCACTGATCAATTTATGAAGTCCAAATGTATATTTTCGGAAAACTTGAGGGTCAGAGAGTGAGATGCCAATGACCATTGCTTGTCTAACTCCATCGTATAATCTTGGATAGATTAATCACACCGTTGGTACAATATGTGCCAATGATTTGTAACAGCCCAAAAGTCTTACTTTTAACCCCCCCTTTTAAAATTTTTCACACAGATTAATCCTTCTCAAAACTCGGCTCATTCCAGTTTCAACTCAGCTAATTTCTTTATCTCTTCTCTATCAGCTTGTTCCTATCCATTTGTAAAACTCCTAATCATCCGCTCCATCTTATCTTCATGCATAGCATATTTGAAAACAAAAGATATCATAATTTTCATGCATAAAATGAAACAATTTAGTCACATGAAATGACACTCTTTTAATTAAAAGCATGCATTTAGGATTTGTTTTAGTATCCAAAATACATAGAAAATACTTATAAAAATTTTTATAATATTTTAATTGGCACAAATAACCAGAAATGCAGTTTTTCAACCCAGCATTTTGTGCAAATCAGCCCCCAAAGCTTTTCATAATCACAAATGAGCCCCTAGACAACACTTTAGTATTATTTTATGAACATTTACACTTCTAACCTCAACATTTGCATAGTCACTGCAGTGTAAAGACCAAATTACCCCTGTTAGATCTATTACACCTCAGACGAAAGCTTCTCCAACAAGCTACACCCCCAATGTCATTGTATATAAACCAAGACATAGAGTGCATCACCTCATTTCAGTTCATCTTCACCAGGTAAAACAGTAGGATTGTAGTTCATACACTTGGAAAACTTTAGCCTTTGGAATTTTTGCATTTCATGCATTTTTCACACATAAAGTGACTACTTGAAGCTCTCTGCGCTCAAGTCGGCAGGCCAGAGCGCGCTCCAGCGCTAACAGCCACGACGTTCTTCGCCGTTCTCCTATCTTTGGCCATCGTCAGCTTGTCCTGGTATGTCACCTGTGTTCGCCTTACCTGTCCAAGTTTCTTTCACAACTGGAGTCCGGCCATTTGGTCACCGGAGCACCATTTTCGTTGCATGCGAGTTTTGTCACCGCCGGTCGCCGTTGTTGTCTAGTCAATCCGGCCATGCGTTCCTAGATCCGTTCACGTCACTAGATGCACCTTACTTCCAATCCCATTCCTGTTAAGTTTCAACCTGGTTCGTGGTCGTTCGCCCGAGTTTCACCGTTGGCCTTCTTTTCTTCCTTGTTTTCGGCTGCAGTGGAAGTCTCGTCGATTCCAGCCACCATTTCTCGATTGCCTTTTGTTTCAGCATCTCCAGTGTGCCATCATCGCCATTCCAAGCCATCCCAACCATCTCATCGCCCACAGAGCATCGCCGTCATCGCCCTAGTTGTGACATGCACTGTGCCGTGCCACCTCGTTGTGGAGAGCCATCTTGACCACTTCACTGGTCAAACCATTGCCGCCATTGCCTTCCCCATCTTTCAAGCGTAGTCTTAGACATTCTCTCTACCATTTTTAGTCACTTCACCGTCGTTTATGAAGCCAGTCGTCGCCTGTGTGAACTTCGTCGCTGATATGGTGTTCATCGGCTGAGCGCCGCCTTCGCCAACCTTTTCCATCGTATTCACTGTTGCCCAAGCCCCGTAGCCACTGAAGCCCAGCCCCGGCCATGATCCGCCTAGCCACTGGTGAGCCTGTGTGTCGCCTATGCCAACGGCCACATCCAATGCCATCCTCTGACACTGCTATAGTGTGTATCTGTGTGTCTGTCCCACTGACATGCAATGTCATTCTCAGCCTTAGGATGCTTTAATTGAAAATCCGATCGTGTCATTTGGTTTTTTTGAGCATCTCATCGTTTCCTTCAAGGATCTGTGATATGATTTTCCATCCGATCTCCATATCTCAGTTTTGCTTATTAGGTAGTATCGTGCAATCAACTTGATCTTGTCAAATCTAGAGTAAGGATTTCTGATTGAAGATCCATCTGTGCCATTAGGTTCATCTCAGCCCAAACCTTTCAAATATGTAATTTTCTTTCAGATCCAAATCTTGGATCTCATCTCCATCATTTTCAAATCGAGTTCTTACTTTGTTTTACCCTAAAACCTCGGCAAATATGAGTTTTCTTCATCCGAGCTCCAAATGTAAATCTGTCTGGACCATCCTACCACTAAATAACCCTAATACATATTCTCCTTCTACCACCAATTCAAATTCCAATCCTCAGAAGCTGTTTCAACACTCCTAGCTGTTTTTGAAGATAGTCACCACTCCTTTTTACTCTAAATACCCTGTTTTTGAAAGTTCAGCGTTTTAGCCTTAATGGTAGGATGGTACCTAGACTTATTAGGACTTGCATCTTATAGTCTCATACTTATGCATGTTTTGATTGATTGATTGATTTGGTGTGTTTATCACATTTAGAAATCACTCATTCCGAGCTTGAGGAGTAGCTTGACGTGGATTGTTAGCTGTCCTGAGGCCTCCATGGTCACGCATAGCGTTCCATGTTCGCACATAGCGTACCGTGGCCGCAAGTACCTTCCTATGGTCGTCAAGAGCCAGGGGAAGAGACACCGGGTAATCCAAAGAGATCTTGGATATAATGTAACACCCCAGATTTTCGCTACTCTTTTTTTGTCAGCCAGTGTATCTCCGTCAACTTCCTCGGACATCTCGATCGTGTCTCAGATTAAACCCTAGATTTCCCCAAGTCTTAGCCTGATCTAAATCTTTACTTCAGGATTGTGATCCAGGGTATGCCAATACCTTAATCCAAAAAGTTGGCAGTAAAACTCTATCGTTTAGACCTTTTTCACAAATGAGCACAAAAGTATCACAGATTAGTCCTTTTCAGATTTTCCAGAAGCCCAAAAAGGATAAAAGCCACATACCAACACCAAATCTCGATTTGATTCAGGGAATATCTCCCATTCACTATTCTGAGAAAAATCTCCTTCTGTGAGAATTTTGTCGTGGTATTACGAATACCCCGACAGGTTTTGTGGAAGATCCTAGCAAAGAAAAGACGACGCGAGCTGACCGAGTGACCAGTCCTCTCCCGTCGGACAAACACAGCAAGTGACACGAAGGTTTATAGAGGTTCCGGCCTCAGTGGAGACCCTAGTCCTGTCGGCGTGCTCCCAACTGATGTTGGCTAGGGGAGCTCTCTCGGGGGAGAGATGGCTCCAGAGCACACCTATTAGATTGTCTATTCCAAGTAAATATGAATTATCCCCCTTACATGAGGTGTTACAAGAGCTTATATAGCCCCAAATGACGCAAAAAGACTAAACTACCCTGCCTGCCACCATTGGATCGAGGGGCAGTGACGTCCTTCTCCCGGTCAGGAACCTTGGATACTTGACAAGTGTCCGCCGATTCCTGAGGTGCTTCTCGCTTGACCCTCACGTGACCTAGGACCGGAGACCCCTGTCTCCGGAAGGACGACAGCGCCCGGAACAAGCCACCGGGGGCTTGTCCCTGGGCAAATTGAACAACCTCTTACCTGGACTTGATCTCGTGGAGATTTCCCCCAACAGCAGCCCCCGATGCCCTCGGGGTACGATGCTCGAGCCCCTGGAGGGGATGGTTCACGCTATCAGGAAAATCTCCGGGACAAGCCACCGGGGCCGTGGCGCTTTGATCCTCGTGCCATCATTCATTAGGACATCCCCTCGAAGGGAGCGCGCCATTTGGCCATAATGGTCGCCTGTGGCTCGAGCCAACGACGCCTCGTTTCACGCACCCGTCCCTTCGTTTCCCACGCGCTGTTTGAATTGAGCGGCGTGGATGCACCACAAAGGGCCACGTGGCACCCATCGGGGCCGTGTTTGGCCCCTATAAATAGGGCCTTGAGGGGCCCGGAGAAACCATTCTAAACTTCAAACTTCAACCTCCAGCGCCCTTAGCTCTCTCGGTAGCCCTCTTCCATAATCTCACTCCCGGAAGCTCAGCCACCGGAACCCCTAAGCCCCTTTCTCTAGAGCCTAAGCCACCGAAAGAATCAAATGGGACCCAAGGGCCGGGCCAAGGTCGCGGAGGTGCCACCGGAGGAGGTCACCGCAGACTTCCTTTGGGCCTCCGAGTTCACATCTGGGGACCTGGAGTCCCTTGTGGACCGGGGGGGGGTCGTGGGCGGGGACGTCCGGATCCCCTCGAAGAAGGTCGGAGTCCCCCGCCCTAGGCCCGGGGAAGTGGTGGCCTTCGAGGCTTTCCTCGAGGCCGGGCTCCGGTTCCCGGTGCACCCATTGCTCCAGGAGTTTTTGAAGGAGTACGGGGTGGCACTGAACCACTTGGCGCCGAACGCTTTTGTCCGGATGGGCCTCTTCATATGGCTCTTGAGACAGCCACCGGACGGGAGCCAACGCTCCGACTGTTCCGGTACTTCTCCGAGCCGGCGGCGAGGAGCTCCCACCTAGTGAAGGGAGGGCCGAAGTCTCCGTTCGGCTCGGTGATGATCCAGCTGCTGCCGTCCAGGGTAGCGGAGTACCCTGTAGCGGCCTCCTGGGACCACTGGGGGGACTGGATCCGGAGGTGGTTCTACCTCCGGGTCAGGGACGACAGGTGGTGTACTCCCCGGAGCCCCCCTCCTATATCCGGTCGTCTGCTTCCAAGCCCCCGGTGTGGACAAAGGAGGAGCTGAAGCTCCTCAGCAAGGTGGTGGGCTCCCGGGGCGTCCGCTCTATGAGGGACGCCGTCGAGGAGCTGACGCTGCTGAAGATCTCCCCCTTCTCGCACGGGAGGCGGGGGATCGGGATGTGCCCGGTCTAGCGGCCCCCGCAGAAGTCGGTGACCCGACGTAAGCTCCCGGCTACTTTGCTTGTTTCTTTTTGCATATTTTTCTAAATCTTACCCTTTGCAATCCGGTCGTACCTGGCTTCCCGGGAGAAGGCGGGGAACCTCCTCGGGAGGTACTATGCCGACGAGCATGAACGGATCGTGCGCGTCATCGGGGAGGGTCCTCCCCGGAACCTGGTGGCCGAGGCCTTCGGGCTGAGGCTACCGGCAAGAACGCCTCTCCCCACCCCTGGCTCCCACAAGAGGGGGAAGGAGGCCACCGGGGGCTCTGAGCCAAAGCAGGCTAAGGCTCAGAAAGCCCTCGGTCCATCGACGACATCGGACTCCACGCCCGTGAAGGCCCGGGATGCTGCCCCGGGGTCAGGGCGTGCGTGGGCACCTCCCCAGCGTGAAGTGAAGCCGCCTCCCCCAGAGAATTCCGGGGGGGTGGAGGCGCTTGAGGCCGCGCGCCTCCCCGGGGCCTCCGGAGAGTCCTGGGGAAAGGAACCAGCCGGCGACAGGGGGGCGTCCGACTCGGCGGATTACGCCCCCTCGCCACCTTCCGCGGTAGCCCTCCCGGCGGCCCCGGCGCTACCGGAGCCGGAGAGACTGGAGGTTCGATTCGCGGAGGCCTCCCCTCCGCGTGTCGAGTGGCCGGTGGATGAGGGGGGGAGCCCCCCGTGGCTTGGGAAGGGGAAAGGGTTCCTCATCCCCCCTGGGGAGGTACTCCCTCGGAGACATCATCGGCCTCCTCCTCGGAGACTTCTTCGGTGGCGAGGACGACGGCCACCGCCACTCCGGTTCTCATCACCCTCGCGTCTTTTGCGAGGGGGCTCGTCGCCGGTCCCGATGGGTCTGGTGTTGTCGGGAGGGAGACCCCCCTGCTGTCCGCAGGGGAGATCGACCGGTACACGGAGAGCCTGCAGACCCGGAAGGTCCATGACTACGTCTCGCAAGGGATGCTCCGCGAGGGCTTCGGGGAGCTTCAATCCCTCCAGATCCAGGTTCTTTCTTGAGCCGGTGGATGGTTTTCTTCGGTGCTCCCGACTTGGATTTTTCCTAACTCTTGCGCTTGTAGGGGGCGGCCATCACCTGGGGGATTGAAGCGCGCTTCAGCCAGGCACTGAAGGACGTGGAGGAGAGGGCCGCTGCCTATTTGGAGCAGTGGCACGACGCCCTCCGGGAGTTGGCCTGGGTCCGGGCCCAGATCCACGGCTCCGAGACCACCAACGACCGGCTCCGGAGGGTGGCGAAGGCGAAGGAGGATGCCCTCCGGGAGCTCGAGGGCTCCAGCGTCCAGGCCGTAACGGACGCGGGACGCTCCATCCGCTCAGCCCTCGAGGGGCCTGGTGTGAGCCTGGGCTCGGGAGGTAGCTCTGAGGCAGCGCCCGCGACGCTCACGGAGGCTGTGCGTTTTCTCAACACGCAAGTCACCATGATCCCGGAGGCCGCTGATGCCCGGGCGCGAGGCCGGGCGATCCCGGTGGTGGCCGCCGCGGCCGGGCTCATGGAGCATCGGGGGGTAGGCGCACGGGCGATCGGGGGCCGAATCCCCTGGAGCTTCCCGGAGTTCTTCGAGCCATCACGGCGAGAAGTGGAGCAGCTCACCGGCGGCTTCTACGACCGGATCGTTCGGGTGCGATTCCCAACGCCGGCGCCTCCGGGGGCAGATGTCACGGTTCCAACAGGAGCCTCACGGGGGGAGGACACCAATGCACAAGTATGAGCCTCTCCCCCGGGTCTTTAGATAGGGCCCTTTTTTGTTTTAGGCTTTTGTTCCCAGTAGCTTCTTAGAGGAAGCCCCGGACACTTGTACAAAAACATTTCGATGCAATAGAAATTGGATTTTCTGCTAAGTCTTCAAATCGAATTTACCAGGTTTCCTGGGAGGTTACTCCCGGGCGAAGGTCCCCGAGGTTGCGGAGAACCTCTCCGAAGGTGGGGCCTTCGAGCCCCGGCGGGTGTTATCCGGGGGATGCCCAGGCTGCCTTTATCTTTTTGAGTCTCCTCTCCGGGGGACGTGGCAGGGGCGTCTCCCAGGAACCAATCCGGTTGCGGTGGCATCCAAAGTGGCACCTGGATAATTTCGACAATCACCGCGCCGAATTATCCCTCCCACGACCGGGGTCCCGGAGGGTTCCCCCGCTTCGAATACTTCCACCGGCGGGCTACGAATATTGGCCAGAAGAATTGCTCCAAGAAGCCCAGCGTCGAATACGCACCTTGTACCAGGACCTGGCCCAGGAGATATCGGAGGGTGCTGATCATATTTTTCAATAAAGCTGAGTTTGCTCGTGTACTTTGATTTCTTTAATAAAGCTAAGTTTGCTTGTGTATTTTGAATTCTTAGATGGTCTGGAACGGGGTGATTCCCGGGTGCTCCTTATCCCCCCCTCCACAGCGGGCCAAAGGGTAGCTCCGCACGCTGTGGGGGTGACAAAGGCCCCGGGGTAAGGACCCTTCACTTAAGAATTCTTCAAGTTTTCCCAAGGTTGTGAAAATTTCCGGGAACGATTTTTCAAAAGCCCCGGTGGGATCGTCCGATTGCACTGAGAACGGGGAGCTGGGGATGAGGTTTTCGGGGAAGAACGTCCAAGGAAGTTCAAAATTCCAAGAAATTTCCTCCAGGATGAAAACCCTCCCGTCACCGTGAAAATGGGAAAGCGAGAGTCTTCCGGGAGGCCTAATATTTCCGGGAATTTTCCCGAGAGAAAGCCCTCCGGTCACCGTAACAACGGGGAGCCGAGTATGAGATCTTTGGGAAAGAACGTCCAAGGAAATCCGAGAAGGCAAAATTCCCGGGGATAATTTTTCCGGGAGACAACCCTTCGGTCACCGTGAAAATGGGGAGCCGAGAACGAGATATCCAAGAAAGAATATCCAAGACTTCCGTCTAAGGAGATGATTGACTCCCGGAGGAGGATGCGCCCGATGACGGGTCTGAGTGTTTGAGTAGGGGACTAGTCTCACAAATTGACTCGTTGTCGCGGTCCTTGAGGACCTGGTTGCCGCTTACACCCTCAATCCACGAGGGGTGATCGTAAGCCGCCCTACAGGAGTGGGACTCCCATGGTAGGGGCTTGTTGGGTTGTGATGGCCCACTTCCTTGAGGGGAGGGCATCGCCGTGAGAGATGATAATGTAAAAACCTGCAATGAGTCGGAGCTGAGGAAAAAACCAGTTGTATTGATAATGAATTAAAGTACAACGGACTGCACCACCTCCCCTCGCGAAATCGTGATAGGGGTGGGAACGGTGAGTACAATGTCCCCCTCCCCTCCTGCGTAATCGCTCCGAGGGAGGGAACGAGCCCGTAGGCTAGACGTAGAACTTGCGAAGCAAGCGTACGTTCCACGTGTGCTTCAGCTCTTGCTCTCGAAGGTCGGAGAGCTTGTAAGGCCCCGAGCCCAGGACCGCCGAGATCCTGTAGGGGCCCTCCCACTTGGGGGAGAGCTTTCCCTGGGCTTGGGGGTCCGTGACACCCTTGAGGACAAGGTCCCCGAGTCAGAAAGCCCTCTCGTGAATGCGCTGGTTGTATGCGCGTGCCATTTCGCGCTCGTAGATGGAGTGGTGGAGGAGCGCTCGGTCGCGTTCCTCCTCCACGAGATCGACTTCCAGTCGTTGATTTGCCTCGCTAGCTTGGTACGTCGCGGTCGTGGCTCTGTCTAGGAGCTCGACCAGCAGTGACCGGAAGCCAATCTCCGAAGGGAGGACTGCCTCCACCCTGTATACTAGGGAGAAAGGAGTACGTCCCGTCGCCCGGCTCGGAGTCGTGCGCATGGAACAGAGGATGTTGGGGAGCTCCTCTGCCCACGCACCCCACTTGGAGGCGGCTTGCTCGAGCCGTCGGCGTAACCCTTGTAGGGTCATGCCGTTGACCCTTTCAACGGCCCCGTTGCTCTGGGGATGAGCTACCGAGGCGAAGTGGATGGTGAGCCCCAAGCCTTCGCAGAATTCCTGGAAATATACTGATTCGAATTGCTTCCTGTTATCAACAGTGATTTCTCGGGGGACGCCGAAACGACATATGATATTGTCGTGTCTGCCACGACTGTGACATTACCTATGAGGGGCCCAGCTCGGTGCAGCTGGTCCCATAAACCACTTGACTTCCCAGGATGAGTCAATCACAGGAATACATTGAAGCAGCAAAATATTACAGTAGTCATAATTGTATGGCCATCAGGCCTTAGTACAATACGGGGTATAGTGCCTTACAAGGCACAAAGGTACAACAAAATAAAACATCTAGTCGGCGGAAGCTAGGGCCAAAAGCAATCCATAGGAAACGGAGGTTGACAGCAAGACAGCACCACATCAGGGCTCCGGAGGGAACTGCTCGTCTTCTCCTGGGTCTGCAGCATCTTTAGGATATTCACCAAGGTCGTAGAGCGCTCCATCTATTGATGAGTTGTTGCAAGGGTGAGTACTTACATACTCCGCAAGTCATAGGGAAGGTAGAGATACATATAGTATAAATGACATGAACCTATGCTATTGGGGAAAGAGTGAAGGGTTTTTCAAAATACATTTCTTTCTCATTTCTTACTCAACTTCTAATCATACTCATGGCAGTATATAAATCATACTAATGGCAATATATATATATATATATCCCATATCCAAGGCGATATATCCTCATATCACATTACTTTTATTCGAGCCTTTCAATCTTATACTCATGACAGTATTTCATATACTTAGGGCATAATCCACATGCCTCTTAGTTATCATATGCTTAAGGCAAAATCCACATGCCTCTTAGTTATCGTATGCTTAAGGCAAAATCCACATGCCTCTTAGTTATCACATGATCTCTATATTATGGTATTACCGCGACACGTCAACACATGACAGTCCACGGCAACGCCCCTTATCATGACAACACATGCCACTTGGGTAATCTTGAACTAACAAATTTTAGTTTATAAAACAATACTTGTGTCACAACCCGTGGATTTAATTCACCACGACATACTCCTAAAACTCGGGAGCACGAAGTATTCGAATACATTTTTAACTCTGCAGAGGTGTACCTCTTTTTAAATCCACTTCTTCACTCGACTTTCAAGTCGGGCCAGCTCCATGCGACTCATACGCACGTGACAAGGCGGAGCTCACACAATGTTTTCGCAGTCTAGTATTAACAGTATCCCTACCCGGTAAATGGACAATCCAGTCCCAAGTACCATTGTGGGTCCTCCCCACTGCCTTACTTCCTAGCCTTGGCCTATGTTCCCGCATGACACATAGCCGCTTTTGATTACAGTCGCGCACGACTTAATCTGGCGTAGGGTGACTTCCTTCTTTCCACCTTATCCTCTCATAATTTTTCTGATCTCACACCACTCATGGACGAACTGCGTCCCACCAGTTTCCACGCGAGAAACCGGATCGACAAGCCATGCAGGGAACTGATAATACTAAGAAAACTACTAGATTGTGCCTGTCCCATACCAGATAAGTGGTTGGTATGTTTTTCATGCCACTAGACGCACAACACAAGGTTCTAGTCCTTATATGCCAGTGACCAGATCATACCACAAACCATGCACCTTCAGTGCCTGCACATCCTTTGCAGTTAAGCACCTCCAATGCTACCACCATCCCATACCAAAATACTGGTCACGGCTCGGGGTTCTATTTCATGAATATAGATGTATATGTATATACTTTTATTAGTTCATGGCTTGCTATCTTAACAAGTTTACATTCCTCAAGTATTCAATCTATCACTGCCATAATATCATTGATCTCAACACATGCAATATTAATGAGATATCTACTCATGGAATAGCATAGCAATTCATAAAATATAGGTTCCATATGATCAAAGTATGACTTGCCTTCCGCGTCGTAAGTATCAGCAGTTGATGTCGGTTCAGTGACAAGGTCTTCAACCTCGGGCTCTTGCTCTGAACAAGATCAAACAAGCAAACAGGCATTACAATCAATCCTATTCTTACTAATCCACTACATGCAATAATGCAAGGTGAAAACACTCTGGTGATACAAGATTTGGAAGTGATTTGAGTTAACCTATGGAAATCAAGGTTAAGATTAGTTGTCAAGGTTTACAGGGTCCCAAAATATCAGGCTAATATCAAGGTTATGACTGGTTCGCCCAAAACAGCGACCGTCTTTAGGTTGGCATTCGGTTCAAGGCATCGACATAACGTCGATGGATGATAGAGGGCTCAACTCAAGTTGTGACAATATGGAAAAATGTAGCTCACAACGTCAGGAGTCGAAGGGACAAAGTTATTTTCAAAGTTCATGGCTGGAAGTAGGTGAAAAGGCTCAATGCCACTGGCTGACATAGGCTGACAGTGCCCAAGAATGGCATTGGCAGGGTTTGAACAGTTCCCAGTGGCCAAAATAGGTTTTGATTCAAGCATATGGTGCACAAGGTGGTGAGACAACTATTTGACAAGGTAGTTTCTGTTTTACATAACCAGAGGTGGGTGAACAGGGCTAATGCCACTGGCTGACACAGCCTGGCATAGGGTTGACATGGCCAGAAACTAGGGTTAGCCATATCTTTTGATTTAAGGCCCCAAATGATGCACCATTTTGTCTGGTGGTTAGGCATTTACAACAGGAACAATTTATTCAACAGGGTCTTGGGCGGGAGATGGCCGGAAGGCAAGGAAATCCGGTGAAGAACACGGTGGCCGAACTATTCCAAACAGTCTCTGGACAAAACTTTAGCATGGCAATACCTCTTCACCTGGGCCGATCCAGGTGTCGAGCTAGAAGACAAAAATACTCATGGGGTCAAGGCACATCTACTAGACAAGGTGGTTAGGGTTGAAACGGCCGGAAACAAAATCTGGCGACCGGCGCTAGAGAAGAAACCACAAAAATGGGCATTACTGTTCTAGGGAAAATGAACTCAATTCCTTGCTTGAGGATGGTCTCTGGGGCATAAGAAAGCTAGATGTGAAGTTAGATTAGCTGGGGAAGTACCAGAGAAGCTTAACGGCAATCTCCAGTTCACATGCAAAGTGTAAATTTGGGGTTTTCCAGATTTTAGCAACATCTTCGATTCTGGTTTCTTAGAGGTGCTTAGATAAGTGCACTGATCATATTTGATTACTGGCTCGAGAGCTAAATCAGTTTAGTTAGGGATTAATTGCTCGCCGGAGCTACTGGAGGAAATCAACGATTTCCGGCGATGTGGTACGATAGAGTTCAATCGGCTGCTACTACACAGATAAGTGGATGAGGGTTACTCACTGGTAGCTTCAATTTGAAGTTCGGTGCAGTAGATTAGCCTGGCACCGTGAGCCTCTCTTCGAGCTCGCCGAAGAAGACGACGAAGATGGCGAGGTTAGGGATTTGAGTGGTTCTGGCGTGTGTTTGGGTGTAGGAAATGGTCAGAGCAAGCTTAAATAGGCGAAGTGAGTAGCAACGATTGAAAATGCCTGAAGAATTGAAGCTGTGAATCGATGCCGAACTGACTGGTCGGGCGGGACAGCAGCGAAGTGATGTGCTCCAGCGGCCGTGCCGGCTTTGCAGACTAGCGCACGTAGTCCTGGTTGATGCAACGGTGAGCTGATGGTTTCCTTTGGCATGCTTGCAATGTGGCGCAACTTTGCTGTTTTTGTCGGGCGCGCGCGCGGGAGAACGAAGGCCACGCTGGCGAGGCGCGGCTGTTCCACGGTGGCGAACAAGATGCACATGCGTGGCAACGAAGCAAAGGCAAAGGTGGCAGTGCTGGTGATCGATGGCGACGAAGCTGCAGCAGCAGCAATGATCAAAGCCAAGGTTGTGGTCGAGTGCTCCTGCTCGTGGGTGATGGAAACTGAGGACTGCAGTGATCGAAACACAACAGCGGTCGAAAACAGGGGTTTTGGTCGAAGGCAGTAGCTCGTGGTCGAGGTCGAAGCAACACGAGCACACAAAAGTGAACAGATTGTTCGAACAAGGCTGGTCGAAGTCGAAGAAGCAAATCTGGTAGGTTTGAGAGGTCTGGTCGTGAACAGCAGCCCGTGGTCGAATCAAGGGCGTGATTGTGATGATTTTTGATGGGCTTTGAACTAAATTGCAAATCTGGGCTTAAAGATGATTAATCTGAGATTTGATTGAATGGTCAAGTATAATATTTCTATTAATACTCATCTAGCTCAAATTTAGAGCAATTTGATAAGATTTGAGGGATTTCACCCTTTTTCTGAAAATAGGGTAAAGTTAGGGTAAAATAGATTTGTGTTTTGTCGATCTCGAATCCTGGTAATTGGAGTGAGATTTTGAAGTCTGATTAGAAGGGAAATCTGTATCAAATATCATTTGGGAGGTGTTCCCTGAAGAAATTTTGGAATTGGAGTTGATTTGTCGGTTTTAGCCTTTTCAGGCTTCCCGATAAACAGAAAGGACTTATTCGCAGTAAGATTGGACTAATCTGCGAAAAGTGCTTAGATGAAGCAATCTGGCTCCCAACTTTTTGGGTAAGTTGAGGATGTATTTGGAAGCATATTCCAAAAGATACTTGAGTCTGGATCGGGTTAAATCAAGATAACTTAGCTATCTGGGAACTGGGGTACTTAGGGTAAATCTGAATTTTCTGTTTTAAAAAACAGAAGAGGCTTAGGTACTGGGAGTTAGGTTCAGAATTTGATCTGACTCCTGAAGACTTTTATCTTCAGGGTAACTGGTAGGTTAAACCTGGATGGGTAGATCTTAATCTGGATCTAAAGGATAGATTTGGAGATTTTTAGGGTTTGGGAGAGATTAGAGTTCAGATGATCTAGCTACCACTATAGAGATACATGCATGCAGGATTTTTATGCAAAAACTTTTCACCCCCAAAACTAGGGTGTTACAGATATTTTTCCAGAAAAACCGTTGTATCGTTCGGGACGTGATACTGGCCAGAGGTTCGGCCTCTACCCACTTAGTGAAGTAGTCGACTGCGACCACCGCATACTTGTAGCCCCCGGGCGTTGGGGAGAAAGGGCCTAGGAGATCGATCTACCAGCGCACGAAGGGCCAAGTGATGGGGATAGTCTGTAGTGCTACGGGGGGGGGGGGGGGGGGGGGGGAGGTTCGAACCCATGGCCATCTTCTGACAGGGCCCGCACGCAGAGACAAGGTCTCGCGCGTCACGAATCACCGTGGGCCAATAGAAACCCTAGCGGAGGGCCTTGGCCATGACGGCACGCGGGGCCAGATGAGACCCGTAGATTCCCGAGTGGATATCCTCTAGAAGCCGGTGCCCTTCCGGCCGTGGAAGGCAAGGGAGCAAGGCGGAAGCCCCTTGCTTGTAGAGCTTCCCTTCCAACAGGAGGTATGCCCGAGCTTTGGCCCGGAGGCGCTTGGCTTCGGTCTCGTTGGGAGGGTCCCCCTCCCCCTTGATGAAGGAGACAAGGGGGTCCATACAAGACGAAGTCCGCGTGATTTCGGTGACTTCCGGGACGCAGGACTCATCACCCGCGTCCGGGGAGGTCACCGAGGGCTTCGCAATAATCTCCAAGATGGCCCCTTTGGGGAGCGGTTCCCGGGCACTGGCTGCCCGGGCTAGGGCGTCGGCCCGGTCGTTGTCCCTCCACGGGATGTGTCGGGTCTCTAGGCCATCGAAGTGCTTCTCCCTCTTGCGCACTTCCTGCAAGTAAAGGCTCAAGTTTGCGTCATGGCACAAGTAGGACTTGTCCATCTGGCAAACTATGAGCTGGGAGTCTCCTTTTACTAGGAGGCGTCGAATCCCCAGGGAGCGCGCAAGGGGAAACCCTAGGAGCAAGGCCTCGTATTCGGCGACGTTGTTCGTGGCAGGGAACTCGAGCTACGCCGTGTAGTCCAGTTCGCTCCCCTCGGGGCTCCGGAGGACTACTCCTGCACCAGCCCCGGTGAGACACAGGGAGCCATCGAACATGAGTGTCCAATGGTCACTGCGTCGGGGTAGCGCGGGGAGGTCTTCGTCCCCGGGGCCGGAGGCGGGGGTCCATTCCGCCACGAAGTCGGTGAGGACCTGTGACTTGATGGCAGAGCGCCTTGTGAGGGAAAGGGAAAAGGGGGCGAGCTCGGCCCCCCACTTCCCTATCCGGCCGGTGGCTTCTTTGTTTCGGAGCACCTCTCCCAAGGGGAGGGATGACGGGACGGTGATGGGGTGCCCCAGGAAGTAATGACGAAGCTTCCGAGACGCCATCAGGAGGGCGTACCAGATCTTCTCCATCTCCGTGTACCAAGTTTTGGCCCCTTGGAGGGCTTAGCTCACGTAGTACACGGGATGCTACTGCCCGTCTTGCTCCTTTACCAGTACCGCGCTTACGGCGACTGGGGTCACGGCGAGGTAAAGGAGCAAGGGCTCTTCCGGAGACGGGCTCAGGACCATTGGAGGGCTCGTGAGGTATTTCTTCAAATCATCGAAGGCTTCTTGGGCTTCGGGGGTCCACCGAAACCCCTCGAGCCCCCGGAGGATTTTGAAGAATTGGAGGCCGCGTTCCCCCGACCGCGAGATGAAACGACTCAGCGCGGCTAAGCGGCCGGTGAGTCGTTGAACGTCCTTGACTGAGCGCGGCGGGGGCATGTCCAGGAATGCCCGGATCTTCTTGGGGTTGGCCTCTATGCCCCGTTGGGACACAAGGAAGCCCAGGAGCTTCCCCCCGCGCACGCCGAAGGCACATTTCTCTAGGTTGAGCTTCAACCCATATGCGCAGAGGTTGCGGAAGGTCTTCGCTAAATCGTCGACATGAGCATTCGCGCGGGGACTTTTGACGACCGCGTTGTCGATGTAGACTTCGACATTGCGACTGATTCGGTCCTTGAAGACCAGCGTCATGAGCCGCTGGAAGGTCTCTCCAGCATTCTTCAGCCCAAAGGGCATGTGGATGTAGTAGAAGGTTTCGAGGGGAGTTATGAAACTCATCTTTTCCTTGTCCCCTTTTGCCATCCGGACTTGGTGATAGCCCGAGTATGCGTCTAGGAAGCTCATCAGCTCGCATCCCGCAGTCGAGTCGACCAACTGGTCAATTCGCGGGAGAAGGAAGTTATCTTTGGGGCAGGCGCGGTTGAGGTCGATGAAGTCCACACATATTCGCCACTTGCCGTTCGACTTCTTCACGTGGACGGGGTTCGCAAGCCATTCAGGGTGTAAGACCTCCCGAATGAAACCCGCCTCTCGGAGTCGGGCAATCTCTACCTTGATCGCCTCTTGGCGTTCAGGAGAGAGTTTCCTCAGCTTCTGCTTGATCGGGGGCTGACCGGGGGTCATCGTGAGCTTGTGCTCGATGACATCCCAGGTGACGCCTCGCATGTAGGAGGGCTTCCAGGCGAAAACGTCGGAGTTTTTGCGCAGGAAAGCCGCCAGTTGCTCCGTGTGCTCTTCATGGAGATCCGCCCTAATCCTAACGGTTTTGTCCCCGTCGTCCGGGCACAGTGGGATCTTCCGGAGGTCCCCTTCCGGGCGTGGCTTGGGAAGAGGCCTCCCGGAAGGTATCACGGTGGCGTCTGACTCCGGGGGAGATGCCTCCCCCCGGGGTTTTGATGATGTTGATGCTCCCGATCATTGCGGCGGTGTGTTCGTATAAAGCGCGGGCCACGTCTTGGTCTCCCCAGGTGGTGATCACACCGTGAAGCCCTTGGATCTTCACACAGAGTTAGTTCTAGTGGATTGCGGCCCCCAAGTGGTTGATTGTGGTCCTCCCCATAATCGCGTTGTAGGAAGATGGGAGGTCTACCACATCAAACCGGACCATCTCAGTTCGGTAGTTGTCCGGGGTGCCGAAGGTCATGGGGAGATCCACCTTCCCCACGGGGTGGATCGCCTTCCCCGGGACGAATCCTTGCAAGGGCCCTGCTGCGGGCTGCAAGAGCTTCTCGTCCACCTGCATCTCCCTAAACGCCTTTAGGTAGAGGACGTCGGCCGAACTCCCACCATCCACGAGGATGCGGGCCAGGTGGCAGTTGTAGATGGTGGCGGAGATGATGAGCACGTCATCATGGGGGAAGCGAACCCCGCGCGTGTCTTCCGCCATAAAGGTGAGGGCGACGTTCAACAACTTGGGCTACTAAGACGTATGCAGAACCCCCACCACCTTTACTTCACGTGCGTATTCCTTGCGCTGGCGCTTAGAGTCCCGCTCGGAGGCAGACCCTCCCGTGATGACATTGACATGCCTTTGGGAGGTTTGGAAGGGGAGAGTCTCTAATGGCTTCCCCTCCCGCGTCTGTCCCTGCTGTCCCCCCGCAGCAGCAGGAAGGGCTGGTAAGGCCGACTGGGGCAAGGAGGCTGGAGTCCCCCCCCTCTACCCAAGCTGGTCAAGGAATGCGGTGAATTGTTGTAGTAGTTGATGGCATTCCCGAGTGGCATGGGCATTAGATCTGTGGAAGGTACACCACAGACCTTCCCTGCCTCCTGCCGCGGGGCCTTCCCGACCGCGGGACGACTGTCCTCCCCCACGGCCTTTCGGCTTGGGGAAGGGGCGGTTGCCCTTGGAGACGTCGCACGAGCCGCCTCCGCCCTCGAGGACAAAGGTGTCCCGAGGCCGTGGCTCGCTACGACCCCCCTGCTTAGGGCGTTTGAGGGGGTCCCTGGCCCCCCGGTCGATAGGGGCGGGAGCCCCCTGATTCTTTTTCCAGAGGTCATCCTCCTCCGCCAAGCGTACTTCTCGAGTACATTGAAGAGCTCGTCGGCGGATGAGGGGCAGCTTCGGG
Source organism: Pharus latifolius (assembly GCA_019359835.1). NCBI lineage: Eukaryota > Viridiplantae > Streptophyta > Magnoliopsida > Poales > Poaceae > Pharus > Pharus latifolius. The sequence continues at coordinate 33,727,757 of CM033328.1, read as the reverse complement.
AGAGTCTCCAGTGGAGCTCCCCCTAGAGGATCCCGCTCTTACACGCCTCAATGACTGTGGAGTCAGGGACGTGAGCCACTTTGCTCTTGACTTGAGCAAAGTGCTTGAAGAAGCTGCGGATGGTCTCCCCCGTCCTCTGCCGAATGGTATACAGCTGCAAGGAATCCAGGGGACGCACATAGTTCCCCTGGAAGTTTGCGCAGAACTCTCGTTTGAGCTGCACGAAGGACTTGATGGAGCCGGCCTTCAAGTTGTAGAGCCACAAGCGGGCGATCCCGGTCAAGTAGAGGGGGAAGATAATACACTGAACTGCCTCGTCCCCCCCGGCCGCTGAGATGGCCGTGGAATACACCTACACAAATTCGTAAGGGTCGGCCTCACCGTTGTAGTGTTCGATGTCCGGCGGGCGGTAAGGCCGCGGCCATCGAATGCACCGGAGTCTTCGGCACAACGGAAGGTTAGCCCCTTCCACCTCTCGAGGGGAATCCCGGTCGCTGTCCCCTTTGATACGGGATGCGCACTCGTTGTCGGAGTCGGGGAGGGGCCGAAGAGGTCCACCGGCATGGCGGTAGCACCGTTTTTCTTCCGGGTTGGTGGAGCTGACCTCCAGGACATCCGGGCGCTCCCCAGGAGAGGTTGGCTCTTCGGCGGGTCTCTTACCCCGGTCGAAGCGGGAGCAAGGCTCTCCGCGTCCACGACCCGGGGGAAGTTTCTCCCCGGACTTGGTCGTACGCATTTCCTCAACCTCCTCCCGGCGTGAAGCGGACTCGATCCGCCGGAGGTGCCCTCGGGGGCGGTCCCGGGGGAGGAGGGAGCTCATGCGCTGCAGCTACCGGCCAGGGTGCTACCTGGACCAGTGAGGGGGAAACCCCTGTTGCGACGTCCGAAACTGGAAAGGGGGAAACCCCTGTATCATCCAAAACCGAAGAGGGGGGAACCCCCGCGGCGACGTCCGGAACCGGGGCGCCGTTGTGGGGGGAGGCCCGCTGCAACGCGGGAGCTACTCTGTCAACTGCCCCCGGTGCGGTAAACGCTACCTGCGGGGCGGGACTGGCTCCCAGCGCAAGGAATACCCCAGGCATGTAGTGGGCCCCCGGCCTCGGGAAGGGGCCCGAAGCGGGGTGTCTCCCCGGTACTGCGAAGGCCCCGGGCATGAGGTAACCCCCCAGCATCGGGAAGGCTCCCGGCGCTGGGAAGGCTCCGGACGGATGGCCCGCCGGGGGAGGATACCCTCCGGTGGGGTCGTACGGAGTGGCCGGGCCTCCGGGGGCCAGAGGGGCCACCAAGTGACCCATAAACTGGGGCATAGCCCCCAAGAATGGGTACTGTGGGTAAGTGGGGGCCGGTGGCCGCGCCAAGACGCGGAGCAGCTCAACCATAGAGCGCTAGGCGCGGAGCTGGCCCTCCACTAAGGCCTCAAGCAAGGTGTCCCGGGGGGCCGGGGAAGCCGTCAGGGGGAGATTGGTCCCGGCCAAGGCGACCGCGGTCACCGGGACTGACCCGGAGGTTGAACCACCGAAATTAATAGGGAAGGTGGGAGGTGGTACCTGGGCCTGGCCGCCTCCAGGTGGAAATGCCAGGATGGTCGTGTCCCGGACGGGCAGCGCCGGGTCATCGAGACTGGCATCACCGGGAAGGGCGCGAGCCCTCGTTCTTGGGGGAGCCATGGCGTCTCGTCACGAGTCCCCACGGACGGTGCCAACTGTCGTGGTATTACGAATACCCCGGCAGGTTTTGTGGAAGATCCTAGCGAAGAAAAGACGACGCGAGCTGACCAAGTGACCGGTCCTCTCCCGTCGAACAAACACAGCAAGTGACACGAAGGTTTATACAGGTTCGGGCCTCAGTGGAGACCCTTGTCCTGTCGGCGTACTCCCAACCGAAGTTGGCTAGGGCAGCTCTCTCGGGGGAGAGATGGCTCTGAAGCACACCTGTTAGATTGTCTATTCTAAGTAAATATGAATTGTCCCAGTTACATGGGGTGTTACAAGAGCTTATATAGCCCCAAAAGACGCAAAAAGACTAAACTACCCCGCATGCCACCGTTGGATCGAGGGGTAGCGACGTTCTTCTCCCATGACGACGGCGGCCGGAACAAGCCACCGGACTTGTCCCTGGGAAAATTGAACAACCTCTTACTTGGACTTGATCTCATGGAGATTTCCCCCAACAAATTACAAAATATTATCCTAAGTCCCAGTTTTTAGCCTCGCTAGATATCCAAACCCTAATTACCCTATTTTTGTTTCGGCTCAAAACTTAATCAAAACTCCAAATTCTGTTAATTGTCGCTGCTAAACTATCTGTTGAGTTTAGTATGCCAATTTGGTGAAATCAATCTCAGCTTCATCCAAGCCTTTTGCTAGATTTACAAATCAATGCAGATCTCTTTTTTAGCCCCTTTTCGACCAGAGCCCCAGCTCCTATTTTGAGCAGAACTCGGCCAGCGTTTAGACTAGAGCTTTGCTGTGCTTCTTCGCCGTGTTTCTTTGCCGCTGGCCAGCATCCGCCGTCGCCTGTGCTCATGTTTGCTCATGCCTACATGTATGCTCATGTTCATGCCAGATCTAGTTGCCGTGTCAGCCCCTCGACCAGCAGCAGCATCAGCGCGCACGCCCACGGGAAGATTTGAGTTTGCATGCGTGTACGTGTTGTTGCCGGGATAGCTTCGTCGCCTCCGCTTCTGCACCGGCCTAGACCAAGTTCCAACAACACCGACTGTTGTTGGCAAAGCTGGTTAGCCGCCTGCTCACCGTCGCATCGTCGTCACCGCTATTCCTCCCACGCCCGGCCAGTCACGTCCCCGGTGCGAGTTCCGTTATTGGTTTTCCCTCGCAAGCTCCATCCCTCGCCTATTTAAACTCCCAGCCACCTGCTCGATTGCTGTGCAACCAAGTTAGCTTATTTCCTCGCCTTCTTCTCCTTTCTTCTTCCCGGCGAGTCGCCGAAGAGGCAAACGTCGCCAGAGCTTTTCACTTCACCAAACTCCAAATTGACTATACTGGTATGTCTCTAGTATTCACCTCTTTGTCCCTTAGCAGCCAATTCGACTCCGGTGAACCTCATCATCGGTGATCACCGAAAAAGCCCAGATACCCTGTTCTTGCAATTAAACTCTCTCCATCCATTTTCTTGACCCCTTTTAGTGGAATAAATCAATCCTCTGGACATCCTAAGCAAGCTTGTTCAACCACATTTTGAAATTAACCCGATTCGAAGAGTTCCCAATTCTTCGTGCGCCGCCATGAACACCTCACATCGCCAGCTCGCTCCTTCTTATCTCCGGCCAAATTGGCTTCAAATTCTCATTCCTTGTGTGCCGTAGACGGTGTAGCCGAGCCCAATTGTCCAGCATTGCCGTGTATCAACGGTGCCCCTTTCACCGTCGTCCCCGAGCCTGGCGTCAATGCCGACAAGCTTCAAAACTCAATTGCAACCCAATTCCTCTCTCCAGCACGATTAGTGTGACACCAGTAGCAAAACCCCTCAATCAATTTCAAGATGCATCAGCCCTAGTTCCCTGCATTGTTGCCCATCTTTGATTATAGCGGCCGACAATTTAAACTGCACCGTTCACTGCCGTCTAGCCACCTCTGTCCAATTCACTTCACCAGCAGTCTTATCTTTATCTCGCCTACACATTTGACAAGGTTAGAGAAGCAGTGCATGCGTGGATTGTCCAGACGCTCATGCCCTAGTGTGTTGTAGTACACTGGCACTCGTTTTTCTCTGTGCCAGGGACTTATCTACAAATTCTTTGTTTTCCTGGACTTTTCTGTTAAAACCAATTTGTCAATCAGTTACCTTACCCCATCGTGCACCCAATGCCTTAATCCAAACCTGTTTTGTCTACTGAAAACCTGTTAAACCATGTCTATGCCATTCTCAGACATTGTCAGGCCGTGAACCGAATGTCAGCCTGCAGACATTCGTCACGTCTGAACCAAATCTTGTGAGCCAAACCCAACTATCTTATCCCCCACTATGTCGTCTTCGACCAGATCACCTCGCTGGCATACATGTTTATAATTTTCTTAAAACAAGTAATTTATGTATGCTTATGTGTTGTATTGTTTCATTGTTTGCGTGCGAGAGTAGAGCCAGAAGTGGAAGGATCGAAAGAAGTATTCGAAGACCTAGCAGAGCAGTCAGACACCGTATTGCAAGGCAAGTCTCTATCCCATTGACCATGTCTCTCCCAGTATGTCAAAATAAATTAGGTTAATTGCTGTTTAACTATATGCATACTTTATCTTTAAATTGAATGCTATATTGGAAGAATGTGAATAGATATGACCTAATTCCTTGTAAAGCCCCTCATGATTGTATATCTCATGCACCTTTGTCACCCTAGGATATCATGCTAAGCTTATGCTTATGCTTAAATGTATGTGTTAAGTGCTAAATGGTCATGTGTATGAAAAATGAACTTAAAACCTCTTTTGTGAAAGAAAATGTGATTTGAATTGATAGTGAGGATGATTTGAATGGTTGGTGCTGTGTGCGCATCGGGAATGTGAATGTCTCCTCACTAAAGGTTCATAAGGACAAGAACCTTGCGTTGTGCTTCTATGAGGCATGAAAAAGTACTAACCACTAGCCTGGTATGGGACAGGAACAACTTAGTAGCTTTCTTTGTATTAGCCGTTCCCTGCATGGTTTGTCGGTCCGGTTTCTCGAGGGAAACTGGTGGGCCACAGAGGGCCACGAGCAGTGTGAGGTAATGAGAGGATTAGGTGTTAGAAGGAAGTCACCCTATGCCTGGATTCTGAGTCGTGCGTAGCTGAATCCACAGGCTATGTGTCTCGCGGGACCATAGACCAAGGCTAGGTAGAATGGGCAGTGGGGACGACCCACAACAATATCTTAGACTTAGCTGTCTATGTACCGGGCAGGGATATTGCTAATACTAGACTGCAAAACCGTTGTGTGATCTCGGCCTTGTCACATGCGTAAAAGTCGCATGAAGAGGTACCGACTTGAAAGCTGAGTAAAGAAGTGGATTAAAAGTGGTACACCTTTGCAAAGTTTTGAAAAGTATCGGATACTCTAAGCTCCCAGGTTATGGAGTCTGCTTGCGGTGGATTCTATCCACGTCGTTTCAACGTAAGTAGTATTTGGAAGATTTTTATAACATTGGTAATAAAAGTGGTGACTCATGAAAGACCGCCACACATAACGTTTTCTAAAGTATAGTTTAAGATTTTCAAAGTCTCGCTTTGGAAAGTTAAACCTTTCTTTAAAATTTTTGGAGTGAGAATCTATCCTATTCTTATCTATAAACCAATTACCTCATTTATTGAGAATCCCCTCATCTATGTAATTGCATTCATTAACTTGAGCACTATGTGGAAAACGTGCTCACCCTTGCCTTTACACACAAAACCCAGAAGAAGGATTCGTTGATCCCGATCCTTTGGTTTTGAGTACCAAGAAGAAGAAGGAAGTGCTCCTGATGATTCAACCTTCTAGAAGGGTCATGCGCCGAGTGGAGTCAGATATAGTGGAAGCCCTTCCAGAACCGCTGTCAACAGAAGTGAAGATCTTTGTTGTTGCTTTCTGTGTTGTCTTGTGTGTTTGATACCTTGATACTGACTCTTCAATTGAGAAACTTGTTATTTTTGTATCAACTCTAATTAGCGTCATCCTTTGCGTTATGATACTGTAATATTGGTCCTTGTGACCTTGTACTTGTTTAATTATCTGTATTGCAGTTTAATGTATTTCCTGTTGTTGTGAGCTTGTGATGTACCTTTCTGAGTGCAACTCACCTGGGCGGTTGCCACCAAATTCCTCAAATGAGGGTCCCACATACAACCCAAGAACCATATTTATTTCGTGCAAATTATAATAAAACAATTGTCATCATAAAATCCATTATTGTATCCGCGGACACTATAGTCACAGAGATATCTCCCTATGACCAGGCTCTCTCACAGATACAAGGACCAATCTCATTACCGTGGTCGCAGAGGTACGCAATCACCCTTTATCATGACCTTACCTTAATCCATATGGTTATTCCCGAGATAATCATAAGTCCCTAGAAAGGTTACCGTCGAAGGAGGTTAGGATGGTAAAGTAGCTCCACAATGCCAAGTCAAAGCTGCTTAACTGCCATGTAACCATGATCTACAGCAACCACCACGTACCCATGACCCAAGGCTAACACAGGCAGTTAGGAGCGATCGTGGGACGTTCCTTTCGACGATTTGGACTCGGGGTTCTGAGTCGATCTTACACGAATTTGTGAGTTGTGAAACCTTTTAGGGCACTCCTCCGAGAATGTAGGATGAGTAATATCTGTATGGGCAAGAGAGAATTTATACAGGTTCGGGCCCTCGATGGTGCGAGTAATAGCCCTACGTCCTGTTATGATTTCACTATATGGGAGAAAAAGCGTTTACAAAAGGGAGGAAGAGATTATCACAGGCGAAGATCTCTCCTATATTAATGTCTACCTAACTATGTCTAAGTCTTCAGGTTACTAAGACTCCTGGTGATGCTTGTTCACTTAACCATCCTCTAGATCGTGCATTGACCACCTTTTTATACTAAACAAAAGGGTGACAACGCGAAGTGGTTCTGGACTGCTGCTACAGTGCGGTTTGTATAACCGCACCTCTCTCCTACGCAGGTTTAACATGTGTAGTTAGTGGGTAACCGCACATATTAACGTCCTGGCCGTTGTCCTCAAACGTGGGAGAAGTAATCTTGACCCTGGAGATGTGTTTGTAAAAGACTTAAACACCCTCAAATCGTCTTGGTCGCATGTAGTAATCGACCTCCTGACCGCGCATTGTCTGCGATCTTGTGATCGCTCAAGGGCTGCGATCACAATCTACCTTTATGTCCGCGCTCTCCTAGTATGTAGAAGACTGGTCGTCTGAGATCATAGCGGCCATTTAAGACTCATAGACACATATCAGATTCGAACCTGACCTGAACCTAATGTTTGTTAATCAAACTACCTCGGGTGATAATCCTCGTCAGCTAGCCCCCAAATTTGAAGAAAACAAAGAGACATGTTACTTCAAATTTTAATCCTGCATCAAATTGTGAACTCGACGCTTCAAACTTCCCAGTTTGCACTGTTCATATCCCGAGAAAAACCTTCAGTTTTTCTTGATGGGTAATGATGAATTTTTTCAATCAAGGCAGCAATTGCAAATGCATTTTAAGAATTCGATACGTGGGTGGACACAAACCGTCGCCTCCTGCCTCTATAAATAGAGGAGCTTCCCAGTTCTTTTGAACTCACAATGCTTTCTCTTGACTAAGTTTTTTAAAGCCACTTCTCTTCTCTTGTCTTGTTTCACCCTCCCCCTTCTGTTCTTATCTCGATGGCGAACCAAGATCCCAAGATGGCTATTGAGATTGAGAGTGATGAGGAAGAAACAGAAAAGACACAAGATATTCAGAAGGTAAACTTCTTCTAAAACATGTTACGATTTTCTGAGTCAAAGATTTTCCTAAGCAATTCATTTTGGACTTCACAGGTGATTGAGGAAATGATCTCTCTAAAAAAGAGATCTAGAGATGATGAAGGATCCTCCAGTGGAGCTGCATTGAAGATTCTAAAGGGTGCTGGTGCCTGTGCTGCCACATTGCCCCTTGTGACTCATCCAGTTGCCTCTTCATCTCCACCTTTGGAGATCCACAACAACCCTTCTAACCATCCCACTTCTGTAGGAAGTCTCACACCTCTGCGACCAGACGGTCCTCAGCTTTTGTTGGGTGATCAATTTTCTGGGGAAAGTCTCACACTTCCGCATCCAAATCCTCTCCAAAGCATGGATTTTTCCTCTGCTTCTCAGGTAATAGCTATCTTCAACCTCCTTGTTGGTTATATGTTTTATGAACTAACCATGAGTACAAAGGAGGTGAAGACCGCTGGAGCCCCTAGCGATGAGCTTGCTGAAATCTAGAATCTTCTTGATGAGAGACTAGCCCTGTGCAAAACTCTCCAAAAAGAAAAAGAGGCTCTGGAAACAAAGACTGTGGAAATGTCTTTGGTCATTCTGCATCTGGCAGAATGTTGCGACAACTCCCGCGAAGAGGTGCGCACCTTCCGTGTGGAGAGAGACTACGCTCGGCACAATAAGGAACAGTTGCACTCCTTTGCTTCGGGACGATGTAGATAGACTTAGGGATATAGCCAGTTCTCTGGGGGCGGTCAGTGTAAATCCTACTGATGCTAATACATCCCTAGGAGAACTTTGTAAATTACTCTCGGATCAAGTCGACGCTCTAGTCGCGTGTATTCCTTATGTATGCAAGGATTGTAAGAAATAAAGTATTCCTTTCTCCTTGTATATCTAACTTTTTGAATGATTATGTATGACTGACAATCAGCGAAATAATCCCCACTGTGTGAAAAAAATGATGACAGACAAAATATGTCTGCGATTAGAACATACACAGAGAATAAGACTTTCGTTCGAATAAGCCTTCTTTTCGAAAAAGCCTTCTATTCGAACCCGAATTCAGACTCAGTCTCAAGTCGCTAAGGTTGCAGCCAAACATTGTTATCACAAAACAGCCTTGAGACAGCCCTTAGGACAATACTTAGATCACAGAAGAACATTACGATCATGTCAGATATTTGAAGGAAATAATTTTCATCTTTAAGATCATGATAATGTTAAGATAATTCCCTTGTACCATAGCCCCCGAATATGAAGTAAAATGATATTTAATAAAGGTACAACAAATGCATTTTGCTTCAAATTCATAACCGGGTAAAGATAACGGGTCCTAATCAGCAAGACACCCATTATGGAGAATTAATAAAATAATGCACCTGGCGAAGGGTTGTCTCGGGCGTATAAAAGGAAGAGGTAGCTTACTGGAGAAGTTTCACAGCGAAAACCCTCGTTTGCCTTAGACATCCTCGTCACACAAAACCCTCTTTACATTCCATCCTCCAAAAAAGCCGTCACCTTTCTTGTGATCTCATCGGCAATGGCGTCTTGGAGCTGATCGATCCATCACGATGAAGAGAGCCTGATAGCACTGGAGAAAGAGGAGATTCTTCCTTTGCGGCTGCTGATCAATTGGTGGCCAGTGGAGAAAGATCAAGAAACCCCAATCGTCCAAGAGGGCGAATTGGTGATTTTTGAAGAATTTTTGCGATGCGTGTTCCGATTCCTAGAGAGCGAGTTCCTGCGGGGAATTATTGACCACTACGGGTTGGAGTTGGTGAATCTCCACCCAATGTTGTTCTCATTCTGGCGATTTTCCACCATTTGTGTGAAGCTTTCATCGGAGTGCTGCCAAGCGTGGAGCTTTTCGACGCTTCTACTTCTCGGCATGGTCAAAGAGCGCCAATGCCGCTGGGTGCATCTACTTCCGCATAAGGGAGAAGAAAGAGTACCCAATCCCGCCTCTTCGGGACTCTGTCCTCACTGCCCCGATGACATATGCAATCATCGGCACATCAACTGCTGTTGAAGTCACGAGCGAAACAGGTCCTGCTCCAATGGCTGAGGAATCCTCCCAGGACATTGTAGAGGAAATAATAGCAGACATCCGAACCCAGGGGATGGAAGCCGCAATCCCGACCGAGGAGGATCGGCAGGAAAGATCATCCACTGCTCCGGTCGTGGAAAAAATAAGTTCTGAGGCTCGACCTCACGCTGATTTTAAGAGCAGCTCATTCAGTGATTATATAGAAGTACGTAGGATTCTTTTTATGAGTTTTTCAAAAATTTAGGGATATTCAAGCTTTTAAGAGCGATTTCTTGTTGTGTTCTAGGACTTAACTCGAGTGGCGACTAGATCAATAGTGGTAGCAAAGCATATTGAGGTCGCACAACGAGAGACTAGCCAACTACAACTGTAAGTGAAATGCATCTTATGTGCCTGAATTCGCGTCTAGGTTTAATGATTGCTTGCCTTGTCATAGAGAGAACGCCTTTCTAAACAAGAGCTTGGCTGATCGGGAAAATCAAGAGGTAGTAGCAATTGCCAAGATTTCCTTTCTGGAGGGTGAACTCCAGAAATCGCGATTGCAACTCTCCAGTAAGTATACTTCTGACCAAAAGAAATCATCTCGTTGTATGAACTGTTTATAGTAACTCTTACTGCATTCATGCAGCACAAGCGGATCAAATAAGCCATCTTTTAGAAGAGAAAAAAGACCTCCAGGCGACCAGTGAGTTGCAAAACTCGAAGATTGATATTGTCAGCATGGAGAACGAAGACTTAGACAAAACAATATCCTCCTGCAGTAGTACTCAACTGAATATCTTCGAAAAGCTGAAGATGGTGGAAACTTTGCTAAAAGCAGATGTGTTCGAGTCACAAAAGGACAATCTAAGCTTTAGCGAGTTAGCCACATTGGTCGCGGCTCAAGCCGAATCACTCCTCAAGTATCTTCCTGGAGATACAAAACGGCCGGAAGAGGCAATGAAATCGAATATACGATCTATAGCCTCTGCCATTCTCTGCAGATTATGGTTTCACCATGGCCCAGATCTGAATTTGGAACCAGTGGTAGAAGATGCAGAGATCGAGAGTGAATAGCTTGCGGCCATCTCTGAAGAAGTCAAGCCTCTAGTCGAAGATCTGTTGAAAGAACTAGGCTTTATTTGATTCATTGTAACGAACAATGATCTCTTTTGGTAATTGTACCTGAGAATTTACATTTATAACATGCAAATGCGTGCCTTAAATTTTGGAAAAGAGTGATATTTTCTTCATTTCATGTTATGACCAGATTCTCTTAGCCCCCTCCTGAGATCATAAGTACTGAAGACCTAGTATTATAATCTCAGGAAAAAATATGGGTGTTATGAATATCTAAGAAATGCTTAAACTTAGATATGATCATCCGATCATACCGATACTGACCTTAATACGACACCCAGCCTTATTACGAACTGGCAGCCACTTGAATGATCAGGAACATGCCAGTAAGTCCCGCATGCATTGAGAAACGGCTTATTGAGGGAGGTCTTATCTGGATATATGCGACCATGAGATCGGCCAGCTAATCCGATCATGGTATTATAGCAAGATGATTGTCGGCGATCAACCCCCGAGCAAGGCTCGTTATAGGTGTGGCAAATCAAGAAACGAACGTAACATGAGCCGAAGAAAAGTACTCACGAATTTTTATTAAACCATGCTAATTGAAAAGGAAAAGAGATTGGAGAACTTACACGTAAAATTTTTGTAGTTGATCTATGTTCCAAGTATTGGATAGGATTCTGCCATCCTCCATTGCTAACAAAGCCGATCCTGGTCATGGTACTGAAACAACAATGTAAGGGCCTTACCACTGAGGAGAAAACTTATTGCGGTTAGACCGGTTTTGTATCTTTCGTAAAACCAAATCTCCCACGTGAAGACTACGTGGCCGCACCCTTTTGCTGTGAAATTTTCACAAAGCTTACAAATATACCGCTGATTTTATCAGCGCTCAATCACGTTTTTCTTCGATGAGGGTTAAATCCTGGGTATGTTGTCCGACTTGATCAATCTGATCGAATTGATCTACTCGAACAGAACCAATACGAATTTCCATGGGCAATACCACCTCAGCGTCATATACCAATTGGAAAGGTGTCTCATCGCTGGCTCGACTATAGGTAATATGTAATGCCCACGGAACAGAGTAGAGTTCATCTACCCAAGTCCCCGAGCGCATCTTAAGGCGATCAAAAACGCATTTTTTGATGCCCTGTAATATCTGCCCGTTGGCACGTTCGACGGCACCATTGCTCTGTGGATGAGCTACAGAAGCAAAGCATACCTTAGTTCTAATATTATCGCTGTAGTCCAGAAAGAGGCCGCTAGTGAAATAGGAACCATTATCAATAACGATGTTCTTATGAAAGAACTTTTGTGCCGCAGCAGCGGTGACATTACAGACTGGTTCAGCCTCGATCCACTTTGTAAACGTGTCAATAGCTACAAAAAAGAACTTGTACCCATTAACCGCCTGTGGCATAGGTCGCATAATATCTATCCCCCAGACCACAAAGGGCCACGTTAAAGGGATAGTTTGCAAGGCATATGCTGGCTGATGAACCTGTCTTGCATGAAATTGACACTGAGGGCATGTCTTGACCAAGTATTTGGCATCATCGAGTGCCGAAGGCCAGTAAAAACCTTGTCAGAAAGCCTTCCCGACCAGTGTGCGAAATGACACGTGCGCACCACGTACACTATCATGGATCTCTTTGAAGAGGGACTTACCTTCCTCTTGAGAAATACAACGCATGAATACTCCTTGTGTACCCTTCCTATACAAAACCCCTTCTATAAGTTTGTATAGGAGTGATTTTCGAATCAACCGATAACTTTCGGTTTCATCCTTGGGCAAGGTCCCATGTTCGAGATAGACCCTCAATGGATGGGTCCAATCTTCTTCATGTCCAAGGTTGGTAACACAGACTATTACCGGGTCATCTTCAACTGTAGTCATGATCGAAGGATATTCTAAGTGTTCGACGAACACTCCTGCCGGAGCAGATGTACGTGAAGATCCCAATTTTAAATAATTGGTCTGCGAGAATATTGTCCTTTCGCGGGATGTATTGGACTTTGAAATGACTGAAGTGTTTTTCCAATCTCCTCGCTTCCCCCAGGTAATGAGCCATTGTCTCATCGGAGGTGCTGTACTCCTTGTTTACCTGGTTTACGACCAACTGTGAGTCTCCCCTCACCACTAATCGACAGACTTCGAGGAATTTTACTGCCCGGAGTCCTGTAATAAGACCCTTATATTCTGCTGCGTTGTTAGTCGCAACAAAATGTAACTGAATGACATACTTGGGTTGGTCACCCTGAGGCATGATTAAGACCACTCCAGCCCCCGAGTGTTGAAAACTGTGAGAGTCGTCAAAATACTTCGTCCAGTGGTCGGTGCATGATAAGTCTTTAGATTCTTGCATAGGTGGGTCAGGTTTAGTCCATTCGACTACAAAGTCTGCAAGGATCTGAGACTTGACCACTGTGCGAGGGGTGAAATGGATGTCAAATGCTCCAAGTTCTACAGTTCACTTCACGATTCGACCAGATTTCTCTGGGTTTCAAATAATATTTCCCAAAGGAAAGGACGAGGGCACTACAATTTTATGTGCTTGAAAGTAATGTCATAACTTGCGGGAAGCCATCAGTAGCGTGTAAAGTATCTTCTGGACCTTAGGGTAGCGCTCCTTAGGTCCATGAAGTACCTCGCTTACGTAACAGACGGGTTGTTGCACCCCCTCTCTTTCGGTGATCATAACTGCGCTGCCCGCGTGAGGTGTGGCCGCCAAGTAAAGTAGTGGTTCCCTTGTAATCAGAGAAACCAACACTGGCGGACTGGATAAGTATGCTTCAACCTCCTGGAACACTTTCTCGGCTTCATCCGACCAGGTAAAACCATGGTGTTTTCGAAGAGCTTTGAAAAAAGGTAATCCTCTTTCACCTTGTCGCGATATAAATCGACTTAGAGCTGCCATGCGACCTGCTAGGCACTAGACATCCTTCATGGTCGAAGGAGACCTCATTTGCTCGATGGCCCTGATTTTTTCGGGATTAACCTCGATTCCTCTAGAACAAATGAGAAAGCCTAGAAGCTTACCAGATGAAACCCCGAAAGAACATTTTTCTGGATTTAACTTTATTCCAAAACAGTTTAAATTACAGAAGGTTTCAGTAAGACCATCCAAATGAGTCAAGCTTTTCAGGCTTTTTACAACCAAATCGTCCACGTAAGCTTCCAGGTTACGCCCCATCTGGGAAAGAAAGGTTTTTTGCATCGAGCACTGGTACGTGGAACTGGTGTTCTTGAGACCAAATGGCATTCTGATATGTAGCAATAGGTGCCAAATGGTGTGATGAAGGCAGTCTTCTCTTCATCTTTTTCTGCCATACTAATTTGATGATACCCTGAGTAAGCATCCAGGAAGCTCATCAGTTCGCAACCCGCAGTAGAGTCGCCCAACTGATTGATTCGGGGAAGGGGAAAGTCATCCTTTGGTCAGGCACTATTTAGGCTGGTGTAATGGACGCACATACACCACTTACCATTTGACTTACGAACGATGACCAGATTTTCAAGCCATTCCAGATGATCGACTTCGCGAATTGTAACACCCTGGTTTTGGGGGTGAAAAGTTTTTGCATAAAATCCTGCATGCATGTATCCCTGTAGCAGTAGCCAGATCAGCTGAACCCTAATCTCTCTCTCAAACCCTAAAAATCTCCAAATCTATTCTCTAGATCCAGATCAAGATCTGACCATCTAGATTTAACCTATCAGTTATTCTGAAGATAAAAGTCTTCAGAAACCAGATTGAATTCTAACCCTAACTCTCAGTATCTAAATCTCTTTCTGTTTTCGAAAACAGGAAATTCAGATTTACCCTAAGTACCCCAGTTTCCAAATAATTGAGTTATCATGATCTAACCCTATCCAGACTCAAGTAACTTTTGGAATATGTTCCTAGGTATACCCTCAACTTACTCCAAAAAGTTGGGAACCAGATTGTTTCATCTAAACACTTTTCGCAGTTTAGTCCAAATTTTACTGCGAATAAGTCCTTTTCTGTTTACCTGGAAGCCTGAAAAGGCTAAAATTCACAAATCAACTCCAACCTCAGAATTTCTTCAGGGAACACCTCCCAAATACTATTTGATACAGATTTCCCTTCTGTTTAAACTTCAAAATCTCACCCTAATTACCAGAATTCGAGATTGACAAAATCCAGATCTATTTTACCCTAATTTTACCCTATTTTCGAAAATAGGTGAAATCCCTCAAACCTTATCAAATTTTCTCCAAATTTGAGCTAAATGAGTATTAATAGAAATATTATACTCATCCATTAAATCAAATTCCAGATTAAACCTCTCTAAGACCAGAATTACAAATCAGTCCACTTTTCAACAGAAACTCTTACACTTATACCCCTGGATTCGACCTCACCTCTATTCACGACCAAAAGCCGGCTTCGACCAGCGCCTGAGACTTCGACCACGACCTGGAACAGCGCACGAGCACGGGAGCCTTCGACCACGAGCGCGCCACTGCCGTTTGCTTCGCCTGCTGCCACGTGTGTGCCCGGCGTTGGCCACTGTGGATCTTCTCCAGCGAGGATCGCGACCAGCTAGTTCTCCCGTTTGCACGCCACCGGCAACGGCTCCAGCAGGAAAGCTTAGCCACGTGGAGTTCTTACCGCGGCCAGCCATCGAGTCGCCTCCATTTCGCAGCAGCTCCAGCTGCAAAAGCCCTCACGGCCGCTGAACCAGTCACCTCGACGCCAGCTCGCCGTGAAGTCACAATCCTGTCAATTCTTGCCGGCTACAACTTCCCGAGCATTTCCAACCGTTGAAGCACCTCCAGCTCGCCTATTTATACCCCCTGGAGCTTAGCTTTACTTCGTACACTCCAAAACGCTAGAAAATCAACAGCAGCACAGTGTCTTCTTCTTCCCCGGTGAGCAGCAAAGAGGGAGCACGGTGCTAGCTTCAACCACTGCTTCATCCTTCGATCCAACACCCCCAGTGAGCTTCCCTCATCCCCCTCATTCTTCTCGAGCTTGGAATTTAGTTCAAATGCCTTCTGTCACCGGCAATCGCCGTGTTTCATCTAGAACTCCGACGAGCAATTAATCCTTAACCAAATCGATTTGATCTTCGAGCCAGTAGTGAAAGATGCTTAGAATAGCTCACTTAAGACCCCTGAGCTATTGGTTTGAACAAATTCGTTGTAAAACAAAAACCCCGAATTTCCAGCCATGAACATGAAATTGTACTTACTGATTTAGCTCCTCTGTTGAGCAATCTGTTAATCTAACTTCACCAATGCATTTCTAGTACCCTGAGGACCATACACAAGCAAGGAATTGAGTTCAATCACTTTAAATCAGAAATGCCCAAATTAGATTTGAGTTCATCTTTTCTCCAGCCAGTATCTTCCAAATCCAGCCGATCTAGCCCTAACCACTTTGCCATTTAGATGTTTTGGACCATTCTGAGCAACTTTGTCTTCTATCACGACTTCCAATTCGGCCTAGATTGTGAGATATAGCTATGCCCTAGTTGGCTGCACTGTTTATGTTGCATGTGCTCCAGGCCAGTCAACTTCCTTGCCGGTTTTCATCACTTTCCGGCCATCTCCTGCCCTAGATCCTGTTGAGACATTTGTTCCTGTTACAAATGTCTAACTACCAGACAAAGTGGTGCATCATTTGGAGCCCTAGATCAAAAGTTATGGCAAACCCTAGTTTCTGGCCATGTCAACTCTATGTCAAACTATGCCAGTAAGTGGCATTAGCCCTGTTCACCCACCTCTGGTCATGAAAAACAGAAAATACTTTTTCTAATAGTTGCCTCACTACCTTGTGCACCATATGCTTGAATCAAAACTCATTTTGGCCATTGGGAACTATTCAAACCATGTCAATGCCATTCTTCGGCATTGTCAGCCCTTGTCAGCCTATGTCAGCCAATGGCATTGGGCCAGTTTGACCCCTTCTGGGTATGCAAACTGAACATAACTTTGTCCCGTAGACTCCTGATGTTGTGATCTACATTTTATTCTACTGTCACAACTTGAGTTGAGCCCTCTATCATCCATCAACCCTATGTCGATGCCTTGAACCGAATGTCGACCTAAAGACGTTTGCTGTTTTTGAGCGAACCAGCCGCAGCCTTGATATCATTCTGATATTTTGGAACCTTTGGAACCTTCTAAACCTTTGACGATTAATCTTAACCTTGGTTTCCATAGTTTAACCCTAATCGCTTCCAAATCTTGTATCGCCGAGGCGCTTTTACCTTGCATTATCGCATATAGTGGAATAATAAGAGTAGGATTGATTGTAATGCCTGTTTGCTTGTTGATCCTTGTTCAGAGCAAGAGTCCGAGTTCGAAGACTTCGTCGCAGACCCGACATCAACTGCTGTTTCTTACGACGCGGAAGGCAAGTCATATTCTTGAACATCTTGAACCTATATTTTATGAATTGCTAGAATATGCCTTGATTATAAAATAATAATATTGCATGAGAAAGATTGAGAATAGTTGAATTATGAAATGGCAGCATCAGGCTGATGCCTGTGAAATGTGAATTGATCAAATAATGAGCCATGAACTAATATATTATGTATATTTATATTCGTGAAATAAAACCCCTAGCCGTGACCAGTATTTTGGTATGGAATGGTAAAAGCACTGGAGGTGCTTGGTCGCACAAGATGTGCCAGCACTAGAAGTGCATGGATTGTGGTATGAGCTGGTCACTGGCATATAAGGACCTAGAACCTTGTGTTGTGCGTCTAGTGGCATGATTAACGTGCCGACCGCAAGCCTGGTATGGGACAGGCCTGAACAAGTAGTATGTGGATCACAGATGAAACCCCTATATGACAAACTCACGATTAACACGGGGTGCGCTCCAACACATATCACAGGATGTGATCATGCACGCTGACCCTGAGGGGAAGACGCCAATTAGTGGGGGTTGTGAAACCCTGCCACAACTGTGGTTTGCGTGAAGAAAACCACGGGGTCTGGGGTGAATTGTGTGTGAAACATGGCAAAAGTTCTTGTTATCTCCACCTTGCCACTCACAGTATGAAGTGAGTTAGGGGTCCAATCCTTGTGATAGGAAGGGCATGAAAGTGGATATATCTTGCGGGTAAATTGGTACCCCTCTGCAGAGTTAAAAATGTATTCGAATACTTCGTGCTCCCGAGTTTTAGGAGTATGCCGCGGTGGATTAAATCCACGAGGTGTGACACAAGTATTGCTTTATAAATTAAATTTGTTAGTTCAAGATTACCCAAATGACATGTGTTGTCATGATAAGGGGTGCTGCCGTGGGCTGTCATGTGTTGACGTGTCGCGGTAGTACCATAATTTAGTGATCATGTGATATCTAAGAGGCATGTGGATTGTGCCCTAAGTATATGAAATGCTGCCATGAGCATGAGATTTGAAAAGCTTGGAAGAAAAGTATTTATGGAAAAACCCTCTCACCTCTTTTCCCTCAATAGCATAGGATCATGTCATCTCTACTATACGTATCTCTACTCTTACCTATGACTTGCTGAGTACGTAAGTGCTCACCCTTGCAACTTATCAACAATAGATGGAGTGCTACAATACCAAGATGAACCCTTGGAAGATTTCGTGGATCCAGAAGGAAGAGAGCCAGTTCTGCCAGAACCCTGAAGTGTGCTGTTCTGCTGTCAACTTCTTACGACTGTGGGGGTTTCGCCTAGCTTCCGCCGAGTAGTTGTCTTTTGTTTTAATTAGACCATTTGTGCCGTGAAGGCATTGTATTACTCTTGTTGTATCAGGCCAGCAGGCCATACTGTTTATCAATGATATTTTGTAAGTTACTCTGCTGCAATGAACTCCTGTGCTTGACTTATCCTGGGAAGTCAGTGGTATGTATGTATGAGGCCAGCTGCAGCGAGCTGGGTCTCCACGGGAGTAGTCGTGGTACCCTGTGTGGGGCGCGACACGAATAAATCCGGCAATTTGGAGTTTATCTAACTCCACGCGGATAGCTTCTTGCCGATCAATAGCAAAGCGTCTGAGCTTCTACTTTATTGGTTGTTGTCTAGGTCGAATTGATAACCTGTGCTCAATTACCTCCCTTGGGACACCAGGCATGTCGGATGGTTTCCACGCAAACACATCTGCATTAGCTCGGAGGAAAGTAATGAGTTTGAGTTCTGATTTGTCATCCAGGACTGATCCAATCCGAATTGTTTTGGATGCATCATCTGGGTATAATGGAACTGGTTTCAGCTTTTCATCTGGTCGAGGAGCGGCCTTGATCGTATCCGCAGCTGTGGTGGTGATCTTGACATCCCGGAGGGGAAGTCCATCTACTAGCTCCAGGGATAACCTATCGTAAGTCAATGCCACATTACGGCTGCCTCGGACCGAGATAACACCTTTGGGGCCCGGTAACTTGCCGCACTGATAAGCATAGTGCGTTTCCATCATAAATTTATTGAGAGTTGGCCTGCGAAAAATCGTGTTATAAGCCGAATCACAATCAATTATGTCAAAAGTAACCAATTCTGTTCGAAAATTATCCGCTTCACCCAATGTCACTGGGAGCACCACCTGTCCCATCGGCATCATCGAGGGACCAGGAATTATCCTATAAAACGGATAAATTATGGGTTTGGTTTTCAAACGAGGGATTTGCATCTCATCCAACGCCTTGACCAATAAAATGTCCAAGGAACTATCTCCGTCGATCAGGACCCTTTCCACTCTCGCATTATTGATAATTGGGGTAATGACCAGAGGTAGTATCAATGGTCGAGTAAGCCCAATGGGACAATCAGAGCGATCAAATGTCAAAGGACTGTCCGACCAACGAGGGTATTGAGGTTCGCCAAGGGGAGTTTCTACTTGGTTTACTTCTCAGTAAAATGCTTTAAACTGACGTTTAGAAACAAAAGAGAAGGAACCTCCGAAAGTAACATTAACATAATTATGAGGTACCTGGTAGGACATTTCTTCATCCCCGTCGGCTTCTCTAAGCCTGCAGGTCTGCTCTTTTGGTGGCAAAGTGGGCATTGGCCCAATTTCCTGGTAGAAGTCGTCTAATTGCTTCCACCAGCTCCGGCAGTTCTTGAGGTCGTGTCCTAGAGAGTTGTGGATCGGACACCACTTATTGCCTTCCTGCGGGTTAGTCGGTTTTTCTGGCTGGTCGGTGTTGCGGTCACCAGAGGCAGTTTTATTTTTAAATTAAAAATTGTTACCTTTGGCCGGTGGAGGCTTTTCTGCGACTGCGACCTCTCGGTACTATCCAGTTCGATTCTTTTTAGACTTATTTGATTTCCCGCCCGATGAAGACTCCGGCTTCTTGCCTGTATCCTCTTTTACACATCCTTGAGACCTAGTTGGGGCGGTAAATTCCCTTTATCCACCATCCTATTCCACTCAACGGCCTAGGCCTCGTCAGAGTAGCGGTCAGCCATATCAAAGAGATCGGCTACTGACCGTGGAGGGTGGATAAGTAGATCTTCTGTAAACCTCCGATACCGAACGGTGTGCTTAAATGCCCTGATAACAGAGTTATCGGATATGTTTGGGATAATATTTCTCACCCCGACAAACCTTTTGAGAAACTGGCGAAGAGTCTCCGTAGAGGTTTGTCGTAGGCGATGAAGATCATCCTCTTTTCCGGGTTTTGGATAACAATTCTGGAAATTATTGAGGATGGCGTCACACAACATTTCCCAGTTATATATCAAACCCTCGGGCTGATTGAATAGCCAGGTCCTTGCTGGTCCCTCAAGGATCGTCGGCAAGTAATTGGCCATGATGCAATCATACCCACCCGCCGCTTGGATTGTGGTGATGTAAATTTGAAGGAACTCCGATGGATTCTGGGTCCCATCAAATCTCTCAATTGCCCCTGGCTTGAACTTATCCGGCCAGACTGTGGGACCCTCATTTGAGGAATCCGGTAGCAACCGCCCAGGTGGGTTGCACTCATAAAAGGTACATTGCAGCTCACAACAACAAGATGCATTATATAAAAATGTGAGTAATTAAAAACGAGCACTGATCACAAGGACCAACATTACAATAACTTAGCGCCAGAATGACGCATTTAAAAGTTGATACAAATTAAGGAGTTTTCGACACAAAGGTCGGCACAAAATAAAAACAACAATAACAAACGAAAAGACTTCATCAGTCTTTTTCTTCTGCAGCAGCGGTGTTGTACGGGCCTTTTCCACATCTGACTCCACCTTGGTACATAACCCTCTAGCAAGCTGGGTCTTCAGTTTCTTCTTGTTCCACATTGGGTTCAAGACCATAAGATTCAGGGTCGACGAATCCTTTCTTCTAAATTTGTTTGTAAAAGCAAGGGTGAGCACATTGTCCACATGGTGCTCAACAAGTCCCAAATAAGAATGCAAGTATACTTAGATGAGGGGGAATTTCTCAAAGAATAGCTCTTTGGCTTTATATATGTATATAGAATAGATTCTCGCACTTAGTTTTGAAGAAAAGATCTTTATTTTCGAAAGCGGTGCTTTTGAAACCCTAAGCTAAATTCTCAGAAAATGTTGTGTGTGGCGGTCTTCCATGAGTCACCACTTTATTCAGATTTTGTGAAAACTTTCCAAAAGCTACTTGTGCTGCATCGACGTGAATAGAATCCACAGCGTGCAGACTCCATAACCTGGTAGCTCAGAGTATCCGATACTTTTTAAACTTTGCAAAGGTGTACCACCTTAATCCACCGATCATTCGGCTTTCAAGTCAGTACCTCTCCATGCGACTGTTACGCATGTGACAAGGCCGAGATGACACAACAGTTTACAGTCCTAGCATTAACTATTCCCTGCCCGGTAAATAGACAGTCAAGTCTCAAGTACCGTTGTGGGTCCTCCCCACTGCCTTACTTCCTAGCCTGGGTCTATGTTCTCGCAAGACACATAGCCTCTCTTGATTACAGTCGTGCACGACTTAATCTGGCATAGGGCTTCTTCCTTCTTTCCACCTTTTCCTCTTATGATTTTTCTGAACTCACATCACTCATGGCCTTCTGCGGCCCACTAGTTCTCGCAAGACACTGGATCGACAACCATTGCAGGGAAAAGCTAATACTAAAGAAAGCTACTAAGTTGCGCCCGTCCCATAACCGGGCAAGTGGTTGGTACGTTTTTCATGCCGCATAGAAGCACAACACAAGGTTCTAGTCCTTATGAATCTCTAGTGAGGAGTCTTTCACATTCCCAGTGCGCACACAGCACCATCCACTCAAACCATCCTCACTATCGATTCCAATCACATTTTCTTTCACAAGAAAGGGTTTTGAATATACTTTCCTCATATGTGACCATTCAACATTTATCATATAATCTTGAGCATAGCATAGCCTAAGCATGATATTCTAGGGTGACAAGGGTGCATGGATATTCAATGTAAAAAGGGGCTTTACAGTTATTTAGGTCATATCTAATCATTTTATTGAAACATAGCTCTTGTTTGAATCTAAGGCATGCATATACTTGAAAACAGTTAACATACTTCATTTCAAAATAGTAGGCTAGACATGATCAAGGGTTTGAGACTTGCCTTGCAGTGATGGGTCTAGCTGCTCAGGTGAATCCTCGAAGATCTCCTCTGTTCCTTCAATGTCTGGTTCCATGGTGGATACAAACAACACATACACACTATATAAGCATACAAGCACTAGAAAATAATACGTAAATACATCATGCATGCAGGGATAAGGGTTTGGACAAGGTCACTTGACATTGATTGAAGAGATGGGCTCAAAAGCACTTGAATGTCGAAGGGCTCACATTCGGCTCATGGCTTGACATAGCCCTAAATTGGTTCTAGGTCTGTTTTCTGGAGATGTGACAATAGGGAATATTGTAGAGCATGGTTCAAAAGGCTTAGTGGACAAAGTGGCATTTCAATTTCTCAAATGTAACAAGTCTAAATCATCCAATGCCACAGGTGGACATGCACTGACATAGTGCTAGACATGGCCAGAAACTAGGGCATTGCATAACTTTTGACTCAGGACTCCAATTGGTGCACAACTTTGTCTGGGGTTTAGGCCTTAATAACAGCTACAAAACTCTCAACAAGCTCAAGGGAAGAAAGTGGCCGGAAGGTGGCCAAATCTGGTGAGCAAACACGGTGGCCTGAACTACTGGACAGTAATCTTGGCATGATCATAACTTTTGATCTAGGCCGATTCAGGGTTTGAGCCAGTGGAGTAAATTGCTCAGGGGGTTGAGGCCTAGCTAGATGACAAGGCTTCATCGGCTGGTTTGGCCGAAAAATGAACTCCGGCGATCGGGGCCGAAGACGAAGGCACCGATTTGGGCGTTTTCGTTCCAGGGCGTTTGAACTCAATTCCACACTCGGGAAGCATCTAGGGGTCATCACAAAGCTATTGGTGTACTCAATTTTGCCAGAGAATGGCTGGAGAAGCACGGCGGCATTCTCCGGCGAACTACCGAGGCTCGAACATGGGATTTCGACGCTCGGGGCAAAATTGACGATTCCAAGCTTGCAGGCTTGTTCCTCCTAGCTTACTGATCATTATTCTCTACTGGCACGAGGATCAATTTGGCTTGAATCACTCGGCATTAGGGGAACAGGGGATTACGGCTTTTCCGGTGATTGCCGGCGTTGAGGTTCACCGAGGGTCAATTAACGGCTATGGCACATACAGGGGGTTAAGGGGGTCTTACTGGTGAAGTTGGTTCGGAGGGGGAAGCTGCGGGCGAAGCTGGCACCGTGAACTTCAGAAGTAGCTCGCCGGGAAGAAGGTCTTCGCGGCGGCACTGAAGAACTGGGTTGCTCTCTGGTGGTGGAGGCTAAGGCTTGCAGTTGCGGGGTGGTGTGAAGAGATGCTGGGCAAAGGGGGGGCTTTATATAGCCGCGGGGTCGAGCTCTCGGGAGTTGTAGCAATTGCCGGTGAGATATTTTCTGGCGCTGGTGCGGTCAGTGAGGCACATCGGGACATGGCGGGAGCTCTGCCAGAGACGGGGTATCGCGCGGAATCGGGATTTTGTCAGGACGACGAGATAGCGATCTCCGGGATGGCAACCATGTGGCGAAAAGCTTCTAACAATAGCAGGCACGCGTGCGCGCGGGGAAGAACACGGCACAGCGCGGGTGAGGTGCTCCACGCTGGCGGCACGGTTGTGTGCAGGTGGTGGCTACGTGGCTGCGATGGTGGCAGCGCGGGGAACTTCGCCGGCGACGAGTTCAACGGCGAGGCAAAATGGCGGGGCTCTGGTCGAATTGCTCTGGTCGTGGTCGAAAACGGCACAGGGACCTGGTTGCAAACTTTGGACTGATTTGCGAAGGTTTGGACTAAACTGTGAGGGTTTTGGTTCGGGAACTTGGGCCTATTTGCAAATCTGAAGATCTGAAGGGCTGATTTGAATTTTGACTTTGCAGCTGAGTGTTACTAAATGTCTTAGACTCATCCAGCAGGAAAAATGGTAAAATCCAATAAGATCTGGTGGTTTTGACAAAAATTGAAAACAGGGTAAAATAGGATAATTTGGGTTTGACATTTTGTCGGGGCTGAAACTAGGGTTTCAGTTGAGATTTTTGAGTTCTTCCAGAAGGGAAAAACGTTCAGAAAAATGAAAGAAATATAATCAGTAGATCAGATTTGAATTTGGAGATGATCTTGGACTTTTAGCCTTTTTGGGCTTTCTGAAAATTCTGAAAAGAACTAGACTGAAACACTCTCGGACTGAAATGTGAAAATGATCTGTGAGTTGAAGTTTAGCTGCTAACTTTTTAGGTTAAGGTAGTGGCATACCTAAGATCAAGATAGGGTTGAGACATCAGGGATTCCAAAGAAGGTATGCTAACTCGCAAGCAGAAAAGATAGCCAAAAACAGGGATGTTACACAGACGACCGCACGGAGGCCTGGCGAGAAAGCTTTACAGCCAACATAGGAACTGTGGAGAGTTCCGCGGTTCCCAGCCTGACCACGAGTGATTTCACGCGATGGGAACGCACCACGTGGTCCCAGACAAGAATGCATTAGGAATTCGATCCCAATCACGAGAACTTCCCACGCGTCTGGATTTGTCGTGCTGAAGTGATCTAGATGGTAGTCGATTACGCCTACCATGACTAGAGTAAGAATACTCCTTGACGAGGATTGATACCCGAGCTAGTTCAAATAAATACATGACTGGTTCAAGACAGATTCGAACCAGATGAGTGTCCATTGATGCTAAATAAAGTTGCTCCGAGAAGCGCGGACATATGATCGCATGCTTTACGTGATCAGACCGTAGACAGTGCGCGGTCAGGAGTTCATAGATGATGCGCAGACAAAAGATCACAGATAGTGCGCGGTCAGATGATTACAAGCAATACGCGATCAGGACACCTTCGACCAGGAGACGCGGGATATCCTGAGTATCCCGAAGATTCCTCCATGTATAAAGACAACCGTCAAGAGGTTAATACGTGCAGTTATTCCTTAATAACACGTGTTAAGCCTGCGTGGAGGTTAAGAGCAGTTATCAAAACTGCACCCGAGCAACTGTTCGATGCCGTTATGCCTTGGCACCCTTTCGGCCAGTATAAGACGGTAAGCCAATGCATCAAACGGGAAGAGGAGGATCGAAAGATCAGAAGGTCAAGAGAAGACATTAGACTAAGTTATTTAGCTTTCATAAGCCTCTTGAGCATTGTCTTGTATAAACACACAGGAAAGTGTGAGGATCCTTTCCATAGTTTTGTAACTCTTTTCTCCTACACATAGTAAATCTCAAGAGGACGTAGGGTCATTACTCCCACCATCGAGGGCCCGAACCTGTCTAAATCTCTCTGTGCTTCAGTTAACTTTGATTCATCATCCCTTCCCGGAGGGACACCCTGAAAGGTCTCACAACCTACAAATTATGCATAAGTTCGACTAAAGACCCCGAGTCCGAATCGTCAACACTCCTTTTCATGGGAACGTTTTGTAGACCGGGAGGAAGTTGTAGGGGTTGCATCTGATGCGACCTCATCAGCTTCTCCGCCAGGATCCTAGCAAAAGCCGGTTTGTCCGCGTCTGTGAGGGTAGGAGTAAAATTCTGCAAGACTTCCGTGATAGATCGAAGTTGGCCATGCATACTTCTCTTTGGTGCGCCAGGTGTCACTGTTTCTTCATTAGCCAGTTAATATTCCGGGGGCAAAGAAGGCATCTAGTCGCGCCTGCGACCATGTGGGCGACGGGAGGAACTAGGGAGGGCATCATAACGAGACTGCGCATTTTGCAGAGCCTCTAGGGCTGTCCTGCGGAGTTCGTTATCTTGTTGCTCTTGGTCTTGGTCCTCCTTTTGCTTATGTTCCTTATCACCCGAGCTAGTCAGATATCATGTTCAAGATATTTTTGGATATGATATATAAGCCAGTGCCCTAGCATCCACAGTGGTCGCAGATGGACAGCTTCCTGTACGCCAGAAGGTCGTGGGCACAGAGTCAGTTTATGATCACAGTACTTACGCGATCATGAGGTCCCAGGCTATACGCGATCAGAAGGTCGATGACTGTGCGTGACCAAGATAACTCGGGAGTGTTCAAGCTTTTACTGGACACGTTCTCAGGGGCAAGGTAACTTCTACCACATATGAAGACAACCGCCAGGAGGTTAGTATGTGCAGTTATCTATAATTGCACATGCTTGACCAGCGAAGAGATAAGTGTAGTTAGCAAACTGCACTATGACAACCGTCCAAAACCGCTTCGCATTGGCATCCTTTCATTTAGTATAAAAGGATGGCTGATGTACGATACAAGGGCAGCCAACTATGGGATAAGAAGTCATAGATTTAGTAGTCTATAGACAGAAGTATAAAGAGAGATTATCTCCTGTGACAATCTCTCTTCCCTGTAAACTCTTTTACACATAGTGAAATCATAAATGAAGTAGGGCTTTTACTGGTTCCATCGAGGGCCCGAACCTATATAAACCCTCGTGTCTCTATTTCATTGCTTATCTTAACTTACCTAAGGGCACCTTGAAAGGTCTCACATACAACTCACAAATCTACGTAAGATCGACTAAGGACCCGGAGTCCGAATCATTGACAGGAAGCAAAACTGGAGGCGATCTTGGTGCTGAGGCATCCTTTGATGGAGCTTCTCTGTGAAGATTGTCTGGCCTTCTCTTCTCTGTTTTTGGTGTTCTTCTTCTCCTGTTTGGTTTCTTTCCTCTGGTTCTGGTGGACTTCCTGTTTTTTGTTTTGGCTGAGGTTTTGTGGATCGTGGCGTTTGATTCTTCATCCTTGAACTGGTCTGCCGGTAGAGATTTTGCCAACTTTATGTGGAACTCGTTTCATTCTCCAGTTACCAAGGGTGATAATTTTCTTCCAAGGATTTCTTCTTAGTGGCTACCTTTGGCAGAGGAAAATTTTGTCCCCCTGAAGATTCTCTGGGTGTTATTCTTGCTGCTTATTTGGGTGGGTAGGCTTATGATTTTAGAGTCCGTGCTTTAACTGCTTTGAGTTTTAGATTCTCCATCTGTGATAGAAGAGTTGGTTTTGCTATTCTTAAGCTATACAATTTGATCCATAATAATTATTCTATCTTCTTCTCTCTTTGGAGAGTGGGGGACCTAATTGGCAGAAAGAATATAATCTTTGGCTCATGGAGAAAAAGCAAGATTGGAAATTAGTCCATTCTAAGAAGAGATCTTTTCGTCATAGGGTTTTAGTGTTTGATAGACTTTAGGTTGTGAATCATGATTCACTGGTTCTCCCTTCTGTCTTTTCGGTGTATAATAGTTTGCAGGACTACTTTAGTCCTCGTCCTTTGTAGAGTCCTAATAGCGTTTTTTCTAATCGGCCTTCTAGCTTGGTTTCTCGGGTTAACATTATTTGTCATAATTGTCTGACACTGGGTCATTTCAAAAGAGAGTGTGTCTCCTCAGTTAGATGCTTAAAATGTTTCAATTATGGCCATTTAAGGAGGTCGTGTTTTAAGCGCACCCTGGATTGGAAGAGGAAGAGTTTGTTGGTACCCAAAGCATTTCCTATTAGTGGTGGTGGTGCCCTTCCCTCTCCTTTCACGCCCTTCTCTGGAGGAGTCTCTTTTGATCCTACAGTTAATCTGTGCCCTTCGGTTCTAACTTATCTCCTTTGGTAAGGATTTTAAATAGCAAGGGAAAGCAGGTTATGTGTTGCTTCTATTCTTTCACTGAGTTTTTTGTGTTTCGTGAAAACCCTCCTGTCAATCGTTGCGCTGCTTGGCCTTCTACTTCTTCTAGTGGCATTGCTGATCACTTTGTGCTAGCTTCTTTTCTCGCTATAGCCACTCTAGCAAATTCTCTAAAAGCCTTGTCTAATTATTGGGTTGACCCTGCTCCTTTTCTGAGGGATGGTTTGGAGGAGAGAATTGTGCCTGGAAGGCCCCTTCACTCTAGATGTGTCTCTACTCGTTCTGAGGTTAATGAGAATTTTGCTATTGTTAGCATTGCTCCTGAAGCGGTGGCTAGGAATTATTTTCAAAATACTATAGGGATTCCAGTTCATGTGTCCCCTCTGGTTTGGGTGATGCTCTGGTGCGCTTCCCCTCGATTCTTCAAAGGGACTCTTTGTTGGAAGAGGGTTTGCATGTTGAAGCTGACTTCCTTCTCTTTCTTAATCATCATGATGAAGGCTTCAATTTCAGAAGGGTTAGTTTCAATCAAGAGGTTTGGCTGCTGCTTCTGAATTTTCCTCTAGATTTTTGGTCATTGAATAACCTGAGTAAAGTTGTTTCTTCCTTTGGCTTTCTTCGTGAATGGGATAATGATTATCAGAGGACGGGGGATAGGTCTCATGCCATGGTTAAATGTTTAGTGACTGCTCTTGTTGATATCCATCGCAACCTGATTATTACGAAACCTAATGAAACCCTTGCTAAAAGTTGGATGGTGCAAGTCATAATCTGTCATTCTCGTCA
Source organism: Pharus latifolius (assembly GCA_019359835.1). Lineage (NCBI taxonomy): Eukaryota > Viridiplantae > Streptophyta > Magnoliopsida > Poales > Poaceae > Pharus > Pharus latifolius. The sequence continues at coordinate 33,699,339 of CM033328.1, read as the reverse complement.
TACTGGTGCCTTTGATGGCAATGAGGATGATCCTCTTGAGGATGGTTTCAATGATAACAATAATGATGATGATGATCTTGGAAACTTTAATGATGAAGTTATGGATGATCAAGTGGATGCTAATCAGAATGGTAATGATGAGGTGGGTGACCCAGTGTGGGATGCTTTGGTGCCTCAACTGCCAAAGGTGTGGGATGCCTAGAGTATGATTGATGACTCTACTTCCTCTTCAGATGATGCTTCCTCTTAGCAGATTGTGTTTCTAAATTGTTGGTTTTCTTTGGGATGTATTGCCCCCAGTTCTGGAAGGTTTATTGGTTTGATGAACTTCCTTCTCTATCTAAGACGCTCCTGGAGTTTATTCAATGCTGCCGCCCTTAGGAAGGACTTTCCTGAAGGTTTCATTCTAAAGCCTCTCAAGATTCAAAATCCTATTTCCTTCAAGAAGGATATGGGAAAGGCTCCTCTGGATTGCTCTAGTCTTCAATGCAGTCCCAGGTTGGTGGCAAAGTTCAATGGTTTCAAACTAGGGACGTCTTCGACCAGAGTTTCTTCTCTGCCTACTCCAAAACTTTCGATTGAGCTACTTCAATAATTTGGCTCCTTGTGTGGTATTCCTCTGGAGTTGATCTCCAAGGAAAAATTGCTGGCTCCTTTAATCTTAGATCTAGATTATTAGTTTAGTTGGTGGAGTTATTCTGATGGTTTGTAAGGGTTTTTGGAACAACATTTTTTGTCGTGGATTATTGGTCATGACCTAGTTTTGTCATGATCCTATCTTATTTGTCTTCTGGTCTTGCCATGAATCGTGTTAAGAACTTTTGTATTCTCAACTGGAATATTAGAGGTCTTAATGCTCTTGATAAAAAGATTGTTGTGCGTAGCAAAATTTTGGAAGAAAATTGCTCTATCATTTGTCTTCAAGAAACTAAAATTGAAGAGTTTAACCTTTTCCTGATTAAGACTTTTTGTGCAAGGAACTGGAATGTTTTTGAATTCATTCCTTCTAGAGGTAGTTTTGGTGGAATGCTTACTGCTTGGAATAGCAGGATTCTTCAAAAGGAGGATGTAGTTCATAATGATTTTTGTCCCATGGTGATTTTTAACATAGCTTATCTGCAAAATTTTGGATGATTTCTAATGTTTATGGTCCTTGCTGCTCTCAGGAAAGTTGGTTTTTTTTTATCCTGGTTCCATAACATTTTGGTGCCCCATCACACTCCTTGGTTGATCATGGGAGATTTTAATCATTTAAAATTTCCCTCCAATAAGAATAGAGGTAATTTTAATCATGTTGAAGCTCATCTTTTTAATGATGCGATTGACCATTTGCATCTAGAGGAACTTTTCCTTAAAGGAAAAGATTTCACTTGGTCTAACATGCAAGCCATACCTACTTTGGAGAAATTGGATTGGTTCTTTGCGAATGAGGGTTGGTTGAATTCTTTTCCTAATACTTTTGTTAAAACCTCATCGAGATTGTTGTCTGACCACTCTCCCTGTATCATTTCGGTCTCTTCCGTTATTCCTCATGCTAAACTATTCAGATTTTAAAACTTTTGGGTGGATAGTCCGGGTTTTTTGGACTTGGTTGAGAGTACATGGAAAACTGGTTTAAAGGATGTTAATTTTGCCAGAAGTATTAGTTCTAAATTCAATCTTCTGAGAAGATATCTAAATTTTTGGTCTAAACAATTTAAGATCTCCCATTATCAGGTGGACAATTGCAACAACATTCTGGTTCTTCTGGATGGTTTAGAGGAACAGAGAGACCTCTATAGATCAGAATTTAACTTTAGAACCATTCTTAAGGGACATTTATTTGTGTTTCTTAGAATAAGAAATGAATACTGGAGGCAAAGAGGTCGCACTCGCTGGGCTAAATTGGGAGATGAAAATACTAAATTCTTTCACTCAGTTGCCTCAAATAACTTCAGAGTTAATCATATCGTCTCTTTGGAAGATAATAATTATAGGATTCTATACAATCATTGAGGTATGGCGGATCATCTTTGGCTTTCTTTCAAGGAAAGAATAGGTATTTCTGATTATCAAGGAATGCAGTTTAATCTGGATGAGCAGATTACTCCACTTCAGGATGATCTATCCTGCTTGGAATCTAATTTTACTATTCAGGAAATTGATTCTTTTGTCTTGAACTTGCCTAGGGGCAAAAGTCCGGGTCCGGATGGGTTTAATGTCACATTCTTTCGTGCTTGTTGGCACATTATTAGATATGATTTTTATGAGCTTATTCAATATTCTTTGAGGGACATGCGGACCTTGATAGGCTTAATTCCTCTTTTGTCGTCTTAGTGCCGAAGAAGGATGGAGCGAAGAAAGTCTCTGATTTCAGGCCTATTTCCCTTTTTAATAGATCTTTAAAGTTGATCACTAAACTTCTTGCTAATCGTCTTCAGCATGTGATCACTTCTATTGTTCATCATAATCAATATGGATTTATTAAATCTAGATTGATTTAGGATTGTGTTTCTTGGGCTTATGAATATTTATATATGTGCAAATCTTCTCAAGAGTCCTTTGTGTTACTAAAATTAGATTTTGAAAAAGCCTTTGATCTCATTGAACCTGGAGCCATTCTAGATGTCTTAAAGGCTAAAGGGTTTGGTGATAAATGGATGTCGAGTTGGTTCATTTCCTTTCACATATCTTGGTCTTCCCCTCAGTCTTTCTAAGCCTAAAATTAATAATTATGAGAGGATGATTGAAAGAATTGAGAAAAGATTGTCCAGTTGGCAATTCTCCTTCCTTTCTTTGGGTGGGAGATTAATTCTGAATAATTCGGTTATTTCTTCTTTACGGATGTTTCTAATGTCTACTCTCAAAATTCCCGCTACCACTATAGGAAGAGTTGATAGAATTCGAAGAGCTTTCTTTTGGAGGGGTCAATCCAATTGTCATGGTGGTCATTGTTTAATTGCTTGGGATAAAGTTTGTAGACCAAAGTGAAATGGGGGCCTTGGGGTTATTAACTTGAGAACTCAAAACTTGGCTCTTCTTTTAAAATTCTTGTTTAAGTTCTTTAACAAGGTCCCATCTCCTTGGGTTAAGCTTATGTGGTCCTATTACTACTTAAATAAACTTCCTTCGGATCTTCATTTAGTGGGATCCATTTGGTGGAGGGACTTGTTGCGTCTCTTAACTTTCTTCAAAGGTATTTCTAAATGCCTGATTGGAGGGGTGATACTTGTCACTTTTGGAAAGATCTTTGGTTTTCAGAGATTCTTTCTCTCAAATGGGTAGAGTTATTCTCCTTTTCGTTAGAAATTTAACAATACAGCAATTTTGGAATATGGGAGATGGAGAGGTTAACTTTCAGCTTCCTTTATCTGATTTAGCATTTGCCGAATATCAACGTTTTCTCTCTTTGCAATTTGATTTACCTGGTGATGTAAGACTAAATGATTGCTGGAAGCTAATTAATAGCAATCTTATGAAGTATGAAACTAATAAGGTTTATAAGTCTCTGATGGGGGTGTTTCCTACACATCCCATTTTCAAACATTGTTGGAAAAATCACTGTCTTCTCAAGATTAAGGTTTTCTTCTAGATTTTTCTTTGGGAGAGTTTGAATACCAGAGCCATGTTGGATAAGAAGAATTTTCTTATTCATACAAATAGCTGTGAGTTATGTACTCATGGGAATCTTGAAACTCAATTTCATATCTTCTTTGAGTGTCCCTTTGCCACTTGCTGTTGGAACTTAATCGGTTTTAAATGGATCCTCAATCCCTCATTTATGGATATGATATGGATGGCAAAAACAGATAATATAGATCTTAAAGATTTTTTCATGGAGGTCATCATGGTGGCAATTTGGAAATTTGGAAGATTCGTAATAAGAAGATTTTCCAATTCAAGGACTCTAATACTTTGGATTGGAAAAGGGCTTTTATTTCAGATTTAAATCTAATTGCCTTCTGTTTACAGGAGAGGATTAGACTTCAAATTGTTAGATGGCTTGACCTTTTGTAATCTTCTTTTTCTTTCCTTTCTGTCTTTTACTTTTCGGTTTGCTGATACTCTCTCCTTCATCTTTATATATATATATATATATATATATATATATATTAGGCTTCTTTCCTACTGCCATTGGTCAAAAAAGAAAAAAAATGTTCAAAAAGTGAGAATCCTTACAGGGGATGATGACGCTGATAGGACCACAATAGGGTCCATTGTATCCATTTCCTCTGTCGATGGAGGAGAATGAGAGGAAAACATCCTGAAGAAATCATTCGAAGACCATATTAGTACGTCCCTGACTAAATGACTCACTTCAATAAGAGGGAAAATAGCCTTACCTCAAACCATGAGGAGAAGTTTGTGTGGCCATGGATGGGACCTGAGCCACAATTGTAGCAAACAGCTGAGGGGTTGAAGCCTCGTTCCCACTGACATATTGACACCGTGCAGCCGAAGAAGAGGCCCCAGCCTGCTTCTTCAAGTAAAAGCAAGAAAATGATCTGGCATCATGACGTGATCGCTTTTTGGAAGCTACCGAATGATCAAGCAGCTGCGAAAACCCAATTGCCTTAGAAAAACAACATTAAAAAAGAAACCTACACCAATCTACCATGAGAGGATTACCTCTTGAGACGAAGGTGCAGCGCTGGTCCCTTGGAGGCCCAAAGCCTCAACATTCTCTTCTCCAACTAGATCCTCTTCCTCATTTAATCGCTCTTGGTTCGGGGATGCCATTGGAATAGAAGGATAAGGAGACAAAGGGTTTGAGATTTAGAAAAATTTGTGAAGAAGAAGGAAATTTCACAACAAAGGTGTCGTGGTATTAAAAATACCCCCGCAGGTTTAATGATGTGTATGACACGTGTTCAACAATGCGAGATAACCGTGTGATGGGTGTGAGACCCCCATTTGAGGGTCACCTTGGCAACCGCCCAGGTAGATTGCGCACAGAAAGGTACATCACAAGCTCACAACAACAGGATTCACTTTAAATAATAAAGCTGGTAGATAAAGCAAGTACAAGGTCACGAGGACCACTATTACAATATTATAATGCCAAGGGTGGCACTAATTAAAGTTGATACAAAAGTAGAGAGTTTTTCAAAATCAAGAATCGGTATTGAAGTACCGAACACAGAAAAACAACACAAAAAGCAACCACAAGGGTCTTCACTTCCTTCTGCAGCGGTTCTGGAAGGGCTTCCTCCACATCGGACTCAACTTGGCTCATGACCCTCCTAGAAACTCAAATCGCCTGGGAAGGCTCCTTCCTCTTCTTGGTGCTCGCAGTCAAAGGAATCAGGATCCTCGAATCCTTTCTTCTGAATTTGTTTGTAAAGGCAAGGGTGAGCATGTTTTTACACAATGCTCAGCAAGTCTCGTTACAAGAATGCGGGCATATAGATGAGGAGTGATCAAGAAAAGGGGTTTAAGACTTATAATTATAAATAGTATAGATTTCAATTCTTTGATCTCTCAAATGAGGGTTTTATTTTCAACAACGGGGTTTTGTAAATCTTAAGTTATACTTTAGAAATCGTTATGTGTGATGGTCTCCCATGAGTCATCACTTTTATCAACCATATTATGAAAACATTCCAAATCATTACTTGTGCTATAACCCATGGATAACATCCACTACGAAAAGACTCCTGAACCTGGGAGTACAGAGTATCTGATACTTCTTTTACACTTTGCAAAGGTGTACCTCTTTTTAAATCCACCAGTTCACTCGGCTTTCAAGTCGGGCCAACTCCATGTGACTTATACACATGTGACAAGGCCGAGATCACACAACGCTTTACAGTCCAGTATTAACAGTATCCCCGCCCGGTAAATAGACAGTTAAGTCTCAAGTACCGTTGTGGGTCTTCCCCACTGCCTTACTTCCTAGCCTCTCTGGTCTATGTTCCCACAGGACACATAGCCTTGGTCTATGTCCACGCAAGACATACGACCATTTAAGATTACAACCGCTCACGGCTTAATCAGGTCTAGGGCGCCTTCCTTCTTTTACGCCTTTTCCTCTCATTATTTTTCTGAACTCACATCACTCGTGGCCGAACTTTGGCCTTCCAGTTTCCACGCGAGAAACCAGATCGTCAAACCATGCAGGGAACTGCTAATACCAAAAAGCTACTAAGTTGTGCCTGTCCCATACCAGGCAAGTGGTTGGTACGTTTACAATTCGCATAGAGACACAGCACAAGGTTCTCGTCCTTATGAACCAATAGTGAGGAACATTCACATTCCCTGGTGCGCACCGCACCCTCTCCATACAATCCAATCCTCACTACTGATCCCTTTTATCAGTTTTCTTGACAAAACGGTTTTCATTATAACTTCTCATGTATTTGACCATTTCAAGTTTAATGTGGATATTCAGTATATGAGTCCTAGGGTGACAAAATCATATATAAGAAGGTTCAATAACAAAAGGGGTTTCATGATTCTTTAGGTAATATCTACTCATGTCATTCAAACATAACTTGTATCTCAATTAAGCATGCATAGTAAGAAACAGTGAATATACTTCATAAGAAAATATTGGGTGAGACATGATCAAAGGAATGAGGCTTGCCTTGCACTTCTGGGTCTAATTACTCGGACGAATCTTCAAAGACTTCTTCCGCTCCTTCAGCTTCGGGCTCTGCGGCGGACACAAGCAATACAACACATACGCGACATAAGCATACATAAAATAGTTTCCATAGAAAATATTGAGTAAATAAGTCATGCATGCAGGGGAAAAGGTTAGGGCAAGGTCACAAGGGTTCTGGTCGAAGAAACGGCTAAAAAGGATTGAACGTCGAAGGGTCGACATTCAGTTCACGGCTTTGGTATAGCTTCAAACTGGTATTAGGATGGTTTTCTGGAGAAGTGACAGAAGGGAAAGATGTAGAACACAACTCCAGGAATCTAGGGGACAAAGTGACATTTCCATTGCTCAACCAGAAGGGGTCAAACAAGGCTAATGCCAGTGGCTGACATGCACTGACATAGTGCAGACATTGCCAAAATCTAGGGCTTGACATAAATTTTGATCCAGGGCTCCAATTGATGCACAACTTTGTCTGGGAGGTAGGCATTGATAACAGGATCAAAATACTTAACAGGATCAAGGGCTGAAAGTGGCTGGAAGGTGATGAAATTCAGTGATGAACTGTGGTGACTTGGACATGAACTGGGCTTCTGGACAGTGATCTTGGCAAGGGCATATCTTCCAATCTAGGCAGATTCAGATGTCGAGCTAGAAGACAAAAATGCTCAGGAGGCTAAGGCACATCTAAATGATAAGGTGATTTGGGCTGAAACGGCCGGGAACACTTTTCCGGTCATCGGCGCCGGAGAAGAAGCACTGCCAGCTGTGGGTTTCTGCTACAGGCCGAAAGAACTCTAATCCAAGCTTGGAGAGCATCTAGGAGGTATAAGGAAGCTGTTGGCACGGTTAGTTTGGTCAGATAATCACCGGAGAAGCCTGGCGACGATCGCCGGCGACTGGTGAAATCCGGATTTGGGGAAACCATCAATTTAAGCTCAATCTGGAAATCTAAGTACACAGGCTTGCTTGAAATAACTCACTGATCATTTCTCTTCACAGGCTCGAGGGCTAATTCGAGGTAGATTGGCCAGCATTGCCGGAACAGGGCATTTAGCAATTCCGGCGATCACCGGCGATGGGGATCGATCTGGTGCAATTGGGAGCTATGACACAGAGAGGGAGAAGAGAGGAACTTACTGGTGGCCTTGGATTGGAGATTGGGGCTGTGGAGAGCTCTGGCGACGGCGGCCTCGAAAACAGCTCGCCGGGGAAGAAGCTGTTCGCGGCGGCGCTGGAGAGTTGGTGGTTTTCTGGTACTGGAAACTGAAGCAATGCACTTAGGAGTATTTATAGGCGCTGAAGCAATCCTCTGGTCGACAAATTGGGGAACAGAGGCGACAAAGTCGACCGCGAAGCGACTGGACACAGCGGGAACTTGTGCCGGCGACGATGGCGAGGCACTGGCGTGCAGCGGTGCAGGCTTTTGGCAGTGGATGGCACTGGCGCAAGCGACGAGGGAACGGTGAAGTGAAAGCTCCGTCGACGCGTGGCCGAGACGTGTCGAACGGGTGAAGCTGGACTTGCTGGTTCGCGGGCTCGCGCGCGGGGAAGACATTGGTTGTGCTGGCGCGGCCGAGGTGGCGTCCACGGCGGTGCCACGAGTGCGCACGGGTGTCAGCTACGTTGCTGAGGTGTTGGCACGGCAGGAGGTTCACCGGCGGCGAAGAACACGGCGAAGCTCTGCGGCGGTTTCTGCTGAGACACGGCCAGGGGCCTAAATTCAATAAAAGGACTGATTTGCGATGATCTTTCTTTGGAGTTTGGACCTGATTGCAAATCTGGAGATTTGGGGGTCCAAATTGAACTTTGATTTCGCAGCTGAGTGACACTAAAATGTTGGGGCTCATCTGGTAGGAAATTTGGTGAAATTGAACAAGATTTGAGGGTTTCGACAAAAATCCAAAAACAGAGTAATTAGGGTAAAACAGGGTAATTAGGGTTTCAAAAACGGCGAGGGTCGAAACTCAGGTTTAGGGCAGGATTTGGAAATTCTTCCAGAAGGGAAAAATGTTCAGAATAGTGAATGGAAGATATTCACTGAATCAGATCAAAGTTTGGAGGTGGTCTGAGACTTTTAGTCTTTTTGGGCTTCTGACAAATCTGAAAAGGGCTGATTTGTGATACACTTGGGCTGATTTGTGAAAAGGTATGAATGACAAGAGTTTGATTGCCAACTTTTTGGGGTAAGATACTGGCATAACTGGGATCTCATTCTGATATAGGGAGGGACGAGGTAAGCCAAGATTTGGGAAAAATCGGGGTGTTACAAATCTAACCTCCTTAAAAACAATCTCGTCCTCGAGATTCTGATAGGTCTGAAAATTGATAAGGGAAATCTTGATGCAGTCCTTCTTCCGTTTTTCCATATCGACTCATCTTCTGGGTGGTTGTTCCGTTGAATTCTGCAGAATCAAATGGTCCTTGATTTCATTCTCCTGACCTCAAATATCTTGATGGGGTATTCTTGGTAGAATGAGTCTGATTGGACCTCTACTTCCTTGGGAGATGTCTGCTCTGTCGGTTATCAGCATAACTCTTCTTGTCTGGACTGTGCAGTTTTTGACCTCTTCTTAATGATCCGTACCTGAGCTTCTACATCTTGAGCTATTTCTGAGCTAATTAGTTGCCTTTCTCCAATTTCTGACTAATGTAAAGGCATTCTGCACTTGCGGCTGTATAGAGCCTCAAGTGGAAACATCTGCAAACTAGTATGGTAGCTGCTGCTGTGGGTGAATTCTGTGTATGGCAGTATAACTCTCCTGAAATTCCATATTTGAGCACACATGTTTGCAACTTATCCTCCGGTATTTGATTCACTAGTTCTGTCCATTCTCTAGTCTGAGGGTGGTAAGCTGTGCTGAAGTTCGAAGCTGTGCTGAAGTTCAACCTTATTTTTGGGGCTTCATGCAGACTTTTCCAAAATCTTGAAGTGGGTTGTGCTCCACAATCTGATACAATCCTCTTGGGTATACCATGTAGAGTCACAGTCCTAGTCATGTAAATTCCTGCTGACCTGGCGCCATCATAAGTCATCTGCATTAGTACGAGATGTGCTACTTTCGCCAGTCTGTCCACGATCATCCACACGGAGTTATATCCATTCTTAGTCTTCGGAAGTCCTGTGATAAAGTTTATCTCATCTTCTTCTCATTTCCATTCCAGTATGGTTAGTGGCTGTAACAATCTTGCTAGTCTTCGATGCTTGGTCTTCATCCTCTTGACATGTGTCACACTTTACCGCTTACTCGGCAATCTCTATCCATGCGACTTCACCAAAATTGATTCTTCAAGTCCTAACACATCCGAGTGCTTCCGGGGTGAATATAGTATGGAGTGTTATGAGCTTCTTTCAAAATTAGTGTCTTGATTTCCTTAACCTCTGGAACACACATCCTCTTATCTTGCCAAATTGCACCTTGCTCATCTTCCCGAAATTCTACTATCTTTCTGATCCTCATATCCTCTTTGATCTCCCGAATTCCTTCATCACTTCCTTGTGATTTTCGAATCTCTTCTTCCAAGGTAGGTGTAACTGACAACATACATGGTCACAGAACCTTGATCTACTGATTTAATCATCTGCCGATGCAGTCCTCTATTAACTTTGGTGCAACAATGGTGCTGCAGTAAACCTTTCTGCTCAAGGCGTCTGCAATGACATTAACTTTACCAAAATGGTAATGCATGTCTAGGCCATGGTTCTTTATTAACTCTAGCCATTGATGTTGCCTCATGTTCAAATTCTGCTAGGCAAAACATACTTTAAGTTCTTGTGGTCTGAGTGGATTGCACCTCGATTCCTTAGTAGATAATGTCTCCAAATCTTGAGTGCGTGAATCATTGGTGCTAACTTCAAGTCGCGGTTCGGGTAATTCTTCTCACGCGACTGCAGTTATCTCGATGCAGATGCGACTGTTCTTCTTCCTTGCATTAAGACACAACTCAGTTCATGCCTAGATGCATCACGCTACATCTCATAATTCTTCCTATTATCAGGGAGTACTAGGATCGGTGTGGTTGTTAGTCTTCGTTTCAACTCTTCGAAGCTCTTCTGAAAATCTTCTGTCCATTCAAATTGGACATCCTTTTTCAACAAACTATTGGGCGGCTTGGCTAGCTTGGGAAAAATCCTTCAATGAATCGTTGATAGTGCTCAGCTAATCCAAGAAAACTTCTGACTTCTGTCACTGATTCTGGTTGTTTCCACTCTTTCGCGGTCTCAACTTTTAACTCGATCCACTTGCACTCCTTTGGCTGTCGTCAGGTGACCTAAAAATGAAATTTCCTGTGTCCAAATTCACACTTATCTGGCTTAGCATTAGATTGTTGCTCCCTTAGTTTATCCAAGACTTTTGGTAGGTGGTCAGGATACTCCTCTTGGTCTTTGACTGACATCTGATATGGCATTTTTGATACGGTGCCGTCCTAGGTTTCAATTCAACATTGAGTTCAAAACCTTAATCAGGGCACTTCTGGTAACTCTTTTGGAAACACGCTTGGGTATCTTCCAACTTCAGGGATCTGGTTCACCTCTTTCTTCGAACTGTGCGGATTTTGGGCTGGGTGTTCTACTAACATCCTCTTAGGGTTGGAACAAAACTTCTTTTCCATTAGGATTAGTAAGGGCAACGGCCTTACACTCACAATCCATTTGTCCTTCATGCTCCGACAACCAGTCCATTCTAGGTGTAACATCTCAATCCTTGTAGTTCTAGTGCCAGTAGTTTAGCAGAAAACTCCTTTCCACTTATATTAAATTTTACTCCTTTGCACACTGACTTTACTGGCATCCTAGAGTCGGGAAACTGAGTAGTGATAGGGTACTCTAGATACGTCATATTCAGTCCACTTTAAATAGCAAAGATTTTTGTCTGATGATCCTCCTTCTTCTTCTGATGTGACATAGTTGAGTTTGCCTTGAGTTGGTACCGGGTTTTCCTCTACTTCTTCCATGGTTAGTTGGAAATCTTTCTCTTGCAGCTGGAGCTTCTTATCCATACTGTTGTGTTGGGGCAGGCATTGGGATTAGTGTCTGAACTGCAGGCTATTATTGACCTTCACTTCTTCTCTTGGCTATTGGATTTGACAGATTCCTCTAGGGGATTTCTCTTGACAATGACCAAATTGTCCACAATGATAGCAGTGTGGGGACAATCACGCTAATAGTGGCTTCTGTGACAAGCCAGGCACTTGGCTGTCATGGGTCCTGGGTACTGTAGACTTGACTGATATTGTGGTGCTGCTTGGGTCTTTGATGAATGCATGAATATTCCTTCACTTGATATAATGTGGTCAAAAAAAAAATCTTTTTCAACCAGAGAGTACACTTATCAATCTTGGCGTACAATTGGTGATTTGCTAACCTCCTTAGCACTAAACTTAGATGCTGATTATGCTCTTCCTCGTTCTCGGGGAAAAGATGGGAATATCATCCACAAACACGATAATGTACTTGCATAGGTGTTCCATGAGAACTTTTTCCATTAAGTTCATGAACATTGTCGGTGCATTCATTTGTCTGGATGACATCACTGTAAACTCATATAATCCATATGTGGTCATGAATACAGTCTTTGGGGTATTCCCTTCTTTGATCTCTTCAACACTGTTCAAGCTGTCCATATGGTCAATTAGTGGAGATCTTTCTTTTCTTTTCTTCTTCTCTTCTTTTCTGTTTTGTTCTGCTCTGTTCTTTTCTGTTCTACTCTTTTCTTTTCCATTCTGCACAGAACGTGACTTGTTCTCCTTCGACGTTGGTTAGAATGACGGTCTTCTTCTTACAATCTATCTGACCTTTGTGCTTTACTAGCTAGCCGGTCCATTCCAGGAATGATGTCTAACTCTTGAAGATTCAGAACTAGCAAATCTGCTAGGAATCCTAGGTTGCCGATACAAAAGGCAATATTTCTACAGCTGGATTTGATTGGGATTCTCACTGCATCCATACCAACATATCATTGATATTTCCTCCTTATGACATGGGGGTTGGTGATCCGGGTTGATCTTAATTGGTACGGGCTCTTCTTTCAGATGTGTTCCTCATGTCATTGGTATCTTCCTCAGGTTCTATTCCATGAGATCTTCCTCTTGAGTTAACCCATCTACTCTAACAGGCGGTCAAAGAAAAGATTGCTGATTCAGAGGGAAACGCAGATAGTGTACAAGCGGAAAGCTGGGATCAATCCGTGAGACAAGGATTGGAAAGTGCAAGATGTTTTTCATAAATTAGATTTTTATGAAATACATAGTTTTGCCTCTATGGCTTACAAGAATATTTAGCAACCAACACACATCAAGACAAGCAACTACTACACAAAAGATCTAACGTCTGCTGTGGTTAGGCACAAAAGGTTAAACCAGGGGAAAGTCTGGGATCACACGTCGGTATTGAAAGAACCGTGAGGCTCTACCTCTTCTGAGTCCTCCTCCTGTTCTTCATCTGCGCCCATCAGGTTCAATTCCAAGTTCTGGGATTTCGTAGACTACCACTGAAGCACGAAAGCTATCTAAGGGGACATAACACAAAAACACCTAAAAGTTGGAAATAATGTTTAAAGCTTTTTCAAATAATCAAAAAGGATAACTACATAATATATTTTTCGTAGACAAATTAGATTTTCGTAATTAGATTTTAGTCAAATAAACTAACGATTTTCTTTCTAGGGACGCCTATGCCTATAGAAGGGTCACGACCTACAGTCGAGCCTTTGCTCTGATACCATTCGCTGTGAGACCCCCATTTGAGGTTCACCTTGGCAACCGCCCAGGTAGATTGCGCACAGAAAGGTACATCACAAGCTCACAACAACAGGATTCACTTTAAATAATAAAGCTGGTAGATAAAGCAAGTACAAGGTCACGAGGACCACTATTACAATATTATAATGCCAAGGGTGGCACTAATTAAAGTTGATACAAAAGTAGAGAGTTTTTCAAAATCAAGAATCGGTATTGAAGTACCGAACACAGAAAAACAACACAAAAAGCAACCACAAGGGTCTTCACTTCCTTCTGCAGCGGTTCTGGAAGGGCTTCCTCCACATCGGACTCAACTTGGCTCATGACCCTCCTAGAAACTCAAATCGCCTGGGAAGGCTCCTTCCTCTTCTTGGTGCTCGCAGTCAAAGGAATCAGGATCCTCGAATCCTTTCTTCTGAATTTGTTTGTAAAGGCAAGGGTGAGCATGTTTTTACACAATGCTCAGCAAGTCTCGTTACAAGAATGCGGGCATATAGATGAGGAGTGATCAAGAAAAGGGGTTTAAGACTTATAATTATAAATAGTATAGATTTCAATTCTTTGATCTCTCAAATGAGGGTTTTATTTTCAACAACGGGGTTTTGTAAATCTTAAGTTATACTTTAGAAATCGTTATGTGTGATGGTCTCCCATGAGTCATCACTTTTATCAACCATATTATGAAAACATTCCAAATCATTACTTGTGCTATAACCCATGGATAACATCCACTACGAAAAGACTCCTGAACCTGGGAGTACAGAGTATCTGATACTTCTTTTACACTTTGCAAAGGTGTACCTCTTTTTAAATCCACCAGTTCACTCGGCTTTCAAGTCGGGCCAACTCCATGTGACTTATACACATGTGACAAGGCCGAGATCACACAACGCTTTACAGTCCAGTATTAACAGTATCCCCGCCCGGTAAATAGACAGTTAAGTCTCAAGTACCGTTGTGGGTCTTCCCCACTGCCTTACTTCCTAGCCTCTCTGGTCTATGTTCCCGCAGGACACATAGCCTTGGTCTATGTCCACGCAAGACATACGACCATTTAAGATTACAACCGCTCACGGCTTAATCAGGTCTAGGGCGCCTTCCTTCTTTTACGCCTTTTCCTCTCATTATTTTTCTGAACTCACATCACTCGTGGCCGAACTTTGGCCTTCCAGTTTCCACGCGAGAAACCAGATCGTCAAACCATGCAGGGAACTGCTAATACCAAAAAGCTACTAAGTTGTGCCTGTCCCATACCAGGCAAGTGGTTGGTACGTTTACAATTCGCATAGAGACACAGCACAAGGTTCTCGTCCTTATGAACCAATAGTGAGGAACATTCACATTCCCTGGTGCGCACCGCACCCTCTCCATACAATCCAATCCTCACTACTGATCCCTTTTATCAGTTTTCTTGACAAAACGGTTTTCATTATAACTTCTCATGTATTTGACCATTTCAAGTTTAATGTGGATATTCAGTATATGAGTCCTAGGGTGACAAAAGCATATATAAGAAGGTTCAATAACAAAAGGGGTTTCATGATTCTTTAGGTAATATCTACTCATGTCATTCAAACATAACTTGTATCTCAATTAAGCATGCATAGTAAGAAACAGTGAATATACTTCATAAGAAAATATTGGGTGAGACATGATCAAAGGAATGAGGCTTGCCTTGCACTTCTGGGTCTAATTACTCGGACGAATCTTCAAAGACTTCTTCCGCTCCTTCAGCTTCGGGCTCTGCGGCGGACACAAGCAATACAACACATACGCTACATAAGCATACATAAAATAGTTTCCATAGAAAATATTGAGTAAATAAGTCATGCATGCAGGGGAAAAGGTTAGGGCAAGGTCACAAGGGTTCTGGTCGAAGAAACGGCTAAAAAGGATTGAACGTCGAAGGGTCGACATTCAGTTCACGGCTTTGGTATAGCTTCAAACTGGTATTAGGATGGTTTTCTGGAGAAGTGACAGAAGGGAAAGATGTAGAACACAACTCCAGGAATCTAGGGGACAAAGTGACATTTCCATTGCTCAACCAGAAGGGATCAAACAAGGCTAATGCCAGTGGCTGACATGCACTGACATAGTGCAGACATTGCCAAAATCTAGGGCTTGACATAAATTTTGATCCAGGGCTCCAATTGATGCACAACTTTGTCTGGGAGGTAGGCATTGATAACAGGATCAAAATACTTAACAGGATCAAGGGCTGAAAGTGGCTGGAAGGTGATGAAATTCAGTGATGAACTGTGGTGACTTGGACATGAACTGGGCTTCTGGACAGTGATCTTGGCAAGGGCATATCTTCCAATCTAGGCAGATTCAGATGTCGAGCTAGAAGACAAAAATGCTCAGGAGGCTAAGGCACATCTAAATGATAAGGTGATTTGGGCTGAAACGGCCGGGAACACTTTTCCGGTCATCGGCGCCGGAGAAGAAGCACTGCCAGCTGTGGGTTTCTGCTACAGGCCGAAAGAACTCTAATCCAAGCTTGGAGAGCATCTAGGAGGTATAAGGAAGCTGTTGGCACGGTTAGTTTGGTCAGATAATCACCGGAGAAGCCTGGCGACGATCGCCGGCGACTGGTGAAATCCGGATTTGGGGAAACCATCAATTTAAGCTCAATCTGGAAATCTAAGTACACAGGCTTGCTTGAAATAACTCACTGATCATTTCTCTTCACAGGCTCGAGGGCTAATTCGAGGTAGATTGGCCAGCATTGCCGGAACAGGGCATTTAGCAATTCCGGCGATCACCGGCGATGGGGATCGATCTGGTGCAATTGGGAGCTATGACACAGAGAGGGAGAAGAGAGGAACTTACTGGTGGCCTTGGATTGGAGATTGGGGCTGTGGAGAGCTCTGGCGACGGCGGCCTCGAAAACAGCTCGCCGGGGAAGAAGCTGTTCGCGGCGGCGCTGGAGAGTTGGTGGTTTTCTGGTACTGGAAACTGAAGCAATGCACTTAGGAGTATTTATAGGCGCTGAAGCAATCCTCTGGTCGACAAATTGGGGAACAGAGGCGACAAAGTCGACCGCGAAGCGACTGGACACAGCGGGAACTTGTGCCGGCGACGATGGCGAGGCACTGGCGTGCAGCGGTGCAGGCTTTTGGCAGTGGATGGCACTGGCGCAAGCGACGAGGGAACGGTGAAGTGAAAGCTCCGTCGACGCGTGGCCGAGACGTGTCGAACGGGTGAAGCTGGACTTGCTGGTTCGCGGGCTCGCGCGCGGGGAAGACATTGGTTGTGCTGGCGCGGCCGAGGTGGCGTCCACGGCGGTGCCACGAGTGCGCACGGGTGTCAGCTACGTTGCTGAGGTGTTGGCACGGCAGGAGGTTCACCGGCGGCGAAGAACACGGCGAAGCTCTGCGGCGGTTTCTGCTGAGACACGGCCAGGGGCCTAAATTCAATAAAAGGACTGATTTGCGATGATCTTTCTTTGGAGTTTGGACCTGATTGCAAATCTGGAGATTTGGGGGTCCAAATTGAACTTTGATTTCGCAGCTGAGTGACACTAAAATGTTGGGGCTCATCTGGCAGGAAATTTGGTGAAATTGAACAAGATTTGAGGGTTTCGACAAAAATCCAAAAACAGAGTAATTAGGGTAAAACAGGGTAATTAGGGTTTCAAAAACGGCGAGGGTCGAAACTCAGGTTTAGGGCAGGATTTGGAAATTCTTCCAGAAGGGAAAAATGTTCAGAATAGTGAATGGAAGATATTCACTGAATCAGATCAAAGTTTGGAGGTGGTCTGAGACTTTTAGTCTTTTTGGGCTTCTGACAAATCTGAAAAGGGCTGATTTGTGATACACTTGGGCTGATTTGTGAAAAGGTATGAATGACAAGAGTTTGATTGCCAACTTTTTGGGGTAAGATACTGGCATAACTGGGATCTCATTCTGATATAGGGAGGGACGAGTTAAGCCAAGATTTGGGAAAAATCGGGGTGTTACAATGGGTCTCCCTGTGTTGGGCAATCACGAAGATTGACATAAGGGTTTATACAGGTTCGGGCCTCAGTGGAGACCCTAGTCCTGTCGACGTGCTCCTGACACGACTCGACTATGGGGGCTTTCTCTCGGGGAGAGGGCTCCTAAGCACGCCTATTCGATTTAGTGTATTGAGTACAAATGAAAGTCCTTAGGTTACAAGAGAGGGGTATAAGTGTATATATAGAGCCCAAAAGACGCAAATTACTAAACTACCCTGGTCGCAGCCGTTGGATCGAGGGTGTTGTAGTCTTTTGGCAAGGCCTATGGCCTTGATCTCAGACACGTGGCTGTCCTCAACTTTAGTGCCCCCAATCCCGGCACGATGGATAGGAGGTGAATGCCTCCTACTGCAAAGGAAGGGGGGCCAGAGGTGGGCACCTCCTACTCTGGAGGACGGCGGGCCGGAGGTGGGCACCTCCTACTTTGGTGGGCGGCCAGAGGTGGGTGGACCGGAGGTGCCCACCTGGATGGAGACCGAAGGTGGGCACCTCCTAGCCCGGAGGTTGGAGGACCAGAGGTGGGCACCACCCACCCCGGAGGGCGGCGAGCCAAAGGTGGGCACCTCCTACTCCAGACGACGGAGGCCGGAGGTGGGCATCTCCTAGTTCGGACGTTGAAGGACCAGAGATGGGCACCTCCTACTACGGAGGACGGTAGGCTAGAGGTGGGCAGCCCCTACTCTGGAGGATGGTGGCCAGAGATGGGCACCTCCTAGCTCGGAGGATGGCAGGCCGGAGGTGGGCACCTTGTCCTCCGGAGGACAGCGGACCGAAGGTGGGCACCTCCTGCTCCGGAGGACGGCGGGCCGGAGGTCGGCACCTCGTGCTCCGGAGGACGACGGGCCGAAGGTGGGCACCTACTGCTCCGGAGGACGGAGGTCGGAGGTGGGCACCTCCTAGCCTGGAGGATGGTGGGCCGGAGGTTGGCACTGCCTGCTCCGGAGGATGGAGGGTGAAGGTGGGCACCTCCTAGCCTAGAGGACGATAGGTTGGAGGTGGGCACCTCCTATCCCGGAGGTCGGCCGACCGGAGGTGGACACATAATCTACGGCTAATATTTTCCCCAACAGCAGATCCCAAACCCCGGAGGTCATTTGATGACGTCGGGGGGAAAGCCCCTCCCCCGGAGAGCTTTGCGGAACACGAAACGTTCTTCTCTGGGTGAGGAGAATGTCATTCAAATTGGTCACATGCCGCCCTAATTCTCGTGTGACCCTTCACATTCACGGCTGGGATCTCTTGGGC
Source organism: Pharus latifolius (assembly GCA_019359835.1). Lineage (NCBI taxonomy): Eukaryota > Viridiplantae > Streptophyta > Magnoliopsida > Poales > Poaceae > Pharus > Pharus latifolius. The sequence goes on along the minus strand of CM033328.1, from coordinate 33,680,770 downwards.
TGACATGTGGTGACCATCGGGGATACCCCGTCCTTCTATATAAAGAGGGGCCCGCCCTTGGAAGGGACAAGCCTTCTTTCCCCACACTCCCATTTCTCCACTAACCCATCGAGAGTGCCTTCTCCCCCAGTTAGGAAACTCCCCAGGGAAGCACAAGAGATGGCCTCGAAGGCGCGTGGGAAGGCAGCGCATGTTCCTCCAGAGGATGTGACCTCCGATTACCTCGGGGTCACGGAGATCATCGCGGGGGACCGGGACACCCTTGTCTGCCAGAGGGTTTTTGCGGAAGGAGACATTCGCGTCCTAGGGTTGGAGGAGGTCACTCCGAGCCCCCGAGATGGGGAAGTGGTGACCTTCGTGGCCTTTGTGGAGGCGGGCTTTCGACTCCTGGTCCACCCCGTGCTCTGGGACTTCCTCCGTGAACACGGGATAGCGTTGAACCACCTGACGCCCAACATCCTAGTTCGGATGGGGCTATTCTTATGGTTGTGCGACACCGCCGCCGGGATGGAGGGGACACTCCGCCTTTTCCACTACTACCGCCAGGTGATGGCGAAGTGCTCCCCGGTGGTCAAGCATGGACCGAAGTCAACTTGTGGCTCGGTCATGTTAACGCACGTCCTATCCCGGGCGGAGGAGTACCCAGTCGCGGCCTCCCAAGATCACTGGGAGGGATGGAACCAGAGGTGGTTCTTCCTCCGGGCGCAGGACCCGGAGGTGACCAACTCCTCCCAGCCTATGATCCTCGGCCGTTCTTCTGGTCCTCCAACATTGACTGTGGACAAGATGACCTCCGTCGCCAAGATGGTGGAGGCCTGCTCTCAAAGGAGCATGTGGGACCTAGCAGAGGAGTTGCTTCTCCTTCGACTTAGCCCCTTCAGCCGGAGCAGGAAGGGGCCGGGGCTCAGTCTAGAGCACAGGCCTCTGCGGTTCCTGGTGTCGCAACGTAAGTTTTCTCGTTCTCTGGGAAAAGGGAGGGCACCTCCGGGTGGAATTTGTTTCACTAGGCATACCTTTACATCTCGCAGTCAGGTCCTATGAGTCGACTCGGGAGAAGGCGGACCACCTCCTCAGGAGGTACTATGAGGACGAGCACGCTCGGTGCCTTGCCGTTATCGGGGTGGGTCCTCTGCAGAACTTGGTGCTGAGGCCTTCGGGATGGCCCTCCCAGCCCAGGTGCCTCTTCCAACCCCGAGTTCTCACAGGCGGAGAGAGACGGGGGCACTCCCAATGGCAAAGCGCGCCAGGACCGCGCAAACTCCTGGCGGGAGCTCCGTTCAGGCCCGCACCGCCCCGTGCCGCTGCGAAGGCCCGTGGAAACACCCCAGGCCCCGGAGGAGGAGAGGCCTCCCTCAACACGGGTGACAGCTGGGATGCCCTACTCTCCGATGAGGGCAGACACTTCCCTAGCCCAAGTGACTCCCGCGAGGACGCCTTGAGCCTCGGTGAGGGCGAGGGCTTCCCCAACGCGGGTGACTCCTGCAGGTGCACCCCAAGGGCCGGAGGGGGCGAGGCATTCTCCGGCCCAGGCGACTCCCATGGCAACACTTTGGGCACCGGAGGAGGTGGTGCCTCCGGCGCGAGCGACTCCACCGGCAGGACCACAACCCCCAGAGCTGGAGCACGAGGAGTGTTCTACGGACACGGCCACGCTAGTTGCCCAGCTCGATGCTTTGCAGGCATCAGGCGTGTATGACCACGTGGTTATTGAGGAGGACGAGCCTGCCTCTAAGGACCATGGCTCCACCCCTTCTCCAGAGTAGGCACTCCGGGAGGATCCTCCTGGCGTGTACTTCCGAGGTGATGGTGCTCTCCCGCGTTTGGACGCATTTTTCGCTCTCAACGCCATCTCTCCTCCGACGCTGCCCCCAAAGGGAGCTAACCACCGGGCCCCAGCTGGGGGTAGTGCATCGGTGACATTGCGCCCGGAAGGGGGAATCCTGCAAACTCCCCGCCGGCCTCCCTCGTCGGGGATGGTGACACTAGTTCCCCACTCCCGGAGGAGACCCCTTGTGGTCCCAGAGGTGGTGGTGATCCCATTCTCCAGATGGGGAGACCGAGAGCGGGGAACCCCCCGAGCGGAGGTGACAACGTGGGGGGGCCTGTCAATGGGCGAAGACCCCTGTTCCCTGGCGAGGGGGCGTTGATGATGAATATTACTTGGGCTAGTCATCTTTTCGTTAAATATATCATGTTTAAGATATTTTGGATATGATATATAGCTCCATGGTCTCAGAGCTCACTTTCCTACGAACTAGTAGGTCACATGACTAAATGACAACCTTAGTACTGACCTATGGTCGCAGACTGTATGCGACTATAACATCGAGAGAGTCATGTCTAACTTGAGTATTGGCTGAGTCTTCCAGTCATGGTTCCAGGATAATATAACTTCCTCTCCTATTTGTGAAGATAACCACCAGGGAGTTAAGATATGCAATTACCTGGAAATCGCATATTGGCAATCGCCTAACCTCCCGAAACTGCTCTATGTTGACACCCTTTTGATCATTATAAAAGGGTGACAAGCATACCAGGGAGAGTAGATCAGACATAGATAGAGATAGATAGATATAGATAAAGAGATTGTCAGCTTTCCTCTGTAACAATCTCCCCCATTTTGTAATTATTTACATACATAGTGAAAACATCACAGGACGTAGGGTTATTACTCAAATCCTTGAGGGCCTGAACCTGTATAATCTTGCATCTCTCTAGTACATAATTATCTTAACTTACCTAGTGAGTGTCTCGAAAGGTCTCCACTTCCTACAAAACTAAATTGCATAAGATCGACTAAGGATCCGACTCCCAATCATCGACAGCTGGCGCCCGCCGTGGGGCCTTTCTCAGGGTGTTTTCTTCATTAGCAGTTCTGGTAAGTTATGTCTGGAGCATATGATTCTGAGAACAATTTTGATCTCAACGACTATGCTCATATTCAGACGCCTTCACCTAACGACCCCGTTCCTATGGAAGAGGTTGGCGACGAAGATGTCCATGAGTCACATCATGAGGATGCATCTTCTCCAACTCTGGTCATGTCTGTCGACCAAGAGACAGAGAAGATGGATTTGTCCCCTCATGTGAATCCCACCATATCAGAGGCTGAGTACGTGCCACGGCATATCGCCCCAAAAGATGTGGAGGATAATGACTTTGAGTTTAGTCCCAGAAAGTTTGCTCCGAACAATCTCCAATCTCTTTTTGATTTTGAGTCTTTATCGGAACAAGGAGAGATGTTTTCCCGTCTGTGACCTCAGTTACATGGGAATTTGTTGTGCTTTCGGAGGAAACTCCTGAACAGCGAGTTGCCAGGGAGGAACGAGAACACAAGCAGGAGGGAGATCAAGCTCGTGAATAGCGGGAGAATGACATTCACAGGGCCACTAAGGAAGCATTACATCTTGTCCAATCTCGGCAAGATGCCATTGTTCAAGACCCTGTTCCCAGCACCTCTCTTCATTCGCATGGTCACAGGCGTGACCAGACACCATCTTTCGCCCCGGAAGGAGCACACAAGACCGAATTCATGTTATCGCAAATACACTGCGTAATCCTCCTCTTGCTTTGGAAGATGCGAATAGAACGACCTTCGCTAGAGTCCTTGCAGACACACTTGACGAAGTTGCATCCGAAGCCACTCCAACGGTGTCGTCCCATTCCACGATTCGTTCCCATGAGTAGGACTATTCTTACTCCAACCATTGGAGGCGCAATCGATTGCCAGTAATGCCAATTCGGCATGACAAGGCTAGGCAAGTTGGAAGCTCTCGAGATCATAATCCTGTATCAGTTCATTCTTTCCTGGGACCACGGGGTATACCTCCTCAAGGTAATGTCTCCCGTGATCATATGGAAGGTCGCGATGATAGACATTTCCGAAGTTCCTTCAGATCTACATCACTGCCATTCAAGCGGTAGGAGGAGATGACCGTGTGATGGCAAATTACTTGCCAACGGTTCTTGAAGGACCAGCAAGGACTTGGTTGTTCAATCAGCCAGAAGGGTCGATATACAATTGGGAAATGTTGTGTGATGCCATGGTCACAAATTTCCAAAATTGTTATGAAAAGCCTGGTAAGGAAGATGATCCTCATCGGTTACGCCAGACTTTGACCGAAACTCTTCGACAATTTGTCAAGAGGTTTTTTGGAGTGAGGAATACCATTCCAAACATATCAGATACTTCGGTTATCAGGGCTTTCAAACATGTTGTTCGATACTGAAGATTCACTGAGAACTTGAGCATACATCCACGAAGGACGATATCAGATCTATTCGATATGGCAGATCGTTATTCTGACACAGCTCAGGCTGTGGAATGGAATAGAATGGTGGAAAAAGGGAATTTGCTGCCTCAACAAGGTCTTAAGAATGACAAGGATGATCCTAAGAAGAAGTCAGAATCATCAGGCGGGAAATCCAAGAAGCCCAAGAAGAATGGGGCAGGACAATACCGAAACGTGGCCGTTGCTGATAAACCGCTGCAGGAAAAAGGTAATAAATTTACATTCAAAAATAAGAAGCCTCCTTCTGGTGGTCGCAACAATGACCATTCGGGAAAACAGACTAACCCACAGGGAAACAAGAAATGGTGTCCGTTCCACAACACTTCTAGACATGATCTCAAGAACTGTTGTAGCTAGTTGAAGCATCTAGATGACTTTTACCTGGGAGCTGAACCCATGCCGACCATACCAGAGAAAGAACAATCTTGTGAGGTTAGGGACACCGATGAAGATGAAGTTATGGCCTATCAGGTACCCCAAAATCACATAAACATTATTTTTGCCTGTTCTTCTTCTTCATCTAAGCGTCAATTCAAATCTCTTTACTGTGAGGTAAATAAAGTTGAAGCTCCAATTGGGGAGCCTCAATTCCCCCACTGGTCGGAAACTCCCACTACTACAGAATACATTATCACAGTCGGGTCAAAACAGTCATCACAGACAGTTCTAAACCGTCAGTGATATTCGAGTACTATCACCAACGATTCTGAACTGTCTGTGATTTTTCCTATCACAGACGGTTTTGAGATCAAAACCGTCTATGACACTCACACTAATACAAACTGTTTTAAGATCAAAACCGTCTGTGATACTAATACTATCGCAGACAGTGTTGATCTTATAACCGTATGTGATAATTAGAATATCACAAACCTCTGGGATAGTGTCCTTATCACAGACGGTTGTAAAATCTGAATCGTCTGTGATAGTGTCCTTCTCACAGACGGTTATAAGATCTGAACCGTCAGTGATAGTCTCCTCACCATGGACAGTTTTGAGGTCAAAACACTCTGTGATAGTGTCATTATCGGAGTCAGTTATAATCTTAGAACTGTCCATGGTAGTAAGAGTATCACAGAGGGTGTTGAGCTTATAACCGTATGTGATACTCTGTGATACATACATAGATCTATTTATCACAGACTGTTTTTATCTCAAAACCGTCTGTGCATATTAATTTTTTTTAAAACAATTTTCTTTTTTTTGTGACTAGCCTCAGGAATCATGCTAGCCATGCCCTCTGTACAATAGCATTTCATATATACAGTTCATTTCATACATGCATAGAACTCAGAAATATATACAGTTCATTTCATACATGCACAGAACTTAGAAACATGTACAATAGCATGCATTTCATATGTACAACTCAAAATCGATCAAATTGTAAGTTTCATGCAATTAACATTTCAGAAATATGTACAATGGAGATTGAATAAATAAATGTAATTGACAATTAAAGTCAGTATGTTAGATGTTTATTACTATACTAGTCTCAGTTAATAAGGCCGCACTAATACGAACCTTCTGGGTCCCTAAACTTCCCCTTGGTTGATATGACCGCCATAATGAAAAACTCAGCGAGCATTCCTCGGACTAAACCAATCTGCAAAGGGTCAAAGCTTTCCAAAGGGAAGTCGACCCCCTGCAGCAGGAGTTGGTACAGAAAAAATTAGCTCAATGCAGCTGTAAATTTTGTCAAATCGATACAAAGGGCAGCAGTTGTATACCTCAGGGAAATCTAGCCGGTGAGGGGTGATGAGGTCGTACATGTGGTGCATCACATAGAACACACATGTGTTATCGTCCGGCTGCTGATGGTACTGCCAATGTACAGACTGAGAGTTAGCTAGAGACACGTTATAAAGTAAAATAGATGCCGGTTGAAATTTCTACCGGAAATTGTAACCACTAAAACTTATCGGCCCGCCGCTATTGCTGTCTCCCTCCCTCGGCAAAGTAGTTCGTGAAAGCCCTGCAGATAGTCAAAATTGACAATTTGAGGATAGTAAATCTAGATGCAAGACAAGTCCACATGAATATCATAAAACATGTTAATCTTTCGAATACATCTTGCGCATCACAATACTCGTACCCTTTCCTCTGCAATGAATCAAGGTAGAACACCTTGTTCCTTTTCAAAATAAGCACCAGCAGGATCCAGTGGTAGCTACATGTTACGCGTAAAGAATTAATAATTTAGTCTAAGTCTAGGGTGTGCACATGGAGACACTAATCTACGGGTGAAGTACTGATGAAAGCACTCACCTCTGGTTGTAGGGTACAACTATGTACTCCTTGTTGACCTGAGCAAGCAACACTTTTTTTATGTAGTCGACAACGAAGTCTGCGTCGGTCCTAAACATCACCTCAGCGACCATCTGGGGGTCCAGGAAACCGACAGGTTCCCGGTTAGCTTTGGCATATCCGATCATGCAGCTGCACGGAACTAACCAATTAATAAATAACATATATCCGTATATGCATGAACAAGCGTAGGATAGTAGATACTTAAGCACCCAAGACCGTAGGATTGACACGTCGAGCGTGTCTTTGTTGAGTAAATTGTGCAGGTCTTCAAAGGTCACCGGATAGGTCCCGTCGTGTTGGAACTGTGCCACGGTGTTCTTGACCATGAAGTGTGTCGAACGCTGTGTCCTAGTCTTGTTTGTCTTCTTCATGTACCATCCATGCAGGCTGTGGCATGTGAAACCCATGCTACAAATTGTGGCATCGGAGGACATGGCCATCCCAGAGCGAATGGCATGGGAGCTGACGGTGCACTCTTCTCAATCTCTTTCGCCGTGCTCTTCTTTGCTTTTCCCCTACTATCCAGCTTATTGATTGGTTGCCTCCTAGTCGGGGTCATGATGTGCGTCGGACCCGTTGGCTGGCTTGTCGAAGGGTTCGGCTGGCTAGTAGGCCGAGTGTCGATGTCCGTTGGGGTAAGAACCTACGTATAGTAATGGTCACTAACTCTGAGGGCTATTATTACAGTACGAATTATGAAACTGGTGAGGGCATTACCTCATCCAGGACGATGTCCTTCTTGAGCCATTGCACGAACGTGTGCACCGCGTCACCGAGAGTGGTAATCTCATCATTCGGCGGCTTGTCCAACAGAAATCCCTTGCAATGGTCGGAGACACTCTCCACTTGGACCCTTGCAAAACCCTCAGATAGCGGGACACCGTGGATTGTCGCCCCCGCCGTGCATGGTTGCGCCATCCCACGGGTAGCCTCTATCGGGAAGTGACCAGCCGGCACCATAAGCTTGCAGGAGGCGGGTTTTGCACCCTGGATTTGGGGTGAAAATTCTTTTTCATAAAAAGTCATCCATGCATATGTCTCTGCAAGATCAGCAAAATCAACCCAGACTTATTCTATCCTAAGCCCCAAAATCTCAAAATCTTTCCTGTGAACCCAAAACAAGATCTGACTTTCCAGATTTGACCTACTATTTATCCTGAGAATAAAAGCCTTCAAAAGCCAGATCCAATTTCATCTCTAACTTCCAGATTTGTCAATCATTTCTGTTTTCGAAAAAAGAAATTAATTTAATTTCCTAATTACCCTAAATACTCTGAACTCTGATTTAATCACATCTTGACCTAATCCAGACCAGATTATTCTTAGATTATGATCAAGGGTATGCCAATACCTTAATCCAAAAAGTTGGCAGTCAAATCCTATCATCTAGACCATTTTCACAAATCAGTAACAAGAAGTATCACAGTTCATCCCTTTCTAGAAGCCTGAAAGGGCTAAAGGTTGCAAATCAACTCCAAATTCAAATCTGATTCAGGGAACACCTCCCAAATGCTATTCAATACAAAATCTTCTTCTGTGAGGATACCAAAATCACATCCTAAATCCGAGAATTTCAACTTGATAAAGTTCAGATTTTAAATATCCTAAATTACCCTATTTTCGTTTTATCCAAAAATTATTCAAATGTGCAAGATTTTACAAAATATGTTTGCTAAATTATCTATTGAAGAAAGTTCTCCAGGTTTTTCAAGTTCAAATTAGCCGTAATCATCTAAATCTTAGAATTTACAAATCAGTCCAAAGCCAAAATCCAGATTTTGCAATCTAGTCCAAATCCTTGTTTCGACCAGCCCGCAGCAACAACCAGCGACCAGCACCAGCTTTGCCGTGTTTTCTCGCCCTAGTCTTCGCCTGTGCTTGTGTTCTTTTGTGCTTGCATGCGCGCACGTGTCTGTGCCAGAGCCGTCGCCGTGGTGGCACCAGCGACCACCACCAACCGCGCGTGTGCAACCAGCAGCAGCAGCTTTGTCAAGAGCTTCGCGCCACGTTGCCACGCCGTGCCAGCAATGTCACCTTCACTTTGAACCGGCCAGCGCCAGGTCCCAACGAGCCGATCAAACACAGTTGGAGAGCCGCCTGCTCGCCGTCCCGTCGCTGCCGCTGTTTGCTTCGACCAGCCGCTTCATTGGCACAATTTTCACTGCCCAGCCTTGCCAACTCTGTCCTATGCTTATAAATAGCAGCCCTCGATCAGCTTTGTCTCCACCAATCATCTCCAGAGCTTCCTTAGCCATTAAATCAACTTCCTTCTCGTTTCTTCTTCGTCTTCGGTGAGCTGCCAAGGAGGAGAACATCGCTAGAGCGATCCTCAGCTCCAATTCTCCATCTGACTTCTTTGGTATGTTCCTTGTGCTCATCTTCTCGTACCATCTCAGTTAATTGAACTCCGGTGGACTCTAACGCCGGTGATCGATGGGATTCTAATTTACCCTGTTCCAGCAATTGAGCTCACTCTAGTCCAAATTAGCCTTCTCTGTAGTAGATTAAAATGATCAATAGCTTAGTCCTAGCAAGCCTGTTCAAACGAAATTTGAATTGAAGCTGTGTCTTGTGCTCTTCCTTTCTTCGCATGCCGCCGTGAACACCTCACGTCGCCGGTGAGCTCCACTCCATCTTCGATCAAACCAGCTGCACCAACACACTCCTTGTAACCTATATATGGTGTAGCCGAGCCCAATCGTTCTGCATTGTCCTAAACCAGCATCGCCTCTTTTGCCTTCTTTCCTGAGTTTGGTGTTAACGCCAGTGAGCTCCAAACCTCAATTACAACCAGATTCTTCGCTCCAGCACCATCAGCACTACCTCAGGATCAAAAGCCCTTGATCAATTTCAGGTTTTATCATCTGTAGTTCACTGTCACCGTAGCCCTCTTCTAGTCTTCAAAGCCGATGACTTCGATCTTGTCATTCGCCGTCGTTTCGCCTTTGTTGTTCAATTCACTTGGCCAGCAACTTCGCCTTGACCTCGCCTACCCATTTGACATAGTTGGCGAAGCAGTGCACCAGTAAATCGATCAATTTCTTGAGCCCTAGTTCTTGACAGTGCACTGGCATTCAGTTCACTGTGTCCAGGGGTATTTTTGCAAATCCTTGAACTTCTGGACTTTCCTGTGAAACCTGTCGTGGTATAAAATATACCACCGGCAGATTTCATGGAAAGACTTGACCCACGAACAATGGCGCAAGTTAACCGAGTGACCTGTCACCTCCCGCCGGGCAACGCAGCAGTTGACACGGTAGTTTTTATACTGGTTCAGGTCCTAGTGGGGCCCTAGTCCTGCCGGCACCCTCCGAGCGTAAGTCCGCTGGGGAGGTGCTCTCTCGAAGAGAGAGAGAGGTCTCCAAGGGACCTATTGTTTTGAGTGTGTAAAAATAAATTGAGAGTTGGTTACAAATGAGATACAAGGGGGTATATGCAGGCTCCAAAACATGCAAACAGATTAAAAACGCCGAGCTATAGCCGCCGGATAGAGGGGCATTGTTGCCATTTCACCGGACGAAGGACTTGGATTCTTGACAAGTATCCTCGCTAGTTCCCAAGACGCTCCGCGAATCCCCTGGGAACCAGAGGCCCGGGGACCCACCGGAAATCGTCTTTGGACGTAGGGCCCAGGCGCTCCGGGGATCCCACGAGACTCGGGGCCCGAGACCCGGAGGCCCAAGAACCCACTAGGAACCATGTCCGGACGAAGGACCCAGCGCTCGAGGGATCCCATGGCACCCGGGGCCCAGAGCCCCGAGGACCCATCGGGAACCGTCTTCGGACGAAGGGCGCAGGTTCTCGGAGGATCCCCGGGACCCACCGAGAACCAGCTCCGGACGAAGGACCCAGCGCTCCACAGATCCCATGGGACTCGAGGCCCGGAGGCCCAGGGACCCACCGGGAACCATCTCCGGACTAACGACGCACGTGCTCCAGGGATCCCTGGGACCCGGGTCCCAGAGTCCCCTGGACCAGCTGGGAACCATATCCGGACGAAGGACCCAAGTGCTCAGGGGATCCCTGGGACCCAGGGCCCTGAGGCCTCGGGACCCATCGGGAACCATCTCCAGACGAAGGACCCAGGCGGTACGGGCATGCAACGGGATTTGGTCCCTGGAGGCCTAGGGACCCACCGCGAACTGTCTCCCGAGGAAGGACCCAGGTGCTCCGGGGATCCTCGGGACCTGGGGCCCGGAGGCCCCGAAACCCACTGGGAACCATCTCCGAACGAAGGACCCAGCACTCTAGGGATCTCACGGGACCCAAGGCCCAAAGACCAAGGGACCCACCAGGAACCGTCTCCACAAGAAGGACCCAGGAGCTCTGGGACCCAATGGGACCCAGGGCCCAAAAGCACAGGGACCCACTGGGAACCATCTCCGCACGAAGGATGCAGGCGCTGGGCAGCCCGTCCAAAAACCGCCCAAAGACATAGGATTTCCCCCAACATGAGCCCCCCAGGCCCTCGGGGACACTCCGTGGCCCCGGAGGGAATGTGTTTAATCCATCCCCGGATGACGCTTAGGTCTCGGGGTAAGCTTCCTGCATGTCGCCGGGGTAAAACTCTTCCGTGTCTGAGAGACCGAGGATCTTCATGCGAAAGGATCTGGGCCGCGTCCGGGCCGCGCGGAGCCCCTGGATGGGAAACACCTTCTCCCAGGAGAAAGTCCCCCTAGAGGGAAATGTAGTCCCGTCCAGATAGCGCGTAGCCTCAGACGGGAAAGAACCTTCTCCCTTGATAAAGTCCACCTCGAAGAGAATGTCACCGCGTCCGGGCGGCGCGGAGCCCCCGGACGGGAAAGGACCTTTCCTCGGGACAAAGTCCCCCCAGGAAAGAAAACCTTCCCCCTGCACAAAGTCCACCGGGAGAGAAAACCTTCCCCCGGGACAAAATCCACCTCATCTGGGCGGCGCGGAGACTAGACCGAAAATTGCCCCGATCACCGTGAGAACGGGGAGCCGGTGAAGAATTTCCCGATCAAAAAGTTCCGAGACCCGGTCCAAAATTCCCCCAGTCACCGTGAGAACGGGGATCCGGTGAAGAATTTCTGGGTCAAAAAGTTCCGAGACCCGATCAAAAATTCCCCTAGTCATCTTGAGAACGGGGATCCGGTCAAGAAATTTTGGGAACGGAAATTCGCTCCCTGACGAGGGGGAGCACCATGATGGGCTCTGGCGTATTTGAGGGGGGACTATTCTCTCAAAGTGACTCGTTATCACAGTTAAGAACTGGGTTGCCGCTTACCCCCTTCGTCCGCAAGGGGTTATCGTAAGCCGCCCGGGGAGCGAGGCTCCCATTGTCAGGACTTTTGGATTGTTTGAGGGGGGACTTACCATCAAAGTGACTCGTTACCATGGTTTCTGGGAATCGGGTTGCCGCTTACACCCTCAGCCTACGAGGGGGATTGTAAACCGCCTTAGCGGAGTAGGGCTGCCGCTGTCGGGACTTGGGCTAAGCAGGAGCCCGTGACCCTCATCAAGGGCATCCTCGCTAGGAGAACCACCCATGGCATGGGGTCAACCCCCGGCATGGGAGAGGTACCCAGCGTGGGGTAAGGCCCCGATGTGTGGGACACTCCCAGCGCGTGGTGGGGCCGCGGCGCGGGGTAAGACCCCAGCGCGGGGAAAGACCCCGGCGTTGAGAAGGTGGCGGCGTCCGGGACGCGAGGACGCCCGTCACCGGGACGCCTCTCCCCGGGACGGTGGCGGCGTCCGGGGCTCAAAGATACCCGTCACCGGGATGCCTCTCACCTGGACGGTTGTGGCGTCCAGGGCACAGGGATATCCATCACCGGGACGCCACTCGCCGGGACGATGGTGGCACCCGGGACACGGGTCACCGGGGCGCGTATCACCGAGACTGTGGCGGCACCCAGGACGCGGGGACACCCACCACAGGGGCGCTTATCATCGGGATGGTGGCCCCCCTTGTGGCGGTGCCTGGGACACGGGTCACCGCAGTGGATATCACCGGGACAGTGGCGGCGCCCGGGACGCGGGGACACCCGCCATCGGGGCGCTTATCACTGCAATGGTGGCCCCCTTGGTGGCGGTGCCCGGGATGCGGTCACCAGGGCTCGTATCACTGAGATGGTGAGGGCGCCCGAGACGCTGGGACACCCGCCACCGGGGCGCTTATCACCGGGATTGTGGTCCCCCTGGTGGTGGCGCCTGGGACGTGGGGACGCCTGTCACCGGGACACCTCTCACCGGGACGGTGGCAACGTCCAGGGCATGGGGATACCTCTCACCGGGACGCCTCTCGCCGAGACGGTGGCGGTGCCCAGGACGCAGGTCACTGGGGTGGATATCACCAGGACAGTGGCGGCGCCCAGGACGCTGGGACACCCTCCACCGGGGCGCTTATCATAGGGATGGTGGCCCCCTGGTGGCGGCGCCCGGGACGTGGCGGCGCCCGGGACGTGGCGACGCCCGTCATGGGGACGCCTCTCACCGGGATGGTGGCGGCGTAGGGGGCACGGGGATACTCGTCATTGGGGTGCCTCTCGCCGGGATGGTGGCGGCGCCCGGGACGCGGGTCACCGGGGCTCATATCACTGAGATCTACTGGGTGGAGATTTGCCCCAATACCCTGGAAGAGCATCCTCACAGGGAGGGCATCCTCGCTGGGAGGGTATCGCCTTGGAGGTGGTGCAAAAAATACACCCTGCAAAAGAAGATTCATAGGGGAACGAGTAATTTGCATTGATTAAGTAAATTAATACAACGCCCCCCCCTGTGAAGAGCGAGAGGGTGAGGGGGTGGCCCGGGGGCCAAGTGCAGACATCCCCGCAGAGAGGGCATCCTCGTGAGGAGGGTATCCTCTAAGTGAGGGCATCCTCGCGGGGAGGGCCTCGCTTCAAGGGTCCAGCGCGGGGCTCGCGGATAGGATCCCCCGTTGTCAGGAGACATGTCCCTGGGAGTTTTAGAAAGGGGGCTCGTCGGTTGAGCCCCTTTCTTGGGCCAGCTGCCGGTGTCCCCCATAGGGAGAGGGGAGGGTCGCCTGTGTTGACTGATGGGGCAAGGAAAGTCTCTCCCCCCCGCCCGTGTTGCTCGAGAAATGTCGCGAAGTGTTGACGAAGTGCGTTACATTCTCGAGTGGCATGGGAAGTGGACTAGTGGAAGGCGCACCATAAGTCAGCCCCAACCTCATTGCTTTCCGGCGCGAGATTGTCCCAAGCACGGGAGGGTTGGCCTCCCCCCTTTTTACTTGGGGGAGGGCGGCCGCCCCGATCGGCTTTGCGAGAGCCGCCTCCATCATGAAGAATGAAGACGTCTCGAGACCTCGACTTGCTATGATGTCCCTCCTTGAGACGTTTGTGGGATGAGTCCCCAAGGTCCCTCTTTGCACCCGGGGGGGGGGGGACCCCTTGGTTCTCCTTCCAGAGGTTGTCCTCCTCTTCCCTTGCATACTTTTCAAGTACGTTGAAGAACTTGTCGGTAGAGGAGGGGCAGCTCCGGGAGAGCATCCGATGGAGCTCCCCGGGGAGGATCATGCTCTTGCACGCCTCGATGACTGTGGATCAGGGACGTGCGCCACCTTGCTCTTGACCTGAGCAAAGCGCTTGAAGAAGTTGCGGATGGTCTCCCCCGTCCTCTGCCGAATAGTGAAAAGCTACGACGAGTTCAGGGGACGCACATAGTTCCCCTAGAAGTTCATGCAGAACGCGTGTTTGAGCTGCACGAAGGACTTGATGGAACTGGCCGTCAAGTTGTAAAATCTTAAGCAGGCGAACCCGGTGAGGTAGAGGGGGAAGACATTGCATTGCACCGTCTCGTCCCCCCAACCGCTGAGATGGTTGTGGAGTACACCTCCACAAATTCATAAGGATCGGCCTAACCATTATAGTGCTTGATTTGGGGTTGGCGATACGGCTTTGGCCATCGAATGCGTCGGAGCTGGCAGCACAAGGGCTGGTTGGCCACCTCCACTCCCCGGGAAGGTTCCGGGTCGCTGTCCCCCCTTGCCGTGGAGACACGCTCATTATCGGAGTAGGGGAGAGGCCCCAGAGGTCCGCCCGGAACGCAGTAGCGCCTCTTCTCCTCAGGGTTGGTGCTGGCTTCTTGAACCTCCAGGTGTCCCCCAGAGGTGGCGGTGGCTTGTTGACTGGTCTCCCTCCACGGCTGGTCTGGGGCCGTGTCCCCGACTTGTGCCGGGAGGGAGCTTCGCTTGGCTTCACGGCATGCATGCGCTCCACCTCCTCCCGAGTGAGTCGGGTCTGATCCACTGGGGGAGACCTCGGGGGTGGCCCCGGGGGAGGAGGGAGCTGATGCGCGTTGGCCGCCAGACTGGTGGGCGCCGATGGCACGCGGGCAAGGCCCTACGCAGGGCGTGTCTCTGGGGCGGGGAGAACTCTCGTGGGGGAGGCTCGCTGCGGGCACCAAGGCCATCGTGGGCGCAATGGAAACCACTGGCCCAGGACCCGCTCTGGGCACACTGGAAACCATCCACGGCGCGGGCTTAGGGAGAGCCCCTGGCACGGAAAAAGGCCCCGGCATGGGGAAAGGCCCCGGCACGGGATAAGGTCCCGGTTCCAGGAAAGCTTCCAGCACGGGGTAAGACCATCGTGCGGGGATAGCTCCTGGCGTGGGGACAGCCACCCGAGAGGGGTAGGGACCCGGTGTGGGCAGAGCTCCCAATGCGGGATAAGGCCCCGGCGCGGGGTAAGCCCCCGGTGCGGGGAGAGCTCCGGGCGCCGGGTGAGGCCCCGACGCGGGGTAAGCCCCCGGCGTGAGGTAAGCTCCCTGTGCGGGGTAAGGCCTCGGTGCAGCGATAGCTCCCGGTGCGAGGACAGCCACCGGCGAGGGGTATGCCCCCGATGCGGGATAAGGACCCGGCGTGGGAATAGCTCCCGGCTCGAAGACAGCCACCGGCGAGGGGTAAGGCCCCGACGTGGGGACAGCTCCCGGAGTGGGATAAGCCCCCGGCGCAGGGGTAATCCCCCAGTGCGGGGAGAGCTCCTGATGTGGGGAAAGCTCCCGGCTCGGGGTAAGTCCCCGGCGCAGTGAACATGCCCGGCGCCAATAAGGTCGCCAGGTGTCCCATAAAAAACGGAGGCGGCGCCCCCATAAATGGGAATGGGGGTGGATAGACAGGAGACACAGGCTGTGCTAAGGTGCACAACAACTCCTCCATGGTGCGCTGGCACAGAGTTGGCCTTCGACCAAAGCCCCAAGCAAGGGGTCTCCGGAGACTTGGACTGTGAGCTGAGGGGCGCTAGGCCCCACAAGCGTGGTCGTGGTCACCGGGTTGGAGACGGGAACACTTCTGTCAGAGGAGACCTCGGGAGAGGAAAGTGGCACCTCTCTCCAAGTATCCCCAGTTGGTAGGGTTGCGACGGCGATGTCTTGCTTGGGCGGCGTCGGGTCGCTGGGACCGGCACCACCGGAATGGGAGAGAGTTTGAGCTCTAGTTCTTGGGGGAGCCATGGCAATTCGTCATGAGTCCCGATGGATGGCGCCAATTGTCGTGGTATAAAATATACCACCGGCAGATTTCATGGGAAAACTTGACACGCGAACAATGGCGCGAGCTGACCGAGTGACCGGTCACCTCCCGCCGGGAAACGCAGCAATTGACTTGGTAGTTTACATCCAAAGCGGGGGAGCTTCTCCCCACCCCCAGCTCTCGCAAGCGGGGGAAGGAGGCCACCAGGGGCCCCGAGCCAAAGCGCGCCAAGGCGCTGAAGGCCCCCATCCCGGCAACGGTGCCAGACGCAACGCCCGACAAGACCCGTGAGGCAACCCCCGGGGCGGGGCGCGCGCGAGCCACCCCGAGGCTCGGGGTGACGTCATCCCTCTCGGAGGTGGAGCCCTCCCTTGTCCCGGGGATGACGGGGGAGTTCATGCGCCTCCTCGACACGCCCACCGGATCGGGCGTGAAGGGGAAGGCGACAAACGACGGGGCCGACTCTGACTCGGTGAACTACAACCCCTCGCCCTCTCCGGTTGCAATGCCTCCGGCGGTCACAGAGCCGGCGAGTGTGGAGTGCTCGGAGGTGCGGTTCGCAGACATGTCTCCTCCGCGCTTTGACTGGCCATTGGATGAGGGGGCGAGCCCTTCGGCCTGTCCGGTCTACGGGGCCTTGGGAGCTCCGTAATCCGGGAGTGCCAAAGGGCTCCTTGTCCTCCCAAGGGCCATGTTCCCTATGAGAGCTCGTCCTCTGGCTCCTCGGAGACTGAGTCCTCGGTGCCCGGGGTTGCGGCTGAGACCGGCTTGGTCCACATCACCCCCGGGGACAGCTGGAGGGGCCCGCTGGCGGAGACGGGTCCGGTACCATCGGGAGGGAGACCCCCATGCTGTCCCTAGGTGAGGCCCGGAGGTTCGCCGTGTGCCTCCAGACTCGGAAGGTCCGGGCCTACGTCCAGTAGGGGACCATCTGTGAGCGTAGCTCCGAGTTGGTCTCGCTCCATCTTCAAGTAAGTTTGCTTTCAAGTCACCCGGTTACTTTTCCTGGGAGGTCGTCTAACCCGTGGGTTCACAGGGGGTGGCCCTTGCTGAAGGCATCGAGGACTGCTATGAGGTTGCCTTGAAGGAGGAGGAGGACAAGGCCGCCGCCTTTTGAGCCGAGAGGGACGAAGCCCTCAAGAAGCTGGCTAGGATCCGGGGCCAGCTCCTCGCCTCAGAGGACACCAACGCTTGTCTCCAGAGGGAGGCGAAGGCGAGGGAGAGCGCCCATCGGGAGCTCGAGGACTCCCACTCCCGGGCGGTCGCCGAGGAGGGCCGCTCCGTCCGCTCGGCCCTCGAAGGGCTTGGGCTTAGTCTCGGCCTGGGGGTGGCTCCGGCGTAGCGCCAGCCACGTTCATGGAGGCTATGCGTTTTCTCAACGCACAAGTCTCCGTGATCGCGGAGGCCATCGACACACGGGCCCGGTGCCGAGTGGTCCTGGTGGTGGCCGCAGCAGCGGCCCTCGTTGAGCATCGGGGGGCCAGCGCCCAGGCGGTCAGAGGTCGGCTCCCCCGAAGCTTCCCCAGCTTCTTTGAGCCGCAAGGGTGGGAGCTGGAGGAGCTGGCGGGGGGCTTCTATGATCTGATCGTCCGGGCTCGATTCCTGGCTTCGGTGCCCCCAAGGGCGGATGCCTCGGTGACGGAGGAGGCTCCCCGGGAGCCGATCCAGTTGCTCTGGCTCCCGGAGTGGCACCTGGATAACTTCGACAATAGTTGCGCTGAGTTGTCCTCTCCGAGACCAGGGTCCCGGAGGGTCCCCCAGCTTAGGATACACCCTCCAGCCGGCTACGAGTATTGGCCCGAGGGCTTGCTTCGAGAAGCCTAGAGGCACATAAGGAGCTTGTACCGAGACCTTTCCCGGCAACTATCACAAGGCCTCTGAGAGTACTAGGAGTAGCCACCTCCCGGAGGGGGTTGTCCTCCGGAGTAGTTTCCCGCGGGAGCTTAACTCCCTGGATTGTATCTTGTATTTTCCTGGGGCTTGTTGTCCCTGGTACATCTTGTCCCACCCGGGGGGGTTGTCCCCCAGTTAAATGTTGTATTAATACGCACTGGGGGGGGGGGACTGTCCCTCGGTTAAATGTATCAATAAAGTTAAGAACTTGCTTGTTCCCTAATATTTTCATGAGATTGCTTGTCCTCAAAATTTTTGAAAAATATTCACCTGTCCGGGCCCGAGTTACCCCCCCCCCCACAGCGGGGTGCAGCTTGGCTCCGCGCGCTGTGGGTAAGGAACAAAGAGGCCTGGGCGTTGAAGACCACCGAGGTTACGAAGCCGCCGGTCAACACTTCCGAGTTGGGATCGTGGATCCTCCCGAACAATTCCAAAGCTTGGTCGAGGGATTTCAAGGCCCCACGCGAAATTCCCCCGGTCGCCGTGAGAACGGGGAGTCGGTAAGGAAGTTTCCGGCAGAAAAAATTCCGGAGACCGGTGAGAAATTCGTCTGGTCGCCGTGAGAACGGAGAGCCGATGAGGAAGTTCCTAGTCGAAAAAATTCCGGAGACCCCCGAGGGTATCAACAAACGAGAATTCCAAGGCCCTCGGAGGGGAAGCTCGCTCCCGGAGGAGGACGGGCTTAATGACCCACAGAGGGGAAGCTCCCGGAGGAGGATGAGCCCGATGATGGGCTTGAGTGTTTGAGAGGGGACTAGTCTCTCAAATTGACTTGCTACTGTAGTCCATGAGGACTGGGTTGCCGCTTACCCCCTCAGTCCACGAGGGATGATTGTAAGCCGCCCTACGGGTGCGGGGCTCCCGTTGTAGGGACTTTTATGCTGTGATAGCCTATGTCCTCACGGAGAGGGCATCCTCGCAATGAGGGCGTCGCCTTTGGAGACGGTATGTCAAGAACCTGCGAAAAATTCCAGTTGACCAAAAAGCCATTTGTATTGATAGAAATTGAAATACAACGCCCCCCACAACATTGCGGTGGGGGAGGGAATAGTGAGTACAACACCTCCCCCCGCGTAACTGCGGAGGGGGAGGGAATGGTGAATGCAGCACCTCCCCCTGCAAAGTCGCGACGGCGGAGGGAGTAAGCCTAGAGTATAGATGTAGTACTTGCGAATCAAGCCTATATTCCATGTATGCTTCAACTCCTGATCTTCGAGGTTGGAGAGCTTATAAGCCCCCGAGCCCAGGACCGCGGAGATCCTGTAGAAGCCTTCCCACTTGGGCGAAAGTTGGCCCTGAGCTTGGGGGTCGGTCACGTGCTTGAGGACAAGGTCCCCGAGACGGAAAGCCCTCGCACGGACGTGTTGGTTGTATGCGCGCGCCATTTTGCGCTTGTAGATGGCCTGGGGAAGGAGCGCTCAGTCGCGCTCCTCCTCGACGAGGTCGACTTCTAGCCGCTGGTTTGCTTCATTGGCCTGGTATGTTGCAGTCGTAGCTTTGTCTAAGAGCTTGACCCATAGCGACCAGAAGCCAATCTTCGAGGGAGACACTACTACAGAATTGCTTTTCACTATCGGTTTAAAATCGTCTCTACTATCGGTTCTCTTACCGCTAGTGATCGGCACGATAGAAAAAATGTAGCACAACTGTATTGGTTGCAAACCGATAGTAAAATACCTATATTCCAACGTTCACTAATCGTGAATGATAATTTCTTCTATCGGCTCAGTGAACTTAACCGATAGTGATGTTAGATTTCTTGTAACGGTTCTACACTGGAAACCGATAGTATTGTATAGTTTTCCTATCGGTTAGTTACTCGACACGGTTAGTACTGGAAAATTTCTTCTATCGGTTGTAGGATATGAACCGATAGTATTACAAAGGATTATTAACAGATACAACAATACAGAGAGACACACATTGGACAGATTGAATCTAATTATTCAGAGATTGAATTTATTCACAAATACACTAATACAAAGATATACACATGCATTGGACAGATTGGATCTAATTATTCACATATTAAGTTTATTCACAAATACACCAATACAAGTACACACATACACCAATTAACACATTCAATGTATATTACACAAGTCATTTACGATCGATCGTTGATAGCCACTTCATCCATCATATACTGAGCCCAAATTTGTCGCATCTGCTCCAATTGAGGCAACTCGTATTGGTCTTTCAACATGGCGCTCTGCATGCTTGTATGAAGTTAGGAAACTGATTTCATTTCAATTACTCTTTCCTAAAGACTACCTGGTTCTAATCGCGTTCAGTATCAATTTAAGAAACTGACACGAGCGGCAAGAACAATTTTAATCGAGTTGGTCAAGAACACTTACAATTCGTGGAGTGGCCTACGATGGCGCGATGCAGTGCCCGGCGGCAGTGGAGAACCCAAATGTGAGCGGCAATGGTGGTGCATGAGCGAAAAAGGGGACATCGGGGAGGATAGGGTTTTCCGTGCGCGAGTAGAGACTTATTTGGAAATGTGTTTGGTTGGACTGGAGGGAAAACTCGCGCACGTTTAACCCATTATAGGGGTCTTGTACTATTTTACTATCGGTTCAAAAACACAACCGTTAGTGAACTTTCCTCTCTTCTAAAGGTCCCCACTGTCATAATCATTACTATATATGACGTCCTTTTACTATCGGTTCAATAAACAAACCGATAGTAAAAGTTTATCTCTTCTATCGGTTCGTACACTAATAACCTTTAGTAAAAATAACGTAATTTTACTATCGGTTCAAAAACACAACCGTTAGTGAACTTTCCTCTCTTCTAAAGGTCCCCACTGTTTCTTTTACTATCGGTTGAATAAACAAACCGATAGTAAAAGTTTATCTCTTCTATCGGTTCGTACACTAGTAACCGATAGTAAAAATAACGTAATTTTACTATCGGTTCAAAAACACAACCATTAGTGAACTTTCCTCTCTTCTATCGGTTCGTATACTAATAACCGATAGTAAAGGTTATGTGCTATTCACTAATGATTTCCCAGACCATAACCGTTAGTACAAAATCTCTTCTTCACTACGGTCCTCGTACACTAACGGTTTTCTCCCAGATTGCATATAACCGTTAGAAGATAGGGGTTAGTGGACTGCATTTCTATAGTAGTGAGAACTACTTCAGCCCCATACACGAGAAAAAAGGGTGTGCGCCCCATCGCCCGGCTCAGGGTCATGCGCACGGAACAGAGGATGCTTGGAAGTTCCTCTACCCACGTGCCCCGCCTGGAGGTGGCCTGCTCGAGTCACCGACGTAACCCCTGTAGGATCACGATGTTGACCCTTTCGATGGCTCCGTTGCTCTAGGGTGAGCTATAGATGCGAAGTGGAGGGTATCCCCCAAGCCTTCGCAGAATTCTCGAAAGTACGCGGAGGCAAATTGGGTCCCATTGTCAACAGTGATTTCCTGGGGGACCCCAAAGCAACACACGATGCTCTTCCAGAAAAACCATTGTACTGCTCGGGAGGTGATGCTGGCCAAGGGCTCAACCTCGACCCACTTGGAGAAGTAGTCCACTGTGATCACCGCATACTTGTAGCCCTCGGGCGCCAGGGGGAAGGGACCTAGGAGATCCATCCCCCAGTGTGCAAAGGGTCAAGTGATGGGGATGGTTTGCAGCGCTGTGGAGGGTAGATTGAAGCCCCTCGCCATCTTTTGGCAGGCCTCGCACGTGGAGACAAGATCTCGCACGTCGCTGACCACTGTGGGCCAATAGAAGCCCTGGCGAATAACTTTTGCCACGACAATGCGTGGGGCCAGTGAGACCCACAGCTTCCCGAGTGGATGTCCTCGAGGAGTTGAAGTCCCTCCACCCACGGGAGGCAACAGAGCAGGGCAGAGGCCCCCCGCTTGTACAGTTTTCACTCTACCAAGAGGTATGCTCGTGCCTTGTCATGGAGGCATTTTGCCTCAGTCTCGTTGGGAGGGTCTCCTTCTCCCCTTATGGAGATGAGGGGATCCATCTAGGACACTGCTCGGGCGATTTCAGAGACCTCCGAGACACGGGACTCAGGGTCCGCGTCCGGAGGGGTCACGGAGGGCTCTGCCATGATCTCCAGGAAGGCACCGCCGGGGAGAGGTTCCCTGGTGCTGGTCGCCCAGGCAAGGGCGTCGGCCCGGTTGTTATCCCTCTTGGGGATGTGCCAAGCCTCCAGGCCCTCGAAGTGTTTCTCCATCTTGCGCACATCCCCCAGATATAGGCTCAAGTTCGCGTCATGGCACAAGTAAGACTTGTCCATTTGGCAAACCACAAGCTGGGAGTCCCCTTTGACGAGGAGGCAATGGATCCCCAGGGAGCGTGCGAGGTGCAGCCCCAGGAGCAGGTCCTCGTACTCGGCGACGTTGTTCGTAGGGGGGAACTCGATCCTCGCCGCGTACTCCAGCGCCCTTCCCTCGGGGCTCTGGAGGGCTACCCCTGTTCCAGCCCCAGCGAGACACAAGGAACCATCGAACATGAGTGTCCAATGGTCATCTCGCCTGGGCGGCTCAGGGGGAGTGTCCCCTTCCGTCTCAGAGGTGGGGGTCCATTCTGCCACGAAGTCGGCAAGGACTTGTGATTTGATGGTAGAACAACCTGTAAGGGAGAGGGAGAAAGGAGCGAGCTCGGCTCCCCTCTTCCCGATCCGACCGGTGGCCTCTTTGTTCCGTAGCACCTCCCCTAAGGGGAGAGACGATGGGACTGTGATCGGGTGTCCTAGGAAGTAGTGACGGAGCTTCCAGGACACCATAAGAAGGGCATAGCAAATCTTCTCCATCTCCGTGTACCGAGTATTAGCCTCCTGAAGGGCTTCGCTCACATAGTACACGGGGCGCTGCTGCCCGTCCTGCTCCTTTACCAGCACCGCGCTTACAGTGACTGGGGTCGTGGCGAGGTAAAGGACCAGGGGTTCTTCTGGAGACGGCCTCATGAGCACTGCAGGGCTTGTGAGGTACTTCTTCAGGTCATCAAAGGCCACCTGGGCCTCGGGAGTCCACCTGAACCCCTCGAGACCCCAGAGGATCTTGAAGAACTGGAGTCCACATTCCCCTGACCACGAGACGAAGCGGTTTAATGTGGCTAGACGGCCGGTAAGCCGCTGTACGTCTTTCGCGGAGCACGGAGGGGACATGTCCAGCAAGGTCCGAATTTTTTCGGGTTTGGCCTTTATGCCTCGGTAGGATACGAGGAAGCCCTGCAGCTTCCCCCCCGCATACGCCGAGCGCGCATTTTTCCGGGTTGAGCTTCAACCTGTAGTCACGGAGGTTGTGGAAGGTCTCCGCTAAGTTGTTGATATGAGCAGGCGCGCGGAGGCTTTTGGATACCACGTCGTCAACATAGACTTCGACGTTGTGGCCGATTTTGTCCTTAAAGACCAACGACATAAGTCGCTGGAATGTCGCTCCAGTGTTCTTCAGCCCGAAGGGCATATGGACGTAGCAGAAGGTACCGAGGGATGTTATAAAACTCATCTTTTCTTCGTCCCCTTCCGCCATCCAGACCTAGTGATAGCCCAAATACACATCTAAGAAGCTCATAAGCTCGCACCCCGCGGTCGAATCAACCAGCTGGTCGATACGCAGGAGTGAGAAGTTGTCTTTTGGGCAAGCCTTGTTGAGATCAGTGAAGTCAACACACATCCTCCACTTGTCGTTTGACTTCTTCACGAGGATAGGGTTTGCCAGCCATTCGGGGTGCAAGACCTCCCGAATGAACCCTGCCTCTCGGAGCTTGATGATTTCTGCCTTGATGGCCTCTTGGCGCTCAAGGGAGAGCTTCCTCAACTTTTGCTTGACCGGGGGGCGGTCGGATGTCACTGCGAGCTTATGCTCGATAACGTCCCGGGCGACGCCCCTCATGGCCGGGGGATGCTCGATAACGTCCCGGACAAACCCTTGCAAGGGCCCGGCTGCGGGTTGCAGTAGTTTTTCGTTGACCGGCATTTCAATAAATGCCTTCAGGTACAGGATCTCAGCGGAACTCCCGCCGTCGATGAGGATATGTGCCAGCTAGCAATTGTAGACAGTGGTGGAGATGATGTGCGCGTCATCATGGGGGAAGCGAACCCCGCGCGCATCTTCTGCTGTAAAGGTGAGGGAGACGTCCGACCACTTTGGTGGTCGAGACGTGTGTAGAACCCCCACAACTTTTACCTCCCGCGCATACTCCTTGCACTGGCGCTTGGAGTCTGGCCCTGAGGCGGATCTCCCTATAATGATGTTTACACGCCTTTGGAGGTTTTGAAGGGGAGCTCTTCGGTTGAGGCCCCTTCTCGCGTCTGTCCTTGCTGCTCCCCTGAGGGGGTAGGAAGAGCCGGCAAAGCTGGTTAAGGGGGCAAGGAGGCAGGACTCCCTCCCCTCGCCCACGCTGGTCGAGAAATGAGGCGAAATACTGAAGAAGCTAGTGGCATTCCTAATTAGCGTGGGTATTTGACTTGTGGAAGGTGCACAACAGGGCGGTTGTGCCCTCCTTGCCTCCCGTTGCGGGGCCTTCCCGGCCGCGGGACGGCTGTTGCCCCCCCATGGCCGTTCGGCTTGGAGAAGGGGCGGTTGCCCTTGGGGGAATCGCGCGAGCGGCCTCCGCCGTCGAGGACAAAGGTGTCCTGAGGCCGTGGCTCGCTGCAGTTGCCCCTCTTGGGATGCTTGAAGGGGTCCCTAGCCTCTCGATAAGCGGGGGCGGGGCCCTTGGTTCTTCTTCCAGAGGTCATCCTCCTCCACCCGAGCGTACTTCTCAAGTACAGTGAATAGCTCATCGGCAGAGGAGGG
Organism: Pharus latifolius; assembly: GCA_019359835.1. Classification (NCBI taxonomy): domain Eukaryota; kingdom Viridiplantae; phylum Streptophyta; class Magnoliopsida; order Poales; family Poaceae; genus Pharus; species Pharus latifolius. The sequence continues at coordinate 33,656,047 of CM033328.1, read as the reverse complement.
CCAGCTCCGGGAGAGCATCCGATGAGGATCCCGCTCTTGCACGCCTCGATGACTGTGGAGTCAGGGACGTGAGCCACTTTGCTCTTGACTGAGCCAAGCGTTTGAAGAAGCTGCAGATGGTCTCCCCCATCCTCTACAGGACGGTGTAGAACTGGGATGAGTCCAGAGGACGCAGCAAAACTCGCGCTGGAGCTGTACGAAGGACTTGATAGAACCAACCCTCAGGTTGTAAAACCATGAACGGGTGATCCCGATGAGGTAGAGGGGGAAGATGTTGTACTGCACCGTCTCATCCCCTTCAGCCGCTGAAATGGCCGTGGAGTACACCTGCAGGAACTCATAAAGATCAGCCTCACCGTTGTAGTGCTCGATGTGTGGCGGGCGGTAGGATCGCGGCCAGCCAATGCATCAGAGTCTGCGACACAGCAGTTGGTTGGCCCCCTCCACCTCTCGAGGGGAGTCCTGGTTGCTGTCCCCTTTAACGGGAGACGCACGTTCGTTGTCGGAGTCGGGGAGGGGTTGAAGCGGTCCGCCGGCGCAACAGTAGCGTCTCTTCTCCTCCGGGTTGGTTGAACTAACCTCCCGGACATTCGGGTATCCCCCGGAGGTGGCGGTCACTTCCCCGGGCGGTCTTTTCCCCCCAGTCAGGACGGGAGCGTCGCTCATCGTGACCGCGATCTGGGGGAGCTCCGAACGGTACCGGGGAAGAGCGTTGCTGGATTTTGTGGTGCGCATTTGCTCGACCTCCTCTCGGGTAAAGCGGGTCTGGTCCGCCGGGGGAGACCTCGGAGGCGGCCCCGGGGGAGGAGGGAGCTCATGCACTACGACCGCTGGCCCGGAGGGTGCTGCCGGGGCATGGGCGGGACCCGCCGCCGGGAAGGCCCCCGATGCGACTTCTGGAACTGGTGAGGGGGGTCCCTCACGGGGGAGATGTGTAACATCCCAAATTTTGCCACCTCTTTAGCATGCTAGTCAGCATATCTTCATTGGATTCTCGGATGTCTCAACCCCATTTTTGATCTCTTATCTTAGAATTATGATCTTAGGTATGCCACTACCATAATTTAAAAAGTTGGCAGCTAAACTCCACCTTTCAGACCATTTTCGCTTTTTAGTCCAAAAGTATCGCAGATCAGTTCTTTTCAGATTTGTCAGAAACCCAAAAAGACTAAAAATCTCAGACCACCTCCAAATTCTGATATGATTTAGTGAATATCTCCCCTTTACTTTTTTTTGAACATTTTTCCTTTCTGGAATAATTCCAAAATCTCAACCGAAACCCTAGTTTCAGCCTCGCCAAAGTTTTCAAAACCCTAATTACCCTAATTACTCTATTTTCGATTTTTATCAAAACCACCAAATCTTATCGGATCTTACAATTTTCTTGCGAGATGAGTCCAAGTGATTTAGTAACACTCATCTGCAAAATCAGATCTCAGATCAGCCGTCCATATCTCAAGATTTGCAAATAGGTCCAAGAGTCCAATCCAAAATCCATGCAGATCAGTCCAAATCTTCACAGATCAGTCCCTGGCCCATTTTTCGACCTCGACCAGGGCTGAGCCCGTTGCAACCACGACCAGGCACCGTTCGACTGCGCCCCGCCACTTCGCCTCGCCGCAGAACTCGCCGCCCGCGAAGCTCCCACGCTGGCACCACCACCGCCACGAAGCCACCACGTGTGCGCACCCATGCCGCCACCGTGGAGCCGCTGCAGCAACGCCAGCAGCGTTGTTCGTTCTATGTGCGCGCGTGCCTGCTATTGTCAGAGTTTTTTTGCCACTTCGCCGCCATGCCGAAGCCAGCCACCCCGTCGCCCTGCTCCAGCCGGATTTGGCGCGATCTTCTCCTCTGGCAGAGTCTCTGCCGCGTCCCAACGCCGTGCACGCCGTCTCGATCCTGCCTCTAGCGCCAGTCACGCGTATCCTGTTTGATCCGCTTCAACTCTCGAGAGCCCAGCCACTCCCTATATAAGCTCCCCCTCGCCCAAAGTTTCTTCACACCACTCCAGTAGCAACCAAAGTTCCTGTTCGTCTCGCGTTTCTTCTTCGTCTCCGGCGAGCCCAGTTCGGGGAGCACGGTGACAGCGCTCTCCACTGCATCTTCTTCCAAACTGACCACACCCGTGAGTAGCCCTCATCTCCCTTGTCATGCTGTAGCACTTAATTGAGTTCTCTTGCACCTCATCACTGGTGATCGCCGGAATCCCCTTTTTCTCTGTTTCAGCAATGCACTTTGATTTAGCTCGAATTAGCCCTCGAATATGTAGAGTAATGTGGTCAGTAAGCCAAACCTAGCAAGCCTGTAAGATCAAAACCTCCAGTTTTGCCCATATCGCAGGACCCCCAAATTAGAATTTCATCTGTTCACTGGAGCTCATCGCCGAGCTTCTTTAGTGATCCTCTAGCTTATTTAACTCCTCCAGTAGCTTCCTGATATCCCTCAGCTACTCCACAAGCTTGGAATCGAGCTCAGATACTTTAAATCAAAACACCCAATTTCTGTGTCTTCGTCTCCAGCACAGTTCACCGGAGTTTTCTTCCCGGCCGATCCAGCCAAGGCCACCTTGTCTCTTAGCTTGGCCTCAATCCCCTGAGCATTTCCTTCCACTAGCTCAACATCTGAATCTGCCCAGAATGTGAGATACACCCTTGCCAAGTTTCTGTCCAAAACTGTGTTTGTGCCGTGTCGCCATTATAGTTCATCGCCGTCGTTCATCGCTGGTCGGCCATCTTTTGCCTTGAAGCCACTTGCATTGTATTCCTGGCATCTTCGCCTATCTCCTAGACATAGTTGGCCAAGTGTTTGAGGCTCAGAACCAGCTTTACCACTCTGCCCTAGTTTTTGACATTGTCAGTCCAGTGCCAGAGCATGTCAGTCACTTCCATTAGCCTTGTTTGACCCCTTCTAGTTGAGCAATTGAAATGCCACTTTGTCCACTAGATTCCTGGAGTGGTGCTCTACAACTTTCTCTTCTGACACTTCTCCAGAAAACCTACCTAAAACCAACTTAAGGCTATGTCTAGCCGTGGACCGAATGTCGGTCTTTCGATGTTCAAGTCCTTTTGAGCCCATCTCTTCAATCAGCACCCAAGTGGCTTTGTCCAAACCTTTCCCCTACATGCATGATATATTTACTTATTATTGCAACTATTTTTGTATGCTTATATAGTGTATGTGTGTATTATTTGTATCCGCCGTGGAACCAGAGGTCGAAGGAGCGGAAGAGATCTTTGAAAAATCATCTGAGCAACTAGACCCCTCACTGCAAGGCAAGTCTCAATTCCTTGATCATGTCTCGCCTATTATTTTGAAATGAAGTATGTTAGTTGTTTTCAAGTGTATGCATGCCTTACATTCAAATGAGAATTATGTTCAAATAAAATGGTTAGATATGACCTAAATAATTGTGAAGCCCCTTTTGTGATTGAATATCTATGCACCCTTGTCACCCTAGGACATCATGCTTAGGATATGCTTATGCTCAAGATTATATGTTAAATGCAAAATGGTCACATGTGTGAAAAGTATGTTCAAAATCCGTTTGTGAAAGAAAATGTGATTGGGATCGATAGTCAGGATGGTTTGATTGGTTGGTGCTATGTGTGCATTGGGAATGTGAAAGACTCCTCACTAAAGATTCATAAGGACAAGAACCTTGTGTTGTACTTCTATGCGGCATGAAAATCGTACCAACCACTTGCCTGGTATGGGACAAGCACAACTTAGTAGCTTTGGTGTTAACAGTTCCCTGCATGGTTTGTCGGTCTGGTTTCTCGCATGGAAACTGGTGGGCCACAGGGGGCCATGAGTGATGTGAGTTCAGAAAAATTATGAGAGGAAAAGTTGGATAGAAGGAAGTCACCCTATGCATAGATTAAGTTGTGCGCGATTGTAATCAAGAGAGGCTATGTGTCTTGCGGGAACATAGGCCAAGACTAGGAAGTAAGGCAGTGGGGAGGACCCACAACAGTACTTGAGACTTAACTGTCTATTTACCGGGCGGGGATACTGTTAATACTAGACTGCAAAAGCGTTGTGTGAGCTCGGCCTTGTCACATGCGTAAAAGTCGCATGGAGCTGATCCGACTTGAAAGCCGAGTGAAGGAGTGGATTTAAAAAGAGGTACACCTTTGCAAAGTGTAAGAAAAGTATCAGATACTTTGTACTCCCAGGTCATGGAGTATGTTGGCGGTGGATTTATCCATGTGGTTCAGCACAAATAATATTTGGAATGTTTTTAATAAAGTGGGTTGATAAAAGTGATGACTCATGGAAGACCATCACACATAATGATTTCTAAAAGTATAACTTAAGCTTTCAAAGTATTGCTTTTGAAACTAAAAGCTTTTCTTAATATCTTTGGAGTGAAAATCTATTCTATTCCTACATATAAAGCCAAGACCTCTTTCCTTGAGAACCCCTCATCTATATACTTGCATTCTCATAATGAGACTTGCTGAGCATCGTGTAAGAACATGCTCATCCTTGCCTTTGCACACAAATTCAGAAGAAAGGATTTGAGGATCCTGATTCCTTTGGCCTTGAGCACCAAGAAGTGGAAGGAACCTTTCCAAAAGATTTGAGCTTCTAGGAGGGTCATGTGCCAAGTTGAGTCCGATGTGGTGGAAGCCCTTCCAGAGCAGCTGCTGATTGAAGTGAAGACCCTTGTGGTTGTTTTTTTTGTGTGTTCGGTACTTCGATACCGATTCTTGATTTTGAAAAACTCTCTACTTTTGTATCAACTTTAATTAATGCCATCCTTGGCATTATGATATTGTAATAGTGGTCCTCGTGACCTTGTACTTGTTTTAACTATTTGCTTTACTGTTTAAAGTAAACCCTGTTGTTGTGAGCATGTGATGTACCTATCTGTGTGCAATCCACCTGGGCGGTTGCCACCGGATTCCTCAAATGAGGCTCCCACAAGATCCCGCAGTGGCGTGGAGGCCGTCCCGGGCATAATGGGTCCCATTCACCCGGGGACCACCTTTGGCGCGGTGTACGTAACTGGCATGGTGGGGCCGGCTCCCGGCGCGAGGAAAGCTCCCGGCGCGGGATGTGCCCCTGGTCCCGGGAATGTTCCCGACGCAAGATAAGACCCCGGCATCGAGAAAGCTCCGGGCACAGGGTAAGCCCTCGGTGCGGGGAATACTCCCGGCGCGGCGCGGGAATTGCTCCCGGTGTGGGAACTCTAGCGGATAGATGGGGGCTGGCGGCCGCGCCAAGACGTGGAGCAGTTCCTCCATGGTGCGCTGGTGATACCGGCCTAGACTGTCTCGCAATAGAACGAGGACGATGTAGTAAGACGAGTATTCAGTCGTTCTTTCCTCAGGGACTAGAGAAGCAAAACGTGAAGAACTAAACTAAATCAATGGCAAATGAAAACAAACTAGACGAAAGAAAGAGAAAATGTCAGGAGAAAAATGAAAGAAAGAAAGAGGTGATCATCTCGACAAATGATCTGTGCTAAATCAATACATACGTTCGTGAGTACATGCGATAGAATCATTGTCGTTTAGTAGTCTCACAAGAGCACGGTGAAAACAACTAACACAAGTGGGCTATCGATAAAATCAATGAACAAATGCATGATGAAATAGCACAGAACGTACTTCAACTCCTCTTAATAGCCGTCCCCAAGCAAGCACAAGCAACAATCCATAGCTCAACACTATCAACAGAAACAATGCAAATCCACGTTCTCGGCTCTCCATGAACAAACAGATGTCAAGAACAAAAGCTCAAATCAGCTCGAATCATCTCAAACAATAAAATGGATTCAATTGCAACCAATGGAATTCAGCTTCAGGACTTTGATTCATCAACTATGAGCAAAGAACAATTATAGATTTTAAAACCTTTCAATTCAATCCAAAGACTAAGAATTAACCATCGAATTTCAGTTCAGGCATTTGAAGCAGCAGGGTACTGATACCAGCAAAAATCAACCATAAACTCAGAGAGGAAAGCAATTTGATATAGTTCAAAATTCAGCTTCAATTCAATGCAATTTAAAGTTCATCTATGTAGTGCAATATATAACAGAATGGATGGTTCCAAGATATAATCACCTGATCTCCATCAACACAGAAAACGATCAAGACAACACATAATCACATCAATTACACCGTAGACTACATTGAAGATTATTCTCATTTCAAATCTGGAGTAGCCTCTCATTCAAGTCATAGAAACATCAACAGATTCACAATTTCAGTTTAGTTCAACCAATAAGCACTCAACAAATACAACACAAAACAATGCCAATTTCAGTGCAGAAAGTTCTAATCAACCTGAAGAAATAAAAGTGCAGTTGGATGGCGAATCATTCAAAATTCAAGTTGTGCTTCTCATATTCAAATTGGTTCTTTACAAGCATTCATCATCTCATACATGCATTGTTCATGTTCATCAATTCATAGGACTAAAGAACAGGAGAGGGGTGAAAGGAGTTGAACCAGTTGTGAAGGCTGCTGGAGTAGCTGGAGAAGTGGTCGAAGTAGATGGCCGCGGTCGAGGGAGCTGTAGCTGTGTCGAGGAAGATGCACTGGCCGTTGTGATGGTCGAAGCCGTAGAGGAGGTCGCCTAGCTTGCCGGCGTCGGCTCCCGTGGCGAGTGGTGGTGATCGGAGGAGGATCGGCAGCTCCGGAGGTGCAGCTCGGGCGCGACAGGAGCGGGAGGCGCAGATCCAGTGAGATCGGGCATGCGAGGCGCGGCTCCGGCGACGTGCACAGGGCGGAGGAAATGGCGACGCAGCATAGGGTGTGGATTCATGGAGAGGAAGAGACCTGGCGGCGCGGGATGTAGCGGTGCAACTGTGGTGGACTGTGGAGGTGGTGATCGAGGCGAGACAGCTAGATCGGTCAGATCCGGTGGAGTCTCTCGGTGGCGGCGCGAGATGGAGGCACCTGGTGGTGGCGGCACGGCGCGAAGGGAGGCCACGGCTCGGGCACGGCAGGAGCTTGGATCCGGGCGGTGGCGCAGTTGTAGCTTCTAGGCCCCTAAAGAGTGTTTTGGTAATTAATTACAATTACAAATGTTGAACTAACGATATCTGTTAAGTTGTGTCAAGAACAAAATCAAAAGACAGGATAATGAAAGGCAAAGAAAGAGCTACGTGATGAAGAAAGCACATTAAGCAAACAGGCAAAGGTACGGAATAGGGCCTTTTTCCTTTTACCGGTCTAAGTTGATTAGAGAAGAATTTTGACCGGATTATAGGATAGTCGCCGTACTATTAAGAGCAACATGTGGTGTATCACTAAATAGTTCATCTGTGTGTCACAAGTCATAAAAACAACTTGTATTGCATACTAGAAGGTCATATCTTATGAAAATGATTTATCCGTTCAAAACAGCCAAGTTCAGTCTCTAGTTGGTCTGACCGAAAGTTGGTCCGGCCTGACCGCAGAAACGGTCTGACCGAGTTTTTGTACTGCGGTCTGACCGTCTAACCGGTCTGTGCGAAAGTTTCGGCCTAACCGTAAATCATGTCCAGAAACAATGTCGTCTCTGGATGGTTTCACGGTCTGACCGCTGTTGGCTCCGGTCTGACTGTGAGAGTGCCCGACAAGGGCAGGTGAGCATTTATTGCGCCTGTTTAATGCCGTTGCAATTGTGGCGGTCTGACCGGGCTTATACCTGCGGCCTAACCGCCAAGTGATCTTTTTCCTCCAATGGCTTGTAACGGCTATATTTATTGTGGGGGGTATATATACTCCCATGCATGATCCTGTTGGGGACTTTTGGCATATTTGTGAACATTGTCTTCATTCTTAGGAGCTTAACCACGTTTCATACACTCTAGTGTTTATTTTCTTGAATTTGAGAGAGTGTGCAATTGAGATCTTCTAGTGCATTGCATTTAGATCACTAAATCAACCTTGTGGCACTAGAAGAGCATTACGTGGTCATCACCGGCTTGTTACTCTTGGAGCTTGCCGGCTCTTAGACGGCTAGGAGGAAGGTTTTGGAGAGCTCTTCAAGGAAGATTGTGAAGAAGCCTCAAAACAACTTGTGAAGGGGTTGAGCACGCCTTGCCAGAGCAGTAAAGTGCATCAATAGTGGAATCGAGGTTTGGATAACTCATCATACTAATCCAGCTCGAGATCTAAGTCACTTCTTGAGAGGAAATCGACTAGATAGAGGAGCGGTTAGAGATTTGAGTTTGCCTCAATGTGGATTAGGGGTGATCGGCAAATCACCAAGACCACGGGATATATCCTTGTGTTAATTTGCTTAATGTTCATCTTGTTTTAGCTATTTGCTCTTAATTATTGATAATTGTTTGATTAGTTGTTAAATTGTCAAAATCGCCTATTCACCCCCCTCTAGTCGATATCCTAGATCCCTTTCAATTGGTATCAGAGCGAGGACTCCATATTTAGAGGATTAACCATCCCGAAGTAGGATAAAGATGGCTAGTGAGGGTCGGATTAATACTGGCAAACCACCACTCTGTGATGGATCAAACTATACCTATTGTAAAATTAGAATGATGGTCTATCTTTGTCGCGCCCCAAAACTGGGACTAAGACTACTCCTGTAGAGACCTAGCTCGCTGCAGCTAGTCCCATACATACATACCCTTGACTTCTCAGGATAAGTCAAGCACAGGAGTATATTACATTGCAACAGAGTAACTTACAAAATATGTAAGCAGTGTGGCCTGCTGGCCTTAATATTACATAAAGAGATTACAATGCCTTCGCGGCATACATGGTTTAGCAAAATAACATCTACACAGCAGAAGATAGGTGACCCTCCCACAATGAGAAGTGGATGGCAGAACAACACACATCAGGGCTCTGGCGGAACTGACACTCCTCCTTCTGGATCCAGGAAATTCTCCATGCCTTCATCTTGATTATTGAACGCTCCATCTACTGATTTGTAGGTTGCAAGAGTGAGCACTTACGTACTCAGCAAGTCATAGGTAAGAGTAGAGAGATATAGTAGTGATGATATGAACCTAGACTAGTCAAGAATTATCGATGTTTATAAAATAACCTTTTTCTTTTATATCTCATCTCATCTTATGGCAGCACTTTTCATAATATAGCATCATTATTCAAGTTCACTAGATTATAGCACTACCGCGACACGTCGACACACGACAGCCCACGGCAGCACTCCTTTTCGTGACAACACATGTCATTTGGGTAATCTTGATTCAATAAATTTTTATTTAGAAAATATACTTGTGTCACACCCCGTGGATTTAATCCACCGCGGCATACTCCTAAAAACTCGGGAGCACGAAGTATTCGAATACATTTTTAACTCTGCAGAGAGGTACCAATTTACCTGCAAGATATTCCACTTTCAAGCCCTTCCTATCAAAATGATTGGACCCCTGACTCACTTCATACTGTGAGCGGCAAGGTGGAGATAACAAGAACTTTTGTTATGTTTCACTTACAATTCACCCCTGGCCCTGCAGTTTTCTTCACACAAACCGCAGTTGTGGCGGGATATACCCCCACCCCTAAGCCTCTTCTCATTACTGAGTCAACGTGCATGATTATAATACGTGGAGGACTTGAACTTCGTGAGTTTAGTGTATTGTTTTCCATCTCATGCAGGGGTTTCATGTGTGATCCACATAAGTACTTGTTCAGGCCTGTCCCATACCAGGCTTGCGGTTAGCACGTTATTCATGCCACTAGACGCACAACACAAGGTTCTAGTCCTTATATGCCAGTGACCAGACCATCCACAACCCTGCACCTTCATTGCCTGCTATCCTTTGCAGTTTAGCACCTCCAGTGCTACAATCATTCCATACCAAAATTCTGGTCACGGCTAGGGGTTTTATTTCATGAATATAAGTATATAAATACATATATAATAGTTCATGGCTCAAAACTTGTTTATTTCACATTTCACAGATAACCAGTCTAGTACTGGCAATTCATAAATCAACCATTCTCAATCCTTCACATACAATATTTTCTATATTCAAGGTTATGTTATAGCAACTCTTAAAATATAGGTTCAAGATGACCAAGAATATGACTTGCCTTCCGCGTCGTAAAATACAGCAGTTGATGTTGGATTAGCAGTGAAGTCCTCGAACTCGGGCTCTTGATCTGTTCTCCAATCAAACAAGCAACCAAGAATCACAATCTTTTCAATACATTATTATACTATATGCAATAATGCAAAGATGAATGTCTTGATGATTCTGAAATGATTGGGTTCAGAAGCTGATTAGGGTTAAGATTGGTTGTTAAATGTTTACAAGGTTCCAAATGTCTCAAAGTATCAGAATGATATCAAGGTTGCGACTGGTTTGCTCAAAAACAGCAAACGTCTTTAGATCGACATTCGGTTCAAGGCATCGACATAAGGTCTATGGATGATAGAGGGATTATCTCAACTTGTGGCAGTAGAATAAAATGTAGAGCACAACTCCACAAGTCTAAGGGACAAGGTTATTTTTAGTTTGCACAACTGGAAAGAGGTGAAAAGAGCTAATGCCACTGACTGACATGCTCTAGCATAGGGCTGACAATGTCAAAATCTAGGGTTTAAGCATAAAATGCAATTCAAGGGCTCAAATCAAGTTGTGATAGAAGAAGAAATTGTAGATCACAACCTCAGGAATCTAAGGGACAAAGTTATGCTCAAAATGCATATCTGGAAGGAAGTGAAAAGGGCTAATGCCACTGACTGGCATAGACTGACATTGAATTGGCACGGCCAGAAACTAGGGCTTGCCATAACTATTGATCTAGGGCTCCAATTGATGCACCACTTTGTCTGAGAGGTAGGCCTTGATAACAGTAACAAATGATTCAATAGGTTCCAAGGCTGAAGATGGCTGGAAGGTGATGAAAATCAGTGAAGAAATGTGGTGGCGACACGGTACAGTGAAGCCACTGGAAAAAATCTTGGCATAGCTATATCTTGCAATATGGACAGTTTCAGAGATCGGGCTAGAAGACAAAAATGCTCAGGAGTTCAAGGCACATCTGGTGGACAAGTTGGCTGAAGCTAGATTGGCCGGGAATATATTTCCGGTGGCCGGCGCCGGAGAAGATGGCACTGCAATTAGGGGTTTTTGATACAGGTCAAATGAACTCAATTCCAAGCTCAGGGAGTAAGAGGAAAGCATAAGGAAGCTGTTGGCACCGTTAATTTGATCAGAGAATCACCGGAGAAGCCTGGCGACGATCGCCGGCGACTGGTGAAGTTCAAATTTGGGGAAAACTTCAATTGGGGTTCAAATCTGAAATCTGGATGCACAGGCTTGCTTCAAATAGCTCACTGATCAATTTGTTCCACAGAATCAAAAGCTAATTTGGGGAAAATCGGGCTGCATTGCCGGAACAGAGCATTTGGCATTTCCGGCGATCACCGGCGTTAGGGTCCACCGGAGAGCAATTGAATGCAACAGTACGATCAGGAGGATGAGAGATACTCACTGCTGACTTCAATTTGGCAAGAGGTTCAGTGATTGGAGCTGGCACCGTGAGCCCCCCGAGCTGGACTCGCCGGAGAAGAAGACGACAGTGGAGGAGATTTGGAATTTAGCTTGATTCTGGTGAAGTGAAGATGATACAGAGTGTTGGCTGCTTAAATAGACCAGGGACGGAGCTTGCGAAGATGAAATAGCAAGGAAATTGGTGCTGGTGACTTGACTGGCCGGGCGCAGGCGCGACAACGGTGAACGGTGATACGATGGCGCACAGGCGATGTAACTACTGATCAAGTTGTTGCTTCATCGGGACTCAACGATGTTGGGCTGTACAAAGCGGTGGCGACAATGGCTGGCAAAGCAAGGCAACGTGGCGTGGAGTTGCTGACAACGGTCGCTGTTGCTGCTGCTGGTCGCGCACGAGAGCAGGTTTTGGTCATCGACGTTGCAACGGCGTTGCCACGGTGATGGCTGAAGCGTGGACGCGTGCGCACAAGCATGCACGGTCACAAACGCAGGCAAGGCTTGGCCGGAGGCGAGCAAACACGGCACAAGAATCACGGCGAGGTCTGGTCAAAAACTCAGCAACTGCCCTGGTCGAATCTGGACTTGTTTGTGATGATTTTTGATTGGCTTTGGATTGATCTGTAAATCTGGAGATTTAGAAGATTAGGATTGAATTTGATTCTGCTGATTTGGCAAAATTAATTCAACAGATGATTTGGCACAGATAGAAGATAAAATTTGAGATGTTTGAATGATTTTTGATATAAACTGAAAATATAGTAGATTAGGGTAAAATAGATCTGAATTTTGTTGATCTCGAATTTTGTAATTTAGGATTTGATTTTGAGATACTCATATAAGGAGATTTTGTGTTGAATGGCATTTGGGAGGTGTTCCCTAAATCAGATTTAGATTTGGAGATGATTTGTAACATTTTGCCTTTTCAGGCTTCTGGAAAATCTGGAAAAGGACTGATCTGCGATACTTTTGGACTGATTTGCGAAAAAGATTTAGATGATGAAATCTGACTGCTAACTTTTTGGATTAAGGTATTGGCATACCCTTGATCATAATCCAAGAATAATCCAGTCTGAACTTGGTCAAGGTTTTGATTAAATATAAATTTCTGAAACTTACGGTATTTGGGTAATATAAAATATTTCTATTTTCGAAAACAGAAGGAGTTGATAATTCTGGAAGTTAGAGATAGAATTGAATCTGGGTTTTGAGGGCTTTTAGGTTCAGAGTAACTGATAAATCACATCTGAACAATCTGATCTTGATTTGGGTCTACAGGATAAATTTTAAGATTTTGGGCTTAGAACAGAATAGAGTTGGGGCTGATTTAGCTGATCTAGAAGAGACATATGCATGCATGCCTTTTTAAGAAAGTGATTTTCACCCCTAAACTCAGGGTGTTACAATCTTGAAGCCATGGGTGGAAAGATTTGGAAAGTGGTGGATGAGGGCTTCAAAATTCTAGATGATGAAGACATGACTCACCTAGATAGAGAAAATGCTCTAGCAAATGCTCAAGCCATGAATGTTCTTTATAGTACTCTAAATCTAGGTGAATCTAGCAGAATTTGTAACCTTGAAACGGCTCATGACATTTGGAGAAACCTTATGGATATTCATGAAGGAACCTCAATGGTCAAGGATGCTAAATTATTCATCCATAAGGGACAATTTGAAAAATTTGCTATGTTGCCCAATGAGGATGTCTCGGAGATGTTCAACCGATTAAATAATATAGTAAATGAGCTAAAAGGGCTTGGTATGGATGTCACAAATGTGGAGTTTTGTCATAAATTTCTTAGAGCTTTACCTTCAAAATATGATACTATTGTGACCTTACTTGTGCGATCTAATTTGAAGAGTGTGACTCCTTTGGAGGTCTTGAGTGAAATTCTCACTCATGACATATTTAAGAAATCACAAGAAGAGGTACAAGATGAGGCTTTCGACTCCAAGAAGAAGAATATAGCACTCAAAGCTCACGCCTCCAAGAGGGAAGATAATGAAGAAGAAAGCGATGAAAGAGACACCGATGAGGAAATGGCTCTTTTCGTGAGAAGGTTCAAGCGGTTCATGAAAAAGAGATATCAAGGAAAATCCTTCAAGATAGGACAATCATCAAAAAGGAACCCGTTTGAAGAAAGAAGATGTTTTGATTGCGGTGAAAAGGGGCATATTTCCGCACAATGCAAAAACAAGAAGAAGAAAAATCTGTGAAAAAGAAGAAGTACAAAAAGGAAGGAGAAAGCAAGAAGAAGGTTTTCAAGAAATACTACAACAAGAAGAAGGACGGACAAGCTTGCTTCATTGAATGGGATTCGGATGCTTCAAGTTTCGATTCCGAAGATGAAGATGAAGATGAAGCATCTCCTAAAGGACTCGCCGGAGTAGCTATCAAGGAAGCTCCATCTCTATTCTCCACTCCTCATTGCCTCATGGCTAAAGGAGAATCTAAGGTATCAAGTGATGGAGATTAATACTCTTATGATGACCTAGTTGAGATGATCACCGGCTTTGATGACTATATGAGTAAAGAAAAGGACAATCATCCAAGAGGAACCCATTTGAAGAAAGAAGATGCTTTGATTGCGGTGAAAAGGGTCACATCTCCGCACAATGCAAAAACAAGGAAGAAGAAAAATCGGTGAAGAAGAAGAAGTACGAAAAGGAAGGAGAAAGCAAGAAGAAGGTTTTCAAGAAATATTATAAGAAGAAGAAGGATGGACAAGCTTGCTTCATTGAATGGGATTCGGATGCTTCAAGTACCAATTCCAAAGATGAAGATGAAGCATCACCCAAAGGACTCGCCGGGGTAGCTATCAAGGAAGCTCCATCTCTATTCTCCACTCCTCATTGCCTCATGGCTAAAGGAGAATCGAAGGTATCATGTGACGAAGATGAATATACTTATGATGACCTAATTGAGATGATCACCGGTTTTGATGACTATATGAGTAAAGAGAAAGAAAAATTCAAGGAATTGAAGAAGAGATACAAAACTCTTCAAAATTCCTATGAGGAGCTAAAAACATCTCATGAGAGTCTCAAAGAAACTCATGAGATGCTTAAGGAAGCTCATGACTCATTAATTGCTCATAAAGCCAATAAAACGGGTAATGACATAGGCATTACTTGCAATATTTCAAATGGCTTGTCTATGATATCTACTTCTAGCATATCTACATCTTGTGAAGATTTAATTAAATTACCATCTAGTCCAAAAGTTGATGACCATGTGCTTAGTCTTGACAACAATGAACTTAAGGACAAAATTGGAAAACTAACAAATGATCTAGCTAAATGCTATGTAGGGGAATCAAAATTAAGACATCTACTAGATAGTCAAAGGTTTTCTTTAAGGAAAGAAGGACTAGGTTAGATACCTAAAAAGGGCAAACATGCATTTCTTCCAACTAAAACCATATTTGTAAAAGAAAAGGGGTATTGCAACAAATGCAAAAGTTTAGGTCATATTGAGAAGAATTGTCATGCTAGCAAAACTAACTCATCTCTTATATTCAACTCTTGCTATGTTTTGAAGAAAATGAATAATGGCGATGTTAAAGCCAAATTTGTTGGAACCCCTATAATTGGTGCCAAAAAGAAAGCCATTTGGGTTCCAAAATCCTTGGTAACTAACCTCCAAGGACCCAAAAATATTTGGGTACCTAAAAGGACTAACTTTGTTTTGTAGATAAATTCCAAGGCTGGAGGACAACATTGGATGCTCGATAGTAGATGCACTCAACATATGACCGGTAATCACAATATGTTCTCCTCTCTCAATAACGAAGGTGCGGAATATGACAAGATCATATTTGGAGATAATAGCAAAGGAAAGGTAAAAGGTTTAGGTAAAATTGCCATCTCAAACGACCTCTCCATCTCTAATGTATTGCTTGTTGAATCTCTTAATTTTAATCTCTTATCCGTAGCTCAACTTTGTGATCTAGGATTTATATGTGCATTTTCTCCAAAAGATGTGATTATCACTAGTATTGATGAAAATAAGTTGATCTTCAAAGGTTTTAGACATGGCAACCTCTATTTAGTTGATTTCAATTCAAATGATGAAAACCTTGGTACATGTTTGTTCTCTAAAACATCTAAAGGTTGGCTATGGCATAGAAGGCTTGGACATGTTGGAATGAAACAACTAAATAGATTAGTTAAACTTGATTTAGTTGTTGGTATAAAAGATGTTAAGTTTGAAAAAGATAAATTATGTAGTGCTTGCCAAGCCGGAAAACAAGTTGCAAATTCACATCCAACCAAAAGCACAATGTCAACTTCTAGTCCACTTGAGTTATTGCACATGGATTTAATTGGTCCAACTACCTATGTTAGCATTGGTGGCAATAGTTATTGTCTTGTCATTGTAGATGATTTTTCTAGATATACATGGATATTCCTTTTACATGACAAGTCAATTGTATTTAACACTTTCAAAAGTTTTGCACAAAGGGCCAAAAATGAATTTAGTTTCAAGATCAAGAAAGTGAGAAGTGACAATGGCTCCGAATTCAAGAATACCAAGGTTGAAAACTGGTGTGATGATAAGGGCATCAAACACGAGTTTTCAGCCAAGTATATACCCGAGCAAAATGGGGTAGTCGAACGAAAGAACCGGACATTGATAGATATGGAAAGATCCATGCTTTCGGAGTACAATGTTTCGGACACTTTTTGGGCCGAAGCAATCAACACCACATGCCATGCATCGAATCGACTTTATTGTCATCGGCTATTAAAGAAAACCCCATACGAGCTTCTCATCGGAAGGAAACCAAACATTTTCTACTTCCGAGTGTTTGGATGTAAGTGCTACATTTTACGAAAAGGTACACGCTTATCTAATTTCAAAGTAAATGTGATGTAGGATTTTTATTAGGATACTCGTCAAATAGCAAAGCATATCGTGTCTACAACCAAAACTCCAGTTTGGTTGAAGAGATGCATGACGTAGAATTTGATGAGACTAACGGCTATCAAGAGGAGCAAGACAACTTGGATGATGTAGGTAATGAAGGTTTAAGGGTGGCGATGAAGAACATGACCATTGGGGATATCAAGCCGAAAGAAGATAGTGATCAAGATGAAGATCCATCCACTCAAGCTATCCCCTCTTTGTCAACACCTCAACATGAAGACCAAATAGTTGAAGTGGTTAATGTGGAAGATTCGCCTCAACAACAACCGGAAATAACGTCTACCTCTACTTCACAAGACCCGGTTGATCATCCAAGAATTCATCACTCAATTTCTAAGGATCACCCCGTCGATCAAATTATTGGTGACTTGCGTAAGGGTGTTCAAACTCGCTCCCGTCTTGCTTCATTTTGCGAAAATTTCTCTTTTGTTTCCTCTTTTGAGCCCACACATGTGGATGAAGCTTTGAAAGATCCGGATTGGGTGAATGCTATGCATGAAGAATTAAACAACTTCACCCGCCACAATGTTTGGGAATTGGTCGAAGAACCAAATCCGGATGAACACAATGTCATCGGAACCAAATGGATTTTCAAAAACAAACAAGATGAAAATGGAATGGTAGTAAGGAACAAAGCAAGATTGGTGGCTCAAGGATATACTCAAGTCGAAGGTTTGGATTTTGGTGAAACCTTTGCTCCCGTCGCTAGACTTAAATCTATTAGAATTTTGCTTGCCTTTGCTACATCTCATAATATTAGACTTTATCAAATGGATGTCAAAAGTGCATTTTTAAATGGTAAAATTAATGAATTAGTATTTGTCAAACAACCACCAGGTTTTGAAGATCCTACAAAACCAAATCATGTTTATAAACTCTCCAAGGCTCTTTATGGTCTTAAACAAGCACCTCGTACTTGGTATGAAAGACTTAGAGACTTCTTAATTTCAAAAGGCTTTAAAATTGGGAAAGTTGATGCTAATTCATAGTTTAGTGGTGAAAGTAGCTCGGCACCTTATTTACTAAAAAAATTGGAAATGATTTCTTTGTATGTCAAATTTATGTTGATGACATCATATTTGGATCTACTAACCAAGACTTTTGCGAGGAATTTGGTAACATGATGTCTAGGGAATTTGAGATGTCCTTGATAGGTGAACTAAGTTTCTTCCTCGGATTACAAGTTAAACAACTCAAGGAAGGAACTTTCATCAGTCAAAGCAAATATGTGAAGGACCTGCTCAAGAAATTCGGACTTGAAGAAGCAAAGCCAATCAAGACACCGATGGCCACAAATGGTCACCTTGTTTCTGACGAAGGAGGTAAACCGGTAGACTCAAAGCTTTATAGATCTATGATTGGTAGTCTACTGTATCTTACTGCTTCTAGGCCCAATATCATGTTTAGTGTTTGTATGTGTGCAAGATTTCAAGCCTCTCCTAAAGAAAGTCATTTAATGGCCGTTAAGCGCATTTTGAGGTATCTAAAATATTCATCTAGTATAGGGTTGTGGTATCCAAAAGGTGCTAAATTTGAATTAATTGGATATTCTGATTCCGACTATGTAGGATGTAAAGTGGATAGAAAAAGCACCTCAGGCAGTTGTCAACTATTAGGAAGATCTTTAGTCTCTTGGTCCTCCAAGAAACAAAACTCAGTAGCTCTATCAACCGCCGAAGCGGAATATGTTTCCGCGGGTAGTTGTTGTGCACAATTGCTTTGGATGAGGCAAACCTTGTTGGATTATGGAATCAAATTTGAAAAAGTGCCTCTTTTGTGTGATAATGAGAGTGCGGTGAAAATAGCCACAAATCCAGTTCAACACTCTTGGACCAAGCATATAGATATCCGACACCACTTCCTTAGAGATCATGTTAGTAAAGGTGATGTGTTGGTAGATAATGTAAGGACCGAAGATCAATTAGCGGATATATTCACTAAGCCCTTAGATGAAAACCACTTTTGTAAACTTTGAAATGAGCTTAACGTCATTGATATATCAAATGTGGCTTGAAATGTTGAACTCATACTTGGTTGTGCTTAAGTTGTCACTTGATTGCATGAACCTCTCTTTTTAGGGCAATTTAGGCTCTTTTATCAGCAATTGAGTAAAATTAGCTAAATGCATGTTGATTTGCTATATGGATACTTCCCCTTTGGTGATATTGTCTATATCTTACTTATAGTTATCCTATATATATATCTCTCTTACCTTATATCTGAATCTCATATGAGCATCAATCAAACAAACTTCTCAATTTTCAGTCCTTCCAGCGGTCTGACCGAATTTATCTCCAGAGAGCTTTTCAAAATCCCTTCTTCCAGCGGTCTGACCGGTCTCTTGCCTACGGTCTGACCGAATATACTCGACCAGAGACCTTATATCCCGAATCTCCGTCCTTTTCACTCTCTCACCTCACTTTTGTCTCTTTCATGTGCGCCCCAAATTCTTTGGAGTTTTCTTCTCCGGTCAAACCAAAGCGAAGCACGGACAAACCGACGGTCAAGAACTCCTCCAAATCATGTCTTCTAGGTATCCTTCTCAGATTCTTCATTTTTATCAAAAAGTTTCCTCTTTATTTTAGGATTCCAGGAAAATTTGATGAATCTAGTTTGAATCTATTCAAATCCTCAAATTGATACTTTCTCTTGATACACTGAATGTTTACCCTTGAGTATCAATTCACTTTGCGCCCTAGAATCAACTGAATCCCAGAAATCTCCTCAAACCCTAACTCTACGGTTGCGCCGGTCTGACCGACCCCAGTTCCGGTCTGACCGACAGCTACAGCAGAGCTAGGGCTTGCTGATCTGTTGATATCTTAATTCAATTCATGCCTTCAAATCTAGTGATATCTTATTTGTTTTATATCTTGCTCATTTTCTAGCGGTCGAGGATTTCAAGGAAATGTCTTCGTCCGAACTAATAAGAAGAAATTGGCGAAGCGGCCAAAAAGAGCTCAACCGTCAAGTAGTAGCGACACTCAAGATGCTGATTGGGTGCCCTCGCCCGGTAACTCAGAAACAAAACAATGCTCTCACCGTGGCGGCTCTGAGCACATGGCTATGGATATTGAGAGTGAGGACGATGAGATAAATGTCCATGTGTATCAAGGACCCAAGAAGAACTGGACGTCCAATGATTACACAAAGGCTAGGACCACCTACACCTATAACCATGAGAATGACGGCACTACTCCTCACTTCCACACGATGACTCAGCAGGATGCGTTCTATGGACATCTTGTTCACAAGAACATCTTCAAACACAAATGGGTTGAATGGGCTTATGTCGTGAATCAGCCCATCATGGCTCCTCTTGTTCAGATCTTCAAGGAGATTGGACTCTATGACTTTGTGGAGCATAAGTGCCCATGGAAACGCCACTGCCATCCGTCAGTTCTATGCTACCATCGAGATCATTTGAGCGGAACAAAAGATAATGTGGATGATAGGCACTAGGAGATATGAGGCTACTTTCGAGGAATTTGCTGTGGCTAATAAGATAAATTATGAAGAAATGAAGGAAGGCATCAATATGGAAGATGAAGATTATCTGCATGAGGATGACTGGCTCCAGTTCTATGAACAGTCGGGAGGTGCCAAGAGGATCGTACCTGGCACGGTTACAGGCCTTAAAGTCCTCCCAGCTGTGGTCAACAAGATTATCCGAGCCACGATCTATCCAAAGAGTGGAAATTGAGAAGCTGTCCGAGACTATTAGTGGAATTTCATCGACCACATCCTCAAGCATCATCGGATCAACATTGTCACATTTATCTTGAAAACGATTGAGGATGTCTCGGTAACCACTCTTCCAAATCTGTATTTTGCTCCATACATTATGACTTTGCTGCTCAAGAAGACGAAGTTTCCTCGCGGATCTTGCGATATCAGGCATCTCGGCTATAAGCCGCTCAGTGTCAATCTGCGTATCTTGGCTCGAGGCCATGGAGCACAGCCACATCATCAGCAGCAGCAGCAGGCTCAGGACATGCCTCCTCCACCTCAGCCGCAGGCTCAGCAGCCAGCACAGCAGAGCCAAGCCCCCGCCTGGTTTGTTTAGTTCCAGCAACAGTTCCATCAGCCGATGATGGATCAGGTTGCTACTCTTCTCCAGGGGCTTGAGCTCACACGATCTGACTTGGCAGCTCTCAACGATCAATTCCAGACCTTTTCGTCGAGCCAAGATCAGTTCGAGCAGTGTTTCGATGCCTTCTCCGCTCACTTCTACTCTCGATTCCCTCAGACTCCTCCCTTCAACCCTCTGTCTCAAGATGATGATGCTCCTACCGATTCTTAGCATTTCTGGCAATTGATGCCAAAGGGGGAGAAGAACTCTAGATGAGTGATTTTGTATGAGCTAGGACTTATGCCGTATGAATGATGTGATGTTTTGAATGCCTTATGAATGATGTGATGTTTTGAATACCTTATAACTTTTATGACTGTTATGATATTGTGATACTTCATGTTATATGAGATGTGCTCTATACTTCATGATATATGAGATGTGCTTTATGTTACTTTCATATGACCTTTGTGATGTTGTTTAACTCTGATATCGTTTGTGGAATGAATTGACATATCCTCTTATATACATGCTTGAACTCCACCAAGAGGGAAAATTCATCTATTTAGGGGGAGTGTGTTTTTCTCGACTATGCTCGTTGAAAAATCCTTTTCATGCTCAAAATTCAATCCTTTACTCTTAATGTTGTCACCAATTACCAAAAAGGGGGAGATTGTAGATTCTAGGCCCCTAAAGAGTGTTTTGGTAATTAATGACAATTACAAATGTTGAACTAACGATATCTATTAAGTTGTGTCAAGAACAAAATCAAAAGACAGGATAATGAAAGGCAAAGAAAGAGCTACATGATGAAGAAAGGACATTGAGCAAAGAGGCAAAGGTACGGAATAGGGCCTTTTTTCTTTTACCGGTCTAAGGTGATTAGAGAAGAATTTTGACCGGATTATAGGATAGTCGCCGTACTATTAAGAGCAGCATGTGGTGTATCACTAAATAGTTCATCTGTGTGCCACAAGTCATAAAAACAACTTGCATTGCATACTAGAAGGTCATATCATTTGAAAATGATTTATCCGTTCAAAACAGCCAAGTTCAGTCTCTAGTCGGTCTGACCGAAAGTTGGTCCGGTCTGACCTCAAAAACGGTCTGACCGAGTGTTGTTTCGGACTGACCGACAGTTATGATGAAGTGAGTTTATTTTCCAAAAGGTCGGTCTGTCCGTAGTTAAACCTTGAGTCAGACTCCTGGAGCTTCATGATCAAATTTTTTTATGAAAATTAGTGTGCTCGTCGGTCTGACCGATTGCTGGTCCGGTCTGACCGCTAAAACGGTCTGATCGAGTTTTTGTACTGCGGTCTGACCGTGTAACCGGTCTGTCCGAAGTTTTCGGCCTGACCGTAAATCATGTCCAGAAACAATGTCGTCTCTGGATGGTTTCACGGTCTGACCGCCGTTGGCTCCGGTCTGACCGTGAGAGTGCCCGACAAGGGCAGGTGAGCATTTATTGCGCCTGTTTAATGCCATTGCAATTGCGGCGGTCTGACCGGGCTTATGCCTGCGGTCTGACCGCCAAGTGATCTTTTTCCTCCAATGGCTTGTAACGGCTATATTTATTGTGGGGGGTATATATACTCCCATGCATGGTCCTGTTGGGGACTTTTGGTATATTTGTGAACATTGTCTTCATTCTTAAGAGCTTAACCACGTTTCATACACTCTAGTGTTCATTTTCTTGAATTTGAGAGAGTGTGCAATTGATATCTTCTAGTGCATTGCATTTAAATCACTAAATCAACCTTGTGGCACTAGAAGAGCATTACGTGGTCATCACTGGCTTGTTACTCTTGGAGCTTGCCGGCTCCTAGACGGCTAGGAGGAAGGTTTCGGAGAGCTCTTCAAGGAAGATTGTGAAGAAGCCTCGAAACAACTTGTGAAGGGGTTGAGCACGCCTTGCCGGAGAGGTAAAGTGCATCAATAGTGGAATCGAGGTTTGGATAACTCATCATACTAATCCGGCTCGAGATCTAAGTCACTTCTTGAGAGGAAGTCGACTACATAGAGGAGCGGTTAGAGATTTGAGTTTGCCTCAACGTGGATTAGGGGTGATCGGCAAATCACCGAGACCACGGGATATATCCTTGTGTTAATTTGCTTAATGTTCATCTTGTTTTAGCTATTTGCTCTTAATTATTGATAATTGTTTGATTAGTTGTTAAATTGTCAAAATCGCCTATTCACCCCCCTCTAGTCGATATCCTAGATCCCTTTCAGCAATGAAGGTGGTGAAGAAAGGGATTGGAGGAGGCTTTGGTGTTGTGGTGGTGTGGATTTGGGGGTTTAAAAGAAGAGGAGAGAGAGGGAGATAGAGAAGAAAGGGAGGCAGAGGAAGAGAAGGGGGTCACCGCCGGCCAGGGAGTGTGGTGTGGATGAGGAGTGGGATGTGGAGGCTTTTAGGGAGTAGAGAACCCAATAGGGAGGGAGAGAAGGCACGGTGTAGATATGATGTAAGAAAAAGGCAGCGAAGAGGAAGCAATAGAGGAAGAAGAAGAAGAGAAGTAAAAGAGTGAGGGCAGTAGAGAATGGGTCCCGCCGGCGTCGTACGACCTGGTCGTCACTGGCGTGGTGTTAGGAGGTGTGGATCGCGAGGAGGGAGGCAGAATAAGAAAGTAACAAACAAAAAACCAGGCTCGAGGAAGCAAAGTGGCTGGCGGCTAAGGTTTTGGAGAAGAATGGCAATTTTGCAGAAGGGCCCTCGGAGTTTTAGAAATTTACAGTTAGGTCCTCCCACTTCGGGTTTTGGAATTTCTAAGTCTAAGCCATTTTGCAAAAGAGTGTTTGATGTTTTAGGAATTTACAAGAAAGTCCTCGGCTGAAAGGAATTGAGATTCTGGGCCCCCGGAGACTCCAATTTCAGTGCGGTCGGTTCCTACGCGTCCGTAGGAACGCGTGCTTCCATCTTGAATCGACTGAAGGTCAGGGTAAGTCAGTGAAGCGCGTCTGTAGCCAAAAATCCATCCGATTCGCGCCTACCTGAGATAAAAATTGTAAAACAAGTAATCCGATCGATTTGGCGACAAATTTGGAATAATCTAGATATATGATGAGGCATATGACTTGTCGTGGTATTGCAAATACCCCGGCAGGTTTTGTGGACGATCCTAGCAAAGAAAATACGACGTGGGCTGACCAGGTGACCTGTCCTCCCCCGCCGGACAAACACAACAAATGACACAAGGGTTTATACAGGTTCAGGTCCCAGTGGGGGCCCTTGTCATGTCCGTGTGCTCCCGACCGGAGTCGGCTGGGGGAGCTCTCTCGGGGAGAGGGGCTCTGGAGCACACCTGTGAGATTGTCTATTCTAGCAATAATGAGCAGATTGTTCTTTATAAGAGGTGTACAAGGGCTTTTATAGCCCCAAAAGAAGAAAAAAGACTAAACTACCCCACCTGCTACCGTTGGATCGAAGGGTAGCAACGTCCTTCTCTCGGCCAGGCACCTCAGATGCTTGACAGGTGTCCGCTGATTCCCGAGGTGCTCCTCACGTGACCTTCACGTGACCCGAGACCGGAGACTCCTGTCTCCGGAAGCATGACAACGCCCGGGACAGGCACCGGGGGCCTTGTCCCCGGGTGAAGCACTGGGGGCCTTGTCCCCGGGAAAGAGGCACAAATTCTTACCTGGACTTAGTCTCAAGGAGATTTCCCCCAACAGCAGCCCCCCATGCCCCCCGGGGATGATGCTCGAGTCCCCGGGGGGTATGGCTCACGTTACTGGGAAAATCTCCGGGACAAGCTACCAGAACCGTGACGCTTCGATTCCCGTGCCGCGCGCTTATGACCGCGCCGTTCGGCCATAATGACCGCTCGCGGTTCGAACCGGTGCCTCGTTTCGCGCGCCCGTCCCCTCATTTCTCGCGCGCTGTTTGAATTCCAACGGTGCGGATGCACCACAAGGGGCCACGTGGCACCCATCGGGGCCACGTTTCGCCTCTATAAATAGGGCCTCGGGGGGCCCGGAGAGCTCATTCCAAACTTCCAAAACTCTAGCGCCCTTAGCTCTCCCGGTAGCCCTCCCGGTAGTTAGTTCCCAAAAGCTTAGCCTCTGTAACCTTTAGGTCCCCCCAGTTTTCGAAGCCTTAGGCACCGGTAAAAACCTGATGGGACCCAAGGGCCGAGCCAAGGCCGTGGAGGTACCTCCAGGGGAAGTCACTGCGGACTTCCTCTGGGCCTCTGAGTTCACGACCCAGGACTTGGAGTCCCTGGTTGACTGAGGGGTCGTCGCGGACGAGGACGTCCGGATCCCGGTGAAGAAAGAAGGAGCCCCCCGCCCCAGGCCCGGAGAGGTCGTGGCCTTCGAGGCCTTCCTCGAGGCGGGGCTCCGGCTCCCGGTGCATCCATTGCTCCGGGAGTTCTTGAAGGAGTACGGGGTGGCCTTGAACCACCTCACTCCGAACGCGATAGTCCGGATGGGCCTATTCATCCGGCTCTTCGAGACGGCGACGGGACGGGAGCCCACGCTCAGGGCCTTCCAGTACTTCTACAAGCCGGCAGTGAGGAGCTCCCACCTGGTCAAGGGAGGGCCAAAGTCCCCCTTTGGCTCAGTGATGATTCAGCTGCTGCCGTCCCGGGTAGCTGAATACCTGGTGGCAGCCTCCCAGGACCACTGGGGCGACAGGATCCAGAAGTGGTTCTACCTCCGGGTCCGGGATGATGACATGGTGTACTCCCCGGAGGCTCCCACCTACAGCCAGTCGTCCGCCCCGAAGCCCCCGATGTGGACGAAGGAGGAGCTAGGGCTCCTCGGCAAGGTCGTCGCTTCCCGGGGCATCCGCTCTATGAGGGAGCCGCCGAGGAGCTGGCGCTCCTGAAGATCTCCCCCTTCTCGCACAGGAGGAGCGGGATCGGGATGTGCCCAGCCCAACGGCCCCCACAGAGGCCGGTGACCCGACGTAAGTTCCCGATGACTTAGTGCATTTGATTCGTAAATTTTTTCTAACTCTTACCTTTCGCACTCCGGCCGTACCCGGCAGCCCGAGAGAGGACGGAGAACCTCCTTGGGAGGTACTTCGCTGACGAGCACGAGTGCATTGTGCGCGTCGTGGGGGAGGGCCCTCCCCGGAACTTGGTAGCTGAGGCCTTCGGGCTAAGGCTACCGGAAAGGAAGCCCCTCCCTACCCCCGATTCCCACAAGAGGGGAAGGGAGGCTGCCGGGGGCTCAGAGCCGAAGAAGGCCAGGGCTCAGAAAGCCCCCGGTCCGTCAACGACACCGGGCGCCATGCCGGTGAAGGCCCGGGACGAGACCCCCGGGACCGGGCGCACACGGGCGCCGGCCCGGAAGGAAGCAACGCCCCCTCCGCCGGAGAGCCCCACCGAGGCTCGGGGGAAGGGACCGGCCGCGGACGGGGGGGCGTCCAATTCAGCGGACTACGCCCCCTCGCCCCCTTGGCGGTAGCCCTCCCGGAGACCCCGGCGCCATTGGAGCAGGAGAGGCCGGAGGTCCGGTTCGCGGAGGCCTCGCCCCCACATGTGGAGTGGCCGGTGGACGAGGGGGAAGCCCCTCGGTCTACGAGGTTCCCCAAGAGACGGAGGTCCCAGGGGCCCCGCGGCCTGGGAAGGGAAGGGGCTCCTGATCCCCCCCCGGGGAGGGACCCCCTCCGATAGCTCCTCGGCCACCTCATTGGAGGCCACCTCCTCGGCAACGAAGACGCCAGCCACCGCCACCCCGATCCACATCACCCCGGCAACTCAAGTCTGGGGACCCATCATCGGCCAAGACGAGTCCGGCACCGGGAGGGAGACCCCCCTGCTTTCCGCTGGGGAGGTCGACCGCTACGCAGAAGGCCTGCAGACCCGGAAGGTCCAGGCCTACGTCACGGGGGGGATGCTCCTCGAGTGTTTTGGGGAGCTTCAATATCTCCAAATCCAGGTACGTCCCCGAGCCAGTGGGGTTTTCCTTCGGTGCCCGCCTTTGTAATTTTTTCTAACTCCTGCACTTGTAGGGGGCGGCCATTACCTGGGGGCTTGAGAGGTGCTTCAGCCAGGCGCTGAAGGAGGCAGAGGAGAGGGCCGCCGCTTTCTAGGAGCAGCGGGATGATGCCCTCTAGGAGTTGGCCCGGGTCCGGGCTCAAATCCACGCCTCCGAGACCGCCAATGACCGTCTCCGGCGGGAGGCCAAGGCGAAGGAGGACGCCCTCCGGGAGCTCGAGGGCTCGAGCGTCTGGGCGGTGACGGACGCGGGCCGCTCCGTCCACTCGGCCCTCGAGGGCCTTGGAGTGAGCCTGGGCTCCGGGAGCAGCTCCGAGGCGGCCCCGGTAACTTTCACAGAGGCTGTGCGTTTTCTCAACGCACAAGTCTCCGTGATCTCGGAGGCCGTGGATGCCCGGGAGCGAGGCCGGGTGATCCCCGTGGTGGCGGTCGCGGCCGGGCTCGTTGAGCACCGGGGGGTGGGCACCTGGGCAATCGGGGGCCGCATCCCCCGGAGCTTCCCGTAGATTTTTGAGCCCTTGCGCCGGGAGGTGGAGCAGCTTGCCGGGAGCTTCTACGACCGGATCATCTGGGCGAGGTTCCCGGCACCGGCGCCTCCGGGAGTGGACGCACAGGCTCCGGCGGGAGGCCCCGGTGGGAGGACACCAATGATCAAGTATGAGCCTCCCCCCGGGTCTAAATAGGACCCCTTTTTGTTTGTTTGATTTTTTGTTCCTAGTTGCTTCTTAGAGGAAGCCCCGGACACTTGTACGAAAATATTTCGAATGCAATAGAAATTGAAATTTTTTCTAAGTCTTAAATGAATGCAATGTACCAGGCTTCCCGGGAGGTTACTCCCGGGCGAAGGTCCGGAAGAGGTTCCCCGGGGGCGAGGCCTTTGAGCCCTGGCAGGTGCCCCCCGGGGGACGCCCAAGCCGCTTTAATCTTGTTGAGTCTCTTCTCCGGGGAACGCAGCGGGGACGTTGCCCGGGAGCCGATCCGGTTGCGATGGCATCCAGAGTGGCACCTGGATAACTTCGATAATCACCACGCCGAACTATCCCCTCAGCGTCCGGGGTCCCGGATGATCCCCCCTCTTCGGATACTTCCACCAGCGGGCTACGAGTATTGGCCCAAGAACCTGCTCCGGGAAGCCCAGCGCCGCATACCCGGCTTGTACCGGGACCTGACCCGGGAGCTATCTGAAAGTCTCCGGCCCAGCGCCGCATATGCGGCTTGTACCGGGACCTGACCCGGGAGGTATCTGAAGGTCTCCGGGATTATTAGATGTAGGTGCTTGAGGACGTAGACATTCCCGGTTATAATCCGGGTTGTATCGTATCCGATGTAATGACACCCACCGGAGGGGGAAGATGTCCTCCGGTTGAATGATCAATAAAGTTGCTTTGAGATTTCTTCAATTGAGCTAAATTTAGCCTGTTTATTTTTGAAGTCCGCGACAATGTGATTCCCGGGTGCTCCTTATCCCCCCCCACAGCGGGCCGGATGGTACCTCCGCGCGCTGTGGGGGTAACAAAGCTCCCGGGAAGAAGATCCGTTGCTTAAGACTTTTTCCCAAGTTAGAAATTTCGGTTTTTCCGGGAGATTGCTCCGGGAGAACTCTCCAGTCGCCATGAAAATGGGGAGCCAGGAATGAGGTCCCCGGGAAGAAACATCCGGGAAAATCCAAGATGGAATTTTCGAAGAAAATTTTTCCGAGAGACAATCGTCCGGTCGCCGTGAAAACGGGGAGCCGGGAATAAGGTCTACGGGAAAAAATATCCAAGAAAAGCTGAGACGAAATTTCCAGAGAGAATTTTTCGGGAGACAATCGTCTGGTCACCGTGAACACGGGGAGCCGAGAATAATGCCTCCAAGAAAATATCCAAGAATTCCATCTTACTGGGGAGACTATCGACTCCCGGAGGAGGATGTGCCCGATGACGGGTCTGAGTGTTTGGGTAGGGGACAAGTCTCCCAAAGTGACTCGTTACCACGGTCCTTGAGGACCGGGTTGCCTCTTACACCCTCAGTCCACGAGGGGTGATCGTAAGCCGCCCTACGGGAGTGGGACTCCCGTTGCAGGGACTTGTTGGGTCATGATAGCCCACTTCCTCACGTGGAGGGCATCCTCACAGGGAGGGCATCACCATGAGAGACGGTAATGTAAAAAACCTGCATCGAGACAGAGTTGAAGAAAAATCCATTTGCATTAATAACGAACCAAAATACAACGCCTCCCCCCGCGGAATCGTGAAAAGGGGAGGGAACGGTGATTACAATGGCCCCTTCCCCCTCCGGCGCAATCGCTCTGGGGGAGGGGACAGTGAGTACAAGGTCCCCCTTCCCCCTTCGGTGTAATCGCTCTGGGGGAGGGGACGAGCCCGTGTAGGCTAGACATAAAACTTGCGAAGTAAACGCAAGTTCCACGTGTGCTTTAGCTCCTGCTCTTGAAGGTTGGAGAGCTCGTAAGCCCCCGAGCCCAGGACCGTGAGATCCTGTAGGGGCCCTCCCACTTGGGGGAGAGCTTGCCCTGGGCTTGGGGTCTGTGATGCGCTTGAGGACAAGGTCCCCAAGGCGAAAAGCCCTCTCGCGATCGTAGACGGCGTGGCGGAGGAGCGCTCGGTCGCGTTCCTCCTCCACGAGATTGATCTCCAGCCGCTGATTCACTTCATTGGCTTGGTACGCCTCGATCATAGCCCCGTCTAGGAGCTCGACTTGCAGCGATCGAAAGCCAATTTCCAGGGGGAGGACTGCCTCAGCCCCGTATACCAGGGAAAAGGGAGTACGTCCCGTCGCCTGGCTCGGAGTCGTGTACATGGAGCAGAGGATACTAGCGAGCTCCTCTGCCCATGCACCCCGCTTAGAAGCGGTTTGCTCGAGTCGTCGGCGTAACCCCTGTAGGATTACGCAGTTGACCCTTTCAACGGCCCCATTGCTCTGGGGGTGGGCCACTGAGGCGAAGTGGATAATGAGCCCCAGGCCTTCACAGAATTCCGGGAAATAAGCCGAGTCGAATTGGGTCCCATTATCGACAGTGATTTCCCGGGGGACGCCAAAATAACAAACGATGTTTTTCCAGAAAAATCGTTGGATAGCCCGGGACGTGATGCTGGCCAAGGGTTCAGCTTCTACCCACTTAGTAAAGTAGTCGACCGCAACCACCGCATACTTGTAGCCCCCGGGTGCTTGGGGGAAGGGCCCTAGGAGGTCCATCCCCCAGCGCGCAAGGGGCCAAGTGATGGGGATTGTCCGCAGCGCTACGTGGGGGAGGTCATAACCCTTGGCCATCTTCTGGCAAGCCTCGCACGCGGAGACAAGGTCTCGCGCGTCGGGCATCACCGTGGGCCAAGAGAAGCCCTGGCGAAGAGCCTTGGCCGCGATGGCGCGTGGGGCTAGGTGAGAGCCACAGCTCCCTGCGTGGAAGTCCTCGGGAAGCCGGAGTCCCTCCGGCCGCGGAAGGCAACGGAGGAGGGCGGAAGCCCCCTGCTACTACAGCTTCCCTTCCAGCAGGAGGTATGCCCGGGCTTTGGCCTGGAGGCACTTAGCCTCGGTCTCGTTAGGAGGGTCCCCCTCCCCCTTGATGAAGGAGAGGAGGGGGTCCATCCATGACGGAGTCCGGGTGATCTCGGCGACCACCGGGACGCGAGGTTCGTCGCCCGCGTCCGGGGAGGTCACCGAGGGCTTTGCGATGATCTCCAGGAAGGCCCCTTTGGGGAGCAGTTCTCGGGTGCTGGCCGCTCGGGCTAGGGCGTCGACCCAATCGTTGTCCCTTCGTGGGATATGCCGGCTTCGAGGCCGTTGAAGTGCCTCTCCATCATGCACACCTCCTGCAAGTAAAGGCTCAAGTTTGCGTCATGGCACAGGTAAGACTTGTCCATTTGGCAAACTACGAGCTGGGAGTCTCCCTTCACTAGGAGGCGTCGAATCCCCAAGGAGCACGCAAGGCGCAACCCGAGGAGCAAAGCCTCGTATTCGGCGATGTTGTTTGTGGCGGGGAACTCGAGTCGTGCCGCGTACTCGAGTTCCCTCCCCTCGGGGCTCCGGAGGACTACTCCTGCACCAGCCCCGGCGAGACACAGGGAGCCATCGAACATGAGTGTCCAATGGTATCTGCATCGGGGCGGTGTGGGGAGGTCTTTGTCCCCGGGCCCGGAGGTGGGAGTCCACTCCTCTATGAAGTCGGCAAGGACCTGTGACTTGATGGCGGAGCGCCCCGTGAGGGAACGGGAAAAGGGGGCGAGCTCGGCCCCCCACTTCCCGATCCGACCGGTGGCCTCTTTGTTTCGGAGCACCTCCCCCAAGGGGAGGGACGACGGGACGGTGATGGGGTGCCCCAGGAAGTAATGACGAAGCTTCTGGGATACCATCAGGAGGGCGTAGCAGATCTTCTCCATCTCCGTGTAACGAGTTTTGGCCCCTTGGAAGGCTTCACTCACGTAGTACATGGGACGTTGCTGCCCCCCTTGCTCCTTGACCAATACTGCGCTTATGGCGACCGGGGTCGCGGCGAGGTAGAGGAGCAAGGGCTCTTCTGGAGATGGGCTCACGAGCATTGGAGGGCTCGTGAGGTACTTCTTGAGGTCGTCGAAGGCTTCCTGGGCCTCGGGGGTCCACCGGAAACCCTCAAACCCCCGGAGGATCTTGAGGAATTGAAGTCCGCGTTCCCCCGACCGCAAGACGAAGCGGCTCAGCGCGGCTAAGCGGCCAGTGAGTCGCTGAACGTCCTTGACGGAGCACGGCGGGGGCATGTCCAGGAACGCCCAAATCTTTTCGAGGTTCGCCTCTATGCCCCCTGGGACACGACGAAGCCCAGGAGCTTCCCCCCGCGTACGCCAAAGGCGCACTTCTCCGGGTTGAGCTTCAACCCATACGCGCGGAGGTGGCGGAAAGTCTCTGCTAGGTCGCTGACGTGGGCGGTCGCGCGGGGACTTTTAACGACCGCGTCATCGACGTAGACTTCGACGTTGCGACCAATTTGGTCCTTGAAGACCAGCGTCATGAGCTGCTGGAAAGTCGCTCCGGCGTTCTTCAGCCCGAAGGGCATGTGGACGTAGCAGAAGGTTCCGAGGGGAGTTATGAAACTCGTCTTTTCCTCATCCCTTTCCGCCATCCGGACTTGGTGATAGCCCGAGTACGCGTCCAGGAAGCTCATCAACTCGTACCCCAAGGTGGAGTCGACTAGTTGGTCGATCCGCGGGAGTGGGAAGTTTTCTTTGGGGCAGGCGCGGTTGAGGTCGGTGAAGTCCACGCACATCCGCCACTTGCCGTTCGACTTCTTCACGAGGACGGGGTTCACGAGCCACTCGGGGTGTAAGACCACCCGAATGAACCCCGCCTCTCGGAGTCGGGCAATTTTTATCTTGATAGCATCCTGGCGTTCAAAGGAGAGTTTCCTTAGCTTCTGCTTAATTCGGGGGTGACTGGGGGTCACCGCGAGCTTGTGCTCGATGACGTCCCGGGCGACGCCCCGCATGTCAGAGGGCTTCCACGCGAAGACGTCAGATTTTTCGCGCAGGAAGGCCGCGAGTTGCGCTGCATGCTCCTCGGGGAGCTCCGCCCCGATCCGGACGCTTTTGTCCCCGTCGTCCGGGGACAGCAGGACCTTCCGGAGGCCCCCTTCCGGATGCGGCTTGGGGAGGGGCCTCCCAAGAGGTATCGCGGCGACGTCTGAATCCGGGGGAGAGGCCTCTCCCCCCGGGGTTTTGATGATGTTGATGCTCCCGATCTTTCTGGTGGCGCGCTTGTATAGAGCGCGGGCCACGTCTTGGTCTCCCCGGGAGGTGATCAGGCCGTGAGGCCCGAGGATCTTCACGTAGAGGTAGTTCTGGTGGATGGCCGCTCCTAGGCGGTTGATCGTGGTCCTCCCCATGATCGCGTTGTAGGAGGAGGAGAGGTCCACCACGTCGAACCGGACCATGTCAGTCCGGTAGTTCTCCGGGGTGCCGAACGTCATGGGGAGATCGACCTTCCCCACAGGTTGGATTGCCTTCCCAGGGACGAATCCTTGCAGGGGCCCTGCCGCGGGCTGCAAGAGCTTCTCATCAACCTGCATCTCCCTGAAGGCTTTCAGGTAGAGGACATCGGCGGAGCTCCCGCTATCCACGAGGATGCGAGCCAGTGGCAGTTGTAGATGGTGCCGGAGGCGATGAGCGTGTCGTCATGGGGGAAGCGAACCCCGCGCACGTCTTCCGCTGTGAAGGTGAGGGGGACGTCCGACCACTTGGGTGGCGAAGACGTATGTAGCACCCCCACTACCTTTACTTCGCGCGCGTACTCCTTGCGCTGGCGCTTGGAGTCCCGCCCAAAAGAAGACCCTCCCATGATGACATTGACACGCCTCTGGGAAGTTTGGAAGGGGAGAGTTTCTGACGGCTCCTCCTCCTGCTTTCGTCCCTGCTGTCCCCCCGCGGGAGCAGGAAGGGCCGGTAAAGCCGACTGAGAGGGCAAGGAGGCCAGAGTCCCCCCCCTGCCCATGCTGGTCGAGGAACGCCACGAACTGCTGCAACAGCTGATGGCATTCCCGGGTGGCATGGGTACTGGACCTATGGAAGGTGCACCACGGGCCTTCCTTGCTTCCTGTCGCAGGGCCTTCCCGACCGCGGGAGGACTGCCCTCCCCTGCGGCCTTTCGGCTTGGGGAAGAGGCGATTGCGCCTCGGGGCGTCACGCGAGCCGCCTCCACCCTCAAGGACAAAGGTGTCTTGAGGCCGTGGCTCGTTACGACCCCCCTGCCTGGGGTGTTTGAGGGGTTCCCTGGCCCCCCGATCAGCTGGGGCGGGAGCCCCCTGGTTTTTCTTCCAGAGGTCGTCCTCCTCCGCCCGAGCGTACTTTTCAAGTACGTTGAAGAGCTCATTGGCGGAGGAGGGGCAGCTTCGGGGAGCCTCTGGTGGAGCTCTCCCGGGAGGATCCCGCTCTTGCATGCCTCGATGACCGTGGAATCGGGGACGTGAGCCACTTTGCTCTTCAC
The DNA here is from genome assembly GCA_019359835.1 of Pharus latifolius. Lineage (NCBI taxonomy): Eukaryota > Viridiplantae > Streptophyta > Magnoliopsida > Poales > Poaceae > Pharus > Pharus latifolius. The sequence continues at coordinate 33,622,703 of CM033328.1, read as the reverse complement.
TTAAGCGAAGCGCTTAAGGAAGCTGTGGCTGGTCTCCCCTGTCCTCTGCCGGACGGTGTACAGCTGTGAAGAATCCAGGGAACGCACGTAGTTCCCCTGGAAGTTTGCACAGAACTCGCGCTTGAGCTACGCGAAGGACTTGATGGAGCCGGCTTTCAAATTGTAGAACCAGGAGCGGGCGATCCCGGTGAGGTAGAGGGGGAAGACGTTGCATTGCACCGTCTCATCCCCCCCAGCCGCCGAGATGGCTGTGGAATATACCTGCACAAATTCATAGGGGTCGGCCTCACCGTTGTAGTGTTCGATGTGTGGCGGGCGATAAGGCCGCGGCCACCGAATGCACCGAAGTCTGCGGCATAGGGGCTGATTAGCCCCCTGCACTTCCCGGGGAGAGTCCCGGTCGCTGTCTTCTTTGACAGGGGACGCGCCCTAGTTTTCGGAGTCGAGGAGTGGCCCAAGAGGTCCACCAGTGTGGCGGTAACGACGCTTTTCCTCCGGGCCGGGGCTGAGTTCCAGGACGTCCGGGCTCTCCCCCGGAGAGGTTGGCTCTTCGACGGGTTTCTTCCCTCGGGTGGTGCGAGAGCGAAGCTCTCCGCGTCCGCAACCCAGGGGAAACCCTTCCCCGGACTTAGCTGTGCGCATTCGCTCAACCTCCTCCCGGGAGAAACGAACTTCCTCCGCCGAAGGTACCCTCCGGGGCGGCCCCGGTGGAGGAGGGAGCTCGTGCACTGTAGCGACCAGCCCGGAGGCTACTAGGGCCGGCTGGGGCGAGCCCCCTGCGAAGACCGCCGGAACCGGAAAGGGGGAAGCCCCTGTATCATCCGGAACCGGGGAGGGGGTCCCCGCGGCGACGTTCGGAACCGGAAAGGGGGAAACCCCTGTATTATCTGGAACCGGCTAGGGGGGAACTTCCACGGCAACTTCCGGAGCCGGGGCGTCGTTGCGGGGGGAGATCCGCTGTGGCACGGGAGCTGCTCTGTCGACCTCCCCCGGTGCGGTAGGCACAGCCAGTGGGGCGGGACTGGCTCCCGGCGCAGGGAAAACCCCCGGGGTGTAATGGGCCCCTGGCCCCGGGAATGAACCCGGAACGGGGTATCCCTCCGGTGCCACGAAAGGCCCGGGCAGAAAGTAACCCCCGGCACCGGGAAGGATCCCGGCGCCGGGAAGGGTCTGGACGTATGACCCGCCTGGGGAGGATACCCCCCGGTGGGGTCATACGGGGCGGCCAGACCTCCAGAAACCGGAGGGGCCAACGGGTGACCCATAAATGGGGGCATAGCTCCCGGATATGGGTGCTGCGGGTAGGTGGGGGCCGGTAGCCGCACCAATACACGAAGCAGCTCATCCATAGAGCGCTGGGCGCGGAGCTGGCCCTCCACTAAAGCCTCAAGCAAGGCGTCCCGGGGAGCCAGGGGAGACTGGTCCCGGGCGAAGCTACCACGATCGCCGGGATTGACCCGGAGGTTGAACCACCGAAATTAGGAGGGAAGGTGGGAAGTGGTACCTGGTGACGAGGATTGACACCCAAATCAATTCAAATAAATGCACTGTTGGTTCAAGACAGATTCGAGCCAGACATGTGCCCGGCGGTGCGAACTCAAGTCATTTTGAGAAGCATCAGCCCGAGATCACAGGCTTTGCGCGATTAGGTTGCAGGCTTTGTGCGATCAGACCGCAGGCTTCGCGCGGTCAGGAGTTCGTACGCTATACGCGGACAGAATGTCAATATCCGCGCGGTCAGCCAACATCCCGTGGTCAGAGTACTTTCGACCAGGGTACTTGAGGTTCATTTGTCCGGCTACCCCTATGGCGAGGATATTCCAAGTATCCCAAAGATACCTCCACGTGGAAGATCAACCGTCAGGAGGTTAATACGTGCAGTTATCCATGAATAACACGTGTTTAACCTGCGTGGACGTTATGAGCGGTTCTCTAAAAACCGCATCCAACCGTCAGGACAACTGTTTGATGCAGTTATGGTATGGCACCCTTTCGACCAGTATAAAGGAGTGGCAAGATGCATCAAACGGGGGGATTGGAGATCGAAGGATCGAAAGATCGAGCCATCTCAACCACTCAAACAGCCAAGTCTACGGCCCAGATTAGATTATATTTACAAGCCTCCTGGGGCTTCTTTCTGTACACTTGTATAGGAAAAGCCTTCGCTTGTGAAGGTCTTTTCCCACCATCTTCTAAATCTTTACCACACATAGTGAAATCCCAATAGGACGTAGGGCTATTACTCCCACCATCGAGGGCCCGAACCTGTATAAACCTCTCTGTGCTCCTATTCTCTATTTTTCTATATACCTTCCCGGAGGGTCATCTTGAAAGGTCTCGCTATTACAAATTCTGCATAAGTTCGGCTGAGGACTCCAAGTCCGAATCGTCGACAGCTGGCGCCCACCGTGGGGCCTTTTCTCAAGGCGTCCTAATTTTTATCCGGAAGTTCGCTGAAACATGGCTGGAGCATATGATTCCGAGAATGATTTCGATCTCGAGGATTATGCTCACATTCCAATGCCTTCTCCAAGTGATCCTGTTCCAATGGAGGAGATTGAAGGCCAGAATCTTCCAGAGGTGGAATCATCTCTCCAGGTCATGTCCATCGACTAGGGGGCGACTAGTGCACGGTCAGAACCCACCGAGGTTCTTAATGCGCTAGAGGATGAATCCGGTCCGTCATACGACCCCGCTGAGGGGAAGGATGATGTCGACCTGGAAATCAGCCTGGGGAGATTCGACCCTGATAACCTTCACTGTCTCTTTGATTTCGAGTCTGACTTGGAACAAACTTAGATGTTTTCCCCATCGGCAACTTCTCTCCCTAGACAGTTCGCTGCTTTGTCGGAGGAAACTCCTGATCAACAGGCTGCTAGGGAAGAACGGGATCGCAAACAGAAGGAGGATCAAGATCTCGAGCAACAAAACAATGAACTACGCAGAACTGCCCTAGAGGCTCTTCAAGATGCGCAGGCTCGTTACGATGCTGCTCCGAGTTCTTCTCGACGGTCGCGTGGTCGCAAACGTGACCAGACCCCTTCTTTGCCACCGGAGCGTTTCCCAGTGAACGAAGAAACACTAACACCTGGTGCCCCTAGGAGAAGCACCCATGGTCGACTGCGGTCTATCGCAGAGGTCATGCGTAACTTTCCTCCTACGGTCACGGATGCGCAGAAACCTGCCTTTTACAGGATCCTGGCGGAAAGACTGGATGAGGTCGCGTCTGAGGCGACCCCAACGGTCTCCTCCCGCTCGGTAACACGTTCCCGCGAACGAGAGTGTCCTCATTCTGATTCTGGCCGACGAAGTTACCCACCGCCCGTACCGTCCCGACAGGACAAGTACCGGCGAACACAAGATTCTCGTAGTAGGGATCGAGTTCCTGTCCACTCTGGTTTGGGACCACGAGTAACTTCACCGCTGCGTGAGGTCGCTCGAAACCCGGTCGAGAGTCACAGGGCAATTCACGGTCCCTACGTCGGTTGTAAAGCTTTCTCGCCCAGCCTACGTGCGGTCGTTTGGCCTGATAAGTTTCGACCAGGGGCCATTGAGAGATTTGATGGAACTCAGAACCCATCCGAGTTCCTTCAAATCTATATTACTGCCATCCAAGAGGCGGGGGGCGATGACAAGGTTATGGCCAACTACCTGCCAACTGTCCTCGCAGGACCGGCTAGAACCTGGCTGTTTAACTAGCCCGAAGGTTCCATCTATAATTGGGAAATGCTGTGCGATGCTATCCTCAGCAATTTCCAAAACTGTTACCAAAAGCTGGGTAAAGAGGACGACCTTCATCGGCTATGACAAACTTCAACCGAAACTCTTCGGCAGTTTGTCAAAAGGTTTGTCGGGGTGAGGAATACCATCCCGAACATATCCGATGGCTCCGTCATTAGGGCATTTAAACATGTTGTTCGATACCGGAGATTTACCGAAGATTTGCTTATTCACCCTCCTCGATCAGTGGCCGATCTGTTCGATATGGTCAATCGATACTCTGATGCAGCCGAAGCGGTCGAATGGAACCGGATGGTCGACAAGGGTGACCTACCACCACAAGCAGGTTTCAAAGACTCCAGGAAAGAAGATTCAAGCAAGAAGCCGAAATCTTCATCGGGTGGGAAGTCAAAAAAGTCGAAGAGGAACCGCTCTGGACAATACCGCGAGGTCACAGTCGCGGAGAAGCCGCCTTCGACCAAAGGTAACAAGCCTTCATTCAAAAATAAAACTGCCTCTGGTGGTCGGAATGTCGACCAGCCAGAAAAGTCAACTAATCCGCAGGAGGGCAAGAAGTGGTGTCCACTCCACAACTCCACGGGCCACAACCTCAAGAATTGCAGGAGTTGGTTGAAGCAACTGCATGATTTCTACCAGGGAGTTGGGCCAATGCGAACCTTACCACCTAAAGAACAGGAGTGCGGGCTTAGGGACGCCGACGGAGATGAGGAAATGTCCTACCAGGTACCTCAAAATCATATTAATGTTATTTTTGGAGGTTCTTCTTCTTTCGTTTCCAAAAGGCAGTTTAAGGCCTTTTACCGAGAGGTTAACCAAACGGAGACATCCCTTGGTGAACCTCAATACCCCCGTTGGTCGGATACACCTTTGACATTCGATCGCACTGATTGTCCAGCGGGGTTAACACGACCATTGAGGCTCCCTCTAGTCATTACCCCGATCATCAGTAACGCGATAGTTGAAAGGGTCCTGATCGACGGAGGAAGCTCCCTTGACATTTTGTTAGTCAAGGCACTCGACGAGATGCAAATTCCTCGCTCGAAGATTAAGCCCATAATCCATCCGTTTTATGTGATAATCCCAGGCCCCTCCATGATGCCGTTGGGACAAGTGGTCCTCCCAGTCACACTGGGAGAACCAGATAACTTCCGAACAGAGTTGGTTCCTTTTGATGTAATCGATTGTGATTCGGCTTATAATGCAATCTTTGGCAAGCCAACTCTTGCTAAGTTCATGATGGCAACGCACTATGCTTATCAGTGCGGAAAATTGCCTGGCCCCAAAGGTGTCATCTCGGTCCGAGGTAGTCGCAACGTGGCACTCACATGCGACCGGCTATCTTTGGAGATGGTCGATCAACTTCCCCTCCGGGACACCCAGGTCGCCACCGTTGCCACCGACGCGATCAAGACTGCTCCTCGACCAGATGAGAAACTCAAACTGGTTCCTTTGTACCCAGATGATCCATCCAAGACAATTCGGGTCGGATCAGCTATGGATGACAAATAGGAACTCGACCTCATTGCTTTCCTCCGGGCTAATGCAGATGTGTTTGCGTGGAAACCGTCCGACATGCCCGGTGTCCCAAGGGAAGTAATTGAGCACAGGTTAACAATTCGACCTGGACAACGACCAATAAAGCAAAAGCTCAGGCGTTTTGCTGTTGACCGACAGGAAGCCATCCGAGAGGAGTTGGACAAACTCCTACAGGCCGGGTTTATCCGTGAAGTTGATCACCCGGAATGGCTCGCCAATCCGGTCATGGTCCGCAAGTCAAATGGCAAGTGGCGCATGTGCGTCGACTACACTAGCCTCAACGCTGCTTGTCCGAAGGATGACTTTCCCCTTCCCCGCATCGACCAGTTGGTCGACTCAACTGCGGGTTGCGAACTGATAATTTTTTTGGACGCTTACTCAGGATATCATCAAATTAGAATGGCAGAAGACGATGAAGAGAAAACTACCTTCATCACCCCGTTCGGCACATACTGCTACGTCAGAATGCCGTTCGGTCTCAAGAACGCAGGTTCCACGTACCAGCACTTGATGCAAAAGACCTTTCTTTCCCAGATAGGGCGTAATCTCAAAGCATATGTAGACGACTTGGTTGTAAAAAGTACCAAGAGATTGTCGCATTTGGACGATCTCGCTGAAACCTTCTGTAATTTGAATCGCTTTGGAATAAAATTAAACCCGGAGAAATGTTCTTTCGGGGTTTCTTCAGGAAAACTTCTTGGTTTCCTTGTGTGTTCCAAGGGAATTGAAGTTAATCCTGAGAAAATCAGGGCCATTGAACAGATGAGATCGCCCTCGACCATGAAGGATGTTCAACGCCTGGCTGGTTGCATGGCGGCTTTAAGTCGTTTCATATCGCGACTAGGCGAAAGGGGATTGCCTTTCTTCAAAGCCTTGCGGAAGCATCACAATTTTACATGGTCGGATGAGGCCGAAAAAGGGTTTCAGGAGGTCAAGACGTATTTATCCAGTCCGCCAGTATTGGTGTCTCCCGACAAAGGAGAACCATTGCTCCTTTATCCGGCGGCCACACCGCATGCAGTCAGCGCCGTTCTGATCGCGGATAGGGAAGTAATACACAGACCCATCTACTATCTGAGCGAGGTACTTCATGGTCCTAAGGAGAGTTACCCTGAGGTCCAGAAGATACTTTACGCGCTACTGATGGCTTCCCGTAAGCTACGACACTACTTCCAAGCGCACAAGATCATAGTACCCTCCTCTTTTCCTTTGGGGGATATTGTCCGAAACCCAGAGAAATCTGGTCGAATCGCCAAATGGGCGGTCGAACTCGGTGCCTTCGAGATCCATTTCACGCCCCGCACAGCGGTTAAGTCTCAGGTTTTGGCCGACTTTGTGGTCGAATGGACCAACCCTGAGCCACCCGTGCAGGTGCCAGAGGAATTGGAGTGCCCCAATTACTGGACAATGTACTTTGACGGCTCCCGTAGTTTTCAACACTCGGGGGCTGGAGTGGTCTTAGTTACACCTCAGGGCGAATAGCTTAAGTATGTCATCCAACTACACTTTGTTGCGATCAACAACGCAGCAGAGTATGAAGGTCTTCTTGCAGGGCTCCGGGCAGCAAAATTCCTCGGAGTCCGTCTATTAGTGGTGAGGGGAGACTCACAGCTGGTCGTAAACCAGGTAAACAAGGAGTACAGCACCTCCAATGAGACAATGGCTCATTACCTGGGGGAAGTGAGGAAATTGGAAAAACACTTCAGTCATTTCGAAGTCCAATATATCCCGCGAAAGGACAACATTCTCGCAGACCAATTATCCAAAATTGGGTCCTCACGAACATCCGCTCCGGCAGGAGTGTTCATTGAACACTTGGACCGTCCTTCGATCATGACTTCGGTCGAGGATGATCCGGTAATAGCCTCCGTTACCAACCTCGGTCAGGAACAGGATTGGACTCATCCATTGAGAGTCTATCTTGAACACGGGACCCTACCCGAGGACGAAACTGAAAACGATCGGTTAATTCGAAAAGCGCGCCTGTACAAGCTCATAGATGGGGTTCTGTACAGAAAAGGTACTCAAGGAGTATTCATGCGTTGCATATCTCAGGAGGAAGGAAAATCCCTCTTGAAAGAAATACATGACAGTGTATGCGGTGCACACGCGTCATATCGGACACTGGTCGGAAAAGCTTTTCGACAAGGATTCTACTGGCCTTCGGCACTCGATGATGCCAAGCACATGGTCAAAAAGTGTCCTCAGTGTCAGTTTCACGCGAGACAGGTTCATCAACCTGCCTATGCGTTACAAACCATTCCCCTCGCATGGCCTTTCGCAGTTTGGGGAATGGATATAGTCGGTCCTATGCCACAAGCTGTCAACGGGTGCAAGTTTCTGTTCGTAGCCATTGACACGTTTACAAAGTGGATCGAGGCCGAACCGGTACGAAATATTACCGCATCAGCAGCACAAAAGTTCTTTCACAAGAACATTGTGGCTCGATTTGGTGTTCCAAACCGTCTTATCACCGACAATGGTTCTCAGTTTGCTAGTGGTCTTTTCCCAGACTATTGCGACCAGATTGGAACTAAAGTGTGCTTTGCTTTTGTGGCACATCCACAAAGCAATGGTGCTGTAGAACGGGCCAATGGGCAGATACTACAAGGCATTAAAAAACGTGTTTTTGATCGCCTTAAGACTCGCTCGGGGGCTTGGGCAGACGAGCTCTATACCATTCTATGGGCACTACGAACTACCTCTAGTTGAGCCACCGGTGAGACGCCCTTCCATCTGGTCTATGGGGCCGAGGCTGTACTGCCTATGGAAGTCAGTATTGGCTCTGTTCGGACAAAATGATTCGAACAGGTTGATCAGTCCGAACAGCGGTCACAAGATCTCATCCTCCTAGAAGAAAGGCATGACCGCGCTTTGATCAAGTCCGCAGCATACTTGCAAGCTTTACGCAAGTATCACAGTAAAAGGGTGCGACCACGTAGTCTTCACGTGGGCGACTTGGTCTTACGAAAAATCCAAGATCAGTCTAATCGCAACAAATTCTCCCCGAAGTGGGAAGGCCCTTACACTGTTGTCTCGGTGTCGCGACCAGGATCCGCGCGGTTAGCTATGGAGGATGGTCGAATTTTGTCCAATACTTGAAACATCGATCAACTTCGCAAGTTTTACGTGTCAGTACTCAACCCCATTTTTCCTGTTCAATTAGCATTTTTTCATAAAATAAAAAATGTTTTGCTTTCATATGATGAATATTTCCCTTTATGCCCATCCACTGCGAATTCGGCTCGGGGGCTGGTCGCCCGCGGTTAGATCATTATAACATCCTAGTCGGATTCGCTGGCCGATCTCATAACCACTTTCAGATAAGTCACTCCTAAATAAGCCGTTTCTCAATGCACACGGGGCTTTCTGGCAAGTCCTTGGTTATCTGAGTGGCTGCTGGTTTGCAAACAAGGCTAGGTGTTATAGTGATCATAATTGTTGGTTCGATCACTCACCCCTGGTAGTTATATTCGCTTTTCTCCTGTGTTTGTAATACTAAGTCTTCAGTATCTACAATCACAGGGGGGCTAGGGGGATATGTTTATAATATGAAACGACATAAAACAAAAATATATTCATTTTCAAAAAATGAATTTCCATGTGCATTGCATTGTATACAACTGTTTCTGTACAGGCATAGGGATCATTCGATCCCAAGCTCAGTCAGGAGCTTATCTACAAGGGGATTAATCTCCTCCATGACAGCCTCTAGTTGCTCTTCACTCTCGACCTCAACCGGTCCCACCAATGGATTCAGATCTGCATCTGGGCCATGGTGAAGACGAACCCGGCTGAGGACAGCGGAAGCGGCTGACCGAACTCTGGTTCTGATCGCCTCTGCTCGTCGCTGTGTATCCTCAGGGAGATACTCGAGAAGTGACTCCGCTTGGGCCTTGACTAGCGCATACCAGTCATCTTGGCTGAGATTGTCTCTTGTGGTTTCGACCACATCAGCCTTCAGAAGATGAGCCACTGTCTTCAGTTTTTCGAAGACTGAACGGCTCAGCTTTCCAATCGCCTTTTCGGAGGTTTGGATAGAATCCTGGAGGAGTTTATTATCCTGGCTGAGTTGCTTTATTTGACCAGCTTACGCTGCAACAAGAAAAAATATTACTCACAGGTTATGAGGACAAGTCTTCCTAACCAGGAATCGACTTACCAACAAGTTGTGACCGCAGTTTGTTGTTTTCGATCTCTTGGTTCCTAGCCACTGAGAGCGAATGAAGCTTGACTGTGGCCACTTCTTTGTCCAACAATGCCACCTTTCTGTAGTAAAACAGAAGGGGTGGTCATAACCAATTGATATTTTTTACAAATTGAGGAGTAATGGTCCTCACCTGCGCAAGCTGTCTCGTTCTCTTTGTATGGCCTCTATGCCTGCCACCGTAGCACGCGATTGGGCCATCATCCGGGATAGTTCCTGCGATGCAAAAGGGGAATTAAAGGTGTCCTATATATAATTCAGGCGCCTAGAGAGAGGTTCATCATACCTTCATAAACTCCTGTATTGAGGCATCTCCTGGACTAACGGGAAGACTCATTGAAGGTCCGAGGGCGCCTACAGCAGGGGTGGGAGATGGGAGTGCCTGCTGGGCACTGCCTCCGGTCGCCGTCGGTTGCGACTGGGTCCTTGTGCCTGTTTCTCCTCCCACGGCCCGGACGACTTCCTGGACCCAGGGGACGGAGCGCTCCTCACTGGAGGCTCCGGCACTAGCAGCGACTTCAACCCTCCCCGAAGTGGTTGAAGGGCTGGATGTTGTTTCTTTTCGCCTGACAAAGGAAAGAAGAATCGAACAATCACACTTCATGACCATCATTCAAATACAATCAGGATAAAGATTCTTACCTTATTTGAAATCCCATTAGCTTTTGAGATTTCAAGGGAGGCTCCCCTCGAGAAAGGGGACAATTGCCGTCTGTCCTGATCCTCCTCTTGGAGAACAAGGCATCTCCCCCCTGGGTATGTTCTTCGGTTAGCACATTTCTAGGGGAAGATGAAGACGAATGAGAAGAATCTTTACCTGAGCAATTGGTCCCATTGGCGGGGTCGCATCCGAAGGCCTCGATGGCTCCTGGACTTCTGGGGCCGGCACCTCGTGTGCAACCACCACAGGATCTTGTGCAACCACCTCCACTCCAGTCTGTGGAGGTGGAGGATTTTCCTCCCTGGGACTGGCAGGAGTTACAGGGGGAAGCTCTTCTCCCTGCTTAAGCGTTCACTCATCAAACACACAGAGGGAATTGGTGAAAGCAAGACTGTGAGAGAATCTTACCACAGTCATCCCCTCGACCAGGGAAGTAGAGGTGACTAGCTCTGAAGCTTCAGGAGCCAGGGGATCATCCGCGACCACAAGGCATTCCGTGACCGCAGGGTCTGCTACGACCGCCTCTGCAGCGGCCGTTGTTTCGGCGGAATGAGTTGAAGCATCACCGGATGGACAGCCCGCAATCTTCCTCCTCTGGTGAACTAGAGGGACTTCATCGTCTTCCTCCTCGCTCCCCTCTCCCTGTACAACGAAGAAGTAATTCCAGTTCGCACCTGGAAAGATTGGAGGGACATGATATCTTACCGCAGTTTTTCTGGCGGTAGGAGGAATGCTTCGTGAAGACCCTTCCCCAAGATTTAGCCTTGCTTTCTTAGGGGCAGGATTCCTCGTCCTAGGTCTCAAGGAGACCTTCTTCACGTATTTCGTCGTTGGCTTCCCCAGGGAACCAACGTTCTCGCTGGGAAGTGTTGCCTCGGCGAACCTCCCTAGAAGCTGTTCTCATTCCAATAGAATTAGTGCTGGATATACATGAGACCTACAAAACAGAGGCCAAGTGGGAAATGTACCTTTCGACGCTCCTGTTTAAGGTCGTCACCGGCGTGAATCAAGCTTTGGGGACGAGGCGATCCCCTGGGGCCTTCTACCTCGGCGTTGTACGCCCGGAGAAGGTAGTTAGTCCGCCTCTCAATTTCGGCAGAGGACAGGACTGTTCCCAGACATGAATCAAATCAATGCATTTCAGAAATGACAAAGGGAGTTCAGTGTCAGAAATGAATACCTTCATTATAGTCAAGGGTGCTGTCTGCCATGGACTTGATCTCCCAAGCCGGATGAGCCCTTTCACGCAGGTGGCCCACCCGGTTCTTCACAAAGTCTCGAATGACGTCCCGTGCTGTCAATCCTTCTTCGACTAAGTGAAGAATCACCTCGGCGTGCTTCATGAACTCCGAGTTCATCGCCGGGAGAGTGTCCAACTCGCTCGGCTTCTCCGGCCGGGTGGAAAGGGATACTCCTTCTTATCCCTTAGCCGGAAGTAAATGCATCCGGCGGCGTTGGCGCTCTTCGACCACGCCGAGAAGTAAAATCACCGGAAGAGATCCATGCTAGGATACACTCCGACGAACGCCTCGCACAGGTGTTGAAATACTGCCAATATCAACACCGCGTTGGGGTGGAGATTGATTAACTCCAACCCGTAGTGCTCGAGGATGTCTTTCAGGAACCGACTCTCAGGGAATCGGAACCCGCAGCGCAAGGACTCCTCGAAAACCACCAACTCGCCCTCTCGGACGGTCGGGGTTTCTTGATCCTTCTCCGCAGGCCGCCAGTTGATTAGCAGCCGCGGAGGAAGGATCTCCTCCTTCTCCAACAACATCAAACTCTCCTCGGAATGGTGGATGGTTCGGCTCCAGGACGCCATTATTCGGTGGAGAGTTGAAGGAAAAGTTGGTAACTTTTGGGGAAGACGAAGGCTAAGAGGAATGAGGGTTTTGTGCGGCGGAGATGTTGAGGCTTTTTGGCTGAGTGGCTTCTTTAGGAAGACATCTGCTCCTTTTATAGACCCGAGGAGATGCATTAATGTGAGCAACGTTCCATTCAAACGTTCCACTGAGTATTTTATTCATTCATTTCCCATAATGGATACAGTCTCTGGCGGACTGATCCGGGAGGATCTCCAAGTCCTGATCGCATACGGCTTCGCGACCTGGATGAGTCCGCGACCATGGATTGGTTCGCGACCAGGAAAAGGAATTCGTTCCCTGTTCGGAATTGTAATCCGATCCGAATGTGTATGACTAAGCTTATCTGTTTAGGATTAGTTATATGAGTCTAATACGTTTAGGTCTCTAAGTCTGATACGTACTCATACGATTGGACTATAAATACCTTGTAATAGGTCTAGTTTAGATCATCGAACTCAATCGAAGAGTCATAGAACTTATTTGAGTTTTAGACACTTATAGTTCCTTCGACGTAGGCAAGTGTGCCTAACGTTCGACGTGTAAAGCCCTCTTTGAAATAAAGAGTTGTGCAATTACTTTGGGTTTCGGTATTTCCGAGTAAGATCCCGTTATTCCGCATATTAGAATCTGGGCGAGCCTAGTGCGAACACCAAGACTAGGTCTCAAACAGATCATGGACCCGTTAAAGTGTTCAGGCATCAGATCTAAAACAAAAAGACTTCTTTGTTTTAGAAACTGAAAGTGCAAAAGGCCTGAAAAGTTTTCCGTACTTTTCAGAGGACGTTTTCCTTTTATAGGCTTTGGACATTTTCATAAAAAAAATCATACGACTCAATTTTTGGACGTATGGATATATTTTGACCGGGTTGTGGTATGATCGAGACTATACTTTTGATTAAGCTCCAATTCTAATCGAAGTAACGGTCTGATCGAGTCCCAATTCTGGTCACAGTATGTTTCAGTTCTAACTGCAGTTTTAAGTCTGATCGCGGTGTCAGAGCTGGTCGCAGTACTTTTATAAAAGTGTGATTCTGATCGCAGAACTGAAATTTCCCTGTGTATGAATGGTCGCGAAGGCATTGCTCATGGCCATATATTCACACAGAAGATGTAAAGAATATTTATATGAAGAAAGAAAATTTTATTTCTTGCATTCTTTACATACAAAAGGGATACCGGCGACCAGGGCGTCGACCTGATCCGAAAGAAGTTTGTAAAGTTCTCCTAGGGACATGTTGTTGTCAGTAGGATCTACACTGACAACCCCAAGAGAACTAGCAACTAACCTAAGCCTATCTACGTCATCCCTAACAAGAGGTACACTACTGTTCCTAATCAAATCGGAGAGTTCCCGCTGTTGCTGAGCGTGGTCCCTCTCTCAACGGAACTGGAGCGCCTCTTCACGGGATCGTTCAAAACATTCTGCCAGATGCAGAATCGCCGAAGACATTTCTTCGGTCTTCTTCTCCAGGGCATTCTTCTCCTCCAGAAGATTATGTCCGGAAGGAAGAAACGAAGCAGCAGAAGGCTGATCACTGGGGCCTCCAATCTCCTACATTTTGCAAAAGTTAGTAGTGCAAACTATAACTATCAGCGAAAGGGGAGGAGGATTATTACCTGTCCCTGTTCATGACACGTTGATGTAACCATCCTGGGAAGTTGATCATCCGATAAAATTGGACGATCACCAGATGGAGGAAGTACAACCTTCCCACCAGAAGATGACCTTCCCAACACAGGTTGGGGATCTTCTGACCGAATAGTCACCGCTTGTTGGCCAGAAAATCGATCACCCAAACAAAAGCAAGGAGTGCTAGAGAAGAAAGCTGAAGGAAGAAAAGATGATTTCTCATCTTCTACCTTTGCTCTGATGGAAGATCCTTCGTCAACCTTGGATTTCTTCCTTGAAGGAGATAGATCTTCAGGCATTTGGGACTCCTACTTGAGAACTTCGTCTTCATCACTTTCAATCTCGATAATGTTGTGATCTGCCATCGGGAAGTATATGAAGAGAAGGGTGAAGGTGACTTTAGAAAGGATTAAACCGTAAGAGGAAATTGTGAAGCTTTACAGAACGAAAGACCCGGTATTTATAGCCGCCAAGGTGACGGATCGCATTCTGAATCACCTCGGGTTCTTAAAAAGCATTTACATTTTCACCTCGGGTTAAAAAACATTTCAACAGCGCCATCATTACCTGTCACGTAATACCCAGAGCCCGTCTCAGGGAACCAACCGACCTACTTAGTGCACCACTAAGTGGGGAATTTGAAGAGTCGGGTTAATAATCCGATGCATTTCTTTAAATTTAAAGTGAACACGCCCCTTTGTTTTCTTTAAATTTGGAGGCTAGCTGACGAGGATTGACACCCGAATCAGTTCAAATAAATGCACTGTTGGTTCAAGACAGATTCGAGCCAGACATGTGCCCGGCGGTGCGAACTCAAGTCATTTTGAGAAGCATCAGCCCGAGATCACAGGCTTTGCGCGATCAGGTTGCAGGCTTTGTGCGATCAGACCGCAGGCTTCGCGCGGTCAGGAGTTCGTATGCTATACGCGGACAGCATGTCAATATCCGCGCGGTCGGCCAACATCCCGCGGTCAGAGTACTTTCGACCAGGGTACTTGAGGTTCATTTGTCCAGCTACCCCTATGGCGAGGATATTCCAAGTATCCCAAAGATACCTCCACGTGGAAGATCAACCGTCAAGAGGTTAATACGTGCAGTTATCCATGAATAACACGTGTTTAACCTGCGTGGAGGTTATGAGCGGTTCTCTAAAAACCGCATCCAACCGTCCGAATAACTATTTGATGCAGTTATGGTATGACACCCTTTCGACCAGTATAAAGGAGTGGCAAGATGCATCAAACGGGGGGATCGGAGATCGAAGGATCGAAAGATCGAGCCATCTCAACCACTCAAACAGCCAAGTCTACGGCCCAGATTAGATTATATTTACAAGCCTCCTAGAGCTTCTTTCTGTACACTTGTATAGGAAAAGCCTTCGCCTGTGAAGGTCTTTTCCCACCATCTTGTAAATCTTTACCACACATAGTGAAATCCCAACAGGACGTAGGGCTATTACTCCCACCATCGAGGGCCCGAACCTGTATAAACTTCTCTGTGCTCCTATTCTCCATTTTTCTACATACCTTCCTGGAGGGTCATCTTGAAAGGTCTCGCTATTACAAATTCTGCATAAGTTCGGCTAAGGACTCCGAGTCCGAATCGTCGACACCTGGGTCTGGCCGCCTCCGGGCGGAAGTACCGGGACGGTCGTGTCCCCGACGGGTGGCGTCGGGTCACCGGGGCCGGCGTCACCGGGAAGGGCACGGGCCCTCATTCTTGGGGGAGCCATAGCGACTCGTCATGAGTCCCCACGGACGGCGCCAGCTGTCGTGGTATTGCGAATACCCCGGCAGGTTTTGTGGACGATCCTAGTGAAGAAATGATGATGCGGGCTGACCGGGTGACCGGTCCTCCCCCGCCGGACAAACACAACAAATGACACGAGGGTTTATACCGGTTTGGGTCCCGGTGGGGGCCCTAGCCCTGTCGGTGTGCTCCCGACTTGAGTCGGCTGGGGGAGCTCACTCGGGGAGAGGGGCTCCGGAGCACACCTGTGAGATTGTCTATTCTAGCAATAATGAGCAAGTTGTTCTTTACAAGAGGTGTACCAGGGCTTTTATAGCCGCAAAAGAAGCAAAAGGACTAAACTACCCCACCTGCTACCGTTGGATCAAAGGGTAGCAACGTCCTTCTCCCGGCCAGGCACCTCGGATGCTTAACAGGTATCCGTTGATTCCCGAGGCGCTCCTCGCATGACCTTCACATGACCCGGGACCGGAGACTCCTGTCTCCGGAAGGATGACAACGCCCGGGACAGGCACCGGGGGCCTTGTCCCCGGGCTAGAGGCACAACTTCTTACCTGGGCTTAGTCTCGTGGAGATTTCCCCGAACATGACTAATATGTGCACAACAATGGGAGAAAATAAATAGAAAAATCAAGAAAATCTGATAAATATCATCTGGGTGCGGAGTTGGCCCTCAGCAAGAGCTTCGAGCAATGTGTCCCGGGGAACCGGGGGCGCAGTCGGGGGGACGGTAGTCCCCGCCGAAGCGGCTGCAGTCACCAGGCTGGATTCGGAAGCCTGTCTACCGAAAGTAACCGGAAGGGTGGGGGTGATACCTTGGTTTGGCCGCGTCCAGACGAAAGTGCCGGGGCGGCAGTGTCCCGAGGGGGTGGCACCGGGTCACTGGGACCGGCATCACTAGGTAGCGCAGGAGCCCTTGTTCTTGGGGGTGCCATGGCGATTCATCACGAAGTCCCCACGGACGGTGCCAACTGTCGTGGTATTACAAATACGTTGGCAGGTTTTACGAACGTTCCTAGCAAACAAACAACGATGCGAGCTGACCGCGTGACCGGTCCTCTCCCGTCGGGCAAACACGAATAGTGACAGTTGGGTTTATGCAGGTTCAGGCCCCAGTGGGGCCCTAGTCCTGTCGACGTGCTCCCAACGTGAGTCGGCTGGGGGAGCTCTCTCGTGGGAACAGTGCTCCTAAGCACGCCTATTGTTTTCTTGTGTATTGATGATAATGAGTTATCCTTAGTTACAAGAGAGGGTTACAAGGGCATATACAAGCCCAAAAGACGCAAATTACAAGACCACCCCGACTGCGGTCGTCGGATCAAGGGGCATCAACGTCCATCAATTGGCCAGGGACTCGGATGCTTGACAAGTGTCCTTGCAGATTCCCGAGGCGCTCCTCACGTGACCCCCACGTGACCCTGCACAGGGGGCTCCGCGGCCTTCACCCGGACGGGGTCACCGGGGGCCCCTGTCACCAGGAAAATGGTGGCGCATGGGCCGGGGTCGCCGGGCAAATGGTGGAGCCCGGGACGGGGTCACTCGGGGCCCTTGTTCCTTGGCAAATGGCGGCACACGGTGCGGGCTCACCGGGTGCCCCTATCGCCGGGCAAATGGTGGCTCCCGGGACGGGGTCACCAGACAAACAGCAGCTCCCGGGGCGGGGTCACCGCGTGTTCCTGTCCCCGGGCAAACGGCGGCGCCCGGGATGGGGTCACTGGGGGCCCGTATCACCGGGTAAATAGCGGCGCCCGGGACGGGGTCACCGGGTGCCCTGTGGTTGGCTAATGGTGGCGCCCGGGACGGGGTCACCGAGGGCCCGTGTCACCAGGCAAATGGCGGCGCCCGGGATGAGGTCACCAAGGGCCCGTGTCCCTGGGCAAACGGCGGCACCCGGGACGGGTCACCAGGGGCCATGTCCGGGGCAAATGGCGGCACTCGGGATGGGGTCACCGGGGCGCTTCTCACCTGGCTCGTTCCCTTGCCATTTTTCCGCATAGTGAGCGGTACTGACCGACTAGTTTCTCCGGAGCTTCCGACACATCGTTGTGGTCGAACAGTACATGCGGCTTTTCCCACTTGTCAAGACGCGCGCATATCATCCGGCCTCGCCCCTTTCTCTTCTGTGACTGGGTCACAGTGGACTGGGTGACCTCTGGCCCAGGCGTCTCATCGTCAGAGAGGTCACTCTGACTCCTCGATTGGTTCATTTCACTGAACATATCAGTTCCTAACATAAGTGAAAGAGAGAGCAGTATAAGTAAATCTAAAACTTAAAATTGAACAAGAATGGTAGAAATGGTGGGGAGGCGACGGAGGTGATCGCGCCTGAAGGTGGGGAGGTGATGGAGGTTATCGCGCTTGATGGTAGGGAGGCGATGGAGGTGATCGCGATGGATGGTGGGGAGGCGATGGACGTGATCGCGTCAGACAGTGGGAGGGCGGAGAGAGCTAGGGCAAGTGAGGTGAAGAGTCGTGAAGTGTGGAAATGAAAGGGACAAAGCCCGCCTTAAACTATGTACTATGCAGAGAGATTATCATAGACGGTTCTGAGTTCACAACCATCTATGACCTATTACTTTCACATACGGTTGTGAACTCAGAACCGTTTGTAATAAACTTTCAGACGGTTCTGAGATCAGAACCATCTGTGATAATCTCTCTACATAGTTTAAACTATGTGATAGTAATAAGTCACATCGTACATAGTTCAACTATATAGAAATTATCACAGACGGTTCTGATCTCAGAACCGTTTAAGAGTCTATCACAAACGGTTCTGAGTTCACAACCGTATGTGATAGTAATAAGTCACAGATGGTTGTGAACTCAGAACTGTCTGGGATAGTTGCCCACTCTTCTATGCAATGATGTAGTGCTTAACAGTCAGAAACTCTATAACTCTGAATACTGAAATTTCAATATCCAAAAAGCCTCAAATCTATGCAAATGATGTCCAAATGACCGAAAACCTGTTTTAAATGAAACCTCAAGAGACACTCAGATATTGCAAATGGAGTCCAAATGCTCCGAAAATAGGTTACAATGTGGAGCATGCTCAAATAAATTTTACATACAATGTGGAGTATGCTCAAATAAATTTTTCATACAAATGGGGACTTTGACAGAGAATTTGCACATACGTACGTACACACCCATGTTATCTCAACTTTTCACTTGCCGCAGCCCTACAAAGGAGAGAATTAGAGGATAAGCTCTACCGATGGAAACAGAGAGATAAGGATGGTTGATTACCTTTAAAGTATAACCGTTCCTGGTGATCCAGATGCACGTAACTGGTTTCGTCAATGTCTTCAGTATTGACCTGTACGCCATCTCCAAATGGAGGCGTCTCATCGAATTGATTGTATTCTTCCTCGTCTACGATATTTTCAACTCCAACAATCCTTCTCTTGCCATGAAGGGCGACGTGCCACTTCTTATTGGCCGGGTCAGTGACATAAATGACTTGAATGGCTTGCTTTGCAAATATGAATGGCTCATCTTTATAAGCAACTCGATCGAGATCCATAAAATTGAAATTGTAACTGTCAACCTTCACACCCTGTGGGATTTGGACCCATCGACATCGAAACAGAGGAATCTTGAACAGTACGTAATCGAGCTCCCAAATTTCTTCTATGAACCCATAGTATGAGTTCAATCCACGTACAACCCTTGTTGGACCTATCTTGCTGAACTCCTCATGAGAAGCTTCTACGCTCACTCCACTATTTTGCATAGTGCTCTTTCGATCTTGAGCTTTCGTGTGAAATGTGTACCCATTGATGTCGTATCCCTGCCATGTCTGTACTGTAAATGTTGAACCTTTTGCCAACCATTTAAGATTACTCCCTGGTGACTCGCACTTTCATCCACGCGTTGAATTGACTGTTATGTTCTCTCGTGATCCAAACCTCAGATCGGCGAGGATTGTCTTGTCGTACCATCCACTACCACAGAAACAGACATCTAGGATGCCACATCACACATGGTTATGAACTTTTCAATGGAACACCATCTGCGAAGGCCTGTCGGAAGAATACGTTAAGTTATTACAGTTGGTTCTGATGTCAAAACCAACTGTGATAGTCAACCAGACGGTTCTGAACATAAAACCGTCTGTAATAGTCTACTTATCACAGACGGTTTTAAACTAAAACCCGACTGTGATAGATACAATCGGTTCTCAACTGAGAACCGTCTGTGATAACTAGAATATCACAGACGGTTGTGAGCTCAGAACCGACTGTGATATATACAATCGGTTTTGAACTCAGAACCGACTGTGATAGTATAGTATTAGAGACGAATCTGAGGTCAGAACCGACTGAAAAGTGTCGGCGCTTCAAATTCTCAACTGTGTTCATTTCTATCTCCGATCTTCGCGCGCGGCGCCTAGGCGAACACGAAGCGTCGCTTTGGAAGTTCTATAAATAACTTGACAGTGGAATAATTGCCATTTACTTTACAAGTGTTTATAATTCTCAAACTGTTTGACTCCTTAGCTTCTCTGCGCCAATGGCATCCTCGATGGCATCGTCAGCCTCGCCCTCCCCGGTAAGAACTCTCAATCTTTTGGACTTACCCCAGTATTGTTAATCCCTGTTCAGTACATTCTTGACTTGTTGATTTGCACAAGGAAGGGGAGCCATGGAAGACTCGGGCAAGGTGAAAGCCAAGCTGAGGGCCCTCCAGGAGGAGGAGCACAAGCTCCGTACAGAGAAGCACACTCAGCTACGGCTTGACCTGGACGATCTCTTCCAACGCATTAAGCACATGAAGATGGATGGTGACAATGCTAGGGCGAGGACGAGGCGTCTTCGCGAGGAGAAGAAAGCCTCAGATATGACCATCGCTGGCTACGGTTTGACTATGAAGGATACCATCGTGAAGCTGAGGGAGGTTGCAGGCCTTCTCGACGCGGTAGTAGTTGATCCTAAGAAGGACAACTTGTCGCTGGAGGAGTCCTGCGTCCTGGCTGCAAGTCAAACTGACTTTATTCTAGATGCAACCAGGGCTAAGACCATTCCTTGACCTAGCATTCTGTATTTTTACTTTTTTTTTGTAAGTGATGAAAAAAATTAATGAAAACTTAATTTGTTCTTTTGTCAACTTTCCAATTTTCCATCACATTCTTGGACTGCATGCTATCTTCCCTCTTTCTTTATCTTTCTTTAGCTTTTGGCGAAGATTTGACCATACAAAGGTATGTGCACTGTGTGCGATCAAGGAACGACTATCGCGATCATATACCTAGAAGCGGCAATCTTTGGCTTGTGAGGGCAGTCCATTGGAGCCCTTCAAATAATATAGAAAGAATATAGAAGTCGCAGGTCCCATGCAAATAATATAAAAAGAATATAGAAGTTTGGCTTATTTGGCTAGATGGCATTGTGCCATGCCAAACGCTTCGAGTTATCAACGTGCTTTGAATATCACAAACAGTTCTGAGGTAAAAAACGTTTGAGATAGTAACATTACAGACGGTTTTTATGTAAGGACCGACTGTGATAGTCCCAACAGTGCGATACGCTTCAAATTCTCAACGGTGTGTTGTGTCATTTTGGGTTCTGATGTTTGCGTGGCGCAATAGCCTAGGAACATGAAACGTCGCCTTGGAAATTCTATAAATAGCTTGTTTTTTATTAATGATGAAAAAATTAATTAAAAATTTGTTCTTATGTCAATTTTCCAATTTTCCCGCACGTTCTTGGAGAAAAAGAAGTGGAACGGTTCGACTGGAAGCAAAACTCCAGAGAGGGAACAAGTATTTGTAGAAGTTGAATGGTTCAACTGCTTTCAATATCACAGACGGTTTTTAACTCAAAACCGTCTGTGATAGTAACATTATAGACGATTTTTATGTAAGGACCGAATGTGATAGTCCCAACAGTGTGATACGCTTCAGGCATATTACAGACGGTTTGGACATCAGAACCGTCTATAATAGTAAAGCAGACGGTTTTGATCTCCCAACCATCTGTGATAGTCATATTACAGACGGTTTGGACATCAAAACTGTCTGTAATAGTAAAGCAGATGGTTTTGATCTCCCAACCGTCTGTGAGAGTCCCAACAGTGTCAGACGCTTCGAATTCTCAACATGCAATCGTGGATAACCGCACATAATAACTGCACAAATGAAGAGACTTAATTATTTACTTCAAATTTAATTTGCATCGAATTATGTAATCTGACGCTTCAACTTCTTAGGTGGTCACTGTTCTGCTATGTTGCAGTTTATCTCCTGAGAAATAATCATGAATTTATTGACCTTGAAAACCAGTAGTACGCTTTTTAAAACTCGAGGCACCCGCGCATATGAACCGTCGCCTTCTGGTTCTATAAATAGCGAGGCTCTTCAATCCTTAAGACTTAAAAATTCTTGGCTAAGTCTTTTAGGAATTCTGCTCCTAAATCCCTGTCATTATTCCCTCCTCAACTCCCACCTTGATGGCAAGCCGAGATTCCAATGAGATTATTGAAATTGATAGTGATGAGGAAGAGATAAGGAATGAACTCGACCAAGATCTTTAGAAAGTAAGTCCTCTCTGAATTAACTCTAATGCAGATCTTTCTTTTATGACTTGATTACCTTGAAACAAATGCATTTCAAAATCCACAGGTGCCTGAGGAAATGCTCCCTCCAAAGAAGAGACTCATAAATGATGAAAGATCCTCCAGTGGAGCTGCAACAAAGACTCTAGAGGGTGCTGAGGCCTGTGTTGTCACATTGCCCCTTGCAACCCCTCCAGTTGCATCGACTCCACCATTGGAGATCCACAACAATCCTTTCAATATCCCCTCTTCAACACCTTTGTATCATCAGCTTTTCTTGGATGATCAACTTTCTGGGGTAAGGCGCACACTTCCACGTCCAAATCCACTCCGAAGCTTGGCAATCATCTTCACCCTCTCTGCTGGTCGTTATGTCTTTCAAAACTAACCCATGCATGTGCAGGAGGAGAAAGCTGCCTTGTGCAGAACTCTCCAAGAAGAAAAAGAGGCGCTGGAGAAGTGTTCTAAGGGGATGTCTTCTGCCATTCTGCACTTGGCAGAGTGCTATGAGGGTTCACTAGTACAAAAAAGCTTTCTTCTATCGGTAAAAAACACGCTTCTACTATCGGTTTTTGTACCGTTAGAGATAGACACGATAGAACAAGACAGGTTATTTTCTATCGGTAAATAACCGATAGAAGAACTTCACTATTCTAACGGCATCTTAGGAGACAACAGGTAGAAAGCCTATTGTAGTCTGACGTTTGTGAAAGAGTTTACCGATAGAAAAAATTATAGTACTCTCTCGGTTGTGAATGAGTTTAACGGCAGGAAAAGTAACACTATTCTAACAGTTAATTTAGAGTATACCGATAGAAAAAATGTGGGACCCTCATTTGAGGATTCCAGTGGCAATCGCCCAGGTGGATTGCACTCAGAAAAGGCACATTGCAGCTCACAACAATAGAATGCATTATATAAAAATGCGAGTAATTAAAAACAAGTGCTGATCACAAGGACCAACATTACAATAACTTAGCGCCGAAATGACGCATTTAATTGTTAATACAAATTAAGGAGTTTTCGACACAAGGGTCGGCACAAAATAAAACAGCAACGATAAACAAAAGGACTTCTTCAGTCTTCTTTCTCTGCAGCGGCGGTATTGCATGGGCCTTCTCCACATCGAACTCCACCTTGGTGCATAACCCTTTAACCAGATGGGTCCTCAGTTTCTTCTTCTTGTTCCACATTGGGTTCAAGACCATAAGATTCAGGGTCGACGAATCCTTCCTCTAAATTTGTTTGAAAAGCAAGGGTGAGCACATTGTCCACATGGTGCTCAACAAGTCCCAAGTAACAATGCATATATATAGATGATGGGGAGTTTCTCAAGAAATAGCTCTTTGGTTTTGTACACACATATATAATAGATTTTCACATACTGCTTTGAAGAAGGGTCTTTATTTTCGAAAGCGAGGCTTTTGAAATCCTAACTAGATTTTCAGAAAATGTTGTGTGTGGCGGTCTTTCGTGAGTCACCACTTTACTCAGATTTTGTGAAAAACTTCCAAAAGCTACTTGTGCTGCATCGACGTGAATAGAATTCACAGCGCGCAGACTCCATGACCTGGGAGCTCAGAGTATCTGATACTTTTTAAACTTTGCAAAGGTGTACCACCTTAATCCACCAATCATTCGGCTTTCAAGTCGGATCAGCTTCATGCGACTTTTACGCATGTGACAAGGCCGAGATGACACAACAATTTACAGTCCTAGTATTAACTATTTCCCTGCCCGGTAAATAGACAGTTAAGTCTCAAGTACCGTTGTGGGTCCTCCCCACTGCCTTACTTCCTAGCCTGGGCCTATGTTCTCGCAAGACACATAGCCTCTCTTGATTACAGTCGCGCACGACTTAATCTGGCTTAGGGCGTCTTCCTTCTTTCCACCTTTTCCTCTCATGATTTTTCTGAACTCACATCACTCGCGGCCTTCTGCGGCCCACCAGTTCTCGCAAGAAACTGGACCGACAACCATTGCAGGGAAAAGCTAACACTAAAGAAAGCTACTAAGTTGCGCCCGTCCCATAAACAGGCAGGTGGTTGGTACGTTTTTCATGCCGCATAGAAGCACAACACAAGGTTCTAGTCCTTATGAATCTTTAGTGAGGAGTCTTTCACATTCCCAGTGCGCACACAGCACCATCCAATCAAACCATCCTCACTATCGATTCCAATCACATTTTCTTTCACAAAAGGGTTTTGAACATGCTTTTCTCATATGTGACCATTTAACATTTATCATATAATCTTTAAGCATAGCATAGCCTAAGCATGATAATCTAGGGTAACAAGGGTGCAGGGGTATTCAATGTCAAAAGGGGCTTTACAATCATCTAGGTCATATCTAGTCATTTTATTGAAACATAGTTCTTATTTGAATCTAAGGCATGCATATACTTGAAAACGGTTAACATACTTCATTTCAAAATAGTAGGCGAGACATGATCAAGGGTTTGAGACTTGCCTTGCAGTGACGGGTCTAGCTGCTCAAATGAATCTTCAGGGATCTCCTCTGCTCCTTCAACGTCTGGTTCCACGACGGGTACAAACAACACATACACACTATATAAGCATACAAGCACTAGAAAATAATACGTAAATACATCACGCATGCAGGGGAATTGGTTTAGACAAGGTCACTTGACATTGGTTGAAGAGATGGGTTCAAAGGGCTTGAATGTCGAAGGGCTGACATTCGACTCATGGCTTGACATTGCCCTAAATCAGTTCTAGGTTTGTTTTCTGGAGATGTGATAGTAGGGAATGTTGTAGAACATGGCTCGAAAGGCTTAGTGGACAAGGTGGCATTTCAATTGCTCAAAAGAAACAAGTCTAAATCATCCAACGCCACAGGTGGACATGCACTGAAATAGTGTTAGACATGGCCAGAAACTAGGGCATTGCATAACTTTTGACTCAGGACTCCAATTGATGCACAACTTTGTCTGGGGTTTAGGCATTGATAACAGCTACAAAACTCTCAACAGGCTCAAGGGCTGAAAGTGGCCGGAGGGTGGCCAAATCCGGTGAGCAACCACGGTGGCCTGGACATGAACTGAGCCACTGGACAGCAACCTTGGCATGGCTATAACTTTTGATTCAGGTCGATTCAGAGGTCGGGCTAGTAGACAAAATTGCTCAGGGGGCTGAGATCTATCTAAGTGACAAGGTGAGCGAGGCTAGATCGGCCGGGGATAAATTCCGGCGACCGGCGCTGGAGAAGACAACCTCCAGATTGGGCGTTTCTGTTCCAAAGGGTTTGAGCTCGATTCCTTGCTCAGGGAGTGAGAGGGTGAGGTGAGGGATCTATTTGCGGGGTTAAATCGGCCGGAGGGTGGCCGGAGAAGCTTGGCGACGAGGACCAGCTCACTGGTGGCGCGCAAACCTCGGAAAGGCCATGATCTCTGCTCAAATTTGAAATCTAAGCTTGCAGGCTCGCTCAATTGGGTGCATTGGTCAAATCCTATCACTGGCACGAAGGTTAATTCGGGCTAAATCGTTAGGCATTGCGGGAACAGGGGTTTTTCAGTTTTCCGGTGATTGCCGGCGTTGAGGTGCGCCGGGGACCAATTAATGGCTACGGTACGAAGAGAGAGGTGTAGGGAGCTTACTGGTGGCGTTGGTTTGGAGGAAGGAGCTTCGGGCGAAGCTGGCGCCGTGAGCTCCAGACACGACTCGCCGGAGAAGATGAGCTTCGCGGCGGCGCTGAGGACTTGGTTGCTCTCTGGTGCTAAGGCTAAAGCAAAGAAGCTGTGGGGTGGTGCGAGGTATTGCTGGGCAAGGGAGGGGGCTTATATAGCCGTGGGTGAGGCTCTCGGGAGCAGCAGCAATCGCCGGGGAGATCTTCTTCTGACGCCGGGACGGTCATCGATGCACTTCGGGACGCGGCGGGGCTCTGCCAGAGACGGTGAATCGCGGGGAAACAGGATTTGGTCAGGAGGTGGTGATGATCTTCGGGATGGCGGCCAAGTGGCATGAAGCTCCTGGCAGCAGCAGCAGCAGCATGCGCGCGCGAGGAAGAAGATGGCACGGTGGGGTTTGAGCGCTCCACGGTGGCGGTACAGCTGCGCACGGCTGGTGGCTACGTGGCCGTGAGGTGGCAGCGCGAGGGGCTTCGCCGGCCGCAAGTTAATGGCGCGGCAATTTGGCGGTTGCTGGTTGAAAACTTCACAGGGACCTGGTTGTGAACTTTGGACCTATTTGCAATGATTTGGACTGATCTGTGAAGGTTTTGGCTCGGGAGTTTGGGCCTAATTGCAATTCTGAAGATCTGAAGGGCTGATTTGAATTCTGATTTTGCAGATGAGTGCTACTAAATGTCTTGGACTCATCTAGCAGGAAAAATGATGAAATCCGATAACATCTGGTGGTTTTGACAAAAATCGAAAACATGGTAAAACAGGGTAATTAGGGTTTGAACTTTTGTCGAGGCTGAAACTAGGGTTTTGGTCGAGATTCTGGGATTCTTCCAGAAGGGAAAAATGTTCAGAAAAATGAAAGAAAGGTTATCACTTGATCAGATTTGGATTTTGAGGTGATCTGGGACTTTTAGCCTTTTTGGGTTTTCTGAAACTTCTGAAAAGGACTAAATTGAAACACCTTTGGACTGAAATGTGAAAACGACCTGGTCAATGAAGTTTAGCAGCTAACTTTTTAGGTTAAGGTAGTGGCATACCCAAGATCAAGATAGGGTTAAAATATCAGGGTTTCCAAAGAAGTTATGCTGATTCGCAAGCAGAAAAGATAATAAAAAACTGGGGTGTTACAAAAATCTTCGTACCCTCTCGGTTGGAAATGAGTTTACCGATAGAAAAAACGATTGTACTCTCTCGGTTGTATATGAGTTTACCGGTAGGAAAAGTTAAACTCTTCTAACGGTGAATTACGTGTGTACCGATAGAATAAAGTATAGTACTCTCTCAGTTGTGAAAGAGATTATCGATAGAAAAAAATCACAGTACTCTCTCGGTTGTGTATGAGTTCACCGGCAAGAAAGGTCATACTCTTCTAACGGGTAATTACGAGTGTACCAATAGAAAAAAGATAGTAGTCTCTTGGTTGTGGATGAGTTTACCGATAGAAAAAACGATAGTAGTCTCTCGGTTGTGAATGAATTTACCAATAGGAATACAATACAGATGCAATACAGTACATTAACATATACAGTACATTTTTTACATTCACAATACATTCACATATACAGTACATTCTTTACATTCACAATACAGTACATTTACATATACAGTACATTCTTGACATTCACAATACAGTAAATTCACATATACAGTACAGATGCAATGCAGTATAGATTGGATACACAATACAGTACAGATGCAAAGAAGGGTAAATTCACATATACATTGAACAGATTGACACATTAGACAGTTATTCAAATTTATTCACATATATATGGACAAATACAAATTACAATCCAATGTGGACATTTATTCACATATATATTTATTCACATGTATATAAACAGTCTATGCACAAATTACACGAAAAGAGAAAATTGTCATGGCGGTTGGTTGGGCGCAACTTCCTCCATGACATATTGAGCCCAGATTTGTCGAAGATCTCTAATCTTTGCATTTTCGTATTGGTCTTTCGACATGGCGATCTGCAAGCATGTGTGAATTAATACTAAGTAACTAACTTCCTAATTTTGAATGTGACACCCAATTTTCAAATTTGAGTTAGCTATCGATGCTTACCTGGGGGAATTGGGCAAAGTTTGTCTGCACTAGGTCGTACATGTAGTGCAGCACATAAAACCCGCATTCCCACGATTGCGGTTGCTGATGGCACTGAGATAATTGCATATGCGAAGACATGTTAGCTATTGTTTCCATAAACTAATTAAGCATAAACAAAAAGTCTCGTGAGTACCTCATATTCTTTCCAAGCTAGTAGGGAGCCCTGCGGTGCGGCATGCCTCCCTCCAGCGAACACATATTTATCAAAAGCCCTGCATTTCAGTTAGCATTGCTGGTTAATGTATTATCATTAGCTAGTGAGGTCAAAATTTAAATCAAACATATAAGTTACTTACGCCTCCATATTCCCCTTGACCACATATTCGTTCGATAATCTGTCACGCATCGAATCGAGGTAGTACACCTCGTTCCTCGGCGGATAGATCACGATGAGGATCTAGTGGACCCTACATAGTACTAAAAGAGAACCGCTAGCTCAAAGTATATCTCAGGTGTAACATACAAGATTGAGTAAAATTAGTACGAAATGCACTAACCTTTGGTGGTACGGCACCAGAATGAACTCCCTGTCCTGCTGCACCATCAGCGCCTTGGATATGTACTGCTCAGCGTGCGCGGCGTCGTGCTCTAGCATCGTGAGGCTTATTTTCTCTGGGTTGAGGAAACCCACCTTGTCACACGCAGCTTCCGATGCTAGCCTGTACATGCACCTGCATGCAAAGGACGACATTAGTATTGCACAGAAAGTTACTACATTTCAAATGAACTACAACAATGCAGAGTTAGCAAACAGAGTTAGAAAACAACAATACATAGCATCAGCAAACTCACAGGACTCCAATCCGTATGATGGACATATCGAGCTCCTGCCAGTTGTAGAGGTCGAACAGATCTTCTTGTGCCACGGATATACTCCCGGGCTCACGGTGGAACTGCACAGGCCTGTAGGGAACTAAGACGTTCAGATTGCGCCGAGCTCGGTGTAGGTACCACTCGTGGAGGTCTCTGGTTGATCGATCCAATTTGCGCAAAGCTGCCTCCGACACGAGTGGGAACCCATTCCTGAACCTCTCCGGCTGTCCCTTTCGCCCTTTGCCCTTGCCTTTGCCCTGGCCTTTTGCCGTGGACTGAGCGCGTACCTTCGAAGGCAAGGGCGAGGTGATGGCAAATTTCTTCCGAGGTGAAGGCATGGATGCGCTGGCTGGGGTCGAGGCCGTCTTTGATGTGTTCAGGTTCGCACGAGATTCGGCCTCATGCCCCGAGCTAGGGGCGCAGTCCCCTAGTAGCCCGCCGGCAGGCCACTTCAATTAATGAGCACGTATGTTAGATTTTGCAAGTTGAGTGTACTGAGTAGGATGTAATCTAAAATGTGTAAGATTTACCTGTTGTACTCGAACACATTTCTTGGGCCACTGTACGTAGGAGCCCACTGCCTCAGCAAGTGTCTGCATTTCCTCTGTTGGGACTAGAAATGGAGAATCGTTGTAGGCCGGCATGGCCATGTCCACCTGTACCTTTGTGAACCCCAACCGCAAAGGTATGCAGTGGATCCAGACGTCCGGCCCAGACGGATATACGAAGCCGTGTCCAACCATTTCCTGCCCGTCGCCTAGGTGAGTCAGTAGGATGCAGCCCTCTGGGTTCTGCAAATTTGTAGCAATTAAAACAGGTTAGCGAAACAACTCTAACAGAATGGGAGTGGAATCAACTTAAGTGCACAGATGAAGGCTTCCAGTACCTCAAGTAGATCCACTGGATCCGCGAGGACCTTCGAAGCGCAACTGCTTATCCGACCCCGCGGGGTACCGTCGCCCTGGGGATCCGCATCTGCACTCTTGGCCAGCAATGGTTCTCTCAACCGTGCAAACTCTTTCCTCATTTGTGCGACCTCAGACTGCACCTCAGACTGCACCTCAGCCCGTATCTCCGCCCGTACCTCAGCCCGTATCTTACGGAGAGCTCCACTTCCTTTTCCTTCCAGGAGCAGGCCTTCTTCCTCGGTGAAGCCGGATCTGCGAAACTGGCCTTCCACGACACAATGGATCCCACGGCCCGTGTCCGCCCGGGATGCTCCTTATTTCCAAGAGCCCGGGTGAGGATGTCGTTCTCCCTCTGCGGGGTAGACAATCCCTCCACTGCCTCCTTCTCAAAAGAGATCTGTTACATTTAAAGGTACCTTGTGAGACAAATTGCCTTATATACACTTGTGCGCACACAGTTTACGAGGTTAGTCAACTTACCATTTGCCTCACAATGTCGGCGTCCCCAGGGTTTGCGAACTGCACAGACCCCGTGGACGACACGAACCCCCTCCCCCTCCACCATCGCTTGCACCTCTCATCCCGGATCTCGGAGAGCGGCAACTCAAGAGAGTCGATGACAGGATTTTGCTCGTCTTCCTTCTTCCACTGCTCCTCCTTCCCCGCATAGCCTCGGGATCCGAGCCGATGCGGGTGGTCGTTCCTCTTCTGGATCGTCTTATTCTTCTTGCTAAGGGCCTTGAACTCATCGGTCCCCTTCTGCTTGGTGAATTCCTCCCATACCTCCTACGATATGAAGGGGTACTTCTCGCAGGGAGATTTCCCCGCAGTGAGGAAGTTACTGACGAGCCAGCTCTTAAAGGTTTTCCATGTTCCGTTCACGTCCTTCAAGCAGGCCGTCCTAGGTGTATCGTCGAGGATGTTCCACTTAGCCTGTTTTCAAACAATGCATACAATTAATCACGAGTTAGTTAAACTTTAGTATAAGTCAAGAGAACGTGATTATGAAATAATTCAGCGATTTTAGTTAATTTAACCTTCACTTCCGCCCACAACCTATCCCTCTCGTCCGCTGTCACGTCCTTCCAGCTCTGGATGATGATCTTCATCCTTTCTTTCGCCAACAGCCCAACGTAGGCCGCGTAGTTCTCAACATTCTTTCCGTTCGGCCTCCCAAATTGGTTGAACTCACAAGAAACATCCGTGCGTTTGGCCAAACGGCCCAACGTCGTCCCGCCTTGCCTCATCCTCTTGCGCTGGGATCAACCAGTTGCATCTTCAGTTACGTTGGGGTTGGCCCTAGTCGAACCACTAGTACCATCCGATGAAGACGACGTCATGTCTTTCCCTACAAAACCATCAACAAACCATCAAAAATTTAATGGAAACACAAACCAAATCATTTTACAAAGCAAAAGGACCTATTTTAAATATTTTTTCTATTGGTAAACACAGAAACTACCAATAGAAGATAAGATTCTATTTCTGAGCATTTTTGTCTACACATTTTCATATAGGAAGCAGGCAACATATGGCAATTAATTCTTCTTGGAGTTCAATAACTCAGCCCAGGACTGGAGACTAATTAGGGCTACAAAAGGGATGTCCAAAGAAAATAATATTAAAAGACATGCAAAACTTAATTGCTAAACTGTTTAGAAATCTTTTCTATCGGTAAACACATGAGCTGCCGATAGACCATAACAATGTTTTCTATCGGCAAAGATACGAGATACCGATATAACATATTGTTCTGGAATATTGTTGATAAGCCGCCATTCACTGGCATCACATAGTCTTGGTTTAAGTCAACATTCTCCATGATTTTCTATACTAATATTCATGGGCCAGTATTATTATTTCACACATAACAATATTTTCTATCGGTAAACACATGAGCTGCCGATAGAACAGAACAATTTTTTCTATCGGCAAATACAGGAGATACCGATAGAATATGTGTAAGAACACCTCCAACGTATAATGTGCATTACATGGCAGTTGGATACAATTGATCACACAAACAGTAGTATATATAAGTTCAAATCTCAAAATAGGTTCATTACAGCACTGGAACATATTATGTCAACCCTAATTTAAATCAACATTGCCTGTGAAATGTTCATAATCCAACACAATAGGGAACCCTAGGGTAATTGCAAAACTCGAACAATTAGTACGTACAAAACACAAAGATCAAATAAGGAAGATGCTGGAAAAAGAACGACGAATTAGGGTATTTACGGCGATCAGTTGTGGTGATGGAGAGGCGGTGTAGAACGCAGCGGCAGCCGGCGATGGACGAAAATATGAACCGGTGGCAGTGGCAAACCAGTATCCAGCCAGCGATCGTCGTGTGGGAGAGAGGAAGTGAGTGGTCACTGTGGAGGTTGTGGTTTTCTTCGCTCTCGAAGAGACGCAGTGCTATAAGTTGGAACTGTTCGACTGGAGGGAAACTCAAGGGCCATGTACGTGTAATAAAGTAGAGGATGCCCTTTTCTATCGGTAAAACAAAATAATACCGATAGAACAAGTAAATTTTTCCCAGAACAATATTTGAAGTAGTGGATGCCCTTTTCTATCGGTACAAACAATAAAATACCGTGAGACCAATTTTTCCCAGAGTAATTTTTGAAGTTCCTGAGATTAAAGTATTGGATGCCCTTTTTCTATCGGTACAAACAACAAAATACCATCAGACTAATGAATTTATTCTAACGGTATAACATAATAATACCGATAGAATAAGTAAATTTTTCGCAGAGAAATTTTTGAAGTGCTTGAGACACATTAAAGTAGTGGACACACATGACACATATGTATTTACCATTAGAACATGTGATGTTACGTGCCTGAAACAAAGCAAACTGGGTGATGCATGACACACATGACACCAGTTCTCACCTTCAAAGAATCATATGTACACACAATGTAACATCAAACAGATCGTGCTTGAAAGCTGCAGAATGATAAAGAAAGAGGGAAGATAGCCAGAAAATTGGAAAATTGACATAAAAACAAATTGTTCATTCATTGTTGTTTTATCACTTATAAAAAAATAAAAATCCAAAATGCTAGGTCAAGGGGTGGTCTTAGCCCTGACTGCATGTATAATAAAGTCAGTTTGACTTGCAGCCAGGACGCAGGACTCCTCTAGCGACAAGTTGTCCTTAGGATCAACTACTACCGTGTCGAGAAGGCCTGCGACCTCCCTCAACTTCGCTATGGTATCCTTCATAGTCAAACCACAGCCAGCGATGGTAATATCTGCGGCTTGCTTCTCCTCGTGAAGACGCCTCGTCCTCACCCTGGAATTGTCACCATCCGTCTTCATGCGCTGAATGCGCCGGAGGAGATCGTGCAGTTCAAGCCGTAACTGAGTGTGCTTGTCCGTAAGGAGCTTGTGCTCCGCCTGGAGGGCCCTCAGCTTGGCCTTGACTTTGCCAGTGTCTTCCACGGCTCCCCTTCCCTGTGCAAATCAACAGGTCAAGAATGTACTGAACATGGATTAACAATACAGGGGTAAACCCAGGAGATTTAGAGTTCTTACCGGGGAGGGTGAGGCTGACGATCCCATTGAGGATGCCATTGTGAAAGAGAAGATAAGGAGTCGAAGAGTTTGAGAATTAGAAAAACAACAAAATACCGTGATGCATGGTGAGTTACTTATACAATTTCCAAGGCGACGCATGGTGACACAGTTGAGAATTCAAAGCGCCAGAGTATTTTTCGATCGGTACAAACAACAAAATACCGTGAGACTAACGAATTTATTCCAACGATAAAACATAATAATACCGATAAAATAAGTAAATTTTTCGCAGGGAAATTTTTGAAGTGCCTGAGACACATTAAAGTAGTGGGTGCCCTTTTCTATTGGTACAAATAACAAAATACCGTCAGACAAATAGATTTTTGGAGAGCTTAATTTGAAGAAGCAAGAGGCTGCAATGAGATTTTGGAAAGAAAATTTGAAAGGAAGAATTAAGTACTTACAGGATAAAGGTACTGTACATGTTAGAACTCATGCTGTGGAGTAAAATTGAGATATATTAATGCTGTGAACTAGCTTATCACTAAGTTCTAAAGAAAAATGTATTGTCTGATGTATTAATGATAAGTTCCTCACCTTGATGCAGAACTTGTGGGCTGTTTGGTTGGCATTTTTCCCTGAAATAGAAAATAATCATCAATGGTTCTCAACCCATAATCCTTCTTCGTGATCATCTCGCAGATACGTTGTTTTGTTGATATCTTCAGTAGGGATAGATTGAATGTCCTCTAAAAATGGAGGTATTTCGTCGAATTGGTTATACTCCTCTTCGTCGACAACGTCTTCGACCCCAACAATACGTCTCTTGCTGTGGAGGACAACATGCAAGTTCGGATTAGTCGGGTCAACGTTGTAGAATACCTGTGTGGCTTGCTTTGCAAGTATGAATGGATCGTCTTGGTGTCCGACTCTATCAAGATCGACGAGAGTAAACCCGTAACTGTCAACTTGAACACCTCGAGGGATTTCGACCCATTGGCATCGAAACAGGGGAATCTTAAGTAATCCGTAATCGAGCACCCATATTTCGTCAATAGCATCGTAATATGAGTTCAGCGCCCTTACTGACCTGGCATCCTCGAAAATAGCAAACAGTGTCACTCCGCTACATTGCGTGCTACTCTTGGCATATTGAGCTCTTGTGTAAAATGAATACCCATTGATGTCGTACCCCTACCAAGTCCCTACAGTGAATCTTGGGCCTCTAGCCAACCATGTCACAGTTTCACTTATGGAGCCCTCGGCAGCTCGCATGACTCTTTCTGGGATCCACCCAGCAAATTTCCTGTTATGTTCTCTGGTGACCCAAATCTCTGACTTCGAAGGATTCTACGACCGTAACATTACCTTGTGCTCTTGTATGTATGGCTTGACCTCCGTCATATGTTGTAAGACCCAAAAATGTGATTTTGCGTACACATCACGAGCGGGGACGATAGCTTTGAATCCAATCGTTCCGATGCCCTGAAGCCTACGCTCGTGTCAGGACCTAGGAACGCCAATTGGGTCAACCCCGGCCATATAATCTGTGTAAAATTCAATCACCTCCTCGGCGGCATAACCTTCCATGATACTCCCCTTGGGTCGACGACGAGTCCTTACGTATCCCTTCAATACACCCATAAATCTCTCAAATGGATACATGTAGCGCAGGCACACAGGTCCACAAAACTTAATTTCTCTGATAAGGTGAACAATCAGATGGACCATAACATCAAAAAAGGATGGAGGAAAATACATCTCGAGCTGACAAAGAGTTGTAACCACGTCGCGTTGCAAAGCGTCCAGTCCATCCGGATCAATTACCTACGAGGACACAGTTGCGCCAAATATTCATATCAGAAAAATCTTCTAATTAAGCTCCACAAATGGAGGTAATGAACTTATAGTACGAGGGCATCTACTTACCTTGCAAGATATTGCGTTGAAGAAATAACATAGATTTGTGATTGTCTCTCTGACTTTAACTGGGAGAATGCCTCTGATAGCAATGGGAAGCATTTGTGACATCAGCACATGATAGTCGTGGGACTTCGTGCCAACCAGTCTTAGGTCCTTCAGGGACACAAGTTTTTTCAAGTTCGTGGAGTACCCACATGGAACTTTAACACCGTGCAGGCACCGACAGAGTTCTGTTTTTCGCTCTTGGACAACGTATAGCAGGCCGGGGGGAGGTATGTACGCTTTCCCTTCTCTAAAGGTGCAAGCTCAATCCTTATCCCCATTTTCACCATGTCATGACGAGCTTTCACACCATCCTTTGTCTTTCCCGGAATGTTCAACAACAAACCAATCAAACTGTCACAGACATTTTTCTCTGCATACATGACGTCAATGCAATGTCGAACTTGTAAGTGCTCCCAATACGGTAGATCCCAAAGAATCGATCTCTTCTTCCAAACATTTTTTTCTCGAGGTTTAGAATACTTACCGAACGCAGCTTTGATGTCCTTCAAGCGCGAGTAAATCCCCTTGCCGGTCAGAAACACTGGAGCTGATCCCTTCTCAGGCTTCCCGTTAAATGATTTCCTCTTCTTACGGTACGTGTGATGCACCGAAAGAAACCTGTGGTGACCCATGTACACTATTTTCCGGCAGTTTCGTAGCCACATGCTCTTAGTTTCATCTCGGCAAATAGGGCAAGCCTTGGCTCCTTTCGTACTATACCCCGACATATTACCGTAGGCTGAAAAATCATTTATGGTGCAAGATATCAGAGCCCGCAAGATGAAATTCTCTTTCTTGTATGCATCCCACACCTGCACCCCCTCGCTCCACAATTTCTGTAAGTCCTCGATTAAAGGCACTAGAAACACATCAATATCATTTCCGGGTTGTCTGGGTCCTGAGATTAGTAACGCCATCATGATGTACTTGCGCTTCATGCATAACCAAGGAGGAAGATTGTAGATGCATAAAAGAATCGGTCAAGTGCTATGCCGACTGCTCATATTACCATGTGGGTTCATACCATCTGTACTCAGCCCGAACCTTATATTCCTAAGTTCGCTGCCGAACTCAGCAAATGTTGTGTTGATGTTTCTTCATTGAATAGAATCAGCTAGTGTCTTAGTTTTCCGTCTTGTTTCCGGGCTTTAGCATGCCAACGCAAGTGCTTCACGACTTTCGGATTTGCAAACAGCCGCTTCAATCTAGGTATCACAGGCAAGTACCACACAGTTTTCGCCGGAGGTCCTTTCTTTACCTCATGACGTTCACTGTCAATCCGGTCCCTACGCATATACGTCGATGCATATTGGACAAACATGCAAACTGGAGTACTCGTTACGGTACAACACACAATCATTTGGGCATGCGTGTATTCTTTTGATTTCCATTCCCAACGGACACAACAGTTTTTTGGCTTGGTAAGTAGATCTTGGCAACTCATTTCTCTCTGGAAGCATGTCCGCTAGAAGATCTAATAGTGCCGTGAAACTCTTATCACTCCAACCGTTGCCTGCCTTCAAGTTATATAATCTCAGCACAGAAGACAGTTTTGTAAATGTTGCACATCCAGGGAACAGAGGATTCTCAGAGTCAGCAATCAGCTTCTCAAATTCACAGAAGTCATTTTTGTTGTAATCTTCCTCTACATCACGTAACATCTCATCTAGATTGTCACCATCATCATCTACGTGCACATCGGAATGAACATTATCAAAATTCGGATGATCATCGATATTATTGCAATCCACATCTGAGTCCTGCTGATTGGTAGTAGTGGTGCTTGTTTTCTCAAGATCTTCGCCATGCCATATCCAACGGGTGTATTGCACGTTAAAACCACGACGAATCAAATGACTCTTAATTTGATCAGAGTTGCTAAACCTCTTCAAGTTCATACAATCTGTACAAGGAAAAAGCATATTTTTCTCTCCCTTCCTCTCCTTTTGTTGCTCAGTGAATTTAATAAATTCATTCACACCATCCAAATATTCAAGAGTAGTACGTTTTATTCCATACATCCAATATTTCCTGTCCATCTACAATTAACAAAATTTAACGAGTCAGCCATGCATGAAACCTGCCCGATTAAGTTATGTATATGTACATGTACAGCCTCTTACAACTGATGTGTTAAACCCTAGCCTGACAAAATTAACACTAATTAACCTAGCTAACTACACAATACAAGCTAGTGAGCTCCTAAAACATGAAGCATCTCCAGCTAGCTAGCTCCCAAGCTTGGAGCTACAAACTTGGAACTACACAATACAGCTAGCCTGCAAGTAGAGAGGGAGGGAGATCTAGAGGGAGAGAGAGATAAGTGATGACAATTAAGCTATCGTGGTATTAAGAATACCCCGGCAGGTTTTGAAGACGATCCTAGCGGAGATTACGCAGCGCGGGTTGACCGGGTGACCGGTCCTCCCCCGCCGGACAAACACAAGAATTGACACGTGGATTTATACAGGTTCGGGTCCCGGTGGGGGCCCTAGTCCTTTCGACGCGCTCCCGAACGGAGTCGGCTGGGGAGGCTCTCTCCGGGGGAGAGGCTTCCGGAGCACGTCTGTGAGTTTAGCTATTCCAAATAATAATCAGCTGATCTTTACAACAGAGGGGTACAAGGGCTATTTATAGCCCCAAAAAGAAGCAAAAAGCCTAAACTACCCCGGAAGCCACCGTCGGATTGAAGGGTAGGACCGTCCTTCTCCCGGTCAAACGTCTTGGATGCTTGACAGGTGGTCGCTGATTCCCGAGGCGTCCCTCGCGTGACCTGCACATGATAAACAAACAGGGGTTTTACCTTTTAGGAGGGCGATGACGTCCGGGACCCCTTCCGGAGAGCAAAGTCCCGGGAACCTAAAAGGCGGCGGCCGGGACATGCCCCGGAGGCCTCGTCCCGGGGGCCAAAAGGCGGCGCCCGGGACATGCCCCGGAGGCATCGTCCCGGGAGCCAAAAGGCGGCGCCCGGGGCAGGCACCGAAGGCCACTGTCCCCGGGCGAATGGCGGCGCCCGGGACCCGCCCGGGGGGCACGGTCCCGGGGGCCAAATGGCGGTGCCCGGGACATGCCCCGGAGGCATCGTCCCGGGAGCCAAAAGGCGGCGCCCGGGGCAGGCACCGGAGGCCACTGTCCCCGGGCGAATGGCGGCGCCCGGGACCCGCCCGGGGGGCACGGTCCCGGGGGCCAAATGGCGGCGCCCGGGACATGCCCCGGAGGCATCGTCCCGGGAGCCAAAAGGCGGCGCCCGGGGCAGGCACCGGAGGCCACTGTCCCCGGGCGAATGGCGGCGCACGGGACCCGCCCGGGGGGCACGGTCCCGGGGCCAAATGGCGGCGCCCGGGACATGCCCCGGAGGCATCGTCCCGGGAGCCAAAAGGCGGCGCCCGGGGCAAGCACCGGAGGCCACTGTCCCCGGGCGAATGGCGGCGCCCGGGACCCGCCCGGGGGGCTCGGTCCTGGGGGCCAAAATGGCGGCGCCTGGGGCAGGCAACGGGGGCCACTGTCCCCGGGCGAATGGCGGCGCCCGGGACCAGCCCGGGGGGCACGGTCCCGGGAGCCTATGGACTTGACCGCGTGGAGATTTCCCC
This sequence comes from Pharus latifolius, assembly GCA_019359835.1. NCBI lineage: Eukaryota > Viridiplantae > Streptophyta > Magnoliopsida > Poales > Poaceae > Pharus > Pharus latifolius. Next base: position 33,584,184 of record CM033328.1, on the reverse strand, counting down.
CAACAGCAGCCCCCCATGCCCTCCGGGGACGAAGCTTGAGCCCCCGGAGGGAATGGTTACGGTACCGGGAAAATCTCCGGGCGAAACCTCCGGACGAAAATCGCCGGACCCCCGGCGACGCTTCGGTTTCTCTGCCGGGCGCTTTATGGCCGCGCCGTTTTTGCAATAAATGCACGCGCGGTTCGAACTGGCGTCTCGATTTACGAGCCTGTCCCTTCGTTTCCCGCGCACGGTTTGAATTTCAGTGGTCCAGATTGCTCCGAGGGGGCCACGTGGCGCGCATCTAGATCTCGGCCAGCCTCTATAAATAGGGCCTTAGGGGGCCCCGGAAGCTCATTCCAAATCTTCAACTCTAACTTCAGCTCTCCCGGTAGCGCTCTTCCGGTAACTTCTCCGGTAGCCTTTTCCGGTAGTGAGCGTCCGGGAGTTGTAGACGTAGCCACCTGAAAACTTAGCCACCGAAAAACTAAGAACTCACCTAATGGCGCCCAAAGGTCGAGCGAAGACCACGGAGGTGCCCCCGGAGGAAATCCCCGTGGATTTCCTCTGGGCCTCCGAGTTCTCGGCCTCGGACGCGGAGTCCCTGGTCAAGAAGGGCGTCGTTGAAGAGGGGGACATCCGGGTCCCCCTAAAGAAGGACGGAGCCCCCCGCCCCAGGCCCGGAGAGGTTGTGGCCTTTGAGGCCTTCCTCGAGGCAGGGCTCCGGCTCCCGGTGCACCCGATGCTCCAGGAGTTCCTGAAGGAGTACGGGGTGGCGCTCAACCACCTCACCCCCAACGCCCTCGTCCGGATGGGTCTCTTCATCTGGCTGTACGAGACGGCGACCGGGCGGGAGCCCACCCTCCGCGCCTTCCGGTATTTTTACGAGCCGGCAGCGCAGAGCTCCCACCTGGTGAAGGGAGGACCGATGTCCCCCTTCGGCTCGGTGATGGTCCAGATGCTGCCCTCCCGGGTGGCGGACTACCCGGCGGTAGCCTCCCGGGACCACTGGGGGGACTGGCTCCGGAGGTGGTTCTACCTCCGGGTCCGGGACGAGGCGGTGGTCTACGCCCCAGAGCCTCCCACCTACAGCCGGTCATCCGCACCGAAGCCGCCGGTGTGGACGGACGAGGAGTTCGAGCTCCTCGGGAAGGTGGTGCTGACGAAGAAGGCCCGCTCGATGCGGGACGCCGCGGAGGAGCTGGCGCTCCTGTGGCTTTCCCCCTTCTCACGCGGGGGAAGGGGGATCGGCATGGGCCCGGAGCAGCGGCCTCCGGTGAAGCCGGTGACGCGGCGTAAGTCCCCTGCATTTTTGTACTTGCAGTTTTTTATGAGAAATCGACTAACTTTTTACCTCTTGCAGTGCGCCCGTACCCGGCGGCGAGGGACAAGGCGGAGCACCTCCTGGGGAGGTACTTCGCCGACGAACACGAGCGCATCGTGCGCCTCGTGGGGGAGGGGCCTCCCCGGAACCTGGTGGCCGAGGCCTACAGGCTTAGGCTTCCGGAGAGGAAGCCCCTTCCCACCCCCGGGTCTCATAAGCGGGGGAAGGATACGGCCGGGGGCTCGGAGCCCAAAAGGCCCCGGGTCCAAAAAAACCCCCGCCCCGACGACGACGCCGGTGAGGGCCCGGGACGCGGCTCCCGGAGCCGAACATGCCCGAGCGGCGCCCCGGGCAGAGGCGACGCCCCCGCCCCCGGAGGCCCCCGTCGAGGCCCGGGGGAAGGAGGTTGTTATCGACGGGGCGGGGTCCGATTCCGCGGACTACGCCCCGTCGCCAGTTCGAGTGGCGCTCCTCTCGCCTCTCCCGGCGGCACTGGCGCCGGAGAGGCTAGAGGTGAGGTTTTCGGGGGCGGCGCCTCCGTGCCTCTGGCCGGTTGATGAGGAGGGGGGGAGCCCCTCAGTCTTCGAGGTCCCCCCGGAGCAGGAGGCTCCGAGGGCCCTCCGGCCTGGGGCGGGGAAAGGCCCGATGATCCCCCCCCGGGCGGAGGTCCCCGCCCAATCGTCGTCTTCGTCGTCCTCGGAGGAGACTTCCTCAACGAAGACGCCGGCGACGCCGGCTGTTCTCCCGGACTCCGAGGTCCGGGGGCCCTCTCCCGGCCGCAACGGGGGCGCCGGGCAAGATACCTCTCTGCTCCCCGTGGGGGAGGTGGCCCGCTGCGCGGAGGGCCTGCACAGCCGGAAGGTGCAGGCCTTCGTAGCGGGGGGAACGCTCCACGAGCGTTTTGAGGGGCTCGAGTCCCTCGGAGCCCAGGTAACCCGAGCTCTTAATACTTCGGCTTTTTTCCTGCACTTGAGATTTTTCCAACTCTTTATGTATTTTGTAGGTAGCGACTGTTACCTGGGGCCTTGAGCAGCGGGTCACCCGGCTGCTCAAGGAGGCGGAGAGCCGGGCCGCGGCTTGCGTGGAGCAGCGGGAGGCGGCTCTCCGGGAGCGGGACGAAGCTCTTGATGAGCTGTCCCGGGCCCGGGCGCAGGTGCACCTTTCGGAGGGCGCCTACATCCGCCTCCGAGAGGAGGCCAAGGTGCGGGAGAAGGCGCTCCGGGAGCTCGAGAGCTCCAGCGTCCGGGCACTGTCGGACGCTGGCCGCTCCGTCCGCTCGACCTTGGAAAACCTTGGCGTTAGCCTGGGCTCCGGGAGCGGCCCGGAGGTGCCCCCGGCGACCCTCGCGGAGGCTGTGCGTTTTCTTAACGCACAAGTCTCCGCCATCCCGGAGGCTGCGGACGTCCGGGCACGGGGCCGAGCGATCCCCGTCATCGCGGCCGCCGCGGGGCTCGTTGACTACCGTGGGGTTGGCGCCCGGGCGATCGGGGGGTGCATCCCCCGGAGCTTCCCGGAGGCCTTCGAGCCAACGCACCGAGAGGTGGAGCTGCTGGCGGAGGGGTTCTACGACCGGATCATCCGGACGAGGTTCCCGACACCGGCGCCTCCGGCCGCGGATGCCCCTGCCCCGGCCACGGAGGAAGCTCCCCGGGGGGAGGACCCCAATGCTAAAGTATGAGCCTCCCCCGGGTCTTTAGCTAGGACCCCTTTTTATTTTGTTAGACATTTTGATTCCGGTAGCTTCTTAGGAGAAGCCCCGGGCACTTGTACAAAAATCATTTTGCAATGAAATATATTTGAAATTTTTCTAAGTCTGCAATGAAATGTTACCAGGGTACCCGGGGGGTTATTCCCGGGCAACGGTCCGGGAGAGGCTCTCCCGGGGACGCCCAAGCGGCTTTGATTTTGCTGAGCCTTGTCTCCGGGGAGCGCGACGGGGGTACTGCCCGGGAGCCTGTTCGGTTGAGGTGGCGCCCGGAGTGGCACTTGAATAATTTTGACAACAGCCGTGCTGAATTAACTCCCCCGCGCCCGGAGGCCCGGATGATACCTCCTCTCCGGATACTTCCGCCGGCTGGGTACGAGTTTTGGCCCGAAGACGTACTTCGGGACTCTCAGCGTCGCGTCCGGGCGCTGTACCGGGACTTGGCCCGGGAGCTGAGGGAGCGCCTCCGGGAGCTTTAGGCGTAGGGGCCTTAGGCTCGTAGAAAATCCCCCGGGTTAGGACCCGGGTTGTATCATTTCCGAAACCCACCGGAGGGGGAAGATGTCCTCCGGGTTTCCCGATCAATAAAGCACGTTGTTGTTGTTTCCTTTTATTGTGCCTCTTTATTTTCTTCTTGGATGGTCTGGACGACTCATCTTAACAAGGATGAGCTAAGTTTCTTCGTGGGTGACCCGGGGGCCCCCTGTCCCCCCCCCGCCCACAGCGGGCGGGAGGAGGCCTCCGCGCGCTGTGGGGGTAACAGGGTCCCCGGGGGGAGCATACCCTGTATGAGAAATATTTTCTAAGTTAGAAAATTGTAAAAACAGGATTTCCGAGGGAGGGACCTTCTGGGGTGCCCGGGGGCACCGGGAGAGGTTCATCCGGCCGCCGGGAGAGCGGGGAACCGGGAACAAGGCGCGGAAGGGGCTCATGAAAAGCCAATAAGACCTCCGGAGGGGAGCTTCCTGGGCGACTTCGTCCGGTCGCCGTGAGAACGGGGAACCGGGAATAATGTTTCCGGGGGAAAATATATCTGAGAAATCCATATCTTCGTAAAGCAATTGTCCGGTCGCCGTGAGAACGGGGAGCCGGGAATAAGGTCTTCGAGAGATGATCATCCAGTCGCCGTGAGAACGGGGAGCCGGGAATAACGTCGACTCCCAGGGGGAGGAAGATAGATCGAATCAAGCCGCAAGGGGCTGATCTTCCGGTCGCCGTGAGAACGGGGAGCCGGGAATAACGTCGACTCCCGGAGGAGGAAGATAATTCAGAAAGCCATTAGACGTCCCGCTGAGGAGAGCGTCTACTCCCGGAGGAGGAAGTGCCCGAAGACGGGACTTGAGTGTTTGGGAAGGGGACTAGTCTCCCAAAGTGACTCGTTACCACGGCCACTGCGACCGGGTTGCCGCTTACACCCACAGTCCACGAGGGCTGATCGTAAGCCGCCCTACGGGAGTGCAGGCTCCGTTGTAGGGACTTGTTGGGGCTGGCCCACTTCCTCGCGGGGAGGGCATCCTCACGGGGAGGGCATCCTCGCGGGGAGGGCATCGCCGCTAGGGGCGGTAATGAGAAAAACCTGCACTAAGACAGTTGAAGAACAAAGGCTATGCATTTATTAACAAAATATACAAAGCCCCCCCTGCGAAACCGCGAAGGGGGGGAAAGGAAGCTACAGTGTCCCTCCTCCCCCACCGGCGTGATCGCTCCGGGCGAGGGGACAGGCCTGTAAGGCTAGACGTAGAACTTGCGAAGTAAACGCAAGTTCCAGGTGTGCTTCAGCTCCTGCTCTTGAAGGTTGGAGAGCTTGTAGGCCCCCGAGCCTAGGACAGCGGAGATCCTGTAGGGGCCCTCCCACTTGGGGGAGAGCTTACCCTGGGCTTGGGGGTCTGTGATGCGCTTGAGGACAAGGTCCCCAAGGTGGAAAGCTCTCTCGCGCACGCGCTGGTTGTATGCGCGCGACATCTCGCGCTCGTAGATGGCGTGGCGGAGGATCGCTCGGTCGCGTTCCTCCTCCACGAGGTCGATTTCCAACCGCCGGTTGTCTTCGTTGGCCCGGTAGGCTGCGGTCGTGGCTCCGTTCAAGAGCTCGACCCGCAGCGACCGGAAGCCGATCTCCGGGGGGAGGACTGCCTCTGCCCCATAGACCAGGGAGAAGGGAGCACGCCCTGTGGCCCGGGACGGGGTCGTGCGCATCGAGCAGAGGATGCTAGGGAGCTCCTCTGCCCACGCGCCCCGCTTGGAAGCGGTTTGCTCGAGTCTCCGGCGTAACCCCTGTAGGATTACGCCGTTGACTCTCTCGACGGCCCCGTTGCTTTGAGGACGGGCCACTGAGGCGAAGTGAATGACGATCCCCAGGCCTTCGCAGAATTCCCGGAAATAAGCCGAGTCGAATTGGGTCCCATTGTCCACGGTGATTTCCCGGGGGACACCAAAACGGCAAACGACGTTTTTCCAGAAAAACCGCTGAATGGCCCGGGAGGTAATGCTAGCCAAGGACTCCGCCTCAACCCACTTTGTAAAGTAGTCGACCGCGACTACTGCATACTTGTATCCTCCAGGCGCTGGGGGGAAGGGCCCTAAGAGGTCCATCCCCCAGCGCACGAAGGGCCAAGTGATGGGGATAGTCCGCAGCGCTACAGGGGGGAGATTCGAGCCCTTGGCCATCTTCTGGCATGCTTCGCACGCGGAGACAAGGTCTCGCGCGTCGCGCACGACTGTAGGCCAGTAGAAGCCCTGCCGAAGGGCCTTGGCGGCGATGGCACGCGGGGCTAGGTGGGAACCACAGCTCCCCGCGTGAATGTCCTCCAGGAGTTGAAGTCCCTCTGACCGGGGGAGGCAGCGCAGGAGGGCTGAAGCCCCCCGCTTGTAGAGCCTTCCCTCCAGCAGGAGATATGCCCGGGCTTTGGCCCGGAGGCGCTTAGCCTCGGTCTCGTCGGGAGGGTCCCCCTCCCCCTTGATGAAGGAGATGAGGGGATCCATCCAAGATGAAGGCCGGACGATCTCGGCGACCTCCGGGATCGGAGGCTCGGGGCCTGCATCCGGGGAGGCCACCGAGGGCTTCATGATGATTTCCAGGAAGGCCCCCCTCGGGAGTGTTTCCCGGGCGCTGGCTGCCCGTGCCAAGGCATCGGCCCGGTCATTCTCCCTCCTCGGGATATGCCGGGCCTCAAGGCCGTCGAAGTGCTTCTCCATCTTCCGTACTTCCTGCAAGTAAAGACTTAGATTTGCGTCATGGCACAGGTAAGACTTGTCCATTTGGCAGACAACGAGCTGAGAGTCTCCCTTCACTAGGAGGCGCCGGATCCCCAGGGAGCGCGCGAGGCGCATCCCGAGGAGCAGAGCCTCGTATTCGGCGACGTTGTTGGTTGCGGGGAACTCGAGTTGCGCGGCGTACTCGAGCTCCTTTCCCTCAGGGCTCCGGAGGACTACCCCCGCGCCTGCCCCGGCGAGACACAGCGACCCATCGAACAGCAAGGTCCAATGGTCACTGCGTCGGGGCGGCACAGGGAGATCTTCGTCCCCGGACCCAGAGGCGGGAGTCCATTCTGCGACGAAGTCGGCGAGGACCTGCGACTTGATTGCGGAGCGGCCGGTAAGGGACAGGGAGAAGGGGGCAAGCTCGGCCCCCCACATCCCAATCCGGCCGGTGGCTTCTTTATTCCGCAGTACCTCCCCCAGGGGGAGGGACGACGGAACGGTGATGGGGTGCCCTAGGAAGTAGTGCCGGAGCTTCCGGGACGCCATGAGGAGAGCGTAGCAAATCTTCTACATCTCCGTGTACCGAGTCTTGGCCCCTTGGAGGGCTTCACTGATGTAGTACACAGGACGTTGCTGCCCCCCTTGCTCCTTCACCAAAACCGCGCTGACGGCGACGGGGGTCGCGGCGAGGTAGAGGAGCAAGGGCTCTTCCGGAGACGGACTCACGAGCATTGGAGGGCTCGAGAGGTACTTCTTGAGGTCATTGAAGGCTTCCTGGGCCTTGGGGGTCTAGCGGAACCCCTCGAGCCCTCGGAGGATCTTGAAGAATTGGAGGCCCCGTTCCCCCGAACGGGAGACGAAGCGGCTGAGCGCGGCCAGGCGGCCGGAGAGCCGCTGGACATCTTTGACGGAGCGCGGCGGGGGCATGTCTAGGAAGGCCCGGATCTTCTCGGGGTTTGCCTCAATGCCCCGCTGGGACACGAGGAAACCCAGGAGCTTCCCCCCGCGCACCCCGAAGGCGCACTTCTCCGGGTTGAGCTTAAGCCCGAACGCGCGGAGGTTGCGGAAGGTCTCTGCGAGGTCGTCGATGTGGGAGGCTGCACGGGGACTCTTGACGACCGCGTCGTCTACATAGACTTCGACATTGCGGCCGACTTGATCTTTGAAGACCAGTGTCATCAGGCGCTGGAAGGTGGCTCCCGCATTCTTGAGCCCGAAGGGCATGTGGCGGTAGCAGAAGGTTCCGAGGGGAGTTATGAAACTCGTCTTTTCCTCGTCCCCCTCCGCCATCCGGACTTGATGGTATCCCGAGTAGGCATCTAGGAAGCTCATCAGCTCGCACCCCGCGGTGGAGTCAACGAGCTGGTCGATCCGCGGGAGCGGGAAGTTGTCTTTGGGGCAAGCGCGGTTAAGGTCGGTGAAGTCTACGCACATGCGCCACTTGCCACTTGATTTCTTGACGAGGACGGGGTTTGCGAGCCACTCGGGGTGCAACACTTCCCGGATGAACCCTGCCTCTCGGAGCCGGGCTATCTCCGTCTTGATGGCTTCTTGACGTTCGAAGGAGAGCTTTCTCAACTTCTGCTTGATAGGGGGGTGACCGGGGGTTACCGCGAGCTTGTGTTCAATAACCTCCCGGGCGACGCCCCGCATGTCTGAAGGCTTCCACGCAAAAACATCGGAGTTTTCGCGCAGAAAGACTGCGAGTTGCACTGCATGGTCTTGGGGGAGCTCTGCCCCGATTTGGACAGTTTTGTCCCTGCTGCCCGGGGACAGCGGGACCTTCCGGAGGCCCCCTTCCGGACGCGGCTTGAGGAGGGGCCTCCCAGGGGACGGCGCGGCGACGTCTACATCCGGGGGGGGAGCCTCCCCCCCGGGCGCCTTGATCAGGTTGACGCTTCCTATTGTGGCAGCAGCTCGCTCGTATAAAGCACGGGCCATGTCTTGGTCCCCCCGGACGTTGATCACGCCATGCGGCCCGGGGATCTTCATGCACAGGTAGTTTTGGTGGGTGGCAGCCCCCAGCCGATTGATCGTAGTCCCCCCCTTAATCACATTGTAGGAGGAGGGGAGGTCCACTACGTCAAAGCGGACTAGCTCGGTCCGGTAGTTCTCCAGGGTACCGAAGGTGATCGGGAGATCTACCTTGCCCACGGGGTGGATCGCCTTCCCTGGGACAAACCCTTGCAGAGGCCCTGCTGCTGGTTGCAGGAGCTTCTCATCCACCTGCATTTCCTTGAAGGTTTTGAGGAACAGGACGTCGGCGGAGCTTCCGCCGTCCACGAGGATGCGGGCCAAGTGGCAGTTGTAGATTGTCGCGGAGAAAATGAGCGCGTCGTCGTGGGGGAAGCGAACCCCTCGCGCGTCTTCCGCCGTAAAGGTGAGGGGGACGTCCGACCACTTGGGCGGCACGGACGCGTGTAGCACCCCCACTACCTTAACTTCTCGCGCGTACTCCTTGCGCTGGCGCTTGGAATCCCGCCCGGAGGCGGACCCCCCTACGATGACGTTGATGCAGCGCTGAGAAGTTTGAAAGGGGAGAGCATCTGAAGGCTCCCCCTCCTGCACCTGCTGCCCCCCCGCGGGAGCGGGAAGGGCCGGAACAGCTGGCCGAGGGGGCAAGGAGGCCGGAGTCCCCCCCCCTGCCCGCGCTGGTCGAGGAACGCCGCGAAGTGCTGCAGCAGCTGGTGGCAATCTCGGGTGGCGTGGGTACTGGACCCGTGGAAGCTGCACCACAGTACTTCCCGGCTTCTCCCCGCGGGGCCTTCGCGGCCGCGCGAAGACTGTCCTCCCCCATGGCCTCTCGGCTTGGGGAAGGGGCGGTTGCCCTTCGGTGGGTCGCGCGAGCCACCTCCGCCCTCGAGGACAAAAGTGTCCCGAGGCCGTGGTTCGCTACGGCCCCCCTGCCTGGGGCGCCTGGGGGGATCCCGGGCCCCCCGCTCGGCGGGGGCAGGAGCCCCCTGGGTCTTCTTCCAGATGTCGTCTTCCTCCGCGCGCGCGTACTTTTCGAGTATGTTGAAGAGCTCGTCGGCGGAGGAGGGGCAGCTTCGAGAGAGTCTTCGGTGGAGTTCCCCCGGAGGATCCCGCTTTTGCAGGCTTCGATCACTGTGGAGTCCGGGACGTGGGCCACTTTGCTTTTTACTTGGGCAAAGCGCTTGAAGAAGCTTCTGATGATCTCCCCGGCTCTCTGGCGCACTGTGTAAAGTTGTGAAGAATCCAGGGGACGTACGTAATTTCCCTGAAAGTTGGCGCAGAACTCCCGCTTCATCTGCAAGAAAGACTTGATGGAGCCCGCCTTCAGATTGTAAAACCAGGAGCGGGCAATGCCGGTGAGGTAGAGGGGGAAGACGTTGCATTGGACGCTCTCATCCCCCCCCGCCGCGGAGATGGCTGTGGAGTAGATCTGCACGAACTCGTAAGGGTCCGCTTCGCCATTATAATGTTCGATGTGCGGGGGACGGTAGGGCCGCGGCCATCGGATGCTGCGGAGTCTTCGACACAGAGGCTGGTTCGCCCCCTGCACTTCCCGGGGGGAGCCCCAGTCACTGTCTTGTTTAACGGGGGACGCCCCCTCGTTATCCGAGTCAGGTAGCGGCCCAAGAGGGCCGCCAGAGTGGTGGTGACGACGCTTCTCTTCCGGGCTGGGACTGATTTCCCGGACGTCCGGGCTTCCCTCCGGGGAGGATTGTTCTTCGGCTGGTCTCTTCCCCCGACCGGTGCGAGAGCGAGGCTCCCTGCGACAACGACCGGGGGGAAGCTCTTCCCCGCGGCTGGGAGAATGCATTCGCTCGACCTCCCCCCGGGGGAAGCGGACCTGCTTCGCCGGGGGAGGGAGCTCCTGCACTTTAGCAGCCGGCCTGGAAGCTACCGGGGCCTGCTGGGGGGAGCCCCCTGCGACGGCCCCCGGGACCGGAAAGGGGGGAGCCCCTGCACCATCCGGAACCGGGGAGGGGGCGCCCGGGGCGGCGTTTGGATCCGAAGAGGGGGCCCCTGCGGCAACGACCGGGACCGGAAAGGGGGAAGCCCCTGCGACATCCGGAACCAGTGGGGGGTGAGCCCCCTCGGCGACGTCCGGGGTTGGGGAGCCAATGCGGGGGGAAATTCGCTGAGGCACGGGAGCTGCTCTGTCGACCGGCCCCGGTGCGGTAAACGCAACGCGAGGGGCGGGACTGGCTCCCGGCGTAGGACTAACCCCCGGCATGAAATGACCCCCCAGCCCCGGAAGCGGGCCGGGGACGGGGTACCCCCCTGGTGCCACGAAGGGCCCGGGCATGAAATAGCCTCCCGGCACCGGGACAGGCCCGGGTGCCGAGAAGTGTCCGGAAGTATATCCCGCGGGGGGAGGGAACCCCCCGGCGGGATCATACGGGGTAGACAGCCCCCCGGAGACCGGAGGGGCCGCCGGGTATCCCATAAACGGGGGCATGATCCCCGGACATGTGTGCGACGAAAATGTGGGGGCCGGGGGCCGCGCCAACACACTGAGGAGCTCGTCCATAGAGCCCTGGGCGCGGAGCTGGCCCTCCACGAGAGCTTCGAGCAGGGCGTCCCGGGGAGCCGGGGGAGCCGTCGGGGGGACGCTTGTCCTGGCCGAGGTCCCCGTGGTCACCGGGAACGACCTGGAGGTGGAGGCACCTAAGTTAAGGGGACAGGAGGGAGGCGGCACCTGGGCCAGGTCGCCTCCAGAAGGGACCGCCGGGACAGCAGTGTCCCGGACGGGCGGCGCCAGGTCACCGGGACCGGCGTCACCGGGAAGGGCGCGGGCCCTTGTTCTCGGAGGAGCAATGGCGATTTGTCACGGGTCCCCACGGACGGCGCCAACTGTCGTGGTATTAAGAATACCCCGGCAGGTTTTGAAGACGATCCTAGCGGAGATTACGCAGCGCGGGTTGACCGGGTGACCGGTCCTCCCCCGCCGGACAAACACAAGAATTGACACGTGGATTTATACAGGTTTGGGTCCCGGTGGGGGCCCTAGTCCTGTCGACGCACTCCCGACCGGAGTCGGCTAGGGAGGCTCTCTCCGGGGGAGAGGCTTCCGGAGCACGTCTGTGAGTTTAGCTATTCCAAATAATAATCAGCTGATCTTTACAACAGAGGGGTACAAGGGCTATTTATAGCCCCAAAAAGAAGCAAAAAGCCTAAACTACCCCGGAAGCCACCGTCGGATTGAAGGGTAGGACCGTCCTTCTCCCGGTCAAACGTCTTGGATGCTTGACAGGTGGTCGCTGATTCCCGAGGCGTCCCTCGCGTGACCTGCACGTGATAAACAAACAGGGGTTTTACCTTTTAGGAGGGCGATGACGTCCGGGACCCCTTCCGGAGAGCAAAGTCCCGGGAACCTAAAAGGCGGCGGCCGG